>CAVNZK010000010.1:5143317-5786231 GCA_963693345.1 Pieris melete | reverse complement strand
ATTTGAGTATTAGGGTATTTTTTAAAACGATGCCATTACCTGAGTAGGATTAATCTTTATTATAGGGTTGAAGGATAATTCTTAAAGCTTTAAGGCTTTTGTTTAAGCTACACTAATTGCCTTTTTCTATTGTTAAAATCTCAGATAAAAATTAAAAACTACGATTTAATTTAAAAAAAAATTGTGGATAGATTTTCCTGAACTTTTTATGTTTTGTTATACCTTCAATTATTATTTCCACTTCATATCCCGTTTCCCTTCTGTATTAACTATTATTTCTTTACACAACAATGTATGGGCACCCTCACTTAATTATTTGAGTCACGGAATTCCAAACAGCCGACCCGAAAGCCAAGGGATCAAATCTTTGTTGACAATTTTTTCCAAGTATCTAAATCGTTCTTGTGGCTATTTTTTTGCTTCTGTAAAAAATGTTGAGTAAGACGATAAGCCGACAATCCGCTTAAATTGTGTTAGTGTGTGTGGCTCTATGTAATGAAATTATGGTATCCATACTACACTAATGTACTTTTTGGAGAACGTAAAGTTGCTATGTACAAAATTGGATCGCCACTTACAAACAACAATTTTTTTTGTCTTTTCGAAGTTCAAAAACATTTAAAGTGCAGATACTATTATCTTCTTAAATAAACTATAATAAATATGATTAAATATAAATAAAATAAACAAACTTACTCAATTAAGAAATAGTTCAATTAAAAAGTATATTTAATCTATAGAGATAATGTGAAAATTCGACAGCTGGGGAATTGTCAAATGTCTCTGAGAACTATCAAACTGCGCGGCAAATTCAAATTAAAATGTAAAACTGCATTGAGTGTTTCGGTATATTATTTGATTTAAACAGATTTTATACCCGTGTAAAATATAATCTATATCACTTTTTCTAAATTAGTCAAGGCTAAATTAACCATAGTTTGATATAATTTGTTATAAACCCTATCCCAAGCAGTCAGGTATTTTATTTTATAAGTTTAAAACAAATTGTAATTTCAATTACTTTTTACGTTATTTAATAGCCAATAGCTTTTAGCACACATAGAAATATTTTCATTATGCGGAAGTGTGCACTACTATTAAGCCAATTATATCTAATTGTGCTAATCACTTTAATGAATATACTTTCCTATGTAACTATACATACATGCATCGTTGCATTTTACAATTGCTTTTCGGATAAGCCAGTTTATATAAATTATTTCGCTTTTAATTAGTGTACGCTCGTAAGTGGCGTTAATTATTTAAGTATCTAGTTTATAGCAATTAATAACGTCATAACGGAGTATTAGTTGAAGCTTTTTAAAGTCTGGTTGCTATTGTTATATCATATACAATAAATTAACTATCGTTGAAAGAGGTTTAACAAAGATTTAACATTCAACACGATAGGACACACTAAAAATATTTGGTAATAGAACCCAGGTGATACGGAGTCTTGTGCTAGTTCGTTTTAAAAAAAATATATGTGCAGCTTCGTCACAATAAATCGAATTTAATGTATGATTGGAACGATAGAGAACGCCAAGTTTGGAACGCTTCGTTCGTTTTGACGAAGTACAATCTGCAAATAAATCAATAACCGTTTGCCGATAGATAATAAGTATATATAGGGTGTAAATATTAAATTGCTTTAGCCACATTTACTTTATATTTAGCATGTAAGTTAAACAGCATTAAAGGCTTTTTTTCATGTACCTATGATTTCGTTTATAGATTCCTAAAATATTTTTATTTTAGTCGAGATAGTGTAACAAACACATTAGCTGTTTTTATATTTGTACGTTCTTTTAGTAGGGAAATGATACTGTTTGTTTGAAGTTCCGTTTGTCTGAAGTGGAATCGAGGCGACGATAGGACGAGACATCCAAACTTGGGCGTTGGAGTAAACAAAAAAATACATTTCAAATTAAACTCTAGGTTTTATACATTTAATGTATGTTGGGTAGTTATCATTACGCATGTCTAATTTTGTTGCATGCCTTGATTGATTAGGGTTTCACGTGGTAAAAATACGTGGGCACAGATCTGTCTATAATATACATACAAACAGCTCAATCGAGTAGATTATGACAAAGTTCAAGTATGGGAGGAAAACGATAAAAAGAGTATTTACGAAATTGAAAGGAATCTGTTTTAAAATAATTAATACGAACGTACTAAATAACGTTATATAATATACGTTACGGTTATTGGTCTTAAAATTAATCCTAACCAGAAAGCATAATTAGGATATTAAATATTTTGTCATATACCCAGTTCGTAGCCTGAATACTCAGCGCACAGATCGTGAACGGCATATTAAAATGCTTAAATTTTAGTGCTGAGGTAAGCATGAAAAGTTTTGTTATTCTAGCCATATCCAGTATCCATTGGTTTTATGAACAACGAAATAAACTTTGCCAAAACAAAGTAATGTGTAAAAGAACCTGACAGAGCTCTTTAATCTAATAATAATAAAATCTAAAAAAAAATGTTAATATGAAGTAAACACTATTTTTATTTGCCTTGCACTTAGCTGTTTTATTAATAAAAACAAACTGAATTAGTGACCAGAACTCCATAGAATACTGTCTGTACTGTAATAAGTACAAGATATCTGTCCTGACGTGATTTCTAGAAAGCATATTTACGGGGTCACGTATGTGTATGTTATCTTAAAATACCAAATTTTAAAATCCTTAATATAAAATAATATTGTTTATAGTAAAACTAATGTTACTTTCCTAACCTTTAAGCGAGATTGAATTGAAATGGACGTCTCTAAATGGCTTTATTTCTAAGGAACATTTAATGTTGACACTTTAGAGGCTACCCAGTACGAGGTAATAAACTTCCTTCATAAGGATTGAGTGCAAGCTTCAATAGCTAGGGACTATTTGAACTTTCCAAGTATTAAAAGAGAATTTCTTGAATTGTAAAATGATTTTTTACAAGAGAGCTTAAAGCTTCGTACTACTTATTATAAAGAGAATACTGCATGTTTTTGTAGTTATGATTTCTTAGTGTATTTGTCTTGAATTTGACCTTTGAACCTTTCAAAATCTACCTTTTAAATACTCAATAAGACTAGCAATTTAATAGCTATCAATCTAATAATAAAATAAATACATCATAACATTGTATAAGCCTTTAAAAAACCGAAAGAAGAGGTTTTCCAAACCGTCTTCAGCAGAAACAAATGTGACGTCACGTTTAATTTAATTTGTAAACCAAAGACAATTATTTGCATTACTCCGTGAGACGATTCGAATTCAATTGAGACAACATTTCATATCTCTATTAGAAGCAAACCTTTGATTGTAACATCAAGTTCTTTCATTTTATTTATTTTAGATAAAGGTAATAACTATTTAATTCTTTAACATACAGGATGACCCGGTTAACTTCGTATCACATATATTTGTGTAACTTAATACAACATTCTTAAATCATACCAAAGAGATCAATCCTTATATTACTGCTATGAATCAGGCAATAATTACTATTGTCATATATTTATAGGTGCCATGAAACAATTTTTTCTTTCTAAAAAGACAAGACAACAAATATTTTCCAGCCAGGAACAGTTTTCAGACCGATTTGCCAAATCGATCCAGCCATTATCGAGTTTTAGCGAGACAAACGAACAGCAATTAATTTATATAAAAATAGATGTGGCAGTTCCAATTCTTTCTATACTTATAAAATGGTTATAGTTATAGTTAAAAAACGAAGGAAAATGTTAAATGATATACGAATTTCTGTGTTAAAAATCTACATTAAAACTTATGGAGAGTAATAACATCATTTAAATTAAGAGGGAACTCACTGAATTATATCTAAAGAGATTACGTTATCTAGTAGAAGTTAAACACCCCATAGAATTAACTCAGAAAAAGGAGCATTTAAGTAATAAAAACGTCCAGTTTCCTAGACCCTTCACTTCTAAGACATAAGTTAAGAGCTGTAGATCTAATTAGGTTGGAAGTAGAGAATGTAATGGAGTAGGCGATCGTCTAGATGAGGTCAATCCGGCGTCGGCTCCACAAATTAGAACGCGTCTCAGACATTTCAACCCCCTGCTAGGGCTGTCAAGTTTCGCTTTTAATAATTAAAATTAAAATTTATAAGTGAAGTATTTACTTAATTTTTTAACAGAAAATAGTTACTAATTAATACAAATCAAGATAATTTCACTGTCTTTTAAACTTGTGATAGAAGAGAGATATTGTACATTAAGTACACAAATTATTTTTTTAAACCACATTGTCAACTAATTATGAAACATGTTTATTTTAGAATCACACTACAAACAAATTCAAAGTATTTTAGACCGTTAGCCTAAAATTTCTATTTATAATGGTATAATTTATTAAATTGAAAATCAGCAACCCTCTACCCACGTGATAGCTGGCTCACTGTAAGCCGCAACAAAGCCGCGATGACGAGGCCTGTCTTCTCGAAATTCCAAATACCGTTCGCAAATCGTTACTCAGCTATGTTAATTATTTGCAGTTAATCGCTACAATCTCATCGACATTTCCTATTTTAAATAAATTTGCAGTTGTATAGGGTTGTCACATCAGTTAAAAACTAAAACATGTATGTATAATTTGTGTTAGGTGGTACCAATTCAAAATTCGTCGTAAAATTATTTAAAATTGGCTCGGATATGAAAAAAGTACAAAAGATAAAACTGGAACTTAATAATTTATATTTATATGCCCGTATATTTCCAAATGTTAAATATAGATAGCATAGATTTGTTATATAATTTTTTTTATCTTGTTACTCGGTAAGATCCTTCAGTACCATGGATCGAAACCTCATCACGGGTGAAGGCCTCCTCCAAATTTTCCAAATATTTATTTTTCCATTTGCTTCCTGCTAATTTCCTATATCTTCTATCCACCTTTTTTTACAGCGTCCTCTTCTTCTTTTCCTTGGTCTTTTCCATGTAGTTGTCTTTGAATTCCTTTTATCTGTGCATGTGGCTATATATGCCCCACACATTGCTACTTTTGGGCTTACACTAAACTAGAACTTAAAATTAAATTTTCATATATGAAAAGTATTTTATCATTATCGCGAGTCAATCCACAGCTAAGCAAGGTTTTGCTATCACAAGTTTTATAATCGTGTCATGAATAAACATAAACATGCCTTGAAGACGTTTAATTCCTATTTAAAATAAATGGAAATGTGGAGATAATAAATTCGATACGGTATTTTATGTGGTGCCAACGACCTTAAGGAAAATAAGCATGAAAATCCATGTAACAAGTAATATTAACGGCATGTGATTAATGCGAAATCGGTTAAAGTAGTATTTATTAATTGCTCGGGTTAGCAATAATCGTTTATTTTCCAAGAAAGTGGTACCTTTAGATTCATTTTAAAAATCCGCACTATCAGACATATAAAATAGGCATGCTAATGTCATTTTAATTATTATAATGACATTTTTTTTTTAAATTGTGTTTACCAATATTTATTTGGAAACAGCTTAATATAACACGAGTTACAGGAAATGCCAATAGGTTTACTGACTTAACAATATAACAGAGAGAATGTGTATAGGTTGTGTGTAATTGAACCTTGTGTGTTAAAATCGACTTGATTTAGTTACAGGTCATTTAGTACATGATAGTGTTTTAAAGATCTTTTTTGAAAAAGTTTACCCGTAAACTGTTTTAAAGTCGTTGTTTCGTATTATAGTAATAATACGTAACGTGTGTTCAAAATGATATCAGGGCTTATTTCGCGATCTGCCTTGCGATTCTGTAACTCACTTTTCAAACTCTCACTGCGATTTTCGACAATCGACAATAAACTACAAGCTCCCTCCTTATCAGAATGCCAAATCGTAAAATGACTGCTTCACTAGTGATTTGAGCGCGACCGCCCCTGCGAAAACCGCAGTGCGAGTTCGAAAAGTGAGTTACAGAATCGCAAGGCTGCACTGACGTTTGGCCACGTGACATTCTGATATTAAGTGAGATGTGATTGGAGGGCACGCCAGTCCAGAAAGTGATTTCAAGAGCATGGCTTTGTAATTTTTTATCTGTTAATGTTCTGTAGGCACTGCGATTGATTTTATTGATTTGCAAATAAATTTTCTAAGTAATTTACGACCAATGAAACGGAAAGCTATAAGCTAAGATAATTATTGTGTTATGTTGTAGTATTTTTATTTTCCATTTAGAAAAAATTGCGCAGTCTAACCATGGAATAGTGGAACCGTAGAATCAATGTAAGATCATAAAATTGCTGCCCACGTCGTGAAGCGGTCAATTCAACGGTCGGGCTACAACAGAAACCTTTATGAAACAGTGTGATACCGGTGATTTTTCCACGCACTAGCAATTAAGGTTTTATAAAAGAGCCATAAATCGATTCCTTTTTTGTTCATTAACGGACGATAAATCTAAAAAGTTATTCAATTAATTCAATACATAAATTTAAACAGGTTTAAAATAATTAAACCACAATCAATTAACAAATTAAAACAATAATTTAAACGCGTGAACAATTAGGAGATTGGAATGAAATGAGCATCGACTTTACTTCAATCAGAATACAGTAATTAGGGCTGTCAACTATTTATAAATATTATCTTTATTCTCGAATATATTAGAAAAATAGTATACAGCTTAGACTTTGTCAAACAAGCAATATTTTTTTTAAAGGAATTAGCATACAATTCGAACAAAAACCCTTTAGGTCTGCATTAATTAGACTTAGAGTACCACTTTCGTATATCGTATACATAGAACCAACATATCGAACATCAATCTTTTAGAAAAGATTAAAATTCTTTACGATTTACTTACAAATAAGCCCAGCTTACATGAACTTTTAACAAAGGTAAAGCAACCCTACTACTTATTGCATTGTAATCGCGTGCTTCGAGATAGTTATTTGTTTTTTCACAACGCGACAACAAGAAAACACGGTGTGTTATAATCAATGTTAAGACCTACATCACTAAAACATGATAGCCTCAGACTGATTCATAAAAAAATATAAATTAGCTAAACACACAAATATATATATGTTATTAGTATACTATATTCTTGTATACATTGTAATTGAGCAGTATAATTGGCCCAGTGGCTTCAGCTTGCGACTGTCATCCCTGAGGTCGTAGGTTCGATCCCCGGCTGTACACCAATGGATTTTCTTTCTATGTGCGTATTTAACATTCGCTTGAACGGTGACGAAAAACAATTTCGTGCCGTTCGTAATTAAAATGGTTTTTTATATATATTTTTATAGTACTGACTTGATACCAACATAGCAACAATCTCTGACTAAAACTACATATAACCATAATCTGAAAAAATATGTATTATTATTATTATTATAATAGTAGAAACGGCACGAAGTATTTGTTGATGTAACGGACAATTGTGTGTGATGACGATTCGATAGTATAAGAAAAAGATACTTAAAATTCGGTGCGTACTTGTCAGTGATTGAAAAATGTCAGTTATTATATTATACTAATATCTTATATGTAATAAAATACTTAACATACCGTCTACATTTATTACAATAACAGATTTTTTATGCTACAAGATATGTAATCTTAAAATATTCGATGTAACTTATGTATATTACTTGTTATAAATGCGGAATAATAATTTACGCTTTCAAGCTTAGCCATTTTTTTAAACAACGATTTTTAATGTTCCAGGCCGCACATTGAAAATGTAAACTATAAGTTTATATTGTATTATTATGTTTATATTGTATTCTTATGTTTATATTGTATTGTTGTGTGTAAGAACAGAAAAGTCGGAGAAATTTTAAGTCGAATTTATCAATTACAACAGTAACAAAGTGCAATATGTGAATGCATTGTCGCACACACAGACACATACGTGTTGGTATGTGTGTCATTTTAACTGGTGTAGGGTTACCACCAAAAAAATATATTTCTCAGTTCAAATTTTACACTAAATTAGTAAAAAAAGTAGAAGTTGAGAAGCGTCCGATGAAAATAAGAATGAAACTCAAAAACTTAATCCCTTGTATACGCTAGAATTGTGACAGCGTATGTCATGAGTAATCTTGATTATACAATATACATATTTAAATTAGCTGTTTAAAGTTAAGTACTGTTGGCAACCCTACTCTATGAGTGCGGAATGCGGCCGCGTCCTTCGTAACTGCGAACGCGCCGCTTCATTTGCACACAACTACACTCTACCACTACCAGACGCAGACATTTAATAGCTTCCCAATATAACGATGTATGCATACATTTACTTACAACTGAGATATTATACATTCTCTTGCTTCTACCCTCGGCTTTTTAATGAAATAGCAGATATTTTTTAACGTTTTAGCCTTAGTGCAGGATTTAAAAAAAAGAATTGAAGGAGTACGTAGAAGGATTGAAAAAAAAATAACACTGTTGTGTCTGTACACATCTCTGCTAAGTTATTTCATGAAAATTACTGAAAAGTGATGTCTATTGTCCCTTCCAACACTAATAATGATTTTATACAACAATACTACAGAGCCGCATATGGCTTTCCAATAAATTTTGCGCGGTGCGTGCTAATTCTAACAACGAAGCGATTTGGCGTTTAAAAATCGATACAATAAGAACTGCACGCCCCCTCACGTGAGCAGCTGCAAGTATAATCGATTTAATTGTAATGGGGATAAATAAAGTAATTAATCAATAACGATTTCCAGGAACGTCGTTCAAGCCGAGTGATGTTCGATTCTCGCCACGTGTGAACCGAATATTTTCACAGACGTAAAATATTGCAAACATTTAAAAGGTTTACTTTGAAATATTAGCATGTTCTTAATTTGAATGATTTTATACTGAAGTTAAATGCTTACAAAATGGAACAAGAACATTTCTATTGTTTTATTGTCTATAAATGTACTTTATGGCAAATCTTACGCAAACAAAGGGAAAGTATTTAGTGCCTAGTAAAATATTATAAGCTCATAACAATACGTTGCGACGTAAAATCGGCCAACGATAAATAAGAGCTATATATCAATAATAACATTGAAATTGTTAATTTGCTTGGTAATAGCCGACATAAAAACAGTATGAACCATTTAAGTATGATTTAGAAGAAATTCAAAGGAATTTTAAGTTGGGATGACCACGTAAAGTCGATCCTGTTGTGATTATTATGTTTGATATATTTCATTCACAAAATAATAGAGCTTGCATATATTGGTACTAGGATACAAAACAAAATAACACGACAAAAACAAAAGAATTCTGAAATGTTTGAACTCCGTACATTCTAATACTCGCATATTCCGCGATACGGTGTGGATAAAGTAATTTCTATGCGAAACGCGTGAATTTGCACGGCAAGATATGTGTAAATATGTGATAGAAGATAAGAAAATGCCTATTACAGACGCTTTCTAGAACACGAATCAAATTTAACTAGATTAAAGGTACGTCAAAACATTTATGCGCGTATTAAAATTTAAAAGTAGGTTGTCAATTGTCAAACTATTTTTGCAAGAAGTTTGTCATTGTTCATACATGACAGACATATTGTCAATAGTCATTTGGGTTAGTACGTAAATTAAATATTGTTTAATGATAATAAATATTATCCAGAAAACAACTTTTACTTTAAATGTGTGTAAACTATACCTATGTGGCAGTGGGCTGACACATAACTATGTCTATGTCTAATTAAAAACGCTTAATAAGAAACGATTATTTGAATCAAACGCCGAGAATCATTCCTGGTTTGTACTACCAAGATGCGAAGTCAGTACGAAAACGGAAAATGTATATGAATTGTATCAAACACAGTTTTAATGCAAAATAGCAAAGCTTATCACTTAATAACCATACATGTATTCCAGTTGAGGAAGCTAATAAGGTATTTAATTACCATACTCCCTAAAGTCGCTGTAATTCAAGAAAACAATGCTTTACGGCTAGAGTGAGGTATTCTTAATATTTAGAGAATGTTCTAAGAATTTTGCTAGAATACCTCTAAAAGGTTTTTACATTTTAAACGTACGAGATTATTTGCAGAGTAAACATTATTCACAAACTTTCAACCAAATTGCTTCTGAGTCCGAGAAAGTTTGCCAAAATACATATATAACATAGTTTTATAATGAAAGAGGCTAATATATGTGAATAATAGTCATTTTAAAAAGCTATACATTTCCTATGTGCAATAAAGACGTCGTCTGCAGCGGTGGCCAAAAATGTTTTCGACATCCAATTGTCTGCATAGGCATTAAGAACTATTAACTATACTTTTATTGACCGTTTTGCGGATTGGTTATATAATTCGTATGTATTTCACAACTTGAGATTGTGGCAAATATTTTAAGGCTTACTAAAAAAACTTAAAAGAAAACAAGACAAATTCTTACGATTTTTAAAATATTTCAATTTTTTTATAAATTGTCCCTCTATAGAGACATCATTTAACATTACGATCCAGCCTTACTTAAGACTAATAAGTCATTTAAGACTAGCCTAATTCACTAAAAAGGGTATTTAACATAAGGAAGTTTCCAATAACACTACTTACCGCCTATATTAAAGGGAAGTTATTCTTTTCTTGTTTATGAACTACTTTTTTTTCATTTACCACTGTTTAACGCAAAAAAGCAGGCAAATAATTGCGCACCGTAAACTTTTGTAGCTGAAATATTTTTATAGTTGTAAGGTTTGAGTAACACCGATATAGTACCTAAAATTATATAAATAAAACGTATATTTTTTCAGTACAAAGTGTCAGATGTGTAGGCGTCCGATTAGAGATCGATAACGCGTCAGTAACAGTTAAAATTGCCATTGTGTTATGCTTATCTTCAGTATTGTTGGTAATCCCAATCTGTGGGCATAATGGCATTTTGTTCGTTTTTGTATTGATAAGTTGTCCTGAGCTCCGAACACATGTTTAAAAGATAAGCTAAAAGCTCGTGTTATCGTCACTTCCTTTATGCAGTGAATAATTTATGGTGAAAGAAATAACTCTAGGAAAGAGAGTGGTAAGGATCCGAATAGTTAGACATTTTATTTTAACTTCATATTAAAAAATCGATACATTATTCGGTTACTAGATGGCGCCCCTTGGCCTATCAAAATCGTAAACGTAAAATAACATTTGCTTAAAGCAATTTATACATTACGGAAAGACAAATCGTTTAAAGTTCGGGCTGTCTAGACTTGTGTCCCGTCTAGTTTCAACTTTAAATCGTCTGATATTTAAAGGACTTTTCTTTGTCCGAGTATGTTCACCTACAACGATTCACTGGTTTAACTGCAGTCTCATGCGCCTAAAATGACCTTTAAGCAATAAAGTATTAATTAATTAAAACTCGCTGGTACAGTATAATAACCTTTTATATATGGTTAGGCTTGTAAAATAAAATTATATAAATTATGTGTTGCTTTAATTCGTGGTTTTATTAAATATTCTATATCTGTATACCAGATTTAAAGGTATTTCACAGCCATTACGTTTTTATAAAAAAAAATCTTTTTTTTACTAATAAATAATTAAAAATAGTGTGTTAATATGTAATAATTTTATGTACAAGTTCGCTTTGTCGTTTGAAGTGTACCGAATCGGTATCATGCATTTAGTGGCTAGTAAATATACACATTAAAATAAGACTTATATCCCGATCTAATGTAAGCGTTGCCGGAGATTGCTAATACATACTATGTATATGATTCATAAACGTTGCACATGCATTGCGTGTACTAAATGAGTAAATATCTCGTATGTATGAAAAGTCACGTGACACATTTGTGATTATATGTGAGCAGTGACTAAGTACTTAGCATAATAACTTTTGTACTATATGGCTTGTTACATATCAACTTCTATCGCCTAATTTCAGAACGTAGTTCAGTTGATAATTTTACTTTGATTTTTACTGTTATAATCATTAGATACATGTCTTCTCAATTAGTTATCAATACTAATTTTATAGAGGAGATATTTGTAATTTGTTTTACGAATAGATACCACCAATATTCTACATTATCCTTAATATATATATATAGCATATATAAAAAATAAATGACCAGCCGTGCGAAGCTGGTACGGGCTTTTTTGTTATAGTTGTTATTGTTACTTGTCAATACTTTTTTAAAGTAGTATTTAACATAGAAATCGTCGTTTCGTTCAATTCCAAAAAGGGCGCTACATAATTATTATGCAGACAATTTTTATTCTTCTTACTATCATGATAATGGTGATGATGATACGTATATGTACTTTTGTTCAGTCTCTTGTATAAAAACCTATAGTAAATATCGGAAACTCCGTAAATTATACAAAATTTACTTTATCTTGGTCTGGTGTTTATTACACGGCATATGCGTAATATTTAAATACAAGTAAAGTCAAGATGTCATTGTTTACGTGTAATCATGATTGTTTACACGTGTTAAACAATGACATGCATACGAATACTATGCATAAAAAATATCATAATAATACCTTGATTCGGAACTTCTAGAATGTACATTTAAAAAGATTTAAATCAAAATTTATTTCAAAATGAGCTTTATGGACAAATCTAGCGCTGGTAATGTTTTTGTTATATGATTACGAGCCTTAGGGACATCAATAAAACGCAGTCACCGCATACCCACTTTGCACCTAGCATTGCCGACCTTTGAGAAAGAAGTAAGCTGTCTTTTAAAATATTTGTTTAAAAGCTTTAAAAAAAATAAGCGTGTAAGCAGCTATTTCTCATAATATACAAGAAATTTACAAAGTTTTCCTATAGATAAAGATCACGGTAGTGGTGGTAGTTCCAGGCTTCAGATACAAGATAGAATATCATACTGAAATGTATACTTACTTCCGCAGAAGATTGCGTATAAGCTATTCTTGCGATACGAATACGAGTATCCTAGAATCGTGCAATGAAACTTTGTAATTCCAGTTATTTCATACTTTAATAACATTTTTGAATAACGGCTATTGTTCTTTATTATACATGGTTTATTATTCGAGGTCCTTGAGACCTCTAGGCTGATGTAACTGAAAAAGACAGCCTTGTAAGCAACTATAAGATTAACCATAGATTACGATTAATATTTTTTAGTTCTACGTACGAAACTATGAAAGTTTTAACTTCTGGTAACAGGACCAACGTTTTTAGAGACACTAGAGAGTGAACAAAGAGCAGTGTTGGTTTAGTGGCTCAGTGTGGACTCTCTGTGCGCATTAAACACTCGCTCGCATGAAAACACTGAATGCCAAAGACTTAAAAAGTCGACGGTGTGTGTCAGACACAAAAGGCCACTTGCCTATTAGAAAAAACAAATGAACACGAATCGGAAACAAGAATCTGAGGCCCAGACATAGAAGGTTGTGCCACTAGTATTTTTTTATAGTGGACACATAAAACAAAATATATATAGACAAAACAAGTACAGTCATTCACATTCATAAGAAGTATAAAAATATACAATTATCATAGGACACGCAATTCGTTATTATTCTTAACGTAAACTACTTTTGCAAGCATTTGAATTCCTAATATTATTTAAATGATTGATAGGCAGCAAAAAATTCAGCAAAAAAATACAAATTATAGACCCCCTAAAAACTCAACATATAATTATGTTCATTATTGTTCCACGAAACCAACATGTTTCAGAAAAGGTTATCTAAAATAAGAATCAGTTGTGTGAAAACAAAACAGGTACAATAGAGCATTGATTGAAATTACCGTGCTGGGGTGACTATTTGTAATAAATTTAATGGATATATTAAAATTAGTAATGTTGTGTTAACAATAAAGCGATTTTAGGTATTTATTTAATATTTAACGCTATTAAATAAACGTTATTATATGAAAATAGGCTTTTTTTAGGGAGCAACTATGTTGTTGCAATGAAACCAGCCTTCATGAAAGGCGGTAGAACTCGAACTGCATTCAAAATTCGAACGAATACTAGTACAATACAGACGTTGAACCCTTTTGGGTGACCATATTTTGATTCTAGATCGTGGAATAAATTACACATTCTGTGGTTACGTCTGTTTTGGTCGGGGTTGCCATGTCACGCGATGCTAACCCTTCTATGAATGAATGTGACTTGTGAAAAATCAAACAGAATACAGAATTTATTTAAAATATGTTTTGGGTAATGAATTTTTTATCAGTCTAGACGTAGATTTAATATCATTATTTAAACTTTTTATTATAGCTTTATTTAGGTAGTATTTGATTTGTTTTAGTCTTCAAATATTAGGTATTAGTTAGTTTTAAAACGTATTGATTGTATTTTGACATGATTTTCATATGTAGTATGCAAGGGTTTGTGAGACATTGAGTGAAAAAAGTTTTAAATATTCCATAGCGACTATTAAGCAATATTGTTGTAAAACGATAGCTAGGGCTAGCATTTATTAGTATTATAAAGCACTGTAAATTATATTGCATAGTGTTATTAAGTGCATAAAGGGTCAATTTTGTCGTAAACGTAATAACAACAATAGTGATATCGTATCGCATTACAAAGTTAACTCCAAGGATAATGAGACAATGAAATCCACCAAAACATGATAACTTTCCGTTAAGTACATGCGTTGAGCTCCGTGCAATTACTGCAAAAATTTCCTTGACCTCACTCAATAAAAGTTGTGAGGGGACAATACATTCGGATACATTGTATCTATAATTCTCAAACATTTAATACAGTTTTCTACAAGACGATTTTGCTCTATGCTCTATTAATAATCAAAGTCGACATATCAGCGATAATGTGTATAGTCTATGGTTTTTTTAAGGGGCAAACTGGCAGGAGGCTCACCTAATGTTAAGTGATACCACCGCCCATAGACATTGCCGCCATTTAAGAATTGGTACGCTCTTTTCTTGAAGGACCGTAAGACAAATTGGTTAGGAAATACATCGGTAGGCAGCTGGTTGCTGGATGTATATATTCTATAGAGAGAATTGTATTTGTAATACCTAGAATGTAGCAGTCGCAAATTAAACGCATTAACAAGCTATTGGCTCATTTCGTAAAATTTATCTGAACCAAATGCGAACCAGCTATATATATTACTCCACGTACACGTATAGGTTTAATAGGTATTGGTAATCACACTTCAATATGACGTTAAATGCAAAGTGTATTTCAAGTGATTTCTCTGAATAATTCACTCACGTAATATGGGAAAGATTATCGTGTTGCGTGCATTCATATAGGTAATAGAATAAAAAATCAACGGTATGCAATATAAAAAATAATCTAAAGCTGATTTAGGATAGTAAGACTTACTCGAATTATATATCTTTATATATATAAATCTTTTGTGTGTGTGTGTTTGTAAACTCATAATTACAAACACGCGCTATTTAATAATACTTTTTTATTGTTTTGATAATTTTGAAATTAAAACGCGTACAGGACAACGTCTGTCGGGTCCGCTAGTTATCTATATACATACATATAACTAGCGGAGTTAGACTAACTAACTAAATATAATATATATATATATATATATTAATGAATTCCTGTTCGTTTGTCTCGCTAAAAGTCAAAAATGGCTGGACCGCTTTGGCTTCAGAATTTTATATTTTATAAAGCCCGATCTTTTTGGTCTCTTTTAAAATTGTTATATATATTATTAGTATAATTTCATTTAATTCAGTTTCACTTTGAGGGATTTTATTTACACTTTACTCGTACATACGTATGATCTTATCAATGTTAAGAGAAAATATATTTGTGACGATAAAAAATATACCACTTTATTTACTCATCATGAACACGTACTTTACTAATAACTAGATCTAGATAAAATTACTTCGTCTGTGAGAGCTAAAAATCGCCACTAAAGCAAACGAGGGTGGCGAATAGGGTTGTCAATTATTCAAATTTAAAAAAGGAATGAATACAACTGTTGCTGTGATCTCTAATAGCGTGAGAGATGAGTTGAATTTTCTTTCACTCAGGGAATAGATTTTTACTAACACCAGTGTCGCTTTGACTCCTACTTATTTAACATACAATATATAGTGTTATTATGTAGTCAGGCGGTTAAAGCTTTGCACATCTGCGGAGCCTTTACATAATCCCTTACCTATTTTTTAGTATCCTTGCTAATACTAAAGATACAGTTGAATGTTAGACAACACAACTATTCAAGAACTAAATAATATTTGCTTTATGGCCAGAGAATTGTACTCAAAGTCCACTAATACAATATGCAGACTAAGAAATGCTACCACCAGGCTTATTTCATATGCACCTATGTTTAAATTTGCATTACACTCAGGCAAAATCTAAGTAACGCTTATCAGGTAACCCCTACTTAAGGGCTGTCACCCCTAGCAGGGGTTCTGATTGATGACGTGGGGGCGCATTGTGTGGACTCTCATTGTCCATCATTGTCCGAGCCTGGACGAAACAACTGGTCTATTTTATTCCAACGATTATATCAACTATCCGCAAATTACCTTTTACATTACCGTAATGAAACATACATTATTGTAGCCAGTTAAATGATTAGTTTTATTCATTTATTAAAGTACACCACATCATATATATAACGCTTTATCTAGAGTATATGTTACAAGTAAGTGTTACAATGTTACAACAAGTAATATGTGAGGAACATGTATACTAACTTTTTTAGTATAGTAGTTTATTCTAAGAGTACATTGTCTTCACATATAATTATTTAACAAATGTAACAAAATATTGTAAACCTAGTTTAAAAGAGTAAGTGTGGAGTTTCTTGCCCATTCTTCTCCACACGAAACTACCTTTTGGAAGGGGCAACTAGAATCATCTTTATATATATTTTTTTTTTTGACGTTCAAAAGTGCCATTTTAGATGGTCTAATTGAAATAAACGATTTGACTTTGACTTTGACTTTGAAGCTATCTCTTCTAAAATATATGGCAATTGTTACACTTCCAATTTTAGATTTTAATAGTATTCTTCTGCTGAACAACGCGGATTATCAGAGGTATCAGATAGGAACTTAACAATTTTAAAATTGATTACCCACTACCAATATCAAGTTGATACGAAAAAGTTTCCACACGAAATAAAATAAAAGTTGGTAGTAATAAATGAAAAATGTTTGTCGGTAAAATAACAACTATTTACCGTAGTCGTAAAGCAATCACAGCATTGGAAAACTAAAACAATTCATACCGAAACACTTGCAATTATTTACAAAGGAAAAACAAACACCAAATAAATGAAGTGGAAAGAATTTCTCGAGGGTACGAACAATGTCGAAGTATCGGTACATGGATACACTTGCGGGCAAAGTTTTTGTCGCGTTCTTAATGGATTTAGATAGAGATCACAGTATTTGTGTCGAGTATTTAGATGTCCATATAGCAAGATATACAGATAATAGGTGGACCTTAAAGACAACTGTATGGAAAGGACCAAGAGGAAGAAGCAGAAAAGGTCGTCCAAAAAAAGGTGGATTGATGAAATAGAAGCGGTAGCAGGAAACGAATGGAGAAAGAGAGCCATAGACAGATTCAGTTGGAAAAGGCTGGAGGAGGCCTTTACCCATGAGGGGGTTCCGATCAACGGTACTGAAGGATGCTAGAATAACAAGCAAAAGAAAAAAAAAGTAAAATAAGTTAAGCTGTGTATTATAATTTGTTTGTGTCATGATCCTAAATAAAACGGGCTTTATTATTATTATTATTTAGATGTCCAAATGTTCCTTAACTGCTGGGCCATGCTGGCTCGTGTAAGGGGAAATGGCATTCCTTAGAGGACTATACCTGTTAAGGGGGTTCATAATACTAATATTGTAACATATAAAATAATATATCTTATGTGTATAATAAGTAACAAAATGTTTGTATACTCGTAATAGCTAATCATATTGTTCATTTTAGTAGGAAATTAATGGGATTTTTTGAAACTTAGATGCAATTTCGTACAATCTTCGTGTTCCTATGCCTTTTTGATAAATATAAGTAAAGTTAGCTTCTACAAATTGTACGTCATTTCGGAACTGTAATTTTCGAAGGACCGATATACCCGACAACTCTACGTATATACTTTTTGGTAATAATATTTTACCTAACTTAAGTATCGGGTATAAAACTCATGTAAATATTAAAAGTCTTTATAAACTGCACGCGAGTGTACTTCTTGTCCCTGGAGCGCTGCGATTCAATCAACTCAGATTCAGAATTTCGGAGTTCGTTTACCGAACTGAGTATAACCGTAAGCAAATAAAGCAAAAATGGAAAAGGAATGGTCTCGTAATCGCTTTACGCGGTACGTTTAACATTGAGACGGGGCCTTGATCACAATTAAATCTCTTATAGTATGCATTCCTCTTTCGTTTATTGAATTTAGAATGTTTTTACAGGTGCTTTTAAAATTTCTATATTTTTGTGTATACAAATATTGGGTTTAATTTTACTGTTACATCTGTTTCATGTATTTTTCTTTCCTTTCAGAAATTTAAAGGTATATTAAGCGCTTGATTACACATTTCGCTTCATTGTGTGTGTTATGTTCGACAAATGCCCTACTAATTAAACGCGTTATAGTAATTGTTGCGTACGCACGTAAATAAATTATAAAAAAATGTTTTATTTACCTTAAACTAGAACTTAAACTTTTAGTACACAACATTAGTATCAGGTGCAAAACCCAATGCTTAGCGTGCCGACTAAGAACGTTATAAATCCTTGTTATCTAATATCAAGTGACAGTTAAACGCTCCATTTGAATTGCAAATTACCTAATACCCAACTTCAAACACACCGTTGTTTGTTGGTCACGTAGATTTTGTGTGGAAATTCTGGCTTTGAGTCCGAAGAATTTTCACACTTGATACAGTAGTACTCGTAATACTTTTGTATTTTTAACTGTTTTTATAATAATTCATTTCTGTCAGGCGTTTAGTGAAACAGTGACAATAATATGTCTGCTTAAGGATATAATGCTGGCCTAGTGGCTTCAGCGTGCGATTCTCACCCCTGAAGGATTGGATGTTCATACGGTGAAGGAATACATCGTATGGAGGAAACCGGAATGCCTTAGACCCAAAAAGTCGACAGGCAAAGCTGATCACTTACTTGCGTATTAGACAAAACAAAAGATCAGATACAGAGAACTGAGGGCCTTAAAGGGTTGTAGCGCCACTGTTTTTTTACAGTAAGAAGTGAATGTAACCAATTACTTCAAACATGGAAACTAAATATTAAGTTATATTCGAACTTAACTAAAATTATCAATAAAAATATATATTTAATGTTATAAAGTGCAAATTCATATAAGGTATATTTTGTCTAATCAAACATCAATACATATTTTAAGCGCTTTTTTGTTAAATACAGAAATCGTTCTCATACAATCCGAAAACAGCATTAATATTTCCATAACGGAAATTCCATTGTTACTCAGTGAAACGAGGCTCCCATATTGTTAAGATTTACTCAGACTGTGTAATTCCAATTAAATTTAAGCTACAGAGAGCGTTCAGCTAAACTAAGATTTAATGAAGCATTGTTTAAAACAAATTTAATTTCAATTTTACCAAGGGTTGTAGCATATACTAGAGATGTTCTCAATACATGTGAGACTCTCTGAATTCATAAGGATCGCATGATTTATAATTTGTTATAAAAAGGTTTAGGGATTATGTTTTTTTCTTTTGTTTATATGTGATAATATTTTCCAAGTTTAATTTTGGAATTAATAAGTTTTCTATTGCATTAGCTTACGGTAAGAATAGAAAATAACGTAAATATGGCATTTTGGGAAAAATTGCAAATTTGTAGATACTAGCGGACACGACAGACGTCCTGTAAACACGCCTTAAATATAAAAATTAAAAAAATCATCTAATTTTAAACTACCCTCAAAATCCACTTCAAGACACAAAAATTTCATCAAAATCGTTCCAGCCGTTTAGGAGTTTATTTACAAAAACACGCAGAGAAGATTTGTATATGTAATTATAATTTAATTATAAGTCCTTTGCTTTACTGATCTATTTAAATTTTATTATTTTTTGTTGTAAGATATTTAATACTTAGTATTAAATAATTAATAGTAGTATTATAAATTTACTAAAATTATTTGTCACTTAAAAGTTGACATGACTAACCATATTAATATTTTAATCTGTTTTTAAATTTATATATGCATATGAATATCTACGAGTTCATCTGTGTTCCATGCATCTCAACACAACTTTATTACATACCAAAAATAAATTGAATAATAGGCATTTGACCATAGAATTAGTTAGCACGAAGCGGACAGATGTGCCCAGCGTTCTATGCATACTGATGCCACGGATTATGTATAAACGGATGCATTATGCGGTGAAGATTTCATCTGTGAAGCTTTTAAAATCAGAATAAAATTATTCGAATTCATTATCGTCTTTTGTTTATGGTTTAAACGGTTTTTAAATTAAGCCCCACGAATCGTTGGAACAGTTTATGATTAATTAAAAAAAAAAAAACAGTTACTTCAAATTTGCAATATTTCGTAACGTGATATCAAAAAGTCGAATGTAAAAGTGATAATAATGTCATGTGATGAACTTAAAGACAAAAAATAGTTAAAATAGCCATAAAAAACAAAGCAGCAACATATGATAAAAGCAAACGCAAGACGCCATTTTTATTCAATAAGCGAATGTTCCGGTTTTCATTCGCCATAAAGCTAAATCAAGTTAGCAGAAAAAGTTAGTAGGCGAAAGGAAAACAATTAATCTAACCATTTCCCGCAATTAACGTGGAACGGACACAAATTACTTAAGCATCTGTAGTTAATCAGTACACTGGGTGGCAGGAAACTGACTTTCTCTACTGACACCTAGTCTATTGTGATAAGGTCAATGGCCGGATGACGTACCAAATCCTTATTTGAATTTGGAACTACTTTTTGTCATTAATGGTTTGTATACAACCAGTCACTATTTAAATGTCAATAAATATCACGAAATTGTGAACTTATTGCATATCCTGGAGTTTCCTTTATCCAACGTAGGAGACGTTCGGTCCTCTTCGATCCTCTTCTGTTGTTAAATATAAAAAAAAACATTTATATTTTAGATATAGGTTCCACAGATACTTTGTTCGTTCCATTAATTCTACATTTACATCGGTGCGTATAAGCAAAACCTTCTTATAGAGTTAAATTAAATTAATAATAGCAAAAATCTTTTAAGTACGTAAAAGTACGCTTCTTAGCCTGTCCTAATTTGTCAGCTTAATAAGGGTACATTACGCATTCTCTTTCCTTTTGTACACAATAAATATACAATCATAAAGAACATTGTGACTCAAAATCGTTTAGCAAATAATTGACCAGGTTAATGTCTCATATTTCTTTTAATAGCGTCGACTTAATTAAAGTTAGTATGGACTTTTATTGCTGTACCTTCGTTCGGTGTAATTAATGTCGATTCGTATACGATAAATCATGACTGGGCATTTCGAAGCAACCGACAACTCTACAGTGTCTACGGTTAAGTAAAATATGGTATGATTTTATCAGTTTTATAAGGATTTATTGGTCTTTATAATAATATACGAATTTAATTCGTATATTTATGGTTGCAATAAATCTTTACTTTATTAGGGCGAAATGATTTTTGTTTGGGGAGAATGCTACAAAGTAGACAAAAAGAATTAGCTAAACGTTTATTCGCACACATTCTATGGCGTATAGTTATGTATTAACACTATACTAAAGGGAATGCATCATGGCTCTATGCGTTCACAGCTAAAATTGTAAGTCGTGTATCCTCCACCAACTTTACCACGTAGCTTCATAAGGATGCCGTCGCTTGATGACGTCATTAGGGTTCTAAGTTAAGGACACCGAACAGGCTGGCGTTCTATTCCGGATACCATTTGGCGTATTTGATGGGACTTTAGGTCACTTCATTCGCGGCATACATTCCATCACTAATCAAAGACGTGGGCTGTATGTCTAAAGTTATTGCTAATAGGGTAAGTCTTTATTGACGTCATCTTAGTCGTTAAAAGTCAAAAATCATTTATTCATGTAGGTAACACAATGTACACTTATGAACGTAAAAAAAAATTACATTAAGTGCTTCTAATCTTACATTTACTGCCAGTTCTCAAATCAAGGGCGAAGAAAGGAAGAGAAGAACTGGCAATAAACTCTCCGCCACTCTTTTTAATCGCCAAGTTTTTTGTTTTACACATTTGGAGGGAGATGCAACCATAACACCATGTTCCACATGAAATGTTATAGTTTTCGGGAAAAATAACCAAACCTATAGAAATTTACACGGCCGTATAGATTTATGCCATTCCTACACATTATTCAGCTACACAGATCTATCTAAGCCGGATTTCAGAACCCGCTTTTGTGTTCGATATGTTTGAGCATTCAGACCGCGCTCAAAAGAGTCGTGAGATTTCAAAGGCTTAAGTTGTTCTATGAAACTGTTCATTCGCACTTGTTTATAAATTCAAGAATTCCAAACACGGTAAGGAAAACAAAATTCATTAAACAATGTAATTCAGAACGAGTACTATGTCAGGTTCATCCCGGCTCTCTCTGAGGCATTAGCGATCCGTTAAGTAGTCGTATATGGTATTAAAATATTAATAATAATCCTGTGGCCAACCCTTAATGGGTCTTGACCTCAGATTGCATCCGTTTTTTTTGATCATTTATATTTCATAGACAAGTAGGTCATCCACCTTTTGTGTCTAAGGCATGTATGTCAATGATTTTTGAGCATGTCAACCCTACGACCTCAGGGATGAGAGACGCTGAAGTTATAAGGCAAAAAAAAAATTGTGTAAAACAAATGAACATCTAAGTTCGTTAGAATTAATTTCTAAACCTTAGGTAGGTATTGGAAAGTAGTTCGATGGCTATACCTATTCATTGAGAATTAGATGCGACTCTATTGTCAAACGTTCCCGACATCTTGGAAGATTTATTACTGTCTGATAATTTCTGGAGAATTTGAAGCAAGCGGTGTCTCTGAATATTCATTAATTCGGCCACTGTTTACTAAACATCTGGATAGCTAATCCTCGCTTCAAATTTAATTTATACAAATGTAAATATAATTTAACTTGATTAAGATATCAGAAGTCACAGCTTGATTACACTTATATTATTATATATTTTATTAGTTTATAAGCGAAACAATTAATCAAAAAATTTAAAGAAAAAACTTTTTAACCGGATAAAAGTTATGTATTATTATAAATTTACAATTATTTAACATAATTTTAAATTTAAACGACGCGTGCTTTACAGCGTGAGCCATTTCTGCCAAAACCCTCGATCTTTTAGTCAATACCAACTCCGGGGAAATAAATACAGATAATGCAACTTTTTCTACACCTGTAATATTTTTGACATCCAACACCTTTTGTCTTCAATCACCGTGACCACGCACGCTGTAAAGCACGCGAAACGTCGGTTAAATTTAAAATTATGTTAGATAATTGTAAATTTATAATAATACATAACTTTAATCCGGTTAAAAAGTTTTTTTTTTAAATGTGTAAAGGTTATGTCAATAAAAGACTATACTATAATCAAAAAATGTTTACCAAAGCTACACTATAGAATTTTTAGGCTATTTATGAAAAACCTATAATAATTTGAAATATGTATGTTAAATTATTATCTTTTACTATCCGTTGTTATTTATGGCAATATATCCGTTGGATATATTGCCATAAATAAAAAGACAAAATCAAACGTTAAAAGTTTGAAAAACAAAAGAAGGAAGAACTGTGTCACAGTGTGTAAAGCCCATCGAATTTCAAATTCAAAACTTTCAAGAAAGCAAATTTAAGACTGTATGACTGCAGAAATCACCAATTTTAGTAACGTGCTTTAGTTATTTTACGCCACATTTTATATTTCCCTTTGTACTCGTAATGCTTTATTTGTACCGCTGAAATTAATTTTAACCCGCAGAGATAAATTACACTTCCTTCTAATAAGAATTCTTTCTTTACGTTAATTATTTTGTGGAATGCCATTTTAAATCTAATTTGTGATGTGATCCGTAATGTTAACACCATGAAGGTTTAGAGATTATTTCTTTGGTTAACCCTAATCTCAGGAACTACTGGTTCGAATTAAAATATTTCCTTTTGTAGGATAGTCCATTTATCGAGGATGGCTGTACGGTACACGGCTACCGAATTATCGTTGGTAAAAGTCTTAAATCTGATGGACCTAGTATTACAATAAATATAGGTAGAATCTTAAACAATTTTTTATTAAAGTCATAGCTTAACTGTCTTTTAAAGTTCTCAATTCTAAATAATGTAATTCACTTGGACACTCATCAAAGATAATTCAATAAATAAAAGATTTATAAAAATCACAGTGTTTATATACCGGAAACATATAAACTATTTACCACGGGGATCATTAAAGTTCCGGTTGACTTGTTGAAACACCCGACGAAACCGCAGACCGATTTAAAATATTAAGTGCGGTTTGGAGACCTCTCAGACGACGTTCACGTTAATATTTGAGTGTGTTTGTCTGTTACTTTTTACATGCTTGTCCAAAATAAAAATAAAATAATTTACTACTCATCATTTGAAATGGCAATAAATTATTTTGCATAAAATATAAAATACTATATAAAATCTATAATGTAATTCGCCCACCTCAATCTCTCTCAATCGGTCTCAATCGCTCTCTCCCTTTTCTTCCACAAAAACCCTGCACTACATCGTGACGTTAAAATTATTATTATTGCGTTTCATCCGTATTATGTTTCACTTCAAAATTATATTGACTCCAGAAGGAATTTCATTCCGTAATAATTTTGTAACGTTACAAAACAAAAACTAGCCGAGCAACATAATATGTTTGTTTAGCTGTTAATTTGCATTGTTTTAAAGTCCAATTGAGAAACAAAAGCCCTGTTTCTAAAATATAAAAAAATAATGTCAATGTTCACTGCCAAACACCGAGACATAATGTATAAATAACATTCGCTTCCCGACCCCGCTAACTGTTTATTATGAGGCCTAGACACTTTAGCGCCTATAAATTTTACGCGTGTTCACAATAGCGCTATAAAATGTTGCAATAATTCTAAATCCGTTGTTTTTTTCTTTTAAATGGAATATTTTATAGCAATCCGACTTAAGGTTGCGAAATTGCTTTTATAACAGTTGAGCGCGTGCGAGAAATGTGCGGCCCGTTTGAAATGGTGCACGGACTGAGGTTCGTTGCACAGCATATGGGAAGTTACTTTTTCTCTTATTAAAAAGTATAGAAAATTGTGTTACTGTTAATATCATACGTATCTTTCATAAATACCTAATAAAGGCAGGCACTGATGATTATTTCTCACACTTTTCTTTATCGCACAACAAATTCCAACAGTGACTCGTACTACCTCGAACTGCAATCATACCTTTACTGAGTAATTACCGCTTTTTTTCGCGTAATTATACAGATGTTTTACTAAAAGTATAAATAAAAGCTTGCGATTATTAAAAACCATTTCTATTAACACTAAAATTAAAATTTCAGTACTTTTCTTGTTAATTATATACCTCTTCAACATTTGTAATACCGCAAAGCAACAGAATTGTTTATTCGTGTGATGCTGATACAAATTTCCGCGCGGTTGACTATACATACGTTCATTCCGTAATTATTACATCCTGATTCCGTCTGGAATCCCCCTCTGGATGAACGGTGACGCTTCCCCATCTTTTGTATTACTTCATTATATTCGTGTTTATCTTTATGATATGCGAAGGGATACGATTAAATTAATATCGAGGAACTGTGAACGTTTACATGGAATCTATGTTTTGTTACTATAAGAAGTATTATTGAAACGCACCAATAAATATCAGCGTTCATTTGTTACGTTTCCTTGCAATTATTGTCTTAAAATAGTCTCGTAATAAAGTCTCGTAGTGACATATAAATTACATATTATATATGTGATTAACATCGCACGGGCGGTATCTAAAAAAAATCAGTGGCGCTACAACCTTTTTACGTCTGGGCCTCAGATTTCTGTATCTGATTCGTGATCATTTGGCAATCTAATAGGCAAGTAAGTAGATGATCAGCCTTCCTGCCGGTTTACTCACAATTTTGTCCTTTACAGTTCGAGCGAATTGTAAATGCGCATATAGACAGAAAGTACATTGTTGCACAGCCGAGGATCGAACCTACGACCTCAGGGATGGGAGTCGCACGCTGAAGCCTGAACAACAACTCTTATAACGGGCGGCATCTAGTGAAATAAATAATATATCAAATAATTGTTGGCCCGTAATTCCATATTTCAGCTGCATTTGGGCAGACGCATCTTCTACAGTGACAACTATGTGATGTTACGTCTGAACAAATAGGCCTGAAAGAGCCATTATTACTAACCAATAAATAATAGTATTAGAAGTGAATTTAATTGGAAAAGATATTTCTAATAGTGTTTAGTTTTGGTATCAGTATGCGGAATAGTAAAAGCTAAGTCAAATAACTCTGATTCATATAAAGAAAGCAATACATTAAGTAAGCAGTTACTTTGATGAGACGCAAGGCTGACTTCAATTACTACCAGCGCAATACTTGACGTCGTAAATCTTGAGGAAACAAACATAATACATTCCAACTGTACGCACGCCATTTTGATGACGTCATAGACACATCAACTTTTCAAATAATTCAGTGTTTATTATCTGTCATTGTTAATCTGTGCAACGTCAAGTTTGGAGAATGGCGTGTGTATATTGTCTTAAGATTTAGAATTCTTCAAATGCCTACATTGTGGCTTCAGCGTGTGATCTCATCCTTGAGGTCGCAGGGTTGCATCCCGGCTGTGTATTCTTCTATGTGGACATTTAACAATACTCACTCGTACGGTGAAATAAAACATCGCGAGAAAACCGGCCCTAGGCCCAAAAATGGCGACGGTGTATATCAATCAGGCACGGAAGTTTGATTAACCACTTGCGTATTAGAAAAATACCAATGATTACGAAACAGATTCTGAGGACAATTCAGTGGCTAAGACCTAAAAGGTCGCCAGCGTCACTATATTTTTAAAATGCTACGTAGTTTTTTTCGCATGTTTTTTTTTTGTAGCTGTTTAAGATGAAACAGTTTCTATCGACTATGTCTACGTACAGAACGATTAAATAATAAACAGTAAGTCAAGTTCAAAAGTTTTAAGTGGAATGTGTAGTGTGTAAAGGCCCTAGAGAGCGAACGTGCAGGACCGTGAGATAAGCGCACTTAACTCGTTTGAAAGGAGGAAAATGTATAAAATACGAAAGTACAATTATAGCGATATATTTTAGCTTCATATTTTATAAGGATGGACATTACTTCTATGGTCTAAAAATATTATAACATCCACACTAATATTATAAAGAGGAAAGATTTGATTGTTTGCATTGAGTTCTAAAACAACTGGACCGATTTGTAAAATTCTTTTGCTGTTAGAATTCAACGTTATCCCTGATGAACATAGCCTATACATAGAATATTAAAAAATGTCCAACGTTCCGAAGCTAGTACTAAATAAATCGCGAGGGAAATATTATATGTAACATGATTTAGTAAAAAAAATATTACATGTAATGACGTAACAATATTTGGTAAATAAATAGAAATTCAGATTTACTTAACATATGGCGACAGAAAAAGTTTCCGAAAATTTAACTATAAAAATAATTGAAATTTATAATATATACGTATCATTAATACACGTATATATAAAATGGTTGCAAAAAATGGTTGGTTTTTGTAGCTAGTGATTAAATGACGAATATTTTTATAACAAAGATCAAAATAAATGGATTAATTACACTATTAACTTGTCATTAATGAAAACACTAATTATACTTACAGTAATAAGCTTACTAATTATTTATTAGGCTTCACTCTTCGTACTAAATAACGTACCTGTAACAAACATACAATTTTATAAGTTATAGGAAACAGCTTTGTAAACTGGTCTTAACCACTAGTTAAGCACGTGACTTCACACTACTTGCAAGGAATGGCCTAAAAGCAGATTAAAAATATATGCCAATAGCACAACACAGCACAGCAACATAGATAAAAAACAGACTCAATTCATAAACATTTAGAGGGAACTTTTATTAATTATCTTAACTGCCCTTATGTTCAGGCTAGACACAGCAAATTAAACTACTATACAATGGTATTAAAATAGATTCTTGTGATGAACTTTTACCACAAACAATATTATAATCTGTGAGAGGTTCAAGGCAACATTTTGGTAAACATTTTCACAGAACACCAATACTTATTTGTCTAGATATAAGAATGTCGTTTAACAAGAACATTTTTCAAATTAATTCCTAACGCAAATTGTTATTAAATGATAATTTTATCAAATGTTAAATCTCATGTTGAATTGAGCAATAAAAGCGTTAAAAACTCTTCCCTGTCAGCGTTTTATATGATAATTGATCATAAATACCGGCCTTATCAGATTGCATTACGCTCCCAAAAGACATTTAAATATTTCATACAAGTTTGGCGCAAAACTTATTTAATGAAGCTTAATAACATTATGAAAATATACTGGAATAAAAACTGCTGACCATGGTTGTTGCTGGGGTATATAACCACCATTTACGTTTCATAAATGTAATAAATATGGATAAGTTCAGAGTACTCTTTCTTGTAATCAAATCGGGGTCAGTGTACCTATCTTAGTTTTTTAAGCTGCGACCAAAAAGTCCTTCCTAAGAAATTGTATTAGCATTTATATATGGAAATGTCAATGCACTAAATAGTAAATTATTTATTTCCAACACAAATATACAGTATTTACAATATTACAAACAAAAGACAACTGTATTTATTATCCTTCAATATATGATTAACATCTTAATTTTCCCACAGACTAGCTTTTTCCTAGTTTAGGAACCTCCACCACACACATATAACTTACATCATTACTCATACAATCGAATTGCTTCCATCTCTCACATGCATTTGTTTATTTATATTCCTACGTAAACGATTTCGATAATGCAAAACTAAAGAGTAATGGTCGTATAGAGCAAGAGATGTATAGTGTAAATGATGCCAGAAATCAAAAGATAAAAAAAGTTCTTAATTTTTATCTGACCTGACTGGTCCACTAAATGTCTACATATTTAACCCGTCTACCCTATATTATAATATTTGCGTCACGTGTTGTTTTATAAGGACATCACAATTTGCCTTGAGCACCTTTGGCGTACACAAAGCGAATATGTTAATAGCAAATTTGCAATTATGATTATCGCCCACTGAGGGACCCTATTGTTTCATTAAATATATGAACAGGCGTGACTTTCGCAATCATGGATAAATGCTAAATATACAATTATGACTGCACTGACATCATTAATGTGAACTTGTTGACGTCATTGGTATAAAATGGAGGACCTAAATCATTATAATAATTATTAATTGTACGAGCGATTCATTGGCGCCTTTGTTTTTCTTCAATTATTTCAAAAATATCTACGGGTTATAACGATTGCAACTGAGTTTTGATAATATAATACTAATAAATCTAAATGTAACTATTGGTTGGAAAATGATAATACGCGAGATTTTACAGTAAAATATTATTAACAATAACTGTTTTAAAGCAAATTCTGACGAAATTCTTCATTAGTATCTTAATATTGAAAATATATTTCTCAACTCATTAAATGCAAAAGCTGTCGTTTCCTTTGTAACTTTGCCAAAACACTTTGAAAATAAATCTCGAAATATGCAATTATAATAAAATTTTGATAAAGTTACAAGGGCTGTCAAAGACAATTCATTAAACGTATCTTAAGATCTCAACGAATATTTAAAGTTTAAGGAAAGTTTGCGGGCATTTCAAAGTTGCCAGATAGAAAGTTTCTGTGTTTCAAGCCTGGAATGTAATAAGTTACAGGTGTTCTTAACTTTATTAGATTTCTCACATTCCGTTTTTGATGGGCGCAATGTGGATTTTTCGTTAATTTGTTCGCCTTTAGACACTTTGGTATTTAATTCTTAGTCACTTGGCCATTTTAGGATGATATAAGGGTCAGATGTGTAAGCTCCAAGATTTTTTAAAGTTGTAAAAGTACCTAAATGTATAAAACAAGGTAGGTGATTTGTATACATGTAAAGCTTGTTAAATAAATAAAAGAAGATATGGAAAAGTAGGTTAGTAATTAAATGTCGACTGTGAATGTTACCCTAGTGGTTTTAGGAATGGCTATCTAAGATTCCCTATAATAAGGATGAAGTTTATTATAAAACGTCGACAGCCAGGAAAAGGCATACAAAAAGTCTCGAAAATACACTTAATCTTATGAACTAAAACATTTATTACGCCATAGGTGCTATGTGAAAGATTTTTCGTTAATTTCTTTGAGAGAGTAACGGTAGTAGTGTTTTCGCCTAGCGGCATTCATGACATTAAAATTAATTACGTTGGGTCAATGAACTTCTTTTAGCTTCCTAAGTTTTCTAAATGAAAATTAGGCTCGCAATATATATCTTATATAACCTGTTTAATTGCATATAAACATCCGTACTAAAAATGCACCACTAAAGATATTGAAGCTGGCTTGGTAAGCTGAAGAAATTATAAGCTCAAGACAGAGTCAAAATTAAACAAATAATAATAATATAATACAGTTTTCCACATCCTTTCTTTTACTTTTTAAATCCTTTAATTATTGACTCAGTTAAGGTAACGGAACATTGGAACTGCCTACCAAAAAAAAAATACAACATCCAACAAGAAACTTATTTTGATGTCACACACAGTTACTAATACTATAAGTTACTGCGTGGTGTGCTTGCTAAAACTCTTAAGAATTAATCTACATCGTAGCGAAACATAATAAATATATTTTGGGCATTATAATCCTAAGGCAATTTTTTTTAATTCGACTCAATTTAAACGTATTTTATACTTTACATCGAGTACTTAGGTCAAGTCTAGATTTCTATTTCCAATGCTAATAACCGTTGAGCCAGACAGCTCAATTTCAAATTTAGAAGGTCAAACGATTTCACTGCAAAAACTGGTACAGCTGTGTCAGTGTGCCGTGGTCCGATGCTGAAAGGAAAAGTAAACGGAGTCATTGACACATGCAAATTGGTGGTCAATGAACTCTCAGTCATTGACTGTCGAAAGTAAGCCCACGGCTAATTGTAGGGCTGTCGAAATTACTTATGAGATGTTTCATATAGTGCATCACTTGTATGTGGGGAAGTTAAAAGCTTTTTTTATTTAGAAGTTTTTTTAAGATTGGTAATCAAAATTGTCAGTAATGCTGTAACATGGATTGTCCATCGTTTATCTATTGTTTTTCTTTCATATTATATGCACCTTTTGTGTTCAATATAGTTTATAATATGATACTAAGTTTGATGATATGTAACTTATTAACAAAAAACAGTAAAAAAGTACGAATTTTGCTGTTAACAGGTATCTCAATATAAAAATATATAGCTTTTCAATTTATATGAAGTACCTATAATAATTCATACAAAAGACAAACAAAAATTATACGTCAAAGTTGGTATCGAGTCATCTATAACCGAAAGTTACGGCAGACATGCCGCACAAATAAATAAAACCTTGCAATCGTAGACGTGATTTGATCTCAATCGAAAAACAACCCTAGTACATCGTGTTAAAATTTATTTTCATATAAAACAATATGCAAGGTGCGTCTGGACGGTTTTATTATTAGCATTGTGAATTTCACGAGACGAGACATGCCCAAATACGAATGGACAATATGCAAATGCGTATTAATATATTTGCCAAGGCGTAGCTTTCACCAGTGACTTTTAACAAAATCGATATTCGAATATCAATAAGGTGACACAAAATGCATGTCCAGTTAAGGTTTTCAAAATGTGATTTTCTCTTTCACACTAACTTAATTACACATTAATTAACGTATTTAATTAATACCGTTGGAATTCAATAAAATAATCAATAAATTATTGTTAAAAAAGTGTGAAATGCCACAATTTTATTACGCCGATACTTCAATGTATTTCATAGATTCTAATTACTCGCTTAACATAACTTACGAATATTTTTAGTTTTAATAGCGATTCGCAAAGGCCGAATAACGTAATGTATACTTAAGACTAATATAATAGACGCCCGCAGTGATAAGATGGCCTTGATGGACGTAAGTAAAAACTGTCTCATACGACCTAAATATGAGGAAAATATACTTACAATTTGATAGGGCTGGTATGTTATTACGTATTTTACTTAGAGATATATCATAGGATTAGATTGGACTGTGAGCGTTAAATTTTTGACATGAGAGAGCCATGTTTAGCGCCAAAAGTGAGTCCTTCCATAAGTCTTAACACACACCTATAGGTTAGATGTGTTGCCGTTTGAGTTGGTTGGGATCCACAATCGATTCTGCATCCCAAACATATGACTTAAATCCAAAATTCATGGTTATGGGCGCCTTTTCCGCAGTAAAAAAAAAATTAAAGGATTATTATGACTGACAAAATTTAGAAATCGAGCTGTATTTCAAAAATATCATGGCTGTACTGTATCTATTGATAAAAGATGTATAGTAAACATATGTATACACCGTTAATGACATAGTAAACGCTATGAATTCTTATGTAGGCGTTGTTCCGTTTATCAATTGGATGAGTAAGCTATGAGTAATTTTATATGTATTTTCATACCTGTAAACGTACTGTTATATAGTATCATAATAGTGTTATGCAAATTGTATTTTGAAGAATCTATCATTGTGTCTTATGATAATTTTATATATTTTAAGTTTTTTTAATGAGCCCTATTCGGGGCCCGCAACGCACCCACTAAAATGAATTTCTATATCGGCTGCAATGTCTGCACTTTAGGGCGTTCCGTAGGCACCTTGGCTCGCAATTTTTTTTTAAATTGGTTAATAATACAGGATTATTACTTATTAATCTGTCACATAATAGTACTATTTTTATAATTTCGTAACGTTGTCAACAACCCTATTCTAGGCTAGTGTTAAACTAATCTATCATAAATGTGATGTCATCCAGTATGAAGGCCAGTCGTATTGCAAGCTTAGTATTATTGACTCATAACCGGCCTTACGAAAAGTGTCTAGAGTCTAGACTGACAGTTCGACGTTCCTAATTTAAATATTCAAAATTGGATTATGATATGAATTAATTGAGCGGAAAAATTTAATTAAACTTGCCAATGTTTGCCAATGCCGTTGATCATATGTAACTGGTGCCGATTTATTAAATAAAAAACGCGTGGGGACTGCCGCGGTAAAGCTATTGCATAGCATTTTTTATCAACTTATACAATTATAATTATTTATTTATTTTTTATTTATGCAGTATTTTTTTCTTTGATATTAATTCAATCTACCACTATACCTGACTCAGACTAAAACGCCTATATATCTTGTCTCACTCTAACGCGTACCGGCTGCACCGGCCACGTTTACGCTACGAGAGATGTGACTACGCAGTATGCGTTCTGTCCCGCTCTAACGCGCGTGTTAGGTTTTTTCGTTACGGAATTTCTTGATTCGGTCGCCGCGCTCAAAGTCTGCGATAAAATCTATTTCTATAAATTAATATTTTAGAACTACAACCGAACGAAAGAATAAGTGCCCAGCAGCATCGATAGCAACACAATCAAAGAAATCTTAAATACGCCAGACACAAATAAAAATTATGAAGCCTCAATTTTCTATTCGGGGTTTAAAATCTACATTAAGATTAGAGCATTTCCGGTGAATTTTTTACGTCTCCATGCATATTTTGTGACCACCGACAAAGTTAATCTCATAATCGCATTAGGACCCAGCATCACTATGCACATAAATGAATTTAATATAACATGAGGTATTTAAATTTTAAAAAAAGGTATGCTTAAGGTGAGGAGAATGAATATAAGGATTTTTAATTTGATTCTGTGCATACTTGATGTTTTTATATACTATGTATTATGTATTTATATAAGTCAGACCTCCGGTATTGGGAGTGTCCATGGGCGGCGGTATCACTTGATATCAGATGCCGTTTGCCGCCTGTTATATGAAAAATAATAATAATGATCTACACATTAAAACGATATTATGTAGTAATTGCTTTTATTATTATATTATTCGGGTTGCCTGATGGTGGGTGCAATCAATTTCCGCACATAGACTCCGATTAGGTCCGTTGTGTTCCCTGATAACGTAGTTTATAATCTGTCTAGCTGAACGTAACTTTTATATTTAAATTTGATTCTTAGTATGTGTACAGGACAGTGTTAAATATCAAGCTATTTACAGATTTAAATACAGACAATAACTAAGAATGACGTATATACTATGTTATATAGCCCAAATAGCAATAATTCTAAGCGGTAAAAGAATCATGTAACAGCAGAAGTACTTAATACGTATTGTTTATTTGTCTCGTAGACGGGTGCGGCGTACGTAGCATGGCCGATGGCCGCATTCCATTTATTTGAAAGCAATACGGTATCCGCGATCCGACTGCAAAAATTAACATTACTCCACACGCTAATATGCGTCTTATTTATATATGCATAACGGTCACTGGACAAACAATTAATTAATCGTAGAAATTCTCTATTTGTTTTGGCGGTACGGATGCGTTTTCTCTAGAAACATGATATATTAATTTAGTTTTTTTTACGTGTTCCAATCATTATACCTTAGCATAAGAATATTTCGATTTAATATTGCACATACGATCGATATACGATAGCATATATCGTATAAGTTTAAGGCACAAATGTGATCAAACATTTAATCTAATAAGTTAAGTTTCGGAAGACCGCAGGCGGATTACGGAGTCTTCGTTGAACACTTGACAATACTGCGATAAATTTTAATGTACCTGTAAGAGAAGATATTTAGCGATTACTCCGAAGTATAAAGGAATGTAGTTGGAAGGTTCCTGCACTTTGATTCAATTAGGTAGTATTATGACCTTCTAAGTTGCATAAATGCCGCTCGTACGTTACGTAAACAGAATACAGGTACGTCTAGATGTGATGAAATCTAAATCTCACGCCGCTTATGTCTGCACCTGCATATACAAGCTAGCTTTAGAATTGTTAATCGTCTCTAGAATTTTCTATCAGGTATTTTGCAAAACGATTTCGTCAATTCCTAAAGTATATTAATTGCGATTAGTAATAAAACGTTCGTCAATTTAAAGCGATTTTGAGGAATTAATCAGGAGAGTTGGGAAAGCAGAAAAATCATTGGAGTTGCTAAAGCACAAATGGCCCCAAGCCAGACACCAGATTGGCTTTTTCTTCGTCTGGCTCACAGGTGTCTGACGATTCTGCAATGTTTTTATTTTCAACGTACAAGCGAAAACTAGTGTCGGCGTTTTAGTTTCCTACGGTTGATTTTATTCTTCGTTTACGTATTCTAAATATAGACTAGTAAGAGTAAACGAACAAAGACACGCACTCAGAGACGGTTATTTAGTTAACGGTCGTTTTAACGCATATATCGATTACAGTATATATAAGTAAGTGCTTTAGTTTACAGTCGCTGATTTAAAACCATATTGAAAATAAGATTCAAAATTGCTATCTTTTTAAACATAATTAACAAATATTAAGTATACATTCTGTACTCTCATCTTTCAATGGGTGTGAGGCCGATTTGGGTGGGGTTACTTATTAATAAACACAAATCATTATCCTAACCAGCATTGATTCTGAGTAAAAATGCTCTCTGGCAATGTCGATGATGTCATGCTTAAAGGAAAAGAACGCAACCTCCATAGGTTACCTGATTTTCTTAGAAGACTCAAAGGCATAAAGCGAAAAAAGAAACTGACAGGGCAATTGAATGTCGCTTTGAAGTTGACATTTATTGTTATGACTTATGACTTGACAATTAATGACAATTCACAAGAAATTATTACCAGCCGTATAATGCATTTTAGCTAAACTTAGGGAAGTTTGTCGGAAATATTAACGTTTTTATAATATTATAAAAAAATTCGTTAATTCTGATTAGAATCTAGTTCTGGACCGAAATCTTCGGAATAAAAGTTTCAATAAGTTTTAAGTATTATATATAAAGTAATATCAGTGTTTTCCAACTTTTCTAAAATTATTATGCCCCCCATTATGTAATATACATAATTTTAAATATAAAAAAGACGTTTAATATTGTAGTACAACCCTTTCTATCGGGTGTTTTTTTTAGAGGTATAGAACTTTAAATTGATGTAGCCATTTAACCAGAAGTGTGCTTCATCGCTAAACAAAATTCGCTTATGAAAATCGGGAACAACGGACGGGAAAATTGGACGTCCAGATTGGACTATATCCGAGCCAGCCGTGGCAGTCATATGCCAGAAATCATATTTAAAATGTATTGCCACAAGATTATCTTTCAAATAAAAAAAAAATCATGTCAGTCCAATAATCCATCGTTGTTTTATTGCAATTTAAAGTTCTATACCTCTAAAAAAAACACCCGATATAAACATGTTATAATGAATTTGAAGATAAATAAAACGAGTTTCACGTAAACTATGCAATGTGAATGAGGGTCACCAGTTTTGTGGGACAAATGTAATTAGAGAATGTATTGATTTAACAGCCCTTGCTGATTGCTTTCCGTGAGATTAATGGTGTTTCCCAGACGTGCGTGTGCGCAGGGCGACCACAGAGCTAACGACAGAGGTTTCTATTTTATTTTATGGTGGCCAATAGACAATAAGAAATGGAATGTGAGAACATCTTGTGTAAATTCTGAATTTCGATAAATTATTATAAAAATAAATACACTTTTTGCTTGGAGTTCTATTGTGTGTTTTTGAACGGAATAATTAATGTTTTAAATCTACTACCTAAATTAGTTTAAAGATTATACAATTAATTTTATTGTAGAATAGTATCGCTATGTATTTCCGTTAATTAACTTGAGATTTGTATCACCGATCATTATTTTAATTCTCGGTTACCGTGGCAACGCCTAACAAAAATGTGCCACCGTTTCTATGGCAACCAACATTCCATTTGTAAAACGAAGTACTTTGTGGTGATTGGGTGCCGTTACGTTGCGGTCGGCTCGCCTCAGGCTGAATAGCGGCTACTACGGAACTATCATACATTGCGCTTGCGCATACTGTGTGTATAGACCTAGTACCTACTGATGTTACCGAAAACTAAACAAGCCTATGTTAATGTTAGCTTTGTATACTATAAAATTAACCGTTCGTTTATTAATATTACCAAGTGTACATCGTAAATGCATAGAAATACGTTTTATAAGCTTGCACTTAGTTGCAACTACTTATGATTATATTAGAAAAATGTATTTTCTTAACTATTTCAGTCAGCCGGCTATGTGTGTCAGAAACAATTATTGTTGCGGGAATCGAACCTGCAGGTTGCTTGTTGCAGGTGCAAAAATTGTTCTCATAAGTACTCAATACCAATAAGAAACGGGTTAAAGCCAAATCTTCATGGATTATGACATAAAGAAGAAACAAATTCACGTAAAAAACATTGTAAAAATAAATTTTGTTTTACGTAAAGCACTCAGAAATTACATGTAATTTAAAGCAATAAATTTTTATGTTACAACATTTTTCTATAATTAAGACCTTAACGTTTATTTTAAGTTTCCGTATACACATTCTTATGTAAAGACGACAAACCGGGTGTGTAATAACAATAAATTATTAATAATCGCATAATGATTCTATATTCTTGTTAAGTAAATATTAGCTTATTTACTATACTGATTATTTAAATACAGAAAAAAAATACGATTTTGCCGTTCGTTGGATTCTTCGTTGGACAGTATTTAACCTGCTAAGGCAAATAATTAACGACACAAAAAGGGTAAGTAAGACCCATAAGGTCCAATTTCCCCATATATTAACTAACAAAAAAGGTATATTATTATTAATATTATCAACTGTTTCATCAAAAAACGCAATTTAATTTCTCAATTTAACAATAATTTAAATTGAATTAAAAATTACTAAACTATTCAGACACTGCCAGAAGTTTTGTCTCGTTATGATTTCGCATTGAGTTCAAAGTAAATAACTTAGTCTTAAACCACACCTCGCAGCTACTAATATCCTGATTGGCAAGGGAAACATTGCTACTAACTATTGTAAGCAATATCTTTTTAAAAGTAATATCCGAGCTTTGATAGTAAAACTCTGCTTAGTACTGTCAACCAAGGGAACATTAGAACACAATGGCTCTTCCCCTTTTAATTTTCAATATTGCTCAGCTCTTTATTTTTAATAAGCCACAATTATAACATAATGGAAATCTTCAAGTAAAAAGTAATTGAGATATTGTGATGTCAATAGAATTCAATCACTGTAAAAATCATAATTCTTGTTTGTACCCGTATGGGGCGTAAATTGCTCATTATGACTCCCATTGACCACTGATTATGGAGATTCAATTCTAATTTAAAAAAAAACTGATTTAGCTTCTTAAAGACATTATTAATAATGCCGGAACAAACGAGTTATTAAAAATTAAATATATACTGCTAATTTTTGTAAAGCGTATATAGAACCTTCATAATAGAACGCTTTATGTTTTGCATAAGCACTTTTGTAACCTACTGTCTCCCTTAATTTTTTAAACTCTTTTTTGTACGTAACAGTGATCGCCGTAATGCAATTGAAATCGCGTCTATAAATAATGCATGAAAGATAACAGTATGATACGCTTGAAATCGTCGAAGGGAGTTCATAAATCATTGTCCATTAATGAATATTCGAGCTTATTAACTGTAAGTGGCCATAATTGGCAGTAATGTGGAATGACGATTGACAATGTCTATGGATATTCAATTTTGAGGATTTAAACATTCTGTGAATTATTAATAAACCGATAATATCATTGAGCCACCATTTTGGTGGACAAAAGGTGGTGGAAAGGTGGATAGAAGATAGAAGAAATAGAAACGGTAGCAGGAAACGAATGGAGAAAAAGAGCCATAGACAGTCTGTTGGAAAAAGCTAGAGGAGGCCTTTACCCGTGAAGGGGTTCCGATCGAGGGTACTGAAGGAAGCTAGAATACAGAATAACAAGCAAAAGAAAAAAAAATGGATAAAAATCTAAGCTGTGTATTATAATCTGTTTTTTGTCATGATTGGAAATTAAACGGGAACTATAGTTTACAAGTCGTATGTTTGTTACGCTAAGTTATAATATGAAGCTGTATGAGTTGAAAACTCACATAAGCGCATTTACACGCATAAATAATTCATAATGCGCGCCAAAATATGCGTAAACGTAATAAACCGATTCTCGATAGTTGTCGGTAAATTTCTACACGGTACTGTAAGTTAAAATACGTCTGCGATTTCGTAAAAAAATATTTTACGGTGCTACAAACAAGAACAATTGCTTCGATTTTAGCTAATAAATAAATAATAATAAATAACAAACGTTGTCATACAGCTTTTACTATAAAACTTCCGGTAGCATTTTATTAGAATTAAACTTAAGAAAATACGAATCTATCTTTTGAAACTATACTCATGATATGCAGTTATTAAATTCACTTAGCAAAAACAGGCGTTTGAACGAGGCGGTTCGAATGACAAATATACAATACCATAATTGGTCTGATATAGGTGGTCCAGCTTCCGAGAATTGTCGATCAAAGGATACCGATTTTATTAGTTATCAATTCTAGAACGCTAACTTATTAGCGTAGTTAGCTTAAAACATTGTTTTTCTTATTGCTTTATTGTAACTCGATACCTAAATTTCTTCGAAATCTGCAGCCTAGTGGAATATCTATTTTATGATAAACTAGACAAAAAGTTTTATTAACTGTCCCAATTGGTTAATGAAGACTCCTAAAAATATTCAATAGAAACTGCGATCATGTTAATAAATCTTTTATATATCATAGGTGTAATATTATACTTATAACTATGTATATATAATATTACAAATTGGCCGACGTCCACCTCTATGTGTTAAAGGAAATATATATAAAAAAAGAGTGTGTGTACTTATGTACACGCGTTAGAAGTTATATTTCTTTAGCGTATGGAAAAAAATAACTAAAATGCAGTAGTGATTAACGATAAATATTAAAATTAATCAATAAACTTATTATTAATAAAAACTATCACCGTCGTATATGAAATTGATTAAATAAAAACACCAAAATAATATTTATTTATTCACACTGTTTAATTGTACTGTTACGAAACACGTGTTCTAAATATAAAAATACTAGAATATACAAATTGAACATAGTTATTATCGATTTTCATGCCACCTAGAACTAAGTTCATTCTGGTAATTTTGTGTAACGGTGCGCGCGCGTCGTAAAATTTCACTCTCATCAATTTTTCATAACGCACCTAAAGAAGTATAGCTTCAAAAATCTTATGTTTTTACAAAAAACAAAGCACATTGTGATGCTGAATGTTTCCAAAACTATTTTTAGCTACAAATATGATTTAAGGTGAGCTGAATACCTGTCTGAACAGTCTCAATCAGCGGTGTATTTATTTTTCTAAACGCGGACTAGGTTTGTTAGCTCCCTGTGAAAGCAATTTATACTGTCTAGACTTGATAGTTGATATATTAGCTATTCCGCAGGCGACTGCATCGCTCCCTACACGGTCGAGTAATGTACGAAATATGCCCCCGTATTAAATTTGTTAATATTTTTGTAACTGTGCCTTTATTTAAATTTTAGTAAATTTCACAACAGGAAATGTATATTAATAATTTTTTAGTTTTCAAATAAAGTTTAGAGGTTACTGTTTTTTATAGTTTTTGTTTTCTTGTGTAATCTCTGCATTTAGTTTTGCGACATTGAATATCAGGAAGACAGTTTCAGCAGTTTCTACGTGTGTAAGTAATTGCTGGATTCATATAAAGTCGCGGGTGAATAGTTGTTGTTGAATAGTTAATTTAAGTAATGCTTAGCTCTAGTTTAGAAGTTATGCTAAAAATATTGCAGTTTCAACAATGCAGAAGTTTCGAACGGTTGTTAGAAGTTGTGCGTTATTAGGAGCTAGTTTAGGGAAAATTTGCCAAACTAAGCTTTAGCCTCGTTCCAAATAGCCTGTTAAACAACTTCTACGGGACCGTATAACATTAAAATATAATTTTAGCGCCTTATGAATTCAGCCAACCAGGTTATTTATAACTAAACGCACAAATGAAGAGGAGGATGGAAACATTCCCCATTTTCTGATTTACTCTACTACTAAATGTTAGACATTACAAATACACAAAATCTGAAATAAATGTAACTATATATTTCTTAAAGTTAAAATTTTACCCAATCTTAAAGTCCACTCTCCAAGTTTAGCACGTGAAATCATGTGTCAAGAAACAATGAGATAAAGTATATTTAGCGAGTGCATTGTCTGCGCACGAGGATCGCGGCGCGACGTGCGCGTGCGGCCCTGCACAAGGTCAATGGCACGCCTCTATCCCGCTCACACACCGGAATTCCATATTTAAATCTGGTCCGCAGAAAAATGGCGGACGACTCCATTCCACCGTACGTACGGAGAATTAATAAAGTACTCCTTTTTTTGCGTATCACAAGTATGGAGAGTAATCGTAATATTTTACGCTGAGATTCGGCAACGCCCTATCGAGGCGCGGTCTTAATATTCGTCAATGGCCAACGGTACATTAATTGCGACTCCGAATTTGTTAAATAAACACTGTGACACACTTACAGTGCAATTAGGGGATATAAAAGTAAATTGGTAGGTCTCGTATATGAATTTGATTTACTAAGAAGAATTAAAATATAAAGTCAATTTTTATATAGGACCTACGGGACAATCAAAAAGGGTCATGGACAACCATTTTAGTGGGTGCGTTTCCGGCCTTTAATGAACGAGTCTGCTCTTTTCTTAAATAATTGGAGATCATATCCTCCAGGGAACACCTCCACCGGGAGCCCATTCCTCAGTTCGCTATTTCGCAAAAGAAAGAAACACCGTATAAGACTCCTAACCATCAAGGTGATGCGAATTAAATTTTGAGTTAATACGGCTCATATGGTGATGAAACGAGGCAGCAAGAATCAACCCAAACAACTCTTCATCTCGGGATTGTGCAGTAAATATATTCTATGTTCATATTATATAAGATATTAATCAATTACTATTAGAAACTCTACCGTAGCTTTTTTTAAACAAGTGTTTATCAAATGTTAATTTACTCCTCATGAACTCAATGATCGTTTTGAGAGCATCGGGGTCATTGCACTGTGTAACCTAATTTTTCCTCTTTCCACATACATTATGCTAATATCCTTAATCACGCTTACTCGTCTAATACACCCTCTCCTTTATAGAAATTCCAATACATGACTTGCGGTTTAATAATTGTCTACATTATAAAGGCACTTCGATGAACATACTATATCACTCTATTAAATAGAAATCTGTAACTTTTGGCGGTCTTGGCTCCTGTTTTCTGAATCTGTTTCATGATCATTTTTTAATCTAATAGGCAAGTAGGTGATCAGCCTCCAGTGTCTGACACTCGCCGTCGACTTTTTGGGCCTAAGACATGTCGGTTTCCTCACGACGTTTTCCTTCACCGTTCGAGCAACTATTAAATGCGCACATAGAAATAAAGTCCATTGGTGCACAGCCGGGAACCGAACCTAGGACTTCAGGTATGATAGTTGCACGCTGAAGGCACTAGGCCAACACTACTCTAAATTTTCTTCAAAATTCAAGAAGCTTATCGCAGGATAAAGGTGGGAAGTACCTAAATAGGGAATTGAATTTATTTTTGGCCAAATCCTGCCTTTAATTTTAAACTTTGGGAAGTGGTTCTTTTTTCTCCTACTGAAACAGGGAACTAACCTAATATTACAATTATTTACACATGACGATATAGGCAGATTTAAGATTTATATAGTATAGAATTAATTGTCACTTGCATACACTCATCAACTCTGATCAAAGTAAAAAACAACAATTTGCAAAGCAAAAGGGCGTCTGTAGTCAAGGACTGAGCAAAAACTCACTCAAATTGAACGCAAGCAATGTGGCAAAATTAATTAATGTCCCTTGTGGATTTGAAAACTATAGGGGGTCGGAGTGTGCAAGTCATCGGAGCCGGCGAGACAGTGAGTGCGAACCAGTCGAGTTGAATAACATACATTGCGGTATAATTGTGTTCCAAGATTTAATAACATTATTATCAATATAATAGAAGATATTGCTGAAGATAGAGAGAGAGATGAAGACAGTTGGAGGAGGCCTATACTCTATAAGAGGTCCTTGGAAAAAATAAATATAATTATTTCCTTATACAATTTTAAGTGAGGCCTTATTATTAAGAAAATAGAAAATTATATTTACACCAGATATTAATACGATAATTGGTTTGTAATATAGTGTAATTACGACTCTGAGATATTAAAATAATTTTAAATGTCAATTGTGTAAGTAGTAAGTAAGCACATAAGCTATCTATGTATTGTAGTTCAGGATTTGCTTTAAGAATTTACATATTTTTGATTAGATCTAACTTATTATCTTCATAAATGATATTTGCATTAATTCCTTTTTTAAAGTTCATTAACACTTCTAAAAGTTATTTTAATTGATAGAGTATTAAAAATAAAATAAGAATTTGCTTATTGTAAGAAATAATAGCCCGTAATGTACACCAAGCATTAAACTTTACAGCTCGTAAAACTGCCTCAGCTATAAATGCATACCAAAAACGTTATCTTGTAAAAGCGCTAATGAAGTGTTGGTCAAGAAATAACTGCGATTTGTATGCACGAATCACGACATGGAATGCACATTGCATTTATAAGAAATTATTGTAAATTATTCATAGTGTATTGTAATATGCGTTATTGGTTATTACCTTACATACGAATATTATAGACAATTGAAATACATATAAAGTTTAAAACTTTGCTGTCTTATACAGTATCTTTACGCAATTATTATTAGGCTTAGGGAATATAATGAAAAAACTGAACTAAGAAAAGTGACGGATACAGTCGCAAGGAGGCTGCGAGCGTTTAGTTAGAAAAGTATGATGAATTTCAGAGATAGCTTATTGATGAAAATATAAAGTTATATTGCACTGTTTATTATGTATAATGTTATGAGTGTCCAATCGCTAAGTTTGGCACACACTCCCAGCAAATGTTGGTTGACACTTGCTATTAAAATAATTTCTTATCTACAATACAAGGATGTTATTCATAGCATCACTCATAAGGACGCATTTAAGTGACGATAACTCTTAGACATCCCAGATGACATTTAACTTACGTATAATTCTGAGAATTATACATATAGAAGTTTATATAATAATTTATAAAAAATTTTTTATTTATTTAGAACTATATAATTACACTAACAGCTATATAGACAATGCGATAGTTGTGTTACTTAATTACCATGTTATTGCAAATTCGCTCTGATAACATATAAAAATATCGATAGTTTCGGAGACGGCATTAAACACCGCACTTTGTTAAGGGGGCCTGAATCCAAATTCGTTGTACATATGTAATTTTTAAATCCAACATTCCTTCCGGAAAGTGTGTGCCAATTGGAAACAAATGTTATTTCGCTGGGACATAAACCCAGGCCCTCCGTATGTTTTAATTACAAAAGATATATGTTGATAATCAATTTACAGATGAATAAATCGTATTTATTTTAACATCACTTCAAATAAAGTTTCTAACGGCCTTGCAGTTAGTGCAGCGACGCGAAAAATTCATATTAACTAGTACATGCTCATAATTTATTACATCCCACCGAGCTAATTAGTTTGAGTATCAGACACATTTATGAGTCTGCTTTGACACAAGCAAACCTCATAAATCTATATATATAAAAATGAAACCCATTTTCCGTGGTCACGACATAACATGAAAACGGCTTGACCGATTTGTCTGATTCTTTTTTTATAATATTCCTTGAAGTAGGAGGATGGTTCTTACGGAGAGAAAAATTTAAAAAAATTTAGTGAAAAAGTCTAAAAAAACACTTTTCTATATTCCCATACAAAATATTCGTAATACTACTTAAAAGTCAATTTGAACTTTAATACCATACCATCTTTTTTATCTTACTAGCTAGACCGGTGTCCCGAATAGCAGAATAAGTATTTAAAAAAAAATAGAGAATCGACTGTTAGGCGGTACGATGTTCGCCAGGCCAGCTAGTATATAATAAAAATTAACCTTAGGGATTTTTTTAACATGGAACATATACTTGAAAAACCTTATATTACTTAAATGTTGAATCGATGTTCTGTGAACATATTGTTATTCTAGACCTATTGTACTACTAGACTCAACCAAAGACTAATAATTGGCTTCATTATTCCCCTCGACGTCCCCCGTTGCAGCTAGAGCAGCTGTTTGTCAACTTTATGCCGCTTGTGGTTGCGGTTTTTACTTCCGAGATATCTTGTTATTTTCCTACTTGCAAATTATAAGATTTAAAAACTAAATCATTTTGATTTATGCCCAAACATTAATAATTCATTAAAATGTTGTGTGTATGGCCGATATAATTCTAAAAATAGTTTATAAGAATCAATATCAAGTTTAAGTTTACATATGTGTAATACAGCGTCCTGGTAGTTGCGACAAACTATTTTCATACAAATATTTATTTCGCGTGAGATTAAGAACACAGAAAAAGAAAATGAGATTACAACGTTGAATTTTCGTTCAATTTGTGTGAAAGAGACAACTACTAGTTTACTACACTTCTTGTAATAACACAAATATTTCTCACGTATAAAGAGGTCAGTATACTATATACTATTTTAATTTGAATTACAAAGCGGTTTGATTTTTTGGTTGAACATGCAAACAGTATTTTTGTAGTTGGTAGTTTTGAGCAGTGTTGGCCTAGCGGCTATAGTGAGCGACTTTCATCCCAGAGATCGTAGATGCCAACCCTGTGTACCAATAGACTTTTCTTTCTATGTTGGGTTTAGCCCGCAAAAGTATGATGGCGTGTTTCAGGGTGATCACCATTTACCATTAGAAAATTAAAAAATGATTACGAAACAGATGTATAAATGTCAAGACAAGACTAAGGGTTGTAACGGTTTGGATAGTCAGCAGTAGTAGACACCGCGGAAAGCAGATACAAATTTAAATTTTTACTAACATTGAGAAAACTTAATTATTTATTAAACGCTACATTTGTCAAGTAAAAAATCGCTCATTAAAAACTACTTAAAATGTACATAGAGTACTGAAGAAAAGAAAGTTTTTTCTAACAAAAGCAATTTTCTAGCCAGGCACCGTGCCAACCTAATTGTATTAGCTGTCTAGATAATTTATCAATTTCTACTAGTTCCAACCGTTTGTTTCGTCTATATCTTAACATTAGATAAGTGAGACTCTGACAAATTTAACTCTTTTCTCTGTTTAGACAAGGATTATTAGAGTTTTTAATCAAGTTTATTTAGCCAAGTTATTTGATCCTAGCCCGTTTATATGACATCTGCGATGTAATTTAGGACCAATAAGTTAGAATTTTTATAGTAGGTAAAGCAAAATTATGTAAATAATACATTAGGTATCTAAGTCTATTTCGTGGTTGTATGTTATTTTACATATAAGTATGTTATTTTCTTTAAGAAAGAAGAGAGGACGCTCACCAGGGAGTGACCACCAGCTCGCCTGGGAAGATGGAATAATAGAGATAGCGGTGAAGGATTGAAAAATGGTGGCGAGGATGACAAACAAGTGGAAGAATTTGGAGGCTTTTACTCCGCTAGATCGTGTACTAATGTTAAACATATATATGTATTTAATGCAATCCTAATCATGCACTGTATATGGCTATAGCTACTATATAAAATAGATTTTCTGTCGAATGTTCATGATATCTATCATGTTTTGTTTAAAACAATTCGAAAATGTACGCCTTTATTTTGTAGAATATATTCTTTCTAATGCCAAAAAATATATCTCTAGAAAATGTTGTGGACAAATAAGTTTATGAAAACTACAGCTCAACCACAAACGAACGAAGCCGCGGATCAAAGCTAGCTGAGCCAAGAGAATTGAAAACGATGCGAACACCGCGTACAAATTAAAACCGACCAAGCGTGAACCGCCGATCGCCAATCATAAGCTTTTGTAGCACAAACCGTTGTTTCGCGAATGCGGTGTGGGGGTAGTTATAAAAGTTTTATATTTTTATCCATATAGAGGACTCCTATATCTTCAGTAATTTAGTATTGTCACACATTTAAAGAAAACACTTTTTTACCAAATTGAAGTTATAAACAAGACACCGTAAGCCATTTCTGTCAAAACCCTCCATCTTTTAGTCGATACCAACTCCGGGGAAATAAATACAGATAATACAACTTTTTCTACAACTGTGATACTTTTTGACATTCAACACCTTTTGTCTTCAGTCACCATGACCACGCACATGTTAATTATGTAAAATAACTGTAAATTTATAATAATACATAACTTCAATCCGGTAAAGAAGTGTTTTCTTTAAATCTTTAGTAATTTCTACGTACATTCTTATTTTTTTTGTAACATATGTCTTAGTAGCATCTGGTTGAAATAAATATACATATACTTTTCTTCTTGAATGATGTTCTTAAGGCACTTTTACGTTGTAGTAATAGTTATGTTACACAAGAGAAACGTATGATTAAAGCAAAAAGAAACATTAATTAGCCCAGCGCACCTTAATTGAAGGTAAAGGCGTGTTCCGCAAGCGAAAGTATTTGTTGTATTTGAGAATTAAAAGGACTGGGGGCTCCTCGCAATCAGAGCGATGGCTGGCCTTAAATGCCAGACTTAATTGAACTGCTACCGGGTACATAAATACACTAAAAGGCATCCGCCACGAAATTTCTGTTTGCACCTTAAGAATTGGGGAGATAATTCAGCAGTACATCTTATATACATAACAAAGGGGCGTAGGACTTTTATATATAATGTTTTTTATTAAATTTGAATAATAAAGCCCGTTCACAACAGTTTATTTGACTGATACCCGTGTTTCATTCCTAACTCTATGGACATAGAACGCTCTACTATAAAGCCGACCAATCAGGGACAGCCTTCGGACAGTTAACAATTTGTCAATTTTCAGATTGTAATTTGACGGTTTCACTTCGATAGATTACAGTCTACCGAATTACGTTAAATTGTAAGCAGTACGTTGAGTTCACAATCTTTCGCCAGTTCATAATCTCGCGAGATAGATTACAATCTAACGGTGTTTACAATTTTACGGTGACATATACATTTGTTTTTCTTGTTACTCATTATCTTCACATTGATCGGAACCACCAAGGCAAGTTTCTACCCACAATACTTTTATTTGTTTTTATTTATATATTTTTTTATGTTACATGATCTACTGATGATATTACACCTTATGTTAAGTGATACCGCCGCCCATGGACACACGCACTGCCAGAAGGCTCGCAAGCGCGCTACCGGCTTTTTAAGAATTGGTACGGTCTTTTCTTGAAGGACCCTAAGTCGAATTGGTGCGGAAATACTTCAATGGGCAGCTGAATTCGGAATTAATTCTGTTAAAAACTATTTACACTAGTGTGTTGTGATTTTTACTCTTCAGGAGCTGACGGCGAGTTATGCGGGAATTGAGATCGTATTAAAGGAATTTTACTTACCTTAAAACACGTTATTAAATACGCAATAACGTAAATGCCCTTACAGAGCCCAATAAAAATTAATTAAAACTCCAAAAGGTGACTTGCGGTTTCGTCCCCGAGTTTCTAATTTAAGTTTGTTGTTCACACGAGGTTTCGCTTGATTAAATATAATTTTTTTGGAAGAGGATTCTGAATACAAAGGAGTGCCGTTGATCACGGAAGCTTGAAATAATATTCGGGCGGCGGCTCATGAACTGAGGAAATGACAGTCTGCCCGTCGGGAAATTGATCCTCCCAATCATATCTTTGTAGAACATGGTATAAAGGATAGTGAAGGATTCGTTCAACAAGGCAGATTTTGTGTTTTTTTTATGGCATTGCATGAAACACAGTTTACAATGTATTTATTGTAACAGATACAAATTTGTTATCCTAGAACTGAGTACGAATGTTTAATAAATTAGGTAATCTGTAAAATTTCTGCGCCTTTTGCATTAACGTTTTTCTTTATAGTCAAGTCTTGCCCTCGCCTAACACACGATATGCAGGTCAAGGATATAGAAAGAAAACCCCATAAGTGCTCAGCAATAACACAAGCTCTGACTTAAAGTATTTTGCTAAATTGAGTTAGCCAGCCAGACCAAAATATTTTGATTTCATTAAAATAATTCTTAATAAATTTCACAGAGCTTCATCAATCTCTTTACTATGTAGGTAAGGTTTAAAAACGACGTCTCAGATTTGTCTTCAAGTAAAAGGAAATTGTTGACACAAATCTCATTGCACGTTGGGAATTTTAAACAAACGAGTTTATATTAAGACGCGGGGTTTATGCGAAGGTTAAGAAATTTAGGAAGATTGGAATTCCTGCTGGGTCTTGAAATTATGGATTTCTACTAGTAACACTGTTTGCGTATAGCGACATAATTTTTTGTTCAGTAGCAACTAATTGGTTACTTAATTTTTCATTTGTATTTGCTAATGTTATATTAACTTAATAGTAAAAACATTGACACAACATTATGAAATATAATTCAGTTACCTTTAGTGTTGAACTGTAGTACTGGCTTTCAGATGTTGAATTAGTTGATAGTATTACCTGAAAAATAAAATTTTATATTAGTACTAGCAGACACGGCCAAGCGTTGCTAAGGTTTTTGTTATATTACATAGTAGTAAACTATTCAACGGGAAACGGTAGGAGAATTTATGTGAAAGGTAGATAGCTTATGTGAAACGTTGGTTGGTACTTTACTCTTTAATACAGCGCCATCTGTTAGAATTTGTACCAAATAATAAACAAATATTTCAATAAAATAATGTTGCGGGTATAAATTGAGATGTTATCCTATCTTTTAAGTTAGATCAAACTGCACACGGTGTGCAAATTTGATTGATATCGGTTCGGTAGTTTAGGAATCCATAGCGGACAAACAACGTGACACGTGATTTATATATATTGAGTTAACGTTTTACGTAGAACTATTTTCACATATTTTATTACTCTATTACAAACCTAATACAGACTATTTTTAGTTCTTGTTAAATAGCTAATGCTAGCTTTGAAGCTATGTTTATAAATATTAGAACATAGCACGTTACGAACCACCAAGCTAGTAAACTTATTTACATACATATTTATTTTACCATTACGATTGGGCAATATTTTCATATATATTCTCTATCCTAGTTTTCTTGATATTGACGAACTTCCATACAAAAATCCACCACCAATTTCAACCTTTTGAACATCTTTTTGACGATAAAAATTTCCCTTTCCAAGGCCAACTATATTCACATAACAAATTTAAGTCAAATCTGTGGTTTAGATATGAAAGTAAACACAGTTACTTTCATCACGTGTTAACAAATGTTATCGAATACTGATTATAATTTATATTCTCATCTGACGAAATCAAATCACGTGTTGCACAAAGATCTGTAAAATGTTTCGGCGATGTATCCGGGCAGACATCCGATTGAATTAATCCGTCCGGACTGCAATAAACCACTTCGAGTGGAAATTTAACTTAATTTGACGAAGAGATATAATCTTCACTGTACAATTAATAATTTTCACAACTCCTAAAGAACGTCAGTACTGTATTACTTATGATTGTACCATTACACAAAAAAAACGCATGAATGCCAATAATACAATATAATTCTTAAAATTTGGGCAAAGTACTCGCGAGCCTTCGTGCCCATGGACATCTCTTAACTTCTTACTCGTTTGTCCCTGTTCTATAAAACAGATATTTGTATTAACACCTACCCGCAAAAGAAATGGCTACATATGTATGGGACTACAGGCAAAGTCTAAATGAATAAATAGCTTTTTTTCAAAAGGCGACTTTATTTATGTTAATTGTTATTCAAATATACTACTTTACTAGTAAACTATAGTGAACAATTGTTTCATCATCATCACAAATGTGTGCTTCGTTGAGGGTACTTCAGATAAAGTCAGAATAGAATATTAAATTTGTTTTAAATGTTTTAATTTTACACAGAAAAGTGCCTGATACGAAAAATGAAATTGCTCGTACACCTCGTGTAACTTTTCTATTTCCTTTGTCTAGGCTGGCTATATGTCGAATTAATCCAGCAACGGACGATAAACATTTACATACGGGGCCTGGCAGGTATCAAATCCGGATTTGCTACGTGTAAGAACGGATTACTTGGGAGAATTTTGAGACAACGCTTTTATGTTGTGAATGTGTGCGAAAGATATTTGTCTCGTGAAAGGGAATAAAATATTTGAGCTAAGTTGGAAATTTCAAGATTCAAAGATTTTGTGGACTAAAGTCTATCATTTTTACATAAAAAACAACATTTTTAACGGTTCAAATACTATACAATCTTCAGTCCGCGTTTTTTAATCAGAAAACATTATTCTTCACTCTTCAGTAAAAAAGTGCGCCATCTATCAGTATGTAGAAAACATAACATTGAATATGATTGCTTAAATTAATAACTTTTTATAAAATCTATAATATAGTGTTAATGCATATACATATATCAAAAACTCTCTCCGTTCGCTTCCAGAAACGATGCTTCGGATTTGTATGACAAATTAAACCAATATGGATAGCACAGAAATATATTCCATCCCTAAATAGGGAAAGTTCAGTAATATATTTATTAATAATAAGACCATAAAATCTGTAAGGTCGCGGGTCTTGATCTTGTATTTTATACAAAAGAATTTTGTCGTATCAGTTAAAATAAGCATAAAAACCTATCTGTTTTTCGGAACTAAATTGTAAACAATATAAAAATATGATAATCGTATCAAGGAATGTATTATAATCATGATATTAAATGAACATTGATTAGTGATGATAAACAGTGTGTTATTTTATATCATATAAATTACAAAAGATTTTAAAAGCTCTTTGCCACTTGAATGTATTAATTATTGAGGGTAGTTTGCTTTCTTTTAACAGCTTTGACATTTTCATTGTTAATGCCAATATTAATTAAACTTTATAATCTTAGAATTAAATCCATTTATGTTAATAAAGGTTTATTTTTATAGGCTAGGCTTTAATTTTATTTACTCCATATTTTTTTAACTCTAACAGACTATTTGACAAACTGTATAAAGTAAATTGAAATTATCTCGACTCCAAGTATTCCTATATATCTTTACAATTTGATAGCACAACATAACATGGCTTTGATAAGATTATACGTCAATAATGAATTACACGAAATATGATTCACTATTAAATTGTGTAAAAGAGAAATTACATTGCATTTAGCGCTCAATGACGCAATATTAGAAACAAATGAGTGTACAGTTTTCCTACTTCTGCCTCTTTAGTGGCAATACAAATATAGGAATAAAGGTACTTTGTAACAAATATATGACAACAATCATTTTCTCCCTTATAAAGTTTCATTGAAAAGTTATGTAAGTTTAGTAGCGTAAGATTATAATTTAAAAAATGAGGAAAATATGCAAGGAATAAAAAAAACTTTATTGCAATCGAATTCTTATCAATTCAAATTCATCTGAAATATGATGCGCATACGCCTACAATGTCGTAGTTGCGTAGCCAGGCCCACACCCAATAATCCCGTCAATTGATCCTTTGTAACATAACTTCCTTTATTGAATCATCTAAAAATAGTTTCGAAATTGTTCTATTCATATTTGAAATGATATAGTAAGTTTTCTTTAGTATCTTGCATATAAATATAATAAAATGGATGTCGATTTACGCTGGATAGTCCAATTGTCCAAAGTCCAAACTTTTTTCCAGTACAAATAGGGTTTGAATATTTAAACAACATGTTTAAAGGCCTAGATTGGTTTAAAATAGACTAAATTTGGATAACATTTTCTAGAAAATTCTTCCTTCGTAATTCTTGCTGCTGTGATTTAAGTTACACTCAATCAAGTTGTTCTATATAGACACGAAGACAATTCCAAATTATAATTTTATATTCTAGAAAATTCCAATAGTTCCTTTTTTTAAAGTACGAATTAAGTGTTAAAATTACTTAGGAAATTGCATAGTTTTAATCAACTTTGTCTTTAGTTAATAAGACATCACCACTTCTCAAAGTATTTAATACCCGTTCGCCTGAATTCCATGAAAACCCAATTATCGAGATTATATTGAGATGTAAAGAAAAAAGTTCACAATAATAAATTCAGAGCAGCTTACGGTTAACAGATACCGATTACCAATACAGTAGAACCTCGATAAGATAAAGTCCAAGGGAAACACAAAATATTTTATGTTATAGAGGTTTTAAGTTATCAAGGTTCTATGTCAGGTAAAGGCTAATATAGAGGTATGTACTTGTTTCTATGTACCCTTCCTCCCATTTTTACTTGAATGCATCAGAAGGATGGAAAATTAAATATGTAATCATATTTATTCACATTACTTACATTACATAAAAATAAAACAACAACTAAAGGTTTAGTCTACTTAAAAAAATCTGTGATTTTAAAAAATTCACTGTTTCTAAATCGATTTGATTTTCAATGACAAATAGAGAGGAGAATACATTAACACATTAACTTATGATGCAAGTAAGTCGTTGTCACAAAGCTAACCGCCGCAAAGCTTTGAAGAATTTAGATAAAGCAAACAATAGGTAATGTATTGTTTACGTTAACAATACATTAGTAAACACGTGCAAGCAATAAATACCGAAACCATTTGTTTTGACACTCTTATAAAATGACTTATTCACAAACAATTTTATGTTATAGAGGTTGTGGAAACATTTCTTTTAGTTACTGAGGGCCTATACAGAGATTATTTATTTACGTTATAGAGGTTGCGTATTTTAAGTTATAGAGGTTTTGGGCTCTGATGGGAAGGGAACATAGTATTTTTTGAAGTTACAGAGGTTTTTATGTTACCGAGGTTTACGTTATCGAGGTTCTACTGTATTACGTTTTTATCCCAACAATACATTAAATCCGAGTTGAAGCCATGTTTGAAACAAGGGTAAAAGAATGAACAGTGTCCAGATGGCAAGCGATGAATGAGTTGTTAATGAGCTGCACAGAGTAAAACACTACAGAGTACACTACTAGTAAGTAAAGTACGGCAGTACAGAATTCATAGACTATACGTTACTGATACTAGGCTAGCGAATGTCAAGGCGAGGTTACGTGTAGCGTTATACGTAGAAGAAAAGCTTTGCTGTATTTTTATATCTTGTTTAATAATTTTCTCAAAAAACAGTGAAGATCAACAACATGTGATCTTGGTCGTAGATTATCTGTTTTAGATATATGACATGCCGGTTTCCTAAAGATGATTCTTGACTATACGCACAAAGCTCTTTTCTTATTTTTGACTACTGACAGTATCTTGTCCACTTTAAATTTAAATAAATTTTTCAGCGTTCATTCAGCGGTAGGTATAAAGGTGTTGTCATCAAATGTGGTCGGGCAGTCAAGCGTAAACCTTTGATTGTTACATTAAAAGTAGAATCAATATTTAATATGAGTTTAAAACAATAAGATTAGAATTACAGTCAGTAATTGGAATCTCGAAATACATTCAGTAATAAAAATACGGTCTTAATGGCTGTAGTCTTACTGTGTTTCAGTAATGTCTCTATTCATAGCAGTAAGTGCTCTGTGCCACCCACAGTTCGCGATTCAGACCGACATATCGATTGATTTCTTGATGCACTGCTTCGTATTAGGTATTGAAACTAGCTGCATTGCCTGAAAGTAATAGATTTTACGATGTATTTGTTGTTTATTTTATTTTTACCTATGTGATTTATTATTACAGTTTTATGATGCAATCTATAACTGGTGTTATTATATAAATGGGGTTGATAAACATATAATTCATTTTATATAGTCTTTCCAGTTCTCTTGAAATACCAATTATAATGACTACAAGTTGTTGATGTCAAAGAATTTTACAGCCATTTTCAATTAATATCTACAACACGGCAGTTGTAATTGATATAGTCACCGGGCATTAATATTTTTTATAATCTGTGAATATATATATAATATATATAATAAAAGGCCTATGCCAAGTAAATCGATTATTAACAAGAATTATTTAAAATATTTGAAAATATTAAAGACATTTACAATGTGTATTATTTAACCTCAAATTTAGAAAATAATTTATAAATTTGAGGTTTAAAACGACCAACGGTTTTACCAAAACAAGAGCTATACAGAGGATGTAATTTTAACTCTTTGTTTTATTTTTACCAGGTTCTTAACCCCGATATTTTTAATAGTGTTGAAATATTGTAATAGTAACACGTACTTGTAGCTTACGTTTACACTCTATATTAAAAAAACACAAGAAGATTCTAAGAAAGAAGTCTCTGGAATAAGTGAACCGATCTTGAAAATTACCAATATTATATTTTATTATTCCTCATAATTCCTAAGTGACCATAGCCAACGATTGTGAGAAATATGTGTGTTATCGAATTTCCTGGCGAATATTTACAATTTGATCAAAATTCTTCCGTATCAGTTTAACTTAGGATTCCAACTTAAAAGACTGGCAGCGTACCCGCGAGCCTTCAGGGAATATGAGTCCAAAAGCGTCGGTAATACGTAACATCAGGTGTTACTTTGTTTGCTCAGAACAGATGAAGATGAAATAAAATTAACCTAAAAACAATACAGAGTTCTTTAAACGTTTTTAATACAATAATGAATTTTAATTTTAAAATCTGAAAAATAAAGTCTGCATTTCATGAAGCGTTTGATATTTTCACTATAAAAATCTGTGGCGGAGCTTTTATTAAGACACTTTTTATAGCGTATAAACTTTGATGGTGCTTTAATGTTCACCTGTTATGAAATCTACCCTCTACTTAAAACATTGTAGTTTAATATCTACAGTAGCAGTACAAAAAATATTTTAATTAAATAATATTAAATTCTCTAATTTCTTCATACAATTTTGACTACTAGTAATAGTTATTCAATTGAATATTTACGGAGATGTGTTTAATAAAGTTAATACCCTTAACAGTGACAATATTATTCAATTTACCAAATAATAAAACCATTAAATAAAAGTAAATATAAATTAATTTATTTTAAGAAACATTTTATATGTACACATATAATCTAATCTAATCTAATCGGAATAATCAACATTTTATCTAAAAAAAAAGTGACGTATATAATTTCGTATACCCACAGAGACAAAACCATTGACGTTCATAAGTGTACATTATCTATATGAATAAATTACCTTAAGATTAGGATTTTAAATTATATCTAAATTAGACTAGCAATTAGATTTGCACTTGTTTGCGATTGTCTCTTGAAGACTGCCAAAGTTTACTTATTAGTACTCACTATGTATGGTTTATATCTTACCATAGGAACGGATGGTGATAACCATATTAAAATATTTTACGCCGGATAGCGAACAACCGGGATGCTCCCAATTCTAACCAATCAACGTGCCTCATATCGACCTTAGCGTGAGTAACACACGCTGAGTGACACGAGGTTTTATTATAATTATTTGTATGTTTTCCTAATAAAGATCATGAAACGTTCAGCTACTACGAATTAAAATACCTTAAACATAATTCTAGATGTTTAAACTTTTGTTTACGAGTAAAGTTGTATCGTGTATCTTTTTAAACTTATAAAATGTTTCTATTCTCTACAATAAATATATCTGCTTGAGATATATAACGCATTTCAAATCATGTCCATTTGGAAATAATCAACATTTTCATTTACTAGACAGTTGATCATAAACATTCGCCATTTTGTCTCTAAGCTTTACAGAATGCCCTGAATTGGGTTATCAGTGAAAAGATATTTGAATATTATATATTGGATCTCTTAAAGTGTATAGTCGTTTATGGAGGGTCAATCTTATAAATATTTATTTGATAAATATTTATTTGATAAATAATAATTGTACAAAATTGTTCGTACATTGCTTTATTCTTTTATATATACAACCTTTTAGCTTAAAAAAACACGGTGTGTTCGAAATTTGAATCACCGATCGAAAACACCTATCGGCAAATTGTTTTGAAAAAGTTTTTACCTCGCTTTGTAGCAGTAAATATGGACGTCGGGCACTCTGTGTAAGTGTTCTTTTATTTCATTTTACTCTCGCTCCCAGTTTATTTAAAGCATCTGATGCAGCTCGAACCCTTAGTTTAATATCTTAGTAGATTTAAATCTTGATTTGTACTGCAAAATTTTTAATCACATATAAAGCTATACTGAATATAGCACAAATTTTAGCAACATCAATTAAATATGTCAACAAATGTATGTCATTCTTTAAGATAGTGCACTTAGCGACAGTCAAATGTATTCGTCTTATTATCTTATCATCAGAAATAATTAAATAACTGCATTTAGGTATTGGAATTAATTAAGGAAAGTGCGTGAAAACTCCCTGATAAAAAAAACACTTAGACATCATGAATCCTAACGTAATCGTACGTGGATTATGCTGCACTTGACCACTATTGGTTCAGTTCTTTGCATATTAGTCACTCACATACCAAAAAAGCAGATTTCAAATAGCGTAATGTATTTGGGCTGTAAATTCTTCGTCATGACGTCACCGCAAAGTTACGTGACCTCTCGACTGCAATGATTCACCGGCGTCTTGCATACCTTGGGCTCATAGGCTGTTAATAGGAAATGCCACAATATCATAAATATTATGCTATACGGCCTGTCATACTACTGCATTTACTTGGGACCACTTGGTTGCGTCGATTAGGATAATGCGGCGTTTTATTAGTTACTAGATGACACGGATAACTTTGTATCAACTTTATATTACTTTGAGTCAAATCTTAATAATTTTTTTAAACAAACCAAAGAGATCGGACCTCATACTGCAGCTATGAGACAGATATTCCTGAAGGTATACATATATGAGAACAAAGTGAATTTGTTTTACTAAAACCATTAAATATTTCCCAATTAGGAACAGATTTTATTGGAAAATTCCTATTATTTATGTTTCTCAACGTTAAGCCTTCCCTAAACTCCCACGTTTATTTCAAGATAATATTTAGCTAAATCGGTCCAGCCATTCTTGAGTTTTAAACAGTACAATAAGAAAAATATATAATAAGATTTGATATGTTACCATGCCCCATTGGAAGGAATGGTAACTTCCAATGAGAAATTACTGGGAAATTTATCGATTTTCCTTTATACAGTAGGTAATCCAGCCATCAGTTTCTGACACACGTCGTCGATTTTTGTATTTCAGATTCCTTAGCATGTTTTCTTTCACGCCGTACAAACAAAAACAGAATTCATTGCGTAAATGGAAAGTTAATCTATTGCGCTAGGTTTGAAACCAAATCCTTAGATTGAGCTACATCATTGTATTATAATATATTTTAATCATTGTATTATAAGATTTTTCAATGATTTGGTCTTTTTAGAACTGCCCACAATTTCATGTTACTGTTGAATGAGAATTTCTTTATTACACTTTTAACTCTAAATGCCGTACATGGAGACATACAATGAGGTAGGTACCCTTTTACAATCTTGTTTCAATATACATAGTTTGATGCAGTATATTTCCTTTGACTTGTTTATTTCGATATCTTTTGTTCGATAAACAAAGAACAATTTCAAGGATGTAAATGAAACGCATTGAAAAATATACGTCATTTAAAGCTTTATGATTTTTCGCAATGATGTTTCCTGCATTATCATTACGTACCCTTGTGGTTATAAAACAGAACTCGCAATTTTACGACCAGAACTTATCTGTTTTAAATTTTAATTTATGTTGGAAAAGTTCTTAATTATGAGGTTTCCACTACAAATGCTGCGCCGTAAGCTTTTTCTCGCATACAATTTTGCGGCGTACATTGTTAAGTACATAATCCAAACTTATATAATTGTAGCCTTATATTTTTTACGCATGCATTTTGTAACATATGTTCATTGGCACATACGTTAAAAAATGTAATCTAAATATCGATGTGTTTATGAATTTCCTTATTTTCTTCTTATCATGTCTAATATTAGTCATTAAAGGCCGATTAATAAATGTCTGATATGGGAAAATTATAAACTCGAATCTTAAACCTATACGATTTTGATCACTAAATTAATACACATAGAGACCGTTTTAAATTTTTTAGCGATCCAGTTACCAAGTACATAAATGAACTCGAGACGTACTTGCGCGAGCGGCACTTACATACAAATTGGTAGAATTAGCATTGCTAATGCATATTTAGGTCATTGTTGAAGGTTTTCGTAAAAAGAAATGTATAATGACAAATTAAAATCAAGCAAACAAGTGTGATAAATATATTGATTAAATTAATTTACATTAAAGGTACTACACAATATACATTTATTTATTTGTTATAACGTTTTGTATGCGCATTTAAGATTTGCTCGAACGGTGAAGGAAAACATCGTCAGGCAACAGCTTGCCTTAGATCAAAAAAGTCGACGGCGTATGTCAGGCACAGGAGGCTGATCACCTACTTGCCAATTAGTTGGACAAATGATCAAGAAACAGATACAGAAATCGCGCCACTAATTTATTTATTTATGTTTTGTATGCAATCTATTATACCATTGTATATGCAGTAGTTTAGTTTTAGCCAAGGCGCGCTAATGAACGACTATGGGAAAGATTTCGAGTCGAGACTTATGCGTGAACTATGACTGTAGTATACATTCGTAGAAACTATAAATTGTGGACTAACTACAGTGTACGCGTTGAATATGACCAGGTTTCGCTTTCATTTTCCTCCTGCGATTCTTGCAATAGCACGCGCCTTAGGTTAAGTCGAGTTCCGCTTGGCCGCACATATCCATAACGCGAAAATCAGTATCATGTGATCATGTAGTGTTTTGTACTGTATATCGGATAACATGAGGTCGACGTTCGGTCAATATTTACGCCATAGGGTTGCCAATATCGCAAAGTCAATATTTTCCCATAAATGTTTGTTCATTGGTATCTTTGCACTTTTCTTGTTAGAATGGTTTGTGTAAATATAAATTTGTTAAATAGATCTTGCATAGTTTTTTTTACGTCTGTTTCGCCGACATTTTGAAAATTATTGATGTTGTTTAATTTATTTTATCAAGGCTTATTTTACATATACTTCCTTCCTTTCTACATCAACTGCAAAATTAAAGATTATTACAATTATATATATAAAGCTATGCTTTTTTATATTTTGTTCTGTGTAATAACATACTCAACCTCATATACTTACTGGTGTTTTTCCTTTTAGCTTTAACTTACTACATTTATATATTTATATTTATAGTAACAAGAAATATTATATATATATATAATATATAGAGCTATTGAAACAACACAAAGAACAATACTTCAATCTAAAAATAAAGACAATAATTTAGGGGAGTTATAATAAGAATCAAAAATATTAAACAACGGAGTAAGGAAGAGATATGTGGATGATGAAAGGAATTAGTCACCTATTCTGTTCATAATTGATTTTTACCTCTTCTTTCTCTTTTACGTATTCCGTAACACGGAAAAGACTTAAAATAGACTATACCTTGTAGCTTTAGCAGTCTTAACCTTCGATTTGCTGTGACTATAATGGGTTGCCGAACCAGGTTCTCCAGGTTCCAAGACTGTTGGTTTTTTATTTATAATATTTTGTATTATTATTAAATATAATTATCATAACAATTAAGATTGAATGTTTTCTATCCCCACCAAATTGAAACATTTATATTCGGAATTGAATCTAGTACCATCTAGGCTACAAAGGTATATATATATATTTAGATTTAACGTATACAACGTGTTATTACGAGGTTATTTTCATATAAATAATTTCTTTATAACCATGGTAGTAGTTTTAAAAATACTACCTTTGACAAAATTAAAAGCCAATAAATATACATATTTCTAGAACCAAAATAATCTATATAAAGCCCTATCTTACATTCATTTCCTAGAGTATCTGACAACCCTGTTGTGCCTAGTATCCCCCGTGTTGCGGTTAAAATACGATATCCATGAGCTACTTCACTGTAATATATATGATAAAATTCTATTTAGCGGAAAAAAAATTATAGATAAGATTTGAAATTATTGTTTAAAAATATTTTGTATTAATTCAGAAACCCTTAATATAAACCCTATACATCATATCTTGGAAGGCTAAAGTTCTTCATTTAAAGATCAATCCGTGACCATGGAGGTAGCAGTGCACCTACACTTAAGCACTTCTGATAGTTTGAGGTCGGAGCCTAAAGAATTGATCACACCTACACTTCAGGAATCTTAAGTCAGATGATGGCTTCCCTATGTCAAATGTAATACGTGTTTGATATTCAGGAGTTATATTATCGTTAATCTTGTCTCTGAATAGGTTCGAGGAACTCAAAAATCCGACAATGGACAGTGATTTACCTTAAGTCAATGAATTTAATTATCAAAGATATTAACACTTGTATGTAGGTGATGCAGAAAATATTTTTCTAACCTATCGATAAAGATATATCTGTATCAAAGAATTTATCAATTTAATTTGAAAGTGGCCATGATCCATACAGTACTAAGTAATAAAATCCCATATGGCTTATGTTTAAAGAAAATACCGAGAATGCGTGATTCATACAATATTTTCACGAAACGATTCTAAATACATCTAAAAAATTTCGATTTTTATAGCTTTTAACCAGTTTGCGATATACAAAAATAACCTTAGTATATATTCCGGTTTAATAAATAATAACGATATATTAAAATTACATATGTAATTAAAATTAAAAAACATTTGCTGCTTTTGAAATCAATACTACTAATTGAATGTAACATTCGAAAAGCTACTTTTAATTAAGCTGAAAACTATCGAAGAGCCTATTCGCCGTAGAATATTCGAAGGTAGCGAGATCCCAGGCTCAATTTTTTAACAGATCAAATGTAGCTATTGATTTTTTATTTGTGGCTATAAGATACTATAGTAAAAGTGATTTATTGAAGCATTCTCAAATTATTTTACCCTATTACTCATTTACCAAAATGTAACAACTCTTTAGAGTTCCAATATTCAATTCTTTGCCCTTAATTTTCCCTATAATTACACTTTTCATCCTTCCCAAAGGTGGTGACAGCCCCATCCTATTGTGAATAAAAAGATCTTAGGACAAATTACTTTAAATACTGCCTTCAATTAGGATTTCTTTTCAAAGGAAGAATCTGAACCGCCCATTACTTATCTGTTGCTGTAAGTCTAAATTTTGATATATAATTTTATGATTGTCTTAACTAAATTTTCCATTTTTTTAATGAAATTGCTTAAAAAATGACAAGTTGACAAAGCAGTGTTATACGACTCATTTATGTTTGTGTTGTGTGTTTGTATCATTGCTGTTTAGAACATAATGCTTATTGTATTTGGTTTTGTATTAAACCATGCTCGAAAGAAATGTTATTACATTATTTCGCTTAGGAATTTAATTGCTTTATCTTATAGCTTTAAAATAATTTGTCAAATTTTATCCATGCATTATCTAAATAATTTCCCCTTTTTCAAACATAGAAACAGCTGATTTATTCGGCACACAAGTCCCTAATGCATCTGTTCTAAGCTCGCTCGTGATTGGCTCGTGTCGGAGGATGCGGGCAGACATGGACCCTCTGATTTAATTGAACATTCCACGAGGCACGGGCCTCCAATGCATAGTTCGTCATATTAGTTTATGACTAATATTGGTCAAAGAGATCCTTGTATACGAGTTTAATGTTAAAAATATTTGGTAATTAAACTATTAGAAACGTTTAAACATTAAACGTTTGCGTATGTACCCATTTATGTAAATGAAATCAGGTACCTATATGACGCTGCTTTATCTTATCTTCCTTACTAACGCTTCTTAAACATAATTTGACAGAAAGAGACAAATGAGTAGGTACTTTAGATATAACTGCAATTAGACTAATTTAGTTTTGATGAATAAGATTAGACAAACATTTTAAATATTTACCATATTAGTATATGTATGAATCATTAATTAATTTTATACTGAGTATTTAAACTTGACAGGCGTCAATTATATCGTAATGAAAGATAGAATATAAGATGCGGTGGCTACCTGGCAAACGTTCCAGAAGTAAGCGCGACGTGTGATACAATAATGCTTCATAGACTTTCATGTGTGATATTCATTGGAAATATTTTAGTACTAAACTCTACCAAACTGTTCTAACCATATCTATGTAAGCGGTAGTTTGCAGTTTCGTCGCTTGAAAACTGTCGGCCTCACTATAAACCGTGGACAGACATGTCGTTACCATGGTTACCATTTCCTTCCAAAAAGGTCCGTGTCAAATTTTTGATAACACATTAATTAATATGGCATTGAGTATTCCTTATCAAACTCGTGAATTTCTTAAATTCAAACCAGTGTGAAGACTAATTAAGACGTCATTAATAATGAAACCCCAATTAAATTGTATTTTTCTTAATAATATGTGCATTTATAATTCAAGAACACAGAACTTGAAAAATATTAAAGTAACTTATAGGCAGCGGCACGTAAGTCTAGCGCTGGCCGATACGTGGAGGGGATTGCTGCGCATGTGTACCGTCGCGCGGGGGACAAAATGCGATTGGAGAGCCAATCGAAACTCTTCATTCCGCTAGCCCCCCTCAGGTACCTTATTTTTTACTTCTGCGAAATAACGGTCAGCGCTAGAGTTTCGTGCCGCTACTTATACCATAATTATTCTATATTAATCTTCGATTAAAAGTAGTCTGTTGTGTACATACCTAAAACAAAAATAAATTGTATTCATCAGACCAGAATACTAATTATATTTGCTAGTATTTAATTCATAATATTGTATTGCACTTTAGTGAAAAACAGATTTATGAAAAGTGTATAGAATTTTTTAGACGTAGTTAGTTAGTCAAATTCTATCTAAAATCTAGTAAAAAGTCAAATTCGAACATCTGTGTTTTGCTTGGTTGACTGATCAAGTTTATTATGTCTACCCACATCTTTGTTACTGTTTTGTTTTTTTATATAATATCATATACATATTATGTAGCTACATCTGTGCGCTCTAATTTATAATTTTTAATCTTAGTTTTAAATATTGTTTCTCAGTAAGTGAATTATATATGCAAAATAAAGTTTTTCTTAAACCAAATAAATTTTAACAAAAATTTCGAAATCCTTGGTTTTTTATACTGCCCTTCTGGTAATGAAGTAATTGAAGTAATGGAAAAAACTATACATATAACTTAAGTGCAAATCAATTGACCAATAATTTGGTGAACCTGTTCAATATGTTTGAATAGCTTCTAGGTCCGATTTCTAGTGAAATAAGAATTATTCATAGACGGCACAGAAACCCAGATCCCAAAAAACAATTTTGATATTAATGATTTTTAACTCTTCAAATCATAATATTTTCTTCCAAGATTTTACATTAATGGTTTTTACGCCCATCGGCCTCAAACAAATCACTCACAAAAAGAAAATAAAAGAAAACCGATACTTTAATGTAAAACCGAGGAGTTTATGAATCTTTTGCCGATGTTAAAATTGTGTCGCGACCCTCGTACAAACTTTGGTGCAAATTCCTTGGCTTAAACTTCCAAAAAATTTCGTTATTGTATTTAAATTGTAACTTTTGCAATGTTTCTGTCGATCGCATAAATCTCTTTTTAATGAAAAATGTATTGCATCGCTGTTTGATTTTGTATAAAAGTCATGATTTAATGTTGATGAAGACGAAAATAATTATGTATGAAGTAGGTATATATATATATGTTTTGCCTAGTGGCTTCAGCGTACGACTCTCATCTCAGAGGTCGATCTGAGGCCCAGACCTAAAAAGGGTTAGAGTATTAAAATATTAGAGTATTTAAAGAGTAATACAAAAAGTATATGTTTAAATATATGTTGTACGTGTTACAAACATAAGTAGTCTATTTCCGTTATGACTAATTGAAAATAGTAATAAAAAAAGTGTGTGTGTGTCAGCTACGACGCACGATTGAAGTTTACTCCTTACGAACGATAAAATGGCGATAATGTTCTGTGGCTGTCGACCATATTTTCATAGTAAAGGTGATAAGAATGTATGTTTTTATAATATAAATGTTTGTAGTAGTAATAAAACGTACCTACATCATCTATGCCCAAATTGGATTTTCTTTCTGTGACCAAAGTTACCTTTATAGTAAGAGAAGAATAAGAATGAACAATCTTTTTAGTTTTAATTTCACTGACCATTACTATTGACAAAACTCTATGGCACGCTAGACAATCTACTTTTATTTTTTACACCTGTCAACACTGACAATGTTGTAACGTGGCTGTCAAAACGTGAATTCAAAATAGAAAAGTCTGTGTAATGTATTCCATCTCATTCTTTTACACGTTCAATCCATTTGTCTCTTTCTACATAACGCCTCAACTTTTCGTGTTACACATAACGCCTCAACTTTTCGTGTTACACTTGATTTTACTCCTCATAAAATTTCCGTACCGGGCCTTATAACTCAAATCGTTTCTTAAGGAGTAAACTTCAATATGATCATATAAATGAAAACCTTTAGTTTGTTATTTTTTTATGGCTCTGCTACGGTTTGTGCATAAGCCAGCGTCAAGTATAATATTTTTTATAATTCGTGCTTGCCTTTTTAGAAATTAGACCGTGTCCACCATGTACGGTTTAAGCACTCGCGCAGTACCGCACAACCCTCCCAGAGGCCGAGAACAAATTGAAATTAAATTAAAACTTGCCCTCGAACCACTGCCACTTATGCGCTACACTGCGCTAGTTTGTTATTATAAACGCATATTATGGATACATATATACATATTTCTATTTTCAGATCATAAACCAAACACACTTTTAAACGAATATTTCCGCTTATCTCGGGAAGTACTGGTTCCAATTGATTTTTTTGTGAGTTATTAAGGACTATATATAGAACTTTACGCTTATATAAAACATAGGATTGAACACTATTTAACCCGCGGGACAGTGATTACATAAGCTAGTAGGTACTAGTAGATAATGTACTTCTATTTTAATTAATAGCTATAAGTCTTTTTCTTTTCTGGCTTGTATGTGATGCCAGAATTTTTAAAAACCTTTAATGTCATTTAAATGCTAAGAAGTACCAAGTCGCTAATGGGCTCAATTATTGATGACTGTTACATCGTTTGAGTCATTACCCCTCCCACTGCGAGGAAGGTAGGTTAAAAGAGGCTAATCGTTCGGCCTACAAATTTTAAAAACCTTTTGGCGTTTAATTTCCGCGTTAATGCATACAATTATTCACACTTTACACCGAATACATTGAGTTCTGCCAACGCTGGAAACATTAATTAAATTAAATATGCAAAATCTGATGTGTTAAAGGTAAGCAAAACATTAAAAAGGCACGTGTTACATAATTGTAAGACAAAAAATGTCAAGACTACAATGTCATATTTCGTCCCTTTCTGTCAAATTGTGTTTTCGCTGTTATGAAAAGAGATTGATGAGTACTCTATTAAAAGTGTGCATTTTTACAGATTTCTTTTTTTTTGACTTGGCATTCATGAGTCGAACAATGCAATATGTATTTATATGATCGTATATTTTAGTGAGTGAACAATATTAAGCTAAAAACTAATAATCAGGAATCGCCTCTGCAGCGTAGGCCCAACCTAAACCATTTCATCTTCATAATGCCTTGCTTGGTTGTCATTAATAGACTTGCTATAATCTTTATAATGCCTATTTTCTCGATGTTATTGTTTTATTGTGGTTAAACATAATGGTACATACATTATTGCAACAATTTACAAAAGTCTTTATTCTTTATTATAGTTAACGTTTTAATTTCGTTATTATAGTATAATTGTCTCTGAGGCATTCCAAAAATCCTTTGTAGCGTTCGCGTCTGATTATTCATACGTATGGTATTTTTGCAACAAAGCACTTGGGTCGCGTAAATGGATTTTTCAAAATTTCTTAATCTGTGGTTAAATAGCCAATCATTGCGCGACGTAATTTTTATTTCAATTAAAAAAGTTGTTTTGAATGTTCTCTTAGTAATAAGTATTACGTGTGCAATAGATAAATAATGTGACTTTCTTGTGTTTACTTTATGTAGGAGTGGCTTGTGACAAATAGTTTGCAATAAATTGCAAATGCTATGATGCGATACTGCAGATTACGTTAGATATAAATTACTAATTATGACAGGCATTTCTCAATGTAAATCCTCTTTGTCGCAATATTACAAGAATAACTATATTTTAGTTATTATATCAAAAACAAACAATATACAGAACCTATTTTAGGATATTTTCTGTGCTTATGAAAGAAGCCGACAGGTTTGATAAATAACTTTGCAAAACACGGTGACATTTCTTGTAGTACAATCACAAAGACTGTCTAGAATTGCGGATTCAACGTTTGCTTTTATAGACTATAAATAAACTACAGATTATAAAGGGAATATTACTACAGATTACTAAGTACGTGTTCAACAGATTAATAAAATAAGACAAAATATAGGGTGAATCACTGCGTAAAGCCTTGAACATTATTTTTTAAATTATACTTAATTAGTTTGTTAAACTCATATTTTATTAATTTGTGTGATTATAATTATAACAGCTATTACTCAGATATATTACCATGTATGTTTTCAGTGTTTATATAACAGTATTCTTATCATGATATTTGTAAGACATCCTGCTGCTGATATCCACTTATTTAAAAATATTAACTAAACGGAAATCTCGAATTTCGATGTCCCATTTATTATCTAAACCGGTCCAAAGTTCTAAAATCCAGTAAAACAAATACGATACTAATGTTTGGTGATAATTATGTAATAAATATGTTTGTCACGCGACGAGCGTGTGCAGATAACTGATAACATACTGGAAGGCGCCTGGTTTGAGCGTTAGATAAAAACAAATTTGAATATAGAATTATATTAACATTACACTTTCCTTTCTACGATTTCAATAACGAAAAATAGTTCCGTAGGTAAACACTTCACTTTTAAAATACACAAGTAACTTATAAGTAATCATTGTTTCAATCAATTTTTTTAATACTTCCTTGTAACGGATGAAGCTGTCACTCCACGATAGTATGGTCTTACAGAAAATCAGTGTTCACAGGGTCTAGTTTTGGTTAAAGTGATTGTGGTTTTGTATTTTTTTTTAATGTATAGGTACTTCAATAAAAAAAATCATTCATATTTTTACGTATGTTTCACTAAATTCCCAAATTGCTAATACATATTGGAGGTACCTGCCTACATGTTCGATTCTTGATGAAACAACTTGCGTCCCTAAGAATTAAACATAGTGTATTAAATATACTGCCTATATGTAACCGAATTGCATATAACTTAGAGATAAAGCCGACTTTCGAGTGCATAAAATTGAGTTATAATAACATTATAGATAAAGCGTGAATTATAAAAGGTAGAACCGTACAAATATGATAATTATAATTATCAACGCAACACTCATGTCAACGCTCTCGCGACACGATGTTGAAATAAATGCAATTTTGTAATCCCTCACCGCCATTAAACGTAAGTGCCACTTGGAGTTACACGTTTTAACCGCATTATATTTATTTAGAAGTTTATTAAACATTTTTTGCTTCTATCTGGGAATACACTTAGTGGTCAATTACTAATTCATTAACAATTCCCTCGCTAACAAAAGCCTCTTTTATCCTAATTCTACATAGCATTAGATATAGAAAACAGGTTTCGTGAAGGCCTGCCTTTGCCTCAAAATTTATATTTTTATATAGTGTAAACACTTTATAACGTCATTCGTTATAACGAAAAACTCTATAACGTCTATAACTCTTTTAACGAGTTAAATTAATTTGGTTTAACCCAACACCCATGCATTAATCCTTCCCTCCCTATAACACCTCTCTATAACGATTAAAATGCCTTAAAATTCGTTATCAAGAGTTTACACTGTATGTAACAGTCTACACTTAAGAATATAAATAAAAAAGATGTTATAACTACATTTATATAGTGTTTTTAGTCAAAATTAAGGGTGATGAAGGTATGAGAAAAACAAGAGACTTTCTGACACGTTTTTAATGGCCAGTGTTGTATATTACACGATGCTTTTAAGGAACTGCAACATGCTCCATGCGGCATATTGAAATATTGACGAATAAAGAATATGTGCAATGCTCAATCTCTAATGGCTCTTTATTTTCTATCAGTTACTCGTAGATGGATACCATCGTGAGGTGACGCGTTCAGACCTAAAAATCGAAATGGGTCAGACAGGGTGCTAATCTACTTGAATTCGATAAAACACTAATGTGTATATGTTACGGGACATACTGTATATATTTGAAAATAAATATTTTTTTTTTTATAATTCCATAAACTCCAGCCTAGTAACACACGTCCCTTTTATCAAAAACTTTCGTGAAGTAATTTTATCGTGATGTGCAAATAATGATTGCCAATAATAAACTTTATTATAAGCGTGACGTGACGCTATAATACCTTTGTGTAAATATTTTATATGTATTTGGCCCCGTGGCTCAGTAAACACAAATAACTCTATCTTCCACGATTTTATCCGCGTTACTTTCGTCTTAGCGTTCTGTTATCAATCTATAGCGTTCCTCGATAAACGGTGTATGCAACACAAATATTTTTGTCGGGTTTAAAAACTACTTTCAAGTTCAAAGTTTATTATAAAACAGATACAAAAGTGTCTACCTCGTGTCCGAGGTTACGAGAGTTTTTATAAGAGAAAACGTCGTACCCATAGGGTGCTTCATTGCCACGTTCAATTTATGGATACGGAAATTCAATACAGTTCTATTGTATTTCCGTATCCTGTATCCGTCAACCGAAGATTAGATTGTATCACACAAGCAACCAGTGTGGGCACTATAATCACTAGGTATTATAATGTAAATAAAACAATTATCGAACGTGACGCATTACTTCAAAGTCATCGTAGTTCAGAGAAAACAAGTGTATGTTTCACTAGCATTAATAATATAAATATCCTTATGAATCACTCAAATACTAGGGGTAGGATCCATAGTCCAGGCTAAGCGTTGGTCAAATCCATTGGATTTGCCGTATTTACTACAAGTGGGCAGTCTTTCTAGTTTATATAACGAATCAGGTATGATCCGTAAATTATTGAGTCCAGGAAGATCGAAATACGAAAATCTTAATCTAAAAATTCAGGTTGAATATAAATCCTTATATATAAAAATCTCGTGTCACAGTTTTCGTTGCCATACTCCTCCGAAACGGCTTGACCGATTTTGATGAAATTTTTTGTGCTTATCCGGTATCTATAAGAATCGACCAACATCTATTTTTCATCCCCCTAATTTTTTTTTTATTTTTTAGACAAATTTCAATTTTTTTATGATACAGCATTAAAAAATACATACAACCCCTACTTTTTTCACCCCTCAACGATCAACCCCTATTTTTTTTTTAAATATACATGGCAAAACGACGTTTGCCGGATCAGCTAGTATTATAAAAAAAATTCACGTCATTCTATTCTCAGACAAAAATAGTATGACAACTATAAAAAAATGTTTCCCTGCTTAAACCCAAAATATTCTCTTACACGTGTTAACCGCTATTCAAATAACTGAATATGATGGGCATCTATCACGAACAATCTGCGAAGGTCGGGCAGAGGCGTCCATATAAATGAGGCTCTTTAATTATACTTGGCAGACGGGAAGCCTAACAAGTGAGTAAAGACTGAATTACGTCACAGATTGGCCAGATACTATGTGCCGATAGAATTGATCTATTTACTTTTGTTCAAAGAATAAATATAGTACGCATTAAGTATGTTTTTTGTACTGTAAAGCTAAATAGATAAAGATGAAAATCTTAATTTAATTTATTTAAAAAGTCCAGCTATATAGGTATTGCATAGCTTTTGGTTGTAGCTTGCTCGATCATGCCGTTCTTTAAAAATAAGAGTCATTAATCTTGTTACCTGTTGTACCCAAAAATCTTACCTAATTAATCTAAATATTTAGAAATATATGTATATAACACATACCCGGCTCTATAAAAAAAACATTCCTTCCATCTCTGCAATCGTATGAGCCGTGTAACTGTAATGGCATCTTAAACTCTTACAGGTGTAATTTATAATGCACATAATTAAAGTAATGTTGTATCAGTCTTAATAGTGCGTGATAAAAAATATATTCTTATTAACTTTCCAAAAATATTTATTATAATAACTTTAATTTCTGTTCCTTGAAGTACTTGTGATATGGCAATGCGACAGAACGATCAATCTGGATGAAATGGCGACTGTGCTGGCGCCGACGCGGCCGACGCACCCGACCACAGACTATATCATTATGGCCGCAATATACACTGCGAATCTTAGAACAACTTTTATATAGTACAAACGAAATTAATTGTATTATTATAGATACTCTAACGATGTAATAATAAGCCTGCTGTAATGTTAAGAGAGTACTTTTGATGTATTATGAAAATTAAGATTATCAGTTACTAGATTTAAATATTTATGGTTGTGTGATGTGGTGTTAATAAATGTTTAGGATTTATTAAATAATTTTCAAAACATCATTTTAATTTTGCAAATTGTCGTGGAAATGTCGTCCATTCTCAACTTTTTATAAAAATATTTCAAGCAATGGTAAATTTAATAAAAACGCTTAGTCAAACACGTGACACGCTGTTTTCATCATATGACGTTGCTACTTAATAATTGACGTCTTCTGGCGTCTGTTTGACGTAGCCTTAAGTCTAGGGCTCGGCACAGTTCAAGGCTAGACATTGTATTTGATTCCTGTAATATTCCATTTGCATTCCGCCAGTAACGGAATTTCATATCATTATAGCTGAATTACTTATATTTTTCCATTTGTCATCGTAAGAGACATAGGAATCCTAAGAATTTCGTGGAAGATATGTTTATTCCTAGATATTATTGGACGTCGATTTGTAGCTATTTCATATATTTTTTAGACACATTTACAGTTAAAGCTTTTAGTTTTTGTACATTTTAAATCTATAATATAAAAATGAATCGCAAAATGTGTTGGTAAGCGCATAACTCAACAACGCCTGGACCAATTTGGCCAATTCTTTTTTTATAATATTCCTTGAAGTACGAGGATGGTTCTTACGGAGAAGGAAAATAAAAAAAAATGGGTGAAAAAGTCTAAAAACAACACTTTTCTATATTCCCATACAAAATAATCGTAATAATACTTAAAAGTCAATTAGAACTTTAATACCAGAACATAAAGTGCAAGTGTTAGTGGAGAGCTTCCGGGAAGGTAAATTTTTATTTTTGACATAATGTATTTGTTGTCTTATCAACTTTCCTTTTTGTTACCTTACTAGATAGATCGGTGTCCCGAATAGCAGAATAAGTATTTAAAAAAAAAATCGACTGTTAGGCGGTACGATGTTCGCCAGGCCAGCTAGTTAATTATTATAAAACTTATTTTTTAAAAACTAGTCATTATACATATTTGGATTTATTAAAGATCAAAATTTTATTCTACACAAAACTTTATAAAATTTTAAAATTGTAATTATTGGGTAAAAAATAATGGTACACACGATATATTAAATTTCAAAAATAGAACATTTAACCAATTCCAAGAAACGTTGCCATATTGTAACAAGGTTATCTACATAAGTAGAGCATCCTGATCGAATCTGTGACAGTGGTGTTGTGGTAGGTCAGCACTCGCGTATGGGCTGCATTCCGCGCCGGACGCTACTAAAATAAACCATAGTGTGAACGAACGACGAAGCGGTAGGGTTGCCAGTGAAAAAGCTACTTGCCAGCCCTTATATCATAAGCCTCCATCTTCAGCCGCAGATTTAATACGATGTTACAGCGGGATTTTGTTTCACCCTGTTCTTATTTCAGTGTCTTTAGTTCTGTACCTTAATTCATCGAATCTCATTTCCACCAAAAATATGTAGTATGTGCCTAGTTTTTACTATATATAAATAATGTTTTTATGTTCTTTTAATTGTATATAAAGTTAATACATGGTAGACAACATTACTTAATGTAACGATAAGAGGAGACTTGCAAACGCAAAATTTTTTTGGTTTCTCTTATATTTCGCTGAATTAACTTGAACTCATATATTTATACAGATAGTTCTTGCCACATACTTACTTCCGAGTTTACATCTAATGAATGTTTCAATTACTAATACGTTTAAAAACTCTTGATAAAAATACAGAATTAATTACAATAAGTAATATGCCTTATACTACAAAAACAGTATGAGCAGCGCCTTATGCAACCCATTTGTAAATACGTGCCGGACCGCATCGCTATTTACTTATCGTAACCGCACGATAACGGAACAATGAGACTACCAGATACCTTGCGCAGACGCTTATCAAAGTCAATAGTCTTTTGTATATTATCCAGTGTGCTAATACCGGACGCTTTCATATTAAAAAATCCTTCTATATACGTTTGCGATTGTCACTTACATATTACTAAACTCTTTTACAGTAAGGGTCTGTTTCACAATGTACGGATAAGTTCTACATAAGTTCCAAATTAGCTATTTATTACTTATTGGTAGGATAAACACTATTGTTGCGTTTCACGACTGTCAGATAGCGCTATTCGTCACATAAAGTCCATCATAAGCTATGAGTCCGATGAATGTCAAATAGCACAATTTGTCTTACAAATATATTATGTGTTGCATAGCTATTTGGTACTTTATCCATACATTGTGAAACAGACCCTAAGTATTACATATTGTTCTAAAGTACGACTCTTTACGTCAATTGTTATTTACACTGCGATGACGACTGTATTTATCCTAAAAGAACAACTTAGCTTTAATTACATTAAATTAAATTTACATATTTACGGTGCAACGCTTGACAAACCTTGAAAAGAATTACTCACTGACATTGACATTAGCTAAAAGATCTGTTGTAAGTGTCATAATAGAATAAGGGCTATAATGCCGTGGAAGTCTGGATGTCCCATAATCCTCTGGTAGTTTAGCGCAGTCAGAAATTATGACATTCACATTAGCTAAAAGATCTGTTGTAAGTGTCATAATAGAATAAGGGCTATAATGCCGTGGATATCTGGAAGTGCCATAATCCTCTGGTAGTTTAGCGCAGTCAGAAATTAGGTGGACACGTTTTACTGCGTTATTGTTCTTATCGGGTAACGTGGTGATTAGTAACAAAGGATTAGAAAGGAATTGTTTTTGTGAAGAATTGAAGTTTTGTGCCTGCCTATTCAAATATTGTTTCCAAGAACTAAACAACCTTCTGACTAAACTTAATGTAACCAAACGAAGGAAGAGTTATCGTGCATTAAAACAACCAACATACTTTTAATACCGATTATATGATAGTTTAAAAGGATCTGTTAGAAATATATTTTTCAATAACCTATTCATTAAAATAAACTAACTTTCTCAAGGTAAGACTGCGATAAATGTTTAGCTTTAATACAATTAAAATATGTAATTAAATACTAAGAGAAAAAGATTTTTTAAATTACAACCAACTTGCCCAACTCACTCGCTTATAATCTCCTCTCCGACTGAAAGAAAAGACTTGATTTTGGTTGGCCAACAACAGTTTTCTTCATATAACCATTCTATACCGCCAGAAAATGCGCAATCCCTTCAGCATTATAGAGTTTTCATAAAAGTATACGTCGAACTGTTAAGCCTTTTTCGGGTGATATATTTTAAACCAAAAGCGTGGGCTAAACCCGTAAAAACGTGTGATAAAATGGTATTTTAGCAATTATTATTATCAGTGAAAATAATAGCTCATTATCATAATGTTAATATAATTTGAATATAACATTTAACCTTTAACCCGTCAATGTGTTCACGTTTACATAATTTAATGTTGACAGTGTTTTGTTATTTAGATAACGCGTATACGTCAGTTAAAATTGTTTTGGGTTCGAAGTAAACGTTCTAAGAAGTCTTAAATTTTTTCTTTCTGACATATTTTATACTTTCAATCTTAGTTTATGACGAAGTACCAGGACTTACGAAGTGTAAGGAGGTATTTTTTTCTGAACACATTTTAAATAGCAAGGCTTAGGTTTTGGTTTCAACCTAAATTGATGCATTGATAACTAGGAATGAAGAGACGGTAAATAAAAACTATATTTTTATGATTTTCTTTTAGATCACTTTTAAATTAGAAAGGCTACACCCCTTTTGTGCCTTCGATCCGAAACATGTGTTGTGCATATTTAAACACAGGAACTTCCGCGCTAATGTATTTTTGTTAACGCCTAGTTTTTAATTCATCTGTCGTAAAATACAATCTTGGTGATTTATAAAAACCATGTTAATCGGGGCGCATGGATTGACAAAAAAAACTCATATAAAGTCCGCTTTTATATAACTTTGCTATTGCATAATGTAAATGTTTAACAATTCGGCTATACTTACATAATACGATAAAAATCAGTTATCAAGAGTACTATCTGTGTTTCAACAAGCAAGTGCACAGTGCCTCATAACTAATTCGTTTTCTAAAATGGTACTGTCAACTTCCCATATTATTATGCGTGAGTGTACCGGAAAAAGGTAACTGGACGTTTCCGGTTCTATAAATTATGGTCTAAATAGGCATAGACTATTAATAGTCTGTATGTCTTTACGATTCTAATTTGTTGATTTTACGACCTCTTTAAAATTCTGTTGAAAGCTGGTAATGATTTTAATTATTTTATTACTGTTATCTTGATGTGTTTTAGGGCTTTAGTGACTTTTATAGTAGGTATGGCAACCAACATTTATCAGTTGTGAGTTACGACCTTCGCAAGCGCATTTTGATAAGAGATAATGAACTGCTAGGTATTTTAATACCAGAGCACCTAATGCAGTTATAGTTTCAAGTTGTTTCTATGTTTTATTTTTCAAATCATTTTTTAAAATTGGCGATATTTTTTTATAATAATTGCAATATAGTACATTGAACAAAAGTTTCCGCTAAAAGTGTGTTAAGTACAGTTCAGCTCTAAGTAAAATAGCAATGTTACACAACATAGATATAGATAACATAAAGATATCTTTTCTAACTATCCGTTTCCCGTAGCTGATACCGGCGAAATCAGCTGACGCCGGCCGAGCGTAGTTTAAACTTTCAGTACTCGGTTCTGAACATATTCAACACTGAAACGGCTTACCGAACGATGTTTTGATAATCCGTCGAATAATGACAGATTGTACACAATACGACGTATTACGCGTAAGCCGACACTGTTTATCAACAGGTACCTTTAACGTTCGGCAAACCAAATTCTTCGAATCCCTGGTATCGTAATTTGCCAATTACATTTGAGCGGCTTAAAATAGACAATTAGGTATGCATCGATCGCACTCACCGTGCGTTACTTGACGGCGTGATCAGCTGAGACCACTGATGCACTTAGCACTGTGGTTTCCGGTTCCAAGGCTGGACAGCTTCCAGATGCACTCGCGCCGTTGCCGAATCACACACACACAGACTACACGTCAGAGGACAGCAAATTGCATCGCGTGTCTCGCGTACTAGCAGCGAGAGTGTCGGCCGGCGACTGAGCCTCGGAAGCGCGCGGGGGTGAGGCGCCGCCGTCCCGCGCCGCCCACTTCCTCAGATGAATGACAATAATGGAAGACGTTCAACTCGCCCGCAAACCGAATAATATGAATCATTGCATTAGGGTGCAGCCCCGCCCGAACTTGCATGATTGTGAGCTTATCCTCATGCTTCTGAAAACCTTGATGCATCTGTTGTACCCACATTCTGAATAGCTAATAAAGGAAGATATTCCCTTTAGAACAAACCTTGCTTTCCTCTGCAGTTTTATTCACAGTAAATCGGAATAAATCGTGGCTTATATTGCTTTTGGACATAGAAACTGTTTTTTGTAAAATAAATATTATGCATATAAAATATTTGTAATTTCGACGAGGAAATTATATTATTAAAAATAGTCATTTTCGACCAAGTAATACAATCACCATTTTTCTTTTGCACTATTTTTGTTGTAATACTGATTCAAGAACTGGCCCCGTTCTACGGTATTGAATATTTAATGTAAAAAATATGGAATATTCGCATGGATACAGGAATTTATTTTATTTATCGCTCTACATTTGCGTAGGCGCAGCAGACAAAAATAAACAGAATACAAGTTACTCTGCAAGTTGGTTTCATGACAGACATACAATGCACGCAGAACGCCTACATGGGCTATTTCCACTTTTTTATCAAGGACACCCAGGGCTTGTAGTTGTAGGAAAACATTTTTTCAATTTTCAAAATATTTGTCGTACTTTTGGGATGAGAGATCTCTTAAAATATAGTATATTTAAGAATATTTTATTAAACAAAAGAATAACAAAACTAGAAGTATAAAAAAAGGTGTTCTAAGCACATATTCTGTGTTCTGTTTCTTTCTTTTATTTCTCTCGAACGTCCTGTCCTGACAAAGCTCTATTTTCACCTTTAAATCGTGATTTAGTTATTGGACGTAGCGAATATGAGCACGAATTAGGAATAAGAAATGCGTCACCTGAAGCGGAAATAAAATATTTTTATAAAATCTATAAAAATGTCTTAACATCTGAACTGAATATATCCAGTAAGTGCCTTTCATTTTCAAGACAATTATAAATTTTCCGTGCAACGAACTCGCATTGTCCCAAGAGAAAACCACTAATTTACCTTGAGTGGACACAATTGGAAACACGAGAGGGCGTTGTATTAGATTAGCTTAGATAAGATTAGTGGCTGCAGATATTGCAGTATATCTTCTATAAAGCTGTTTTTCACGCCTCAGATGCGTACGCTAACGTCTTTAATCTCTTCTCTTCATCTCTCAATATGGAGTACTAGTCACAGCATCTTGGTCCAAGCCTCAATTTGCATTCTTTGAACATTTCTATCTCATAGACAAGTGGGTGATCAGTTTTCTACCTTACGCATGAATTTGATATTTTTATTTGAGACATGCTGGTTTCCTCACGATGTTTTCCTTCACCGAAATAGTGTTAGATGCGCACGTAGACATACGAGTAAGTCGTATGCAAAGTGCATGGCCGGAGATAGAACCTACGACCTCGAGGATGAGAGTCGCACTCTGAAGCCACTGGACCAACGCTAAAAATCTTGATATATCCATATTTAAATTTACCTAAGAGCTACGCATTAACGATCGGTTCATACTATTTCTATATAACCCTCGCGGATTAAGATGGATAAGAAATGGATAAACAAATTTTCCCTTCCAAAGATTTACCGCTATATTCAATATCATGAGTATATACTGTTTATAACAAAACTTACCTACGATTTTAGATATGCAGTGGAGATGTGGGGTCTCTCTACATTATCTACCGCATTTACCATGGAGTTCGGATTAATAGCCGCAGCTGGGGAGCCTTCATCATTGGTCGTCGTTTCAGAACTGAGCGTTTTTAAGGTTTAAATTTGGGAAACCAGCTGCCCATTGATGTATTTCCGAACCAATTCGACTTAGGGTCCTTCAAGATAAGAGTGTATCAATTCTGAAAAGGCCAGCAACGCACTTGCGAACCTTCTGGCATTGTGGGTATCATTTAACAACAGATAATATAAAATAAAAATATAAAATAATATTCTAGAAGTCTCTTACTAAAATGATTAATAGTCCGAAGAAAGACGACATCTCTGTATCTTTAGTAGCTTTTTCGTGAAAACCTTATCTAAATCCATACGTTAATATGCACACTAACAATCTTAGTAAGAAGTAGGCTCTTGTTCTAATTTCAGATAGTTGACCAAGAATTTTGGTTCCATCTACTATGAAAATACAGGAAAATTATATAATTTCTGATTTTGATCAAATCTGCTTGATTTTTGTTAATTAATTTGACGGCTCATTGGTCTAGTGGTTAGTACCCCTGAGACAAATATCCTGTTCAGTTCGATCCGGTTCGATCCCCGGCTGAGACAAATATCGATGTGATGAGCATTTGGTGTTGTGTTTAAATATGTATTTATATGTCTATCTATCTATAATATGTATGTATATCCGTTGCCTAGTGCCCATAACGCAAGCTTCACCAGCTTAGCATGGGACTATGTCAATTAGTGTGAATTGTCCAATCATAAAAAAAAATTCTTTTACTATACAGAGTTTTTGAAATATCATTTAACTTGTAAACTGGGTATCGATAGTAGCAATCCACCGCAAATCTCCGCAAAACCAAAAATATTGTTTTTGACTTTTGGCAACAAATATTAAAATATAAAAGTTCAAGCTAAGATGAAAAGTGCAATTGCTTTAAATTGCATTATAGTTAGCTAAACAGTACTATAGTATGACACTAAATTCAATCGCCTGCTTCGAGGCAATAGTCGTGCGTAGTAGCGTTATCAACCAGACTGCACTTTAGCCCTTCATAAATATTTACAAAGGCGGGACTCGGGTTATATGCGAACGATTAAAATTATAAACTGCTATAAAATCATAATTGTAGTTTCCTTTGTCTTTTTTTAGTTTAACCATTGCCTTTATGCATTTATGGTAAAAAAAAATATATAATCCGTAAGTAGAGTTGTATAATTTCTTATTAATTATTATTATTACTTAATTAGTCTACATTGAACTGTCTCAGTCACAAATAGTAAAATGACAAACGCAACTCATTCGAACAGCATTGCGATTCTGTAAACATTAAACTACAAGCTCCCTGCTCCCTCCTTACCAGAATGCCAAATCGTAAAATGACTGCTTTACGACTGATTTGAGCACGACCGCTGCTGTGAAAACCGCTGTGTGACTTCGAAAAGTGAGTTACAGAATCGCAAGGCAGGTCCTTGCTTCAGGGCTCGTTACCGGCCAAACAAAAATTTTTAAAGTTACAATGGAGCTTCTTTTCCGTCTATTTAGTGAAACTGATGTGCTGCATAGTTATATATATTCGTCCTATTGAGTTACGAAAAACTGGATCGAAAACAATTTGACGATGTTTTCTTAATTATTTTTGATAATTTTGCGATATTTAAAGTAAACCCTTAGCCTCCAACACTACTCTAAATACAGATCAACATTTTAGAATTTATCACGCAATATGTATTTCGCAACCTTTTCGTCTTCGCACCCTTAGAACATATTACAGTACAATTTAATATTACAATATAGGTACGCTATTTATTTGCTATTTGGACAAATTTCCAACTGTTCCATCATAGACCAGTAAATAAAGCAGACTCCCCCAGTGTATGCGAATCGTCTAGCCAGTTAGCATTGTCGTTGTCGAATTAACGTCTCTTTGTTTACCTTTTCCCTATAGTGATTAATCGAGGCTCTGTGGTCCACGCGCATCTATGATTCACATTATATTTGGGCGTCCTCATATAGGCCCTACACATATCCTAATTCTTTAGACAACAAAGTAGTTCTTTTACCATATTATGTTATATATCGGAAATCATTTTTCCAAACGGGCAAACAAAGCAAACGCTCATCTGATGTTAAGTGATACCGCCATGGACACTTAATGCCGGAGGAATCGCGAGTGCGTTGCCGGCCGTTAAAATACACAGGCAATGAAAGTTTAGAGAAAGAAAGTAATTGACGAATGAAAACAAAAAACGAACGCCATGCTAAACAATATTCACATTTGTATTTATGTTATTACTGGTTAAAAACATTTGGAGTGATCAATATTTTAATTAAATTTTATCATCTACATGCCATGTGACAGACAATTAGCCTATGTTATAAACCGTATATGATTAAAATTGCACCAACTTTGCAAGGCCACGGTGGACAGACAAGTTCGCAAAATGGTAATAGGTACAAAACTATCTAAACGAAGTAGAGAAGCCGGAGAAACGGGATAGAAAAAGACGCGAAACGGATATACATGGACTTAAACCTTCACCTTAGATCCAGAAGATTTATTGGATTACATTACATTTGTAAACCTATTTTCATGTTAGATTTTGTTTATAATCTGTTAGTATACATTTCGTCCGCGCAGACGAAGCTTCTATGTCAAAATTTAACACCGCAATCAAATTGATTTCCGCTATCGGTGAATTTAAACAATCGGACATTAAGTTCCCGGGGTCGGTGTGTACGGATATTTTTGTTTTATTTGTCGGATCCTTAAAGTTCATCGTGTCTAGACCGGTTAACCCACGCCTTGCCCCGCACAGATTTCTGCATCTTGCTACTAGGGATGGTCAATTATGATTTTTTAATTATTCGAATTTTATGCGATGAATCAACATTTATACATATACATAAATATGAATATTTCTAACCTTATTCCATTGACCATTATAAGGCATCGATCTGACCTGGTCTTTAGTTCCATCGTGTAACTTATAGTTTGGCAAATAATTAAACAAATGACAATGGGAATGCGCCATGAGTCACGAAAGCGAATCAAACTTATATGATCAATTTGCTTTTTTTAAACTAGACAAGACTTCATTTTATACTTGGGTATTGTTACATGCTGGCGAAAACAGATTTAAAAAAAAGTAAACATCGCATCAGTAATATTGATGATAATTCTATATCTGTGAGCAACCATAATTTCGATTTGGTAACAATAAATTGTTTTTTGAAATAGGTAGTACTCACTCACTCGTATACAGTAAGATGATCATGTCCCAATGCAATTGTCGGTACAAGTATAGACTTGAATGTTTTAAAATATGATTCGATAATATTCATAATCGAGTGTAAATACGTTAATTTCCCATCACTACGCGACCCGCCATACAAGTTACTTTACCCTTTTTTCATCCTTTTGCAATACGATGTGATACTGGCCTCGCGCTAATAAAACTAGTAACATAAACCTTATAATTTTCTATCGAGGAAACCTTTAAACTACTTATGCCATATCATGTCTGATCAATTTAGTTCAATGGGTATAATTTAAATTATCTTCTTTGAAATGCGAGAGCGTGGTGCTGAATTTTATAACCATTCTTACCATTAAACTGTTTGGTCTTAAAGTTTTAAAGGATTTTATATCTTAGTAGTACTAACCAGTCGTAGATTTTTAATATCTAGAACGAATTTGACAGCTACATTTTCGTAGAAAATTCAGTTATAAAAATAATTTTAGTATACTTCGGATTTAGAAACATCAGTTGAATGATAAATATGATTTGGACTTACAGATAAAATCTCAATGTTTCAGGACTTCAGATAATAAGTCTGCTTAGATTATTTTCAATCTATCAAAATTATCAAATCTATCCTCACCGTGTGAAGACTTAGAACGTGACATTGGCGGAATTGTGACTTACACAGATGTCGCCATTATAAATAAAATATAAATAAAGTGAAGTGACTTCAGATAAGTCAGTCTCACGCCGGTATTTAAAAAAAACGTGAATTTGTATTTTAAAACTGTCAAATAAAATTGTCCATATAAAATAAAGGATTACCATGGTTACTAATACTGTTCTCTCTCTCTAACTCTAGTACATATATTAAAGCTTTCAAGCATTTTCTATAGTAAAAAATTAAGAAATCATTGTGACAACTTTTCTGAGAATATTCTTCCTTCTTCTTTTCTAATGCTTTTTAAAACGGTTAAAAGTTAAAAATATGCTTGGTTTACAATTAAAACCGCACAGTGTTCCTAATTTCATGTTACAGCCTAAGGCACATGTAATAAGCGTTGAGAAATGAGAGACGTCACTGACATGCACGGTCTAACCCTGATGAATGATGTATGCAATGGATCCTTAATATACCAGCGCTGACATAATTCTCTACAAAACTGTATAATTGAAAAGCGTAATAAATTTCTACCATAAATTATAACAAACATTTATCTTAGTAATAATAATAATAATCCAATGACGGTAAATAGGTCTTGGCTTCAGATTACATCCGTTTCTTTGATCATTTTTATTTCATAGAAAAGTAGTAGACCGGCCTTCTGTGAGACATATTTCGTAGATTTTTGGATTTAAGACATGCCAGTTTCCTCAAGATGTTTTCTTTTGCCGCCGAGAGAATATTAAATGCACACATTTACAAAAAGTCGATTGGTGCACAGCCGGGGATGGAACCTACGACATCAGGGTTGAGAGTCGCATGCTGGAGTCGTTATGCAAACACCGCTTTATCATCATACATCCATCTTAGTATTTAGTAATTTAATATTGTATTTAAAATAAATTTTTGGGGACACCTGTCAAGCAAAACGATATATGCAAATAATTTAAATATATTTTATAATCGTTAAATAAGTTCTGTTAAAAATTCTGACCAACGGAGAAGCGAAGTAATCATATAACTAGAATAGATTTTAATTGACTCTGTAATTCTTTAGTTTGGTCACTAACACTCCTACACAATGAACCCTTATGACGCCATCAAACGACAAATCACAATTTCGATGTAATAACACGGAAGCTTATATTAATATTGAACTCTACTATTGTAGAAGTGTGACACAATGATGTAAATGTGAAAAATAGTTTATTATTATTTTTGACTATAATTATTCTAATATTTATGAGACATTAAAATCTCACCTCCGCATTGTTTAATCAAAATTTCACATGCAATACTGTTGCTATATAAACGTCGTCATGAAACATAATGTGGTTACACAAAGGCATTATATATTTATATATTTATTCTCCACCCTGCACAAAGCAAGCCATTCTTGCGGATTATACTGACTATGTATAGCTGCATACATTCATTCCTTTATGGCTGTCTAACAGTTTTACAACGATATTGAATAAAACTTTAGCGGATATAAAAGTGCACTATACGGGTTGACGTATCGAGGATTTAACATCAGTCGTGCTCAGAGACTGCGTTTATGTCCGATAATGAAGTTTAATTTCAATTTACTCGCGTAGAACAATCTGATAGATATGTGACAAACTTCGTTCAATGATGGTGCGATTTCGACTACTTTCATTGGCTTTTGATGTTAGGAACGCTAAAGAAATATCTGCTTTTGAGTTTTCACATCTTAGACATTAGACATAACATATATTACTAACGAAACACAGACACACACACACACAATAACAATAATAAAAAAAGAATGAAAACTAAAACAATTGTTTAAGAATAAGGTACATTTTATGTGTTTAATGTGTGTGTTGTGGTTGTAACTGGCCCTGGCTCAGCATTATACTGAGGAGCAGACTGTTCCATTCGTATATGCACTTCAAGCACAGCATGTCGTGTGGTGGTTATGGAAAACAGGAACTAATTTTATTTGTTAAAACTATTTTTAATACTTATATTAATATTTTTTGTATTATATACTTTCGTATGTATATAAAATACTACATAATAAAATGCCTTTTCTAGTATAAATGTTATAAAATTCAGCGTTTACATTTTGCAATACTAACGACATAAATGGACGAAATTTAAAAGAAAAATGATCTGAATTTCCAAGTTGTACGATAACAAAACCACAAAATTGGATTTCCCGATATAATCTCGTGTTGCTGGTGACAGCGAGACGGCTTTTTGTATTTCCCCGCTAACTTAGCTAAATTATGTTTAAACTAATACTGCTATAGATAGGGCTAAAATTTAATAGTACCAGGAAAACGGGAAAGAATTTTAATTAAATTTTTCAAAGGGATTTACTTTGGAACAGGCATTGGTCACATAAATATCGTATATATAGTATATACTATACTAGATTCGATTCCCAGCAATTTAAGGAAGCGTAAATGGTTCTAATTCGCTATTTCTGTTAAGACATTTTAATGTCTCTGATTTTTATCATTTATCAAGGCAAGTCGTTTATCAGCTTTCTGAACATACCCAATTGATAATACTAAGCAATGGATGCGGTATTTTACCATTATAAAGCCAGACGAAAAGGATTAAATGCAATTTTTGCGTTTAACAAGAACATCAATCATAGAAACCCATTACTTCAGTAAAAATGTAACTTTTGGGAAATCGTAAATCTTTATAAAAGTTAAGGGGCGCTTTCGTTCGTATGACATTTTGAATTATTGGCAACGTTACGGTAAATCTCACTGTATTTGTCAATGTCTTCTACTTAATGTAATGACTTTCCATAGCTGAATTTGAGTGGTTAAAAAACAAAATGGTAATATTTCGATATTCAATTTTATTTGAGGCAGTTTAATTACTTCCCAGCAACAAGTGTTTTAACTATTTAAAAAGGCAACTTGCTTATATAGTGAGGGTAAGCATCTCCATTTGAGCACTATATCTATGTATATATTTGACAAATATGTCAAACAAGACCATTTCATACAGTATAAGATTTATTCCAAAACTGAGCAAATAAGTTCGTATATTCGGCTTCTATCTGAGTTGGTTTCGAACTTCGTAGCTTACCTTGACTAAGCTGGCCAAAGTTATAATTAAAGAATATTGCGAAAATCTATTACCGCAAGCGATCACGATTTCATTACTTAAATTGAATTTATTTTATTTCTGATGAGACTTTTGATACGTCATTCGTATTTTTACATGTAAATATATATATTTAAATATATTTTTACTATCTTTCAAATCACAAAAACTGGCCGAATAACAACGGATGGCTCTTGGTATATAGCACTATGTATAGTGAAAAATTTAAAGTGAGATTAGTTCAAAATATTCAGCCGAGTTATGGATACAATACCGATAATTTTATAATATTAATTGCTTACCAAATAGCTTTTAGTTACTTTTTTGTACCCTGTTTGTTTAATTTTCTTAGTTGAACAGATTTTAGTTATGTAACATTAATTTAATCTAGATTAATTACTATTAGTGAATGCTGATTGTTCGTAACTGGGGGCGCTTATATTAATATTTTTGTACGCGATTTTCGGAACTTGCATAGCAACATGTGGACATTTTTATTTAAATTAATAAATAGTTGCCAAATATTTGTGACACCTCTTTTATATTGTAAACTACGAGTAGCTGTACCCTGCCACGCTTCGCTGTGGCACATTGTGATTGAATGGTTGAGAAATGCGAAACAAAACAAAGAATACATTACATATAAGTTTTATTTTGCAAAACTTGTTTCCACAGAAACAAAAACGGAAAAAAAAAACAATCCTTGATGCGTATTATATATCACGCTAAAATTTCAGCTCGATCAGTGCAGAACTTTTTAAGTTTTTGAAGCGTACACAAACAAACACAACAATTTTATGTATTGTAAATGTGTATATTTATTAATAGAACAATAAAACAACAGCCGTCGGTGAATTTATTACTATAAATCGGCGTAACCTCTTCTATGAAAACATTAATCTGACCTAACATTGAACCCCACGCTATTACTTTTTTACTCGACTATGCAAAACGAATTAGTTGCTTCACAGAACATCATTCGACATCAATACGACTTCTTAGAAACTCCGGTCATTTAGCTGATAATAATGATAGATAATGACAATGATTTAACTTTATATCGGCGAGTTCATCATACTTGATAGTGAGATTACAAAGGAGTATTGAGCGAAAGTCATTGTAATGACCGCAATGGACCGAGTACCTATCTTGACTTATCTTAATTCTTGATTATTTATAAACATTTGCTGTGTCCTTTCAAAAACGGCAAAAGCTGCGGGATGTTTTGGATTACCAGATATACAACTAAAACTTTCTATTAGACGGAAAGATCAATTTTATTTGTAACAATTATATAATAATGATATAGAATAAATATGATAGGTATATAATAATAATGATATGGAATAAATAAAATTAAAAAAAAAATTATATAATTATCATTGATATGTAATACTAGCTGATCCGGCAAACGTCGTTTTGCCATGTATATTTTTTAAATAAAAAATAGGGGATGATCGTAGATGTGTGAAAATTAGGGGTTGTATGTATTTTTTAATGCATCGTAAAAAAATATTAAAAAAAGTATCTTAAAATTAAAAAAAAAATTATTTAGGGGGATGAAAAATAGATATTGTCCGATTCTCAGACATACCCAATATGCACACAAAATTTTATGAGAATCGGTCAAGCCGTTTCGGAGGAGTTTAACCACAAACACTGCGACACGAGAACTTTATATATTAGAAGATACATATATTCGATGATACATTATTAATTTTTTTTAAACGTTGTATAACACTTAGATATGTTTACTTTAGGTATCTGTTTACCAAAAATATATTTCCTCAAATCCAATTAATAAAACTACTTTTTTTCATCAATATCAAGATTTCTTTACTAAAAAATACCTTAAATGAATGATTATGGTTCTATTGTGATAGAGAGTAATTACGGTTATGTGTGAAAACATTTTTATTTTGATTCAGCAAGGGTCAGGCAGACCCCAGGAAATCCCGTCAAATCGAACAGTTCCGGTGCCGGAATCGAATTAGGAACCCGTTGGTTGAATGCTAAATACTAGACAACCAATTTGAATATAAAATAACATACCGTTTGTTTAAACTATCAGTTTTATGTATGTAACGTGAAAATAAACGTGCAATTATTTAATTTATGTATAAAAATCTAGCAAATTCTTTAGTAATCTAATATATAAAATTCTCGTGTAACACTGTTCGTTCCTATACTCCTCCGAAACGGCTCGACCGATTCTTATGAATATTTTTATTTCAGTAAGTCTTACAATCGTCTACTATATATCTTTCAACACCCCTAAGTGATAAGGGGTGTCCACCCCAAATTAGTTTTTTTTAATGCTTTTATTTTTTTATGATACAGTATACAAAAATACATGCAACCCTTAATTTTCATCTACTCTCTACGATAAACACCTTTTTATTATAGTAGATAGTTATTTTTATTAAATTAAAAATGTGTTTCCTAGAAATAATATAAATAGTACAAATATAAATAGGCAAAACGACGTTTCAGCTAGTAAGTACATAAAAAAATCATACATTTTCAAATTTCATTCATTCAAAGGAACAATTTTAAGACACTACAAAGTACAATATAGATAAAAAATGCTGTACGTAACTATTATTAATATTAAGAAGAAGAAAAAAACGTCAATTGGTTATATTACTACTTCTAGCTTTGATTAATATATTCTACTAAAGTATTAAAAGTCCTAACTGTTGGCGACTTCTACAGACGACACTGATTCTATGACACCTTGGCTGTAATTAGTAAGCGCAAATTTATATGTTATTAGTCATGTCCAACACAGTTATTGATAATAAAAAATCGTCCAATAACATTTAAAGACGGAAATAAGAACACGAAAATCATTTTAAATTGGTTTATGTTAAATCATACTTTATATTGATAGAAACTCTTCTATATGCATTATGTGAATAATATTTCAGTACGGCTACGTGCCTACTATCTGTATGCCTAAGTATATGTATAATGTAATGTGTAATTCGCTCGCTTAGAAACTAGACAAGATGTAATTGGCAACAAACTCGTGGCATCCCCAAGTACACATCCCTTGCCTTTGTGACAATGCCCGAATAGTTTCACACAACTTGCATGTTTGTTTCGTCAATATTATAAAACTTTTTAATACATATGACCGGTTTTAAAATAGTATCTAAAACATTTAAATGTCTACTGTACTTGACAATTACGTTAGTTATTTTCACGTGGATAGAAAAACAGTTTTTTAGGTAGGTACGGTAGGAATATCTCAAACACTAGATGATATTTTGGATTTGAATTGTTTAAATGATTTTATGTATAATTTAAAGATTCATTTGTGTATGTTTATTAATTGAATTAGCAATCGAATTATCGTTTATAGGGAAAAAGCGTAGTTTCCGTTTAGATCTTTATACTCTGCGACCACAATGATGTTTCCTTCTCGGAAACTACAATCTTTTTTCTACTACCTTCTCAGCTTACCGATGCAGCACGACTATCAGCCGACGATCCGGTCCCTAGATCGCAGGACCTGGTTCGTTTTTGGCATGAGAACGTTTAACCGATATGCTTAATTTAACCGGAATTTAATTCTTAACATTTCGAGCAGCGAGAGACTATCACATCACGTTTAACAAAACTGTCCATTTAAATGAATAAAGCGTCGTAAAGACTATTTTAACCCAAAACTCACTGTACTACTCTTAAATCGCATTCTGTAAATTCATTAAGATTAACCCACCGCGCTGGCGCAAGCTGGAGCGAAATTAAATCAGGATTACAGCATGTTGTAGTGATGAAAAACCGATTGCAGGCTCAAACGTAATACGAATAAACGTTGATCTTTTGTTTAATCGACATTTTTATACACATTGACAGATCTGTCATCTGCCCATGGACACTCACACTACCAGAAGGCTCACAAGTGCGGTCTTGGCTTCTCGCTAATTTGTGCCAGAGTTATCAAAAGTCACACCAATATACTCGAAATATATGATTATATAACAAATATTGAGGAGAGCGCCAACCACAACTGATATGCTTTAATTGTAGCATTATTACATTCCTTTACATTTCTCGCACAATTTAGTAAATCTTTTTCACTTTGAAATCTAAGGTATACTCCGCGTATCTTGCAAATCCACTCGTGAAGAGAACTTGTCTCGAAACAGGTTGTAATTAATTTTTATGTATTGCTTCATTTATAAACATTGAATGTATGTGAGATGTCAAAGACAGAACTCTAACATCAATCTCCACCGTAACATGTGGGTAAGGTTCTTCCTTCTTTATTACATTCTTCAACGTCTATATAAAAGGATCGAAGGTGGCCTATTTTAGACGGTACTAGTCACAATATCAGGTTCAAAGGTCAGGTCAAAAACTGAACTGTAGAATTGCTAGATTAAAATTTTCAAATTAAGAATATAATTTGCAATAAGGGTATTGGTGTACAAGGGCACACTCAATTCATATTATAAGATATATTTAATATTGAATATTCCATGTTCAACGGGCGCGATGATGATCAGGTCAACATTATTGATAATAAGAAAAAAATGTTTAGAATTTGATCTATTTTCGCAATATCAGTTTGCTGTTGTATCCAATTGCCAGAAATTTACTATAAATTCTGGCCTATTTGTGCAAAATAGACGAAGAATTTAGTATGGAATTTAGAAAATTATTTGAGTTTTGATCGATAAAATACCTGATAGCAAGCAAGTCCCTTTAATGCACGTTAGAACAAATAGCATTCGTTACAAAGAAAATTATCTGGTTTTTAGAGACCTCGAAGCTGATCCAACAAACGAGAACATGATCTAAAGCTATTCTTTAGATATACTCTGAACAAATAGTATTACTTAAATGTAAATATTGAATTCTGTTAAAACAAGTTTTATGTTTAGATTAAAATAATCTGCTATACCTAGAATTAAAGCTATCTAAAAATTACAATATTAAACGAATCTTAATTTACTAGAGATATAATAATATATGCGTAACCCGATATCAATCGATTATCTATATTATAACTGCATCTTAAAATGATATATAAATGTGAAATTTCCTGTGTCGAAAAACAAGAAATACTATTGTATGAATAATATCTGCATAATTTCAATGCAGTTATTAGAACGTAACTGTAAAAGTAACTGTTTCAAATGAAATTTATAACTGTTTCATTTTTATTTTATCTTATCACCGTTCTCCCTTACTATTCCGCACAGAACTTAAAGCCCTGCATGAGGCTTTAATTTTATAAATAACCAAAATATGTAATAGAAATTGTAAGAATGCTAATTTAGCATTCTTTCTTTTCTATTTCACATTACTGAAGCTGTTCCGTGTGCTAGTAACCGTTTTCGGCAATCCTTAATAGACCTTTTTTCAATGTATCGCATATGAAATAATAATAATAGTAATAATCTTTATTTCTTCTCTCACATATACATACAAGGTTATCATGATTAAACTAAGAAGATAACATTAGGAAGTGTATGTGAGAGACTGGTCTCTGTAATAGGAGACCTGAGTGACAGATAGCAGCAGCTCTCCACCACCGGACCGGAACACGTAGGTACATTACGTACGTAGATACTGAAATAACACCATCCCTAAACGAAGAAATCTAAGTGCAAAATAATTTCTCACCTTTGCGGATCGTTAAATTGCTACCGAGCAATTAAAAAGGTATTTTTCTAAGCACGTATCGAGTTAGCACGATGATCATTACCATTGCAAATTGTGATGCGTTCACGATTCCACGAAACAAGTGAACGGTGCGGGACATTACTCTACTCCACTCTTGAGTGTCCACATTCCGAGTTCTATTTACTTTTACATACGTTGCGGATATTAGTTTTTACTTAACGTACACTAGACGACTTGGAAGCTCGGTATGGACTATTAATATGATTGCAATTGTGTAAATACAAAATGAGCGTATTCTGGATTTAATACGAATAGGCTCAAAATTACCGATTTCTTACGTTTTTTATCACACGAATGTTACTTTATCCCTTAACATAGGCTCTAATCGGCTAAAATATTTTTAAAAATCTGCTGCTGTGAGGAGCAGGTATAGGCAACTAGTTTGTATACATTATAACATTTTATGATGTAACGTATCGTAATGTTGTCACAAATGTATTTTTACACATTTATTTATATTTTTTATTATGTTTACCAGAAGTTGAAGATTACAGAAAGCAGTGATTTTATTTTATAGTATCTGTTCATTAAGTCTAACCTAATTAACTACTAAGGATATTTAACATAATAGATACTCTATTAAATGGATGAAGACACTTTGTTCTTGTGTTCTTTTTTCCACTCACCACCGCTTAGCACTAATTCGATTTAGTGATTAAAGAGCATTTTTGAAAAAATACCGAACTCCTGCTACAGTCTTACACAAGTAACTCGTTATTTATTTTTATAATTGTATCGTTTTAAAGGTAATAAGATCCTTAAAGCTTTTGTGTCAACCTTAAACCATAAAAGGGATACTGATGTCTACTATATAGCATATCACAAAGGAAATGTGGGTTGCTTCTTAATTCTACGTAGGCAGTCACGAGCAACCATATTTCTAATGTAATTTCGACTTATGAGCATACCGCTCAATTTTCATAAATCCACAAAGGGAAACTTTAAAAAATACACATTTTTGGTAAAACCCAGTTTCATATTTCAAAAATACAGACATATTTCCAACGCAATGAGGGCGTGATGGGATGTTTTAAGTGTTCTCGTGTATAAAACAGTTTATAATATTAAATGAAGTTTTTTTTCTGTGGTTATTATATTCAATGCAACGTACGAGAGTTTTAATAAAACTGGATCTACCTTATGCTCTTCATGAATTTTATCTTTATTTCGACCTCGCATTTAAAATAGTGCGTCTATCTCCTATATTAATCACACGTTCGACATTTGTTTTATTATAGGTTTGATTGTATGTTATCTTCGAAGTATAATGTACTTTGTGTATATATATTGTTTATACTAAGCTAGTCTCTATCAAACAATCTCTTTCGACAAGAAAGCATAACTAATGAAAAAAAATTAAACTCGAAACAAAAAATAAACAAGAAGTTAATTAGGAAAAACAAAATGTCAGGTTTAGGTAAAAAAAATATCACATTTTGATCTAATTTAACTGGTATTATTCAAATCCTGTTAGTCACGTACTACATATATATAAATATAAGATCATGTACTTTCAGAGTCATCTTCCATTTCAAGAGAAATAATATTACCTTAATTTTTTGAAGGTTAGGTAATATTATTCGACGTATTTAATTACGTTGGCTTACTACATTAATAGGTTTCGTCTACCAATTGTTTCTATAATATATAAATGCGATGCTTTTCCGGCGGTAATTTTACACACCATTGCAGTTTTGTATAAATTTTGATTGAGTTTTCTGTTATGAAGAAATCTGAAGATTATATCAGAGTTATAATTATGTTAAATAGTCAGTAATCAATTATAATATGGATCATTTTTAAATCCCTCTTAATATTGTTTGATGATTTGCTGTTTTAAAAGAGTACCGAGAGTTTTTTACGCCGGCTTTTTCTCTCGGCCTACACCCTCTGTCTTCTTTGCCGATGAGTAGGGATGCCTTCAAATTTAATGACGTGGAATAAGTGATACATGTATCTTATGTTCCAAAATAAACATATTTTATTTTATTTTTTTATTTTTATTTATTTATTGGTTTGCCTTAAAGAGATCGATTATAAGCGACCGCTCGTTGCACTCTACAACTTCTTAAGTACAGCTTTTATTAAAATAAATAAATTAGATTGCACGATGTGGAACAGACGATGTAGGCCTTGGAGCTTTTTTTATTTCTAAATCAATAGAATATTTTAACACCCGCATATAAATCACGATTGGAACGGGCATATAAAATAAGCCAAAAAGGTTCTGAAATATGCAAATAGCCGATCCTAAACGGTAGCATTAAAAATGTACACAAATTACCTGCCCATATAACATAGGGTGGGAAACTCGATGGAGATCAATCAAGATCGAGGAAGGAAATTGAGAAGCTCTGACTGTTTTTACCAGGTACGCAACATTTTAATGTGTGTACTGTGTAGTGTGTACTAGTGTGTGAGTGCTAGTACATGATATAATTATTACCTAAAATTTAAATATGTAAATAATTTTAACTTTATTAGAGCTTGTGTCAATGACTTCGTCTGTGCTTGGAATGTGCGTCTTCGTCATGTCAAAGTGTTTTTAGTCAATTTTTATTTTTCCTTCTCACATAATTATTAATTCTGAAAGCTGAAGTATATATTAACTTTCTACTATAAATAATTATATGCTCTTCGTTTGTTAAAAAAAATATTGATTGATGGTTATTTTAGTGAACAACTCTTAGTTGTAGACTTAATAGTTAAATATTTTTTATTCTGGTAAGACAAATGATAAAAACGTTTTTACAAATGTTCATACCTTGCCAATATGAGTAACACTTGTCGTTCTACCGTATATAGCAACATTAAAACAGCTTCATTAATATTACTAACATTCTAATCAAGGTAGTACAAAATTAAAATAATAGTATTTTTACACGTGTAAATACATGATACCGTATATAAGTGCGGTCAGTCAACCACACCGTTACGTCAGCTTTACAATTAGAACCTACTTGCGTCTACTACTGGCCATTCTCAGATATATAAAAAATCGGTTGTCTGTAAAGTTGGTTTACTGACGATAGTTGAACGTGACAACGTCATAAGAAAATACTGATGGAATGGTTGCATTTTTCAAAAGAAAATTTTATTTTATTTGTTTGATAAATTTTTGTAGGGATATAGAGAAGGAGGTAAATGGAAATCACAATTGAATTGATCAAGTTACATTTATTTGTACGCATAAATACAATTATGTCAATTTTTTAACGAACGAACGCTGCCGAACGCGGTGGCCGATTGTGCCTCTTTGTCGCTCGTTCCTCGCTCTCGCTTGCACTTCAAGCCTTAAATGGAACGCCTTAGAGCGAGGTAACGCCGCATGCGTCATGTTTTTTGGTGCATGCAGCCGGCTCCATCGAATTATAAGACGTTGTCACGTGAAAAAAGTAAAATTTTGGAAATTTGGGAAAAAAATATTTTTTGCCGCTATAGGTCATTTAATGACCGGACCAAAAACAAAGAAATGTTTTTTAAATCAATTAAGGGACCTTTGGCGGAGATTTTTTTTACCGTTTTTAGGCCGTAATAAACGTAATTTTCCAATGACAATCAAATTTGTAAGGTCTCGTTGCGTGTTTCCCTTACACAAATTCATCTAGCCCTATTACAATAGCGGGTCACGCACATATAAAACATTTTAAAAGCTGGACGAGGGAAGCACTCACTTAGTTTTACTGAACAAAGACGAAAAACGACGTCGGACGGAACGACATGGTTTTTGCTCACCACTGTAGAATCCAAACAAGAAGAACCAATGCTTTTAAACTCGGAGGAATACCCATATAGTGACTATGTAGTAAGTGGTTTGGGACAGGGGTTTTCATATTTTATCTAAGTCTAACACGGAAGTCATAGGTTCGATTCCTGAGCAGTGCTTCGGCAAGATGATTGCATATATCACCGTTTCATTTAAGAAAAAAAACGTGTTATGCTCATTTAATATTGAAGCTGTGTTCAGGAGTATACTCTCATAATTTAACTTTAAAATATTCTTACGTGTACAGATAATTTGTTAAGTGGAAATACATAAATATTGAGACTGGCCAATGGCCGTATATCGTCAATAGACGTGATCTATCTACCGTTTTACTTTTTGTCGCTAATAGCAGAAGTGTATTTCCTGATGCATTTAAATATGTTGTATTATTTTATGAAATGGTTCGTAGTTTCGCAAGTGTGAAAATTAGCTGAAAAAACAGACGCAGAAAATGTTGATAAGTATTTGCTATTAGCATTAGTGTAAAGATATCTTAAGGAATGCACCATTAAAACTATTTCGTTTTCAGTATATTACTATTTTTATATTTAGTAATTATAAAAATAGTATTATATATATTTATTAAAGGTGCGTAAACACGAGAAATCTGTCGTGATTTCTGATTTTTTTAAATTGTGTTCCTACTCCTCAATTTAAAGCAATAGTCATAATATAAGCGAACTGGCATTGGTTCACGCTATAAGCTAAAATTATGTACCTATTGTAATATTATGATTTTTAAATTGTATTCCTACTCCTCAATTTAAAGCAATAGTCATAATATAAGCGAACTGGCATTGGTTCACGCTATAAGCTAAAATTATGTACCTATTGTAATATTATGATTTTTAAATTGTATTCCTACTCCTCAATTTAAAGCAGTAGTCATAATATAAGCGAACTGGCATTGGTTCACGCTATAAGCTAAAATTATGTACCTATTGTAATATTATGATTTTAAAATTGTATTCCTACTCCTCAATTTAAAGCAATAGTCATAATATGAGCGAACTGGTATTTGTTCACGCAATAAGCTAAAATTATGTATTGTTATATTATGATTTTCAAAGGTTAATATTAATACAAATCGATTTCGTACAAGAGTAAACCATTAATCACACCAACGTTCAATTACTACAAAGAAATAAAACACCAATTTATATAAATTATACCAAGCACTGGTGACACCACAAGAAATTGTATGTTGACTTAGAAATTATACTATCAAACATTTATTAAAATAGTATTTCAGAACGGCAACAAAGGCTGTTTAATGTTCGTAACCGAAATAATACTGGCTAATCAGCAGTTTGATAACAGTACTAATTAACATTATTCCTTTCAAGTATTTCAATTAGTTAAAGAATGTGCATAGTCGTCAAAAGGCTAATGGCTATATGGTAGTTAAAACCATAGCCAATGAGTCCACAGATTAGATAATAGTGTACGAAATGATGTTCAAGTCTGTTAACGCATTCATTTGTTTCTAGTCTACATAATACTGTAATGAACTGAGAAACTGAAACGTAGCTTATTACAACTTTCCATAATCGCGTTTAAATTCAGAAATCCTTTAAGAAAAAGACTGAAATAAAATATTATTAAACAATTTTTAAACTGTAAAATACATATAGGTACTATAATCTTTAATATCAATAGCTAACTAGCATGTTTTTTTTAAATTTAAAATACACAGAAAATCATTAGATAATATTTAATCTGATATGATAATGTTTAATGTGAACATACAAAGTGAAATGACTTTATAAAACACTTGGACCTGGCCTTAAAGTGAAAACCTTAAAGTTCAAACTTCGATTCTCAATTAAACTAGAACAAACTATGAATGCTACAAAATCTATCCCTTTGCGATCATTCAACTCTTATGAGTAATTTTCATACTGAATTACAGCTCAATATTAAATCAACAGATGTTTCAATACTAAACAAAGCTTCAAATTGACTCGTAGTCTTGATACGACGCCCAACTCAAAATAATTGTATTAATTGTAATTGCGTTATACAATGCTTTTCTTTTTTCTATTTAGTCTATGGTATTTTTTATGACTTCAGTTTATTTCGTCAATGTTACTCCTTTATACATAAAAATCATATGACAAATTGCGTTTACGCAGTGATGAAAAGAGACGTTACTTTAGTTATGAATGCGCAATTATTGTTTTTTGAAGTGAAACTTCTTTAGCGGGGTTGGAAAAAAATTTAATGTAACATTTTTTCCTTACGCGTCACATTTTTCCGTTACGCGCCATGTTGCTTTTTAAAGTCAAACTTCTTTATCGGCGTTGGAATGAAAGTTCTTTATCGACGTATGGGAGAAATTTTGTAGCAAATCGTCACGTTTTTCGGTTACGCGCCATGTTGCTTTTTGAAGTCAAACTTCTTTATCGGCGTTAGAATGAATTTTTATCGACGTATGGGAGAAATTTTGTAGCAAATCGTCACGTTTTTCAGTTACGCGCCATCTTTTTCTTGTCCCTACCACGGTTGATCCGAAGAGATTCGAAGCCATTAATAACACAAATATATAATAACGATAACATTGATAGTAATAATTCTATTACAATGAATGAAATTCTGTAATAATCTTAGTAGTAATAAGGTAAAATTAAATAATTTTATTTGTATTCATGTCTATGATAATAAAAGCCTTTTAAACTTTATCTTATTTAACTTTATTTAACCAATTTCTGTAAAGTTGCATATAGTAGATCATTTTTCGAAAAATAAGGTCATAACGAAGTTTCACTTCTTACGTGTGTACACCTAGTACACGCACACATTTTTTTTTAAAAACGAGTAGAAATGTTTTCAGCATTTGGGTATCAGAGGTTAAATAAAATTTTAACACGAAAGGTGTTTCAACGCGATATATTTTAGAAAAGGTTTGTTACAAAGCAGTAGGTAAGTCTAAAGCTCTTAGGTTCAGGGCGCTCGTCTCGAGGACTCATACTTGATCGACCCTCGCCTTCGTCTAAGGCACATCATATTGTCTATGACTAGGGCTGCCAATAACCTAGAATAGTTAAGATTAGAATTGCTTTCGCACTGAGTTATACACAATTGCTAGTCGGTGGATTTGTCGTAGCGTCTAGAGCACTGTCAAAGCAGGTTGTATATCATCTGGATAATTCGGATATACTTACTTTTGTAATAAATATTATAACGTATACAGTTAGTTTTATAAATCTTGATTAATACTATTTAATTAATTGTCTGCTCTTATCATTTCAGCAGCAAAAATTGGTTGATTTATTTTTTATAAGTTGCACGCTGCCATCATTTGCTATTTGTCTACCATCTGCTGTTTGTCATACTTTACTAAATGTGACAACCCTATCTATAACCATCCCGACGAGTCTTTAAATCCCACCATCCATCATTAATTGTCTTTTAAAGACGCCTTCATATTCCCTACATTCCTATTACCAACGTCAATCTTCGTTTAATTGTTTCCATATATAATATCTATATATACATATTAGTTAGTAGTTTCAAGACATTAGAAAGGGCAGATAAAAACAGTCTAAGTCTTGTGTTGTCTCTGCCTATCTAATATATCCTTTGCCACATCCGTATAAAAATGTAATTTACGATTTATCTAAACGTTCTATAGACATAATAACTTATTCAAAAACTCATATTAAGTCTGTGTAACTAACTACGTAAAATCACTATTGGAAACAAGTCATAGTATAAAATTTCCTATAATAATCTTATTAGTATCTTACAAACGACGTCTCAACCACAAAGTTACCAAGACGGTACTTAATAGTTCAAACCCTGATTTATTAGCAATTTGCTAACGCATTCCTTGTGCATCTCGTGTCGTTATCGAGAGAGTTTATCAGCTCCTTGTATGGTTAAAACATTCTAAATACCGAGCAATTTTAAGCTCTATACGCTTTATTTTAGATAAAAGGAAATAGGTTGGCTTTAGGAACGTTTAAAGGTTTATTTTAGTAATGGCAACCTTAATTTTTATCTGTGGTTTGCGGTCCTTCTTAAGTGTAGATTTATATTCACAGACTATTGTAAATGGTAGTTTCTATTAATATGTTAAATTCCTAAACTCTGACGTGTTTTGTATACATTTCAATTTGTAATAATAAAAAGTATATTAGGTATGTTCAGCTTAAATCGTATAACCGTAACATTTTTAATAAACAAAAATGTATATCTAAAAATATACATTCACATTCCCTAAACAAAAGTAATGAATAAAAAATTCATGACGAAACATTTTAGTCAGAAAAATCTAGGCCATCTGCATCTGCAAAAGAAATATTAAAAGCACAAAGAATAGAGGAACTAATTTGAGTTGAGTTCAAAAGATGCACCTAAGATGCCTATACTAGAGACTTTTATTTTTCAAATGTTATAAAAGTCAAAATAAATAAGTTCGACACATCATAGACCAAACAAATGATCAGTCACTTTTATATCGGAGTCATATAACCTATAAAATACCATCTTAACATTAAGATCTGAGTAGGTTGTATATGGGCTGTGGTCGTCTAAATATATTCTAGTCTTGGCCATTCTTCAGTCCTACACATGCCGAGATCGCATTGTGTTCAGAACAATGCCTCCATGATACCAAGAGGATTCAACCAAGTTCCACTTGCAGCTGAAAACTTGAATGGAATTACATTCATTCCTTCACTGAACTTTTAAAAGTATTTTTAATAATGTACACAATGGAACTGCAGATGCAGATATAAGTCTTGTAGATAAGTATCTGATATTTTTATAGAAACTGAGTTCGCATTGTGATAGGCTTTAATAGTTGCTTTCTTTGTTAGTGTAATTGTGTTTTTAAAAGTTATAACAAATATTCATAAACAAGCTTATACATTATATAAGTAAAAAATCACCTTATTATGTTGGTTTGCTAGTCCCCATTTGTCTGTTGATCTAAATGAAGGCGCTTAGGAATTTTTAATTCATAGATTATATGTTGCAGAAAGGTTCCACCAGTAAATAAATGGATTGCGATATGCTACGATTATATATGTATATAAAACTAGCTGATCCGGCAAACGTTTTGCCATGTATATCATTTATAATAAAAAATAGGGGTTGATCGTAGAGGGGTGAAAATTAGGGGTTGTATGTATTTTTTAATGCTGTATCATAAAAAAATAAAGAATACAATTTTTCGCTAAAATTAAAAAAAAAAATTTGGTGTGGACAACCCTTAACATTTAGGGGGATGAAAAATAGTTGTCCGATTCTTAGACATACCCAATATGCACACAAAATTTCATGAGAATCGGTCGAGCCGTTTCGGAGGAGTTTAACCACAAACACCGCGACACGAGAATTTTATATATTAGATTAAGTTTAGTCTCTAGGTGACGTTATTTGGGTTCTAGATTAGGAAGTATCCGATTGCGTATTCCCTTATTACTTGACAATATTTATAAGCTTGTTATGAGTAATTATTTTAAACACAGTTCGTTTACTTTAGTTCTAGTGTCATTATCTTAAATGCTCCAGTTCTATTTTTAAACTTCATACACTTTTTTACGTTAATCCGAGAAGGCAATTTTTGGACAATTCGCCTCAATTGAGGTCAAAACCGCATGATTCACTGCAGTACACGAACAAATAGATTAGCTAATAACACAGTAAAGGCTATTTTAGGCACTGTTTGAATCTAAATAGGCCCTTGTTTTTAAACTCCAGGGACATTGAATCAAGTCAATCAATAAATTAAAATCATCTAATAGAGCCCTAAGTGCTATCGGGCCTATAAATACATTCAATCTCGACTACTTTGATAAGTTTCACTGTGTCTATTTTGTAAAAGATATAATTGAATTAAAACTTTATGGAATTTATAATTATTATTAATTACTAGCTGGCCTGGCGAACATCGTACCGCCTAACAGTCTATTCTTTATTTATTTTTTTAATACTTATTCTGCTATTCGGGACACCGGTCTAGCTAGTAAGATAAAAAAAGAAAGTTGATGAGACAACAAATACATTATGTCAAAAATAAAAATTTACCTTTCCGGAACCCCTCCACTAACACTTGAACTCTATGATATGGTATTTAAGTTCAAATTGACTTTTAAGTATTATTACGAATATTTTGTATGGGAATATAGAAAAATTGTTTTTAGACTTTTTCACTAATTTTTTTTAATTTTTCTCTCCGTAAGAACCATCCTCGTACTTCAAGGAATATTATTAAGAAAAAATCTGACAAATCGGTCAAGCCGTTTTCATGTTATGTCGTGACAACGGAAAACGGGTTTCATTTTTATATATATAGATATGATTGACGTTATTATATCCGTTAAGAAGTTTGATGTAAATGTGTGCAACACGTAGAATCTTAGCAGAAAGTAAGGAATATTTTTAAGGAAAGTAGAAGCGCTCCGTGAGCGTATGTGGAACTAAACGATCATCGTTAATAAAGTACGTGTTGTTAAACTGAATGCGTTACTTCCGAGCTGTCAAAAACTGAAATTGTCGTATTGGCGTATGCGTAAGGCATCAGTAATCGCATAAATTTAAGACCTGAAAAAAGTACTATGTTGTAACAACATTAGTATCAAATTGAGGGTTCGACGCTTACTCTGTTACATCTAGCCAGTAAAAGGTTGAAAGAGTCTATCAACGAATCGCGACGACACGAGTTTATGCAAACTGCTAAAAATTGGAAAATGTCGTACACGTTTTACGTCATCATCGAAACGACTGGGCCGAGCTGTTTAGACTAGAGCAAGATACGCAGCAATTCAAGTTGTTATCAGCCAACCTTTAGTAGTAAACTGGCACATAAAGAAGAAGAAGTAATATAGGGGAAGATCGTTACCCTTCGTACGCGGGGCACATTCATACAGTCAAAATAAAACTTGAACGAAACAAAGTACAGTCTTGTGTTTGTATGTGTGCATGAGTCGAGGTACCAACTATACATCAACGAAGTTTTGCGAAATTCGCACCGATGAGAGTGAAGTTACAGGCATAGACGTGTTTTCGCGCTCGGTAAGTAATTTTTTGATCAATATTTTTGTCTCTTGTTACCGTAGATAAAATAAGTTTTCGAGTAAAGTATTCTATCAGAACTTGCGAAATATACTTAAGATACGTGTCCAATACTTAATTTATGACGTTTTCCTATTAATATTTAAATAAGTTATATTTTGTTTTTATTCAGTTAGTGGGGTACTTTCGGACAGCACTAGATGGGGCACATTTGAACGAAATGTACTACAAATTTGTATGAAAATTTGTCGACACGAACTGTCATTTTCATACAAATTAAGTTTTTGACTTTCTACATACACTACTGTTGAGGCATCTTGACTAAACCCTCTGGTAGGTAGGTACGATTGTGTTAGTGTGCTAATTGCTAATTTTTGCATTTACTATGTCCTGTGTTGCTATTTTCGCTATCGTCGATGTGAATATATATACCTATTTCTTATTATCTTTATTAAGGTTGATTTTGATGCTTGTGAACCAGATAATTTGAATAATTTACTAATCCATCAAATAGTAGTTCCTTCGAAGTCAGTTTTGACACCAGAGGCATTTCGACCCTATTCGCATGTTGTAACAAAGTAATAAAACAAACAAAATGACGGCGACGGCCACGAATTTATACTGCCACACCCGAAAATAAGAAGTGCTAATCCGCACCAAAGATCAAGAAATGTGAGACTTTTCCAGGTTTTTTAATAAATTAAGATAAATTTATCTAACGAGTCTGGACCAACAAGAGAGTGCACTTGCCACATCTGATAGATGACAAATCGTTTTTTGATCTCTCTATATTTTCGTCATATTTTTATAACGTTCGATGTAAATTTATTAATTTTCTTCTGTTATCCATAGTAACATATAATGACCAATTTATAATTATGAACTTTACGTAAGCAAACCCAATTATACCTTTACAAGTTAAATACAATAAACCACTTGAAAGGTTAAAACATATCAAGTACTCCGCGGAACTGAGAATAAAAGAGAGGGAAAGGGTCAAATTCAGAGGAAAATTGATTCATTAATTTATACATCCAAGGAGCGCAAATAGAATCAGTTTTGAATGGGATGAGGAAAGGATGAGTATCGGTAAGGACTTCAACCGATATCAAATGTCGATAAAAATATTTAAGTTCCGACAAAAAACTGAATATTTCAAAGGTTGCGAAATGTGTTTTGCAAGAATACTATCAGTTCGATATACGATAAAAACCATAAATACGCTTATCGGTTGCTTACCTACGCAGAATGTACAGACGGAACGTCATCAAAAACCCATAACATTTTCACAATAGTTTGTACAAGGTGAAAACACAGTTTTGCCCATTGCTCTACATTCCACCTTACATTTATTATCTACGTAAACACTAAAATTATAAAGGAAGAATTTATTGTTTTATGGCTACGAAGATACTGAACCGATTTAAAAATTCTTTCACGACTAGAACCCTACGTTATCCCTGACGAACACGCTATAGAATATTTTCAAAAATGTTAGGATTTTGTATGTAATTGTAATAGTGTAACCTAAGGTGTGAAAAAGGGAAATAAATATACATAAAGATGTATATATATCGCGCACGCTGCGGAAACTATTGACAATAGAGCAAAGTATGTACTACAGTTTTATAGAAGACATCAATATCTACTAAATATTCTGCGATGCCATATCTAACAAAAAAGTATTTAAGTAAGGAAAGTTTAGTTAAGTATTTGCATTTAAAATTATATTTACCGAGAAAATCTTTAGGCTATAGAACATCGTGCTACGACCGAATTAGTGTCCAATAAAGAGGTAAAATTATGGATTTTCAAGACGACTGTTAAACTTTAGCAACAATATTGAAAATAGTATGTTAAAACATGGCAATTTTGTTTAAAGGTCCGTTGATATGTTTGCCCCACGCCCCAAAATGTCTGTTCCCGATTTCTTATAAAGATTGTAGGTGTAGGTAAGTCAGCCTGCTTTGCCATTATGCCAACTTAAAATGTACTATAAATAATAAAGCGCACACCTATTTTGAATCAATATGTACTTGTTGATAATCTCTTTTAAGAATGAATTACGATATACTTAATATCCTGATACAATTAGCTATAATATTATAATGGTTGTGTATAAAAAGTTCAATATTCTATCTATATTTCCGTCGTTCGTAATATCCCAATTAAAGTATGTGTAAAATAAGTAAAATATTCAACACGCGTGCCTGGGTACGTATCAAATTATCGTTGAAAGTGAATAATGGTCGCTATTCCGATACGAGACGCGTTATTCATTCGCAATTATTGTAAACATTATACAATACTCCAATTATGGTTAACAAGTGCCATTTTGGTATCGTGTTTTAATTTGCACTTCTATGACATTGATATGTTTCTTATTTTCCGATTACAATATACATTTTTAAGAAAAAGCACAAACAGGTTGAATCTTGTTAAATAAATCGATTTATAAGCCGAGAACTATTAGTGCTATGAAGTTTATTAAGCGTATCCATTCACATTTTTTGTTTTTTTTTTATCAGGGCCACCGCGGCCCGAACGCGCATCGGGAAGGAGGCTCACCTTATACCGCCGCCAATGCACGCTCACATTGGCAAAAGATTCGAATGTCCGTTGCTGGCCTTTTAAGAATTGGTACTCTCTTTTCTTGAAGCATCCTAAGTCGAATTGGTTCAGAAATACTTCAGGTTGCAGCTGGTTCCACATAGTGATGGTTGTGCGCGGCAAAATCTTGTAATGTAAGAATCTTTCTAATTTACATATATATGTATTTGACGTAATTACCTTCATCTGAAAGTTAGATTAATACTTGTATTGTCGTAGGACTGACTTTGTTTCGGTACAAAGGTCCTCTGTCCCGAAAACGAGGTTTTTTACGTTTCCTACAATATTTGTAACTTTTACTTCTTTAAAACTATATGCAACAAAGCCCAGACGAACTATATAATTAACTATAAAATTGTCTATAGTGCTTTTTTCTCTTCTTTTTACATTATGATCCATTCATACCTAAAATATCCAGGAAAAATTACTAATGAATAAATAGTAGGTACAACTCCAAACACTGAAACACTCAGTACACCTACGTATCGCTATAAAATCTTTTCAAAGCTAACACAAAACAAGAGAAAAGCTTTGTAGCTTACAAGACCAATGCTTATGACGTCATAGCCCATTTCAATACACTTCACCCTTAACCTTTCAATGCGTGGGCGAATGGGGATGCAATGTTCCTAATTGGATTTTACAATTCCTGGACTGTATACTAAAGCTTTGTGAGTGTTATACGCCCCGAGTCTAGCTCGATTCCCGGCGAAACAAACGTTCGTGTTGGAATCACCTTTAATTAATTAATTATGCCTCATGTATTCCTTGCATTCATATATCTTTACTAAAGATACAGAATATACCTACAGAAATAATTATTAATAATTTTTTTCCAAGGTCCTCTTATAGGTCTACAACTGGCTCCATCTCTCCCTATCTTGAGTTTGTTTCTTCCAATCTTCTCCACCAACTTTATTAAGCTCGTCAGCCCACCGTGCAAGAGGCCTACCTCTCTTTCTTATTCCTGGTGCCCCTTTCCATTTTGTTAGGTTAAGGCGCCTCTTTGTTAGGTACCTACCTTATTGCCTTAAAAACGATAAAAGGAACGGCTGAGTGAGAAGTATGGGACTTGAAATAACATTTAAACCGCTATTACAGGTCTACCTCTACCGTCTATGCGTTTAGCGCCTGGTCGAAAATAATTGAATCTTCAAAACTTCGAAGCCGGCAGGAGGTAAAACTCTTTTAAAATTTATTAAATTGAGCAATGATTTGACTAATACCTATGAATTATTTCTATAAATACGAGTGTTGTAGTAAATGCTCTTTTATTCACCTTAAATAGATATCTACTATCGGACCCGACAGACTTTTCTTTGTACAAAATTCCTTAAATCTTACTAAATCTGGTCTCAGCGCTAGTGGGTGTAACTGTCAAGAAAGTAAAATTTCATCAAGGTCCAGCCATTAAGAAGGACTTTTCAAATCATTTCGACTTTCAAGAAAGAAAGAGCATACCAATTCCTAAAAGCCCGTTTAAGCATTACGAGCCTTCTGTCAGTGCGAGTGACCATGGGCGCTCTTGTGTTAAGATCACGTAAAAGTTCAATTACGGACACACGTACAAGCACATAAGATTTATATATAAATATCGAATGTATTTTGTGATGTTTAGAAGTAAGAGCGATATATTTTTTTTTATGGATTATTTCTCCGTAGGTGAGGTCTTACCAGTAAGATTGTATGTGTATAATATTTAAAAAGTCTAGGGACTTGAAAACCATTACGGTATATCATTTCAGGTTAAACAATCAGCTGGCAATAATCTTTTATACCATACTATTGTATTTACCTATTCTTAATAATGTCTAAGAAAGTATTGTTTGTCTTGAGTGGTCACAAGAATAAAGCCTGTCCAGACGGTCTTTGCATTATTAACTTTTTGTGTGGAGTAGCCGAGCGATTCATTTGGAAAGCAAAATCCTATTCAGCGCGCAAATTGTACCTAACAACAAACTGAAAAATACAATTTTCTATGCTAAAATATTATAGAAAAGTTTACCAAGTCAGAATAATTTTTACTTAAAATGCTTGAACACAAGTGCTCCTATGATCCACACAAGTCATTTGGGGTATTCTTAAGTAATGAGTTAGTGAATCTTTCAAAGAATAATTCAGTGAGTCTTTAAAGCGGATCTATTTGATTGCTGTCTGTAAAATAAAAAGAGGGCCCAGATTGACCGTTTACCGATTTCCTCTGATAATTGTGAGATTGCCTATAGAATAGTAGAATTTTCTAAGACAGTCCAAGAACGCATATATTTTTAAGCTATTGCATAGATTTTATCGCGGGCTTTGAGCGCGGCGACGATCAAGAAATTCCGTAACGAAATAAACCTAACACACAATGACGTAATATAGGTGCGGCCAATACGCGTTAGAGCGGGACAGAACGCATACTGCGTCTCACATCGGTTTAGCGTGATCGGATAGGCGTGTTAGTCTGAGTCTGGTAGAGTGGTAGATTGAATTAATATAAAATAAAAAACTTTAATTAATATCAAAGAAAAAAAAACTGCAAAAAATAAATAAATAATTATATCGCATAAGTTAATAAAAATGCTATGCAATAGCTTTAACGCGGCAGTCCCCGAGTGCCACACGTATTTTTTTACTACCCTAGCAGTTACTACTGATAAGAAAGAGCTACACATTAATACCTACCGTAAAGTTTATAAAGAAACCTCATCTTTGAAGCCGGAACAATAAAATAGCGCTTGAAAATAAACAAAGTCCAGATTTATGAAATATTTCTCATTAACGTTAGGTAATATAAAAGTTAATGTCACCACTCTCTACATTGTTCAATAGAAGCCTTATCGGTACAATTTATTTGTTCAAAGCCTCGCTAACTCATAATCTATAGCCCGTTTTAATTAATACAGTTGATAATGAACTATTTCATAGCATATCTACAGATAAATTAACGCTTTATTTTGTAATAAAATGTGGATGAATAACTTTTATTTTAAAATGTTTATCTGTTCTTTTAAAAAGTATATCGGAAAGAAACTTATACAGTTGTCCAAATTGTATCTCTAAACAATATCTTTCACATTATATATAGGTTTCAGACAAATCTTGAGAAATAATCAAACATTATTCTATATAATCAGCCTGTGTGACAAGATAAAGAAATCATTTTCATTCAATCCGTACACAGACTATAATAAAAAATCAAGAAAGGTTTTATATCGCATTGATTGCTTTCTCCCAATCTTTGCTACCTTTGTATTTTGTACTTAAAACTCGCTTGGTAAAATACTAGATTCAAAATGTATTGTATAGACTATTCTCAAAGGAAGTTGAAATAATAAAAAATGGGAATGAATTCTCTTATTACCATCGCAATTCTTTAAGTGATAAATGTATTTAAATACGTACTTAATGTTCTTAGATTGTAACTGTAATTGTGATTGTAGGAAATACAATAAATATCTATAACTTTCCGTGATAATTAACACTAGCCTCAATCTATAAATGTCAAAATAAATCGTATATTAAGCAAATAAAATTCTTATCTATTTCGTAAATTTTATCGTAACAATTCGCCTACACTCAGCCTACGTAATCAATCCGCAAATAAAAGATTGACATTTAATCCATTGTAATGAAAATATTTTTCTTTTAATAATATAGATTAGTTTGCAGTTCAGGTTGAATAATATATTCGTATTTCCTTATGCGTGGGTATGTTCTGTTATTAATATCTCAGAATCTATATTGCGGATTTGCAATATTATATTACATACTGAATTACTAGATTCGATTTAAAACACATTATTTATATCTGTGTCGTCATTTCCCCCCCCCCCCCCCTGACCTTGCACTAAATGGTCGGAGGAAAGTGTGAATACAAGGCGGCGGACTGGGATGAGATGCATAATTTTTTGCTAGCTGGTAAACTTCTCTACCATTGACCCGTCAGCCTGCGCGGACATTATCCCTGATGTGATTTGTCAAGGGATGGAATAGTATGTTCCTTTCTTACGTTTAATACGATTACAAAGCTCAACCCTGGTTTATTGTTCGGTGTACGTTAAAAATAAACAAGCTGCTTATCAAGCCTGTGTGGATTGAGCTCGACTTCTCCGAGTCAAAAAGAGACTTAATTAAGCTAATTCGTGCAAGAATAATTAAGGTTGCCCAATTTGATCACATCAGGCCTGGTGGGAATAAACGTGCTTCGTATCCTTCTGGAAGTAATCCAATCGAACTATTGTCCCATCATAGCCAACATTACTAAGAACTGATGGTTTACTTGCTCATACGGCTAAAGATAAGGATGACTTGTTTGCTATGATGTTGGCCTCCATGGAACCAACTGAATTATTGCTACCCGCACTTCAACATAGTGGCTCATACATGTCAGAAACCAGATAAACTGATGTTAAAACTATGCTCTCTTTGGACGTGAACAGCCATCTAGTGGGCCTTAGTGCTTAAGTCATGTGCACCTGAACTGTCGCCCATACTGGAATAGTACCTAGGTACTATAAGCTTACTAATGTCCAGCCAATGTCCAAGGAAGGTATCCGTGCCGACCTTACTATCGACTGATTTCGGTGACCTCTGCAAGATTATGAAGCGATTATAGAATAGTCACCTTCTTGCACATTTAGAAGGATACCTGTTAAGCCATCGCCACCTTCTTGCATATTTGGAAGGATATGACCTGTTAAGCGATCGCCAATATGAGTTTCATCGTAATCGATCAAGAGATGACCTTCTAATTCACGCATCTCACCTTCCACCTAAGTCCGATAAAGTTTGTCGCACGCAAGTCGGCCGATCTCAACTGTATCATTCATTCTAAGGCCTAGGTGACCGGCAAAAAAGAAATTGGTAAGTATTTTGGCAAAAGTCCGTCAAATCTTCACACCGGAACAGCTTTTTAATCTTTATCAAGTCCGTTCGTGGGTGGAATACTGGGGGAGTACCATGAGCTCTTATTGCGAGCCTATTGACAACCTACAACTGAGATGCATCGCTTAAGCAAAGCAAAAATTATCCATAAAATTGACGAAAATGTATCATCGCCTCACTATGTGATTACAGGAATCTCTAATGTTATCCTATCTATTTAAAAAAACATTATTTTCTCATCATAATAGTGTCAGTAAAATTTATTAATTGGCAGTTGACTCTCTGTGAGCTTGCACGAGTCGTTTAAATAAAACTTGCACCACCTTACGCTGTATCTTACCCTCCACCAGTCCAACAACTGTAAAAAAAACAGTGTAAAATAACCAGCTGTCTACTCTCCAGCCGTCTTACGAATTTTCTATCAGGTCACGTGTCCTGACGCGAGTTTAACATTTTTTACCCATTACAAAAAAGTATACAACGCCGCTAAAGGAGTTTTCACTTCAATAGAATTATTTATATTGAGAAAATGATGTATCTATTCTCTTTTTAGAAATGAGCTAAGGTTGAAGCCCTCGGAACCCTTGGTCTAGCCGCAATAAGAATATTCCACTTAATTATTAAAGAATTTCCAATGCAGTACGGCGAAACTTCTCTTTATTTATATAAAGAGTTATCTTTGTGGTGGATTATTGCTTAGTACCAATCTGGGGCATTAATCTTTTGTGGTGTAGCATTTATTATATAATAACAAATAATACAGTTATTAAACAAAAGTAATTAGATAATGGGCGACGCCTTTCAGCGGTTCTGAATACACAAGTAGTAAAACGAAAACCAACATTAAGAGCTTATACTCTCAAAACTCAACAATTAAAACAGCATAAATTTTCCATGTTACTACGAATGGCATTTGTTTTAACCAATAATCTCGGAAATAGCATTAAAATTCAAACCTAGAAATCGTATTAATCAATAGTGAGTTGCCAGATTCGGATCTGAATATATATTATAAATACCAGAGTATATTTATCATGTGATGAGGCGCCAACGTCTGCCGCTAAGGGTCAAGGATCGGCTCGTGTAACGCAGCCTGTACTCAGACGATAGCTTTACAGGCCTTTTGTCTGTTTCACTAATTTCTTGTTCTTAAGTTAATAAATATTGTAACCTATTCTATTAAAATATAGTTTGGTGTGTAGTGATATGTCGGCATATTCTAACACTATAATCATTTCATTCAATCATCATAATGGTTCGATGGAATTTGTCCAACAGACATCGCAGAGTATCGCATGTTGAACACCCGGTGTGCTTTGTTGTTGTTACGCTTGGTACTTGTCTTCGGACGTTCTTTAAATTATTTTGTTACTCCGAAAACTTACCAATATATCTAGCGTACTAAAACAATTTAAGAAATGTAGCCAATCTAGTTTACGTTGTAATAACTACAAAAAGGAAATAGATAACTTGCTTGGCCCCAAAAACATAAAACAAACATTAGGCTGTAAGTTGATGTGACGTTAATAATATTTTATGCATACAATTTTGTTTTTCGTCTAGCGATAAAATACACTATCTCTACGTGTGATATTCACATTTATGAGTGCTTGCTTTTATATATTAACATAAACAATCTAAGCTATAATCCCGAGCTCGAAGATTTCCAAAAACATTTGAACAAGTAAAAGTGTAGGTACTTCTACGTGGTATTTTTAAATATTCTTTGGCCCCCTACGTTGTTGTCATCGAGGGTTTTTAGTAATGTTTACATATAATATCATTGGTATATATAGTATAATTATGATTGCTTTTTACATTTATTTAGTTTTATTTCAGTTTCTACTATGTGTATTTTTATATGCTGTTCTTCTCTGTATTTTTTGGGTTGCCGTTGCATTCACCTGTACAACTGATATAACAATCTAAGCATTAGCTGGAATCGGCGCTCTAAGGAACCGAATTTCTATCACAAACATTAATCGAATCATTATTACTTATAAAGTCAAGCCTCAACCACAAACATAATGTTTAGTTATTTTGTCCAAACACAGGCAAGGTTTTTAGGCAAAAGAAACGCGTCATAGTTTCGCCTTTCATCTTATATTCTCGCCGCCTAGGTTTATGCATAATATAATAGTTATCAATCACTTCAAGTTTGAAATTTATTTTCAATTCGTCAGCATACTTGTTATTATGTTAGTGATAAACATGACGCACTTCACACATTTGTTTACTGGCTGTCTGTATATTATCTGTCGTATAAATATCTATTTAAAGTCTATATAGAGGTTACTTATGAAGGCTATTATTGTATAAAATTAATTTATGTGCAACAGAAATAATTGTTATTTATGTTGGACTACACTCAATGAGTACGAAATAAAATATATTTCGTAGCAAAATAAAAGGTTTTTGGAACTAGTAATTAGTTTAGATTTTACATATAATGAAATGAATGAAAAATAAATTTAACGAAAGAAATGAGAAAATAATTATATTAAGTATTCCCTCAATCGTTCGCTTTAAGATACAAATCACTCCAACATTTATTGTTTGTGAAGCTGATACTACGCAATACTCTAAGCTAATTAGATAAATTGAGTGCATTAATGGATTCGATAACAAATATAAACTCCGTGGATTTCTTAAATACACATACGTATCGTTTACAAGACGTCTAATTATTACTAAGATTACGATTACAAAGACTGCCTCTGAAGCTGATTGAGATTTAATTGTAAAAGAAAATAGTCCAGCGCTACCGGCATTTCTGTATAATATCCTTTTTTTTCTCTGTGCCATGCATCTATGACACGTTAGTCTTCGCTTACCGAATGCCTAGCTTATTGCAGATGTAGAAAGAAACTCCATTGCCGCACACCCGGTATTGGAACGAAAATATTAAAATAATTGGAGAATTTTAAGAGGAGTTTTGGTAATCACTCTCAACCCTGAGGTTGTGGTTGAATCACGACTTTGAAGCAATGGATATTTCTTTTTATGTTAATTAAACTTGCTCCTAAAGAAGAAGTGAAGGCCTACATAGTGAGAAAGCATAACTCAAACCTAATTATCGACCACATGTGTCAGACACATAAGGCTGATTACCGACTTGTCTATAAACTGCAAAAAATTATCAAAACAGATGCAATCTGCGGCCAAGACTCATATAAAAAAATATAAATAGAACCATAAATACGCACTTGCACTCCCATTCAAATAATCGTTTACGCCAATTATCATTAACATTCGATTGTCACTAAGCGTGTTTCAGTTAATTTAATAGTTTTCGCTATTATTTAATATTAATTTTCATATTAAACTCATTTGAACTATTCAAAATAATTAACATTCATTGTGTTCCTTCACGCAAGTTACGAAATCTACATATTATCATAATATAATGAGTCATAAAAACAAGCTCATTATGTGTAACGGAAATAGTATATCTCTGGTCTTAAACCAAGCGATATGAACTGGTTTGTGATAAAGAAAATCACGTTATGTGGTGTAATTAAACTTGAACCTAAAGGTGGCGAAGTTTATTTTAATAATGCCCTTGAAGTTTTGTATACAAATCCACAAACACATTGATAATACCAAAACATTATCTAATATATAAAATTCTCGTGTCACGGTGTTTGTAGTTAAACTCCTCCAAAACAGCTTGACCGTTTTAAATTAAAACCGAAATTATTTTGTTTTAATTTTTAGATGTTTTTTTTTATGATACAGCATTAAAAATACATACAACCCCTAATTTTCACCCCTCTAGGATCAATCCCTATTTTTTATTATAAACTAGCTGGCCTGGCGAACATCGTACCGCCTAACAGTCGATTCTTTATTTTTTTTTAATACTTATTCTGCTATTCGGGACACCGGTCTAGCTAGTAAGGTAAAAATAAAAAAGTTGATAATACAACAAATACATTATGCCAAAAAATAAAAATTTACCTTCCCGGAACCCCTCCACTAACACTTGAACTTTATGGTATGGTATTAAAGTTCAAATTGCCTTTAAATATTATTACGAATATTTTGTATGGGAATACAGAAAAGTGTTGTTTTTAGACTTTTTCACTCATTTTTTTTTAATTTTTATCCGTAAGAACCATCCTCGTACTTCAAGGAATACTATAAAAAAAGAATCAGACAAATCGGTCACGCCGTTTTCTTGTTATGTCGTGACATCGGAAAACGGGTTTCATTTTTATATATATAATAGATGATCTACATGTCAAAACGACGTTTGCCCGGTCAGCTAGTATTCATATATGTAGCTAATAGTTTTTCTTTATAAACAACTACATAGACATTTTGTACGTATACGTCCGTCTACAATCGAAACGTCCTAAGTTTCCGTCTCACATTAAATTCATTTAGTTTAGCTAGTCATTCACTAAGATATCATAAGCAATTCAAAATAAGTTAGATTTAATACTTAACTGGTATCATCTGCATAAAATTAATAATGTTTTTAACAAGGCCAGGAAGTAAATATGTGAACTTTTAAGTTCAATACAAAAAGTGAAAAACGATAAATATAATCTGTTACTTTACGATACACATAATCCGACTTTATTTTAATGTTGGTTTCAATTCGATTAGATGATTCATTGTCCAAATCTATTTCTATTTTAATAAAAATATAGCATTGATATATAGTTGAGCATTCCAATGAATGTAGTATGTTAACCCTTTAAGTACGGAATGCAATCTGTTATCTGTCATGCTTTAAGTCTAGGACATAGATCGTAGACTAGTACCCTAGGTACGTTATAACTAACATAGTATGTTACATGCGTCACATGGATATATTGATCTCAGCGTCTTCAAGGCAACATTATAAGCGTTTTGTACAACGCAAAATGAGTCGCTTCTAATGGTGTTGAGAAAACTGCTTGTAACAATACATACTATAACGCACTTCTCTGTTCTTCTCTGTTACATCATAATCTACTGTATGACTAAAGTAACTGCAACTACATTAATACTACTATTAATAAGAAAAAAAAGGATTGTTACACTCAGTCGTACGGCGAATGAAATCATCGTGAGTAAACTGGCATGTCTCAACGACTGATCACTTACTTATCTGTAAAATATAATTGATCAAAGAAACGAATGCTATCCGTTGTCAAAACCACCAGGTTGTAATGCAACTGTATTATAATTCCTTGAAACATAACGGGTTTATAATTTTGTCTTAAATCAATAACTTCTAAAAAAGTTAATAAGCGTTCAGCAGTTCAAGCCGACTCAGCCACGAGTCACAACCTATCCCTATTGAAATTTGCTATTTACATGAGGATACCCTACGATCTCTTTAGCTGATTGCATTACTATTAAATTGACCACAGCGGAGACCTGAGAAGACCTACATCTTATTAGAAGACTTCTTCGTCCAAGTAGTAGAGAATATTATAAAACTTAACCCATTACAATTACGGTAAATACAAATGTAATCAACGTGTATAGTTAACCAGTGATTAAACAAATGAGTCGTGATGTAGGCGAACCCGTAGCGCCTCACAGTTCAACAGCCGACCGCGAATGGATTTATTATCGCTATTTATAGGCGAATTTAAATACATTTATTGTTGGCACATCGCACTCGATTGCAACTTGATGCACTCGTTAAAGTTTGAATTTTAAATTTGGAATACTGGCACTTTAAATATGCTTCGACAAAGTTATCAATATTGGGAGATTGGGCTTTAAATATATTCCGTATGTGTTGCAGTAGTTATTAGAAATGTCATTGTCCAACAATGCACTCATAAATATACATACATATGAAAATTGAGAAATAACTGCTATAACTACCTACTACTATTACTACTAGACTTTTTTTCTGAATCCGCGAATTATCAGAATTATTTACTTTTTTTTTGTTATTGGCATAAATATACACTTCTGCTGTAGTGAAGCGTAAAATTTGGCATCTAAATTATATTAAATCAGATTAACTCATTGGATATTGCCATCCTTTTAAAAAGCGCATATTTAAACGAAATATTTGAGATAATGAGCTAAATACCGTTAACAGGTGCGCCCGCGCCAACTATTCGCACGTGGATAAGGCCAAAGACCTTGTGTAGACAAAATAAACAAGATTCGTGTTTGTAATCTTAATTCTTATTAAGTTTTTGCATTGAAGCAATGTCTACCGAGACAGAAATATACAACACTTTATTGACAGTAGACGTTTCATCTGTCAAGCACACTGACACTAGCACACTGTACGTATATATGCGCGTCCCCAGGCCAAGCGCTTTAATAATTATAAACGACTTTATAAAAGCAGGCTTAACCTATGTTTTCTGGATATAATTTGAATGTATATAGATTTATTTAGGCAAGAACGTTTTTTATTAACGTTTGTCCACAAAAGCGGAAAGTAATGGTCATCTCCTTTGATTTAATTCAGATATTACCTAGGAAACAGTCAAATTTTCATCATAATAGGTTTAGTAGTGTTTTTAACATACATACCTATGTGTTTATCAATATATAATATACCTTTTTAGAAGACAGGTATTTAAACTTTTCTAAATTACTTTTATTCATCCAAATGTTTTTCGCAAAAGTATTTTACGAAATTTTTAATACCTATATTATACCTATTTAATACCATATTCTATCACATACCAATAGAATGCACACAAACAAATACTGTGCTGGCATAGTTCCGAATTACGGCCAATTTATGTTTATATTTGGTTGTGAACTGTAAAAATCAATATTCGTAGCTCACTGATTGCAGCCCACACTTTATGATAAACATTGCATACAATTGGCACTCTTAGAATTATATTGTAAAGCTATGTATATGTATCAAGGCACTTATATGAATGCTTATAGTAAGTCTACAAATAAACGAACATAATTAATTTTATATTGAATTATTAACACAAATAAAAAATGCTATTTATTGCGTAATTTATTTTAGTACCGAATTTTAAAGGCAGCAGGGTTTCTAGGGAAAACATTCTGGGTCGTCATTTAACGTTAAATTATAAAATGTTCTAATCATTATTTTAGTTTCTCTTAACTTAATATCTATAAACAAAATAAAAATGTTGTGTGTTTGATTAAATTATGAAATATCGAAATTTCAAGGAGAATTTTAACGATACCGAACGAAACAAACAGAATTCTTTAAAAAATACCATAAAAGACCTCTTTCCATGACATAAGAGATTCAATAGCATATTTAAGGTAGAGTATTCGAAAGCCGATTACTTCAGGCCCTGCTACTTAGCCACTTGTTTGTTGTTCTTAATGAGCAGTGCCAGCCAACTTTGGCCTGTTCCCGCCTCAATTAAAGCTTAAAACATGACTGGAGTGTCGCATCGTACTTGACGGTGTTACGATTGCTCTCATAAGTAACGATGTTTGTGGGAAATTATGTAAGGAAATTGTGTTTAAACGTTTATGAGGCCAACTAGGTTCTCACGCCTATAAACTTCTTAGTTCGAACTATTAATAACACACAGATATAAATAAAGCTACGATGAGATTATTATCAACAAAATGCTTAATTAAACAATAAATATATAGCTGTTTGCTTATTGCAATTGCATAATGACAAAATATTTGAAAAAGAATATTACACAACGTAATTAATAGTTTAAAAAGCTGGAACGCAACAAACAGCTAACAATCGCGGTACCATTAGGAAAGTTTTACAGAAAAGTACATTCTAATGTATTGTAAAAGTTGTGGAGATTGTGTGGGTGAATACAACGGTTATGAATAGAGGCTATTCAGTGGATTCAAACGAAACGTAGATTTATGTTTAGCCTTTCCGTGAGGTGATTGAAAATACTTTCTACAGATTGGTGTATACATTTTTAAAACTTGTGATTTGTAAAAATGTTATATAAATAAAAATAGTTTTTATTTAATTTTTTGAAGTTCTTTAGGCGCGCTATGAAAAATTGATGGGAGTGAAATTTTACGATGCGCGCGCACCGTGACCCAAAATTAACAGAATGAAGTTGCCACAGGAAGATGCTACGGCATTGGACATAATTTAAAAACAACATTCGAATAATAATAGAATTTATATTGCACTTAATGTAAGAGAATAATAATAAATATATATTTATTTAATTTTTCAAATGTAAACTGAACTTTATTGACTATAATGACTCCTTTTTCAGTCTTTGATTATTTAATTATAATTAATTATTTGCATGCAATCAAAAACTATTTTTAATAATGCCAAAGAAGTATAACTACTTACGCGCGTACATAAGAACACGCACCCTTTTTTTGTAATTTTGTGTCTTTTAATGATTGCATATGGCATACACATTGATGTTTACAATTTTGTTTTGGTAAATCACGTAATGTTTCACAAGATTCCATTTGCCACTTTGTCTGTTTGTTAAATTATAAAAACTAAATTTATATTTTTAATTCCCGGCTACTAAACAAGTAACTATCGAGATTCTAACCGGCTTTTGGCGAAGCTTTACTCAACCGTTCGAAAAAATTACGATCTTTAACTGTTGTGATAAACGTTTATTATTATTACGTAACGGTAATTAGTACGTTACTTTAAAAGAAGATTTACTCCTTGTAATCTGTATATGGCATTGCTAAATAGTACTTATTCTGTAACAAATAAAGCTGATTTGTGAAAACACGATGTTTATACCGTATGAAGTAAGTAAAATTGAATCTAAGCTGGGAACGAAATAATTTTAATTGAACTGTCTTAATTGTGTAACGGGTACAAAACACAACATCAAACTTGTTGCGAGTTGTCACACAACAGTTGAAAAGGAAATGAAATTGTCAACAACAAAATCCTTAGTTAATAAAAGCGAGTTAAACACGAGTAAACACAATATCATTACAACTGTACCGACCGCGGGAACCACGATGCTCGTAAAGAGACATTTCGTTGAGTCTCTAATGGCGCGAGCAGATACATACACTTTGTTGCAACATTCTCTCTAAAGCCAAAATTAACCAAGTCAACATTCGTGAAAAATTGAATAGTTAACATAAATGTTATTTTATTTATTTATTTATTCACACTTCATTGCAGAAACATAATACAATTGACATAATTAAATAAACATAAATAATGGCGGCCTTATCGCTTTCGAGCGATCTCATCCAGGCAACCACTGTGAAAAAAAATCTATCATAGATCTAAAAAAAGGAGGTTATCTAAAGGAGGTTTGATTGATGTATGTGTACTCTATGTGTGTGTTTGACCACAAATTTCTGTGATGCTAATATCATGTATATTTTATGTTAGAGAACAGTACAAGTTCCGTCAAGATTAGATAGTTTTTGAGATGTAACATTAACTTATACGTATACTGAAGTTTGTTCGTATTGAGTTCGGTGACGTCATATTACTATGTTCTTCTGACAAACCAATCAACTGTAAATGGGTGTCTGTGTGTAGACTTCAAAAATTTACGACCTGAAGAAAAATATACGCTGAAAATATTTCTGCTACACATTCTTGTTTCAGTTTGTGACCACCTTTACACATTCAAATATGTACGAATAAACGTAGACTGACATACCACACATAATATCGTACATTGTTTAAATGTTTTTGCAAATCTCATTTAGAAATTAAATTTAACGTTTTAAGAGATACTGAGTTGATAGATATGAAAATCATTATAATTACTATATTTTTTTTGACGATCATAAGTGTACAATATGCTTAAATGATTTTTCACTTTTACTTTTATTACTTATAATTAGGAAATCATGCAAATAATAAAAAAATATATTATTTATTCCGTAACATAACCTCTGCTCTTCCGACTGCTCCTGTAGCATTTAAAAACCTATGACCTTTTATTTGCGGAGGCGTCATTACCTACCGTTTCGTACGATGCTCCAATCGGCCCACGCTTTAATAATTTCATAAAAATGAGTATTAAAAACCCCATAATTATAAAAAAACCCTGACTTCGATAATTATAGTACAATTTAAAGTACGCAAACATGCCGGTACAAATGTTTATTTACATCAACAGAACATCTGAATAACGTAAAAACCACTACTTATACAGTCAATCAGGGTAATGAGTGGAAAAACTCGCTACAAATGCGTGGAGGAAACAGTGTTTCATACTTCGTAGGTCAAACGTTGCTACGGAGCGTAGCAAACATATGTTCCACGCGCGTTCGATCGATACCGGCTAAACATGCACTTACCGTGGTCATTTTGAAGTTTAACTTCCGCTGTAGAGCCGTCTCAAGGTGAAGGGCCATTATCAAACGTTATCTACAAACCTAAGACCTCTAAGCGTCTATAGCATAGCTTAAAACCAGCGTTAAGTAAAAAAACCGTACGAGCCGTATTCCGCGTGGCAGATCACGATCACTCGGCCATTTTAGCCGCTTGTCAAAGCTTTCGCGTTTCCTCCGCGCGGCGCTAGTGACGTACGGCTGCGCAAAAATGACCTGTGATGCACGTGCACTCTCGCAATTTTCAACAAATTGATTTATGTCCAAACTTTTAATTCGGACAAGATACATTTGATGAGTTCGCGTGTTTGAAGATTGCAAATATTTTGCCGCTATCTTGAGAAAGTTGTAGCAAGTAATTTGTTAGAATATATTGTAACTTTTTCACTGATTTTCTTTTATGTGTTGCGTAGTAATCGCTAAATAATGAGGAAAGTATCTTAAGAATATTTTTATTGTAATTTTATAGACTTTATAGAGGAATATTAAAGTTAAAGGCTTAAAGCTATTTTCTGTTTCGAAATCTACAGAAATTCGCAACACACAAAAAAAAATTGCTACAAAAAATAATCCAGATCCGCTTACGATCTTTATGGGACAGTCTCAGATTTATGAATCTTATTTGATTATGTTTCGTAAAAAGCTCTTTTATTTAATTATTAATAGTTCAAAAGATGTGTTGAGTCATGGCTGCAGTTCCTTCCATTCTTATTTTGTAAATGAAAAATTTAAAGGAGCGACGGAGAGCTCTTTTTGTCCGTTCTACTCCATTGATTTTAAAAATGTATAAGTCTTTTTAAACTTCATTTTGTATTGACGTTCATAAGAATTCATTATACTATATATATGAATAAATTATATTTGGATTTATTTTATTTATACAAAGGGCAACGTAAATAGAACTTCACCACAAAGTAACAATTGAGGGGCCCTCATAGCCTAGCGGTCTTTTTAAGTGGCAGCTAGGTGAGGGGTACCGGGTTCAATTCCCGGTTCGAGGGCAAGTTTTAATTTTTATTTAAATATGTTCTCGGCCTTTGGGAGGGTTGTGCGGTACCGGGCGAGTGCTTAAACCGTACATGGAGGACACTGTCGAATTTCTAAAAGACAAGAACGAATTATAAAAAGTCCTATACTTGACCCTGGCTAATGCACAAATCGTGCCAGAGCCATAAATAAAAAAATAAAAAAAAGTAACAATTTAAAAAATATTATAGAAACCTATTGCTTTAAAACGTTACTAGAGAACTCGTTTTAAATTCAAACGCGGGCGACATACAGAATATAATATATCCACCGACTTCGCTTTATTTGTAGTCTAGTCTGAGTACATAAAATGGTGTCGTTGTAAAAATTGTAACTTTCAGCGCTCGCTCTATATAGAAATTAGATATGTGTGAACGAGTATCTTGTTCCTGTTTATGCTTTTATGTGCACTGAAGTGGTTTAGGTGTTGATATTTTTAGAATAAACGGTTGATATATTGAAGATGATATATACATTATACATATATGTATAATCTAATATATAAAATTCTCGTGTCACGGTGTTTGTAGTTAAACTCCTCCGAAACGGCTTGACCGATTCTCATGAAATTTTGTGTGCATATTGGGTATGTCTGAGAATCGGACAACATCTATTTTTCAGCTCCCTAAATGTTAAGGGTAGTCCACCCCTAATTTTTTTTTGAATTTTTAGATAAATTTTTATTTTTTATGATACGAAATTAAAAAATACATACAAACCCTAATTTTCATCAACCCCCCTCTACGATCAACCCCTATTTTCTTTATTATAAATGATATACATGGCAAAACGACATTTGCCCTGTCAGCTAGTGTTGCCCAAAATCGGTCTTGGTCTTGCAGTCTTGGTCTTGTTCTTGCGTTTTCGCAAGACCAAGACCAATACCAAGACCGCCTTATTATAGCAAGACCAATACCAAGACTGAACCCTGCAAGACTTGAGCAAGACAATACTTAAGCCTGCAAGACTCTTGCGTCTTGCAGTTAAGACAAACTGAGATTTGGGCGTTATTAAGTAGGTATTTGGTTTCAATCCCGATTTTGAAAAACGTTCCCCAGTATTAAAACCGTAGGTATCACATATCATAACACTAAACTAAGGGCTGCAGTTGTATTTGCAATTGGCAACGTGCCGCTCGTCTGAAAGCACCCTGAAACGTATTGTATTGATTAGGTAGGTAAGTACTTATTATATTTCAACAATTTATTAAGTAGGTAGCGTGTTAATACTCACAAATCTGTTCCCACCATCCCATGTGATAAAATTTACCTAGAATAACTTTCTAGCAAAGTTCATACCTTGTAGGTATCTACCTATAATAATATGTAATGCTTGTTTATGTCTAATGTTAGCACAGAAAAATAAAATTAAGTAAACACAACGTTTATCCACTTTTTAATAACTAGGTATCCGCGATAGAATATTTTTTCTACTAATTTCCTAAGTACTCAGTCTAAATATCTTTTTCATAATTTTTGTTTTTCAATAATTTGTTGTGTGTAATTGAATGGTAAACTCTAAATCTTACTAGAGAGCTTTTTTAAAATAAACTTATTGAAAGCACTGACATGGCATATACACTTTTCAATCTTGCTGCTCACATTTTAGTACCTAGGTATCACTCACTATCTATCATTTACCGATATTAACAATGATTATTTCGAAATCAAAATATTCGCAATTCAATCGATGCAATACCTACTTAATTAATTAATTAATTATATATAATATTAATTATCATCTCGCCCGACAGCTTTTAACGCTGTAGTGTTCGAATTCAAGCCAGTGTGAGAATGTATTTAAATAAAAGAAACTCAGAGCATTCAATTTATACCTACCTACTGCTGGGACATCTTCAAGGTCATTTAATTTTATACTCCAACCCTACCAAAATAGGTAAAAATTTGTGTGCCTCTGTCCGTACTCTTTGTCGGCGAATGCGGCGCTCAAACAGTGTCAAATGCTGTGATACACTTGTTGCAAACCGCGACCAACAGTTTATTCGCAGAACGTCACATTTCCCCAATCAACTTTGAACCTTAACTCTTTAGCGATAAACTTGAAAATCTGTTGAAGAAATTTGATAGATTGTAGTAGCTTGATGTGCTGGCGTCTGTACCATAATATTGGCAGCCGTAGAAACTGTTACTAGACCTACTGGACTCGCTGTTAGTTTTAAATTTTGCTAAATAGAAGAATAATATAAACTTTAAAACATAAGTTTCACACCTACATGATGTTTATATAATTTTGTTAGCTATAATTTTAAGTACATACCAACCTACGAGTAATATTCAATTACACACAACAAATTATTGAAAAACAAAAATTATGAAAAAGATATTTAGACTGAGTACTTAGGAAATTAGTAGAAAAATATTCTATCGTGGATACCTAGTTATTAAAAAGTGGATAAACGTTGTGTTTACTTAATTTTATTTTTCTGTGCTAATGCCAACATTGTCAACCCCACCAAAATAGGTAAAAATTTAGTCCTCTTCTAGACTTTGTGTTGCCGCCGTCGCTTTCATGTCAAAGGTCGCCGCCACTGCCCATATTCTAAAGAATAAAATAAGTTTCCGGGTGCTCAGAACGGACGCAAATAGATTATGTTGTCCTCGCTAGGAAGAATGTAGTCGTAAGGATAGGTAGATTTTATAAAACTTGTTGTAAATAATAAAAATATACCTAGTTTATATTATTACTAGCTGGCCTGGCGAACATCGTACCGCCTAACAGTCGATTCTTTATTTGTTTAAAATACTTATTCTGCTATTCGGGACACCGGTCTAGCTAGTAAGATAGAAAAAGAAAATTGATAAGACAACAAATACATTATGTCAAAAAATAAAAATTTACCTTCCCGGAACCCCTCCACTAACACTTGAACTTTATGCTACGGTATTAAAGTTCAAATTCACTTTTAAGACGTATTATTACGAATATTATGGGAATATAGAAGTGTTGTTTTTAGACTTTTTCATTCAATTTTTTTTAATTTTTCTCCATAAGAACCATCTTCGTATTTCAAGGTATATAATAAAAAAAATCAGACAAATCGGTCAAGCCGTTTTCATGTTATGTCGTGACAACGGAAAACGGGTTTCATTTTCATTATATATATAGATTACCTATTATACCTTTTTAAAGGACATTGCACTGCAAAATTGGAAGTGGGTGATTTTAACAAACTTGAAACGTGGAAAAGCTCCAAATATGAGCGACGTCATATTGCTTTACGCATTTTGTTTTGAAATCACACACTTACAAAAATCGCGATTTGCAGTGTCGGTTTATCAACTTCTATCGTACCTACTCTAGTAGCGACTGTCTTCAGCGATGATTTACTAAATAAATAAAAATAATCGTCGTGTAGGTACGACGATTATTTTTCTAAGGAATACAATTTTGTTGTAGTAGGTACCTACATCGTTTCTTACTTACACAAACTTTAACGACAGTACCTACGTAGCAAAAAGCGTCAGTCACGAGTACGACAAATTCCTTAAAAAATGTACCTACGCAAACTGTAATGAAATCTGCTAATCTCAACACAATGCCTGTAGCCTGCCTGCTATTATTGGTTGATGAACATTGTACATTGGTGAATGCTCCAGGATAGCCCGCAAGCCCCCACAAATAGCAATAGGAAAATAGGTATTTGCAAGTCTTGCGAGACTTGCTGCAAGATCAAGACCAAGACCAAACCTGAGAGCGCAATACCAATACCAAGACCAATACCAGGTGTATTGTCGCAAGACAATACCAAGACTGGTCTAAGTCTCGTCTTGGTCTTGCATTTGGGCAACACTACTGTCAGCTTGTGAATATATATAATCTTCAAAACCTTCAACATATTCTATATATATAAATATATATATAGCTTCATGTGTACATTTAATTTCAATGTTATTGACACTCGGGTGAAAATATTGTTTTGTTAAAAGAATTTGTACTTTATTGGAAATGGAACACATAAAATGTGTGGTTTGGTTTGTTCAAAGCACTAAATCATTCTACAGAAGCGGCATTTAATAATCAAAGTAGATATGATTACCAACCTTTGAAGGACGTCTGACCTAGGTCTCGCCAAATCCATTGGGAAACGGTACTTCACACGCACAATTTAAATATGGCAAGATAAAGCAGAGGATAGGCGAAACCCAAGAAATATAAATAATGGTCGATTAAAATGATACATTTTCTAAAATTTAGTTTTGTGAATCATATTCCTATCTAGATAGTTATTATTTATTATTATATATATACTATTATATATTATAGTTATTATTTATTCCTAACCAGTAGTAGTTATAAGTAGATACTTATATATACAGGGTGGCCAAAAAGTCGTGGATCAAACGCAAATAGGGGATAGATGAGGTCATCAGCGGCAAACAATTGTTCTACGGCCTCCCGTGTCCCTACACTACAAGTTTTGGCGCATTTAATAGGGATTCTGAAAAGGTATTACACGTGGCCATGAGTCGCTCTAATATCTTTTTAGGAGTTGACCTTAGAGACCTCCCGTAGAACAATTTTTTGCCGCTGATGACCTCATCTATCTCCTATTTTCGTTTGATCCATGACTTTTTGGCCACCCTGTATTTCCTGTGAATGCTGAGTGCGGAGAAAAATTTATGAAAATCGCATATCTTTTGTTTTTTGATAATAATTACTCTACATTTCAGTAGTATACGTATAGTTAGACCACCATTGTGACTTTAGTATGCTCTTTTATATCTATTATTTAGCTAACCATTCGTTTGGAGCCCCGAATAACGTTTTTATTTGAAAGACAAATATGGATGCAATTAAATATATAATAATATTAAAGGTCGCAAAAGATACAGTCACCATTTATTAGTACGTAAAATGAAAAAAAAACAGTCATGAAAACTCCTTCTCGAGAACAATGCATAATTATTATAAACCTGACAATAATTTTTATATAATGAAAAATGGAACGGAACTGAAAAATTAACGTTTATGAGGAGACAAAGAGTTGGTTGCAATTAGTAAAATGGCCACTGAGAACAAACGCGGCCTTAACAAAGGATGTGAAGGCTTCGACTATGAGAGCCCTTTCTTTTCTTCCAAATGAGCAAACTACGAGGGAAGATTTGTCTATAGTATTGTTCTTTCCACGGCGTTTGGAAAGCACTTGTACCTCGGCCCTAATCAAGATCGTGTGAGGGGAACGGTTACCGGTGTAATATTATTGTGTTTTTGAGGCCGGGTTCTATAAGCACACAAGTCGTACTACTCTGATATTTCTATAGAAAATAAGGGCAATAAATGAACTTTCTGAAGGAAATACAACTCAAAACAAGGATTTTAGATAGTGGTATTTGCATAATCTAATATGTAAAATTCTCGTGTCACAATGTTCGTTCCCATACTCCTCCATAACGGCTTGACCGATTTTTATGAAACTTTTTATGCATATTCAGTAAGTCTAGGAATCGGACAACATCTATTTTTCATCCCCTTAAATGTTAAGGGTGCTTCCACCCCTAAGTTTTTATTTTTTTAACTTTTTGTTTTTATTTTTTTATGATACAACATGTCATGTCTCTCTACGATCAACCCCTATTTTTATATTATATTTTTATTGAACTGAAACAATGTTTCTTAGGAATAATACATGGAAAACATAATAACATGGAATGGATAACATGGAATACATGGAAAACCAACGTTTGCCGGGTCAGCTAGTAGGGTATAAAAAAGCTAAGTGGTACTTCAGTTTTTACAACATTTAATGCAAGAGTAGATATTTTTTGTCATCACGCAAAAAACCTACTTAAAATATATACTTCCACGAACATACCAAATCCTACTACAAATAGGTCACATTCTATTGTAATATCGAAACAAGACGTTGCTGGCGTAGGTGAATTCGCAATCGCCTCCTTACAAACCTTTACATCTAAACAGTAAAACAGGTTATTTTGTACAGCGCACCTAACCTAAACTCTACACATTGGGACTGGCATAAAATCTCCACAGTCCACAGATTAAATCAGATAAAAGGATAATTGATTCAAGGCAATACCTCGTTTCCAGGTAACAAAGTGCTCAGTGAAATGAAACTAAATCGTTTAATTGCTCCCACAACGCTGAACCATTACTTTGCGGCTAATTAACGAAACGTTTTTTTAGATATTGGGTATTGAACTTTATGTAATTAAGGGAAAAATATGACTACTCTAGCGATTCAGTGTATGATTTTAAGCTCGGTCGTGGTAACCCGAGCTAAGCGTCAAGTTTTCTATTATGGCAATTACAATTGTTCGAACGAAAACATCGTGAAATCGGCATGTTTAAGATTGAAGCATAACGTGTGTTTGATACGGCTGATCACTTTCTTGCCCATAAAGGTCAATGCATCTGGTACCGTCATTCGAGCATCTAAGAAAAGTTTAATGGCAACTATGGATTTAATATGGAACAATTTAGTAAAATAGGTAGCTCTGCAGACACCTTATTTGTTTTATTAAGTAATTTCTTAAATAAGGTAAAAGATAGCAATATAATGATAAAAATGTAAGGCTCACTAAGTGCTCCCAAATTAAAAATGTGCCAGAGTAAAAAAAAAGCATTAACATTGGTTATGGTGTTCTAGTATCGTTTAATTTTGTATTTAAGTTACGATACATTTTATAATTTTCTACTGGGCTTTAGCATTTATATAATCTAAATTAATGTTAACTCACCATAATATAAGTGGTGAGTGTCATTAATTGCCTCTAAAGTGTTCAAAATATTGTCACGTACTTTGTAAGTAAAAAATATGAAACAAATTCGGTACTTGAGAGGTGCTCAGCGTAGTGAGGGGAGGCGTCAGGTATTTGAAGGAGTTTGCAAACATTCCAGTCGAGATCGATATGCATAATTCAACTTTATATGAATGAATAGCTTTTGAATAGATTTTGGTATAAAAATCTGGCGGGTGTGTGCGTTAACACAGTATATTTCCTTGTTATAGTACTTATTTATATTATACAGTTTAAAATTCAATACAAAAAAAACTTTTAGTAGGCTTTTAATAATACATGCGCGGTGTAATGGCAGGACAGTTTTATAATTTAAATTATTATAACTAAATCTATTTTAATATTAATGTTCTCTTGTAGACTCTACGTTTTATTTCAAATAAGATTTGAACTGTAAAAATCGATAAATTTGTTTTGTAGTCCAATATCCGTGATTTTAAAGACATACTATATTTACCACAGAAAATAATGTCTGGTATAGTGATGACCAATACAAATGATTATTAGAATTACAAAATAAAACAGTAAATTAAATTTTCCTAAAAGAAATGCATGTTTAACGATGTACGTACGTCAACTCGTACTGTTCTACGTTCGAATATGATCGAGAATATATAAAACCTTCACAAAACAGCAAAGTGTCAAAACTTACTAACAACTAACTATTTTTACATCGTTAAAACTTTGAACCTAGAACCGCAATAAACATCATTGTCGAAAAGAAATACGATCAAAAGAATTTTTACAAGCCGTGAATACAGACGCGATGTGAACCCCCTCCCAAGCCTCGGGCCTGTCTTGACGCAAATATTTGTAAAAATATCTCGAAAACTTTGTACAGCCTCGGCTCAACGAACTCTGTGATTATTAGTATATAACGTGTTATTGTCATATCAGATGATCACCCACTCTTTTATTGCCTTCAGCATACGGTTTTCAATAATAGAAAAAGGTTCGTGGAGCACGTATAGGTAAATATGATAAATGCAGGCCTGTCTTACTATATATGAATTGCGTCGATACATAACAAAGGATGATAAGTATACAAAGTAAGAATAAAAATAGGGTGAGTTAAAACCCAAGGAGGTTTCAGAAAAAGAATATGATCAATTATAATAAAGATATTTAACAAATGAGAGTGGACTATTTGAGTTTAATTATTTATTTATTAATTCCAAACTATTTTATATGTATTTATTGTCATTTCGAACAAAATTATCAGCAATTCTTAAGATTTTGAGTTCGCGAATACTACTTATATTCGCTACGACCACAGTTGTTCTACATTCGCTCCATCGCTACGCTTCCGCTATTGCTCTATACAGCTTTCTGTCTGTTTTTTCATTTCTCATCCAAATGTCATATCTATTTCAGTTAGGTATATCATAAAAAAAATAATAGGAATACCCTAGAGTCAAACATTGTGACAATTGAAAAACTACAATCAAAGCACCGTTGCATTTCCCGCGTGAATGGTGCCCACGGGCTTAAAATAAAAAAGGATTAAAAAGCAGAAGCAATATGTATCGAATTTAAAACAGTGGAGTTTTAAACAAAACGTAAGTGTATCAAGTTGAGCGGCTTTAGCGGAAGCGGCATAGCTCGTCGCCTCACCACCGCTCCACGATTTCATTCATCCCGCACTTACGACCCTTTACCCCGGAACAAGGTTTTACGCAGAAACTCTACACTAGAAACCGTCCTCCTTCCACTATCTCCCTCCTGCTCCCCCGCATACAACTAATGCCCAATAGACAGAACGAGCAAACAAAATCAATACTGTCTGGAACACGCCCACCGGTTCACGTCGGCAAATGCGTTTCCTCTGTAAATTCGATAAAATAAAGCTAAAAACCAGAAAATTATAATGTCATATAAAACTACGACGTAAAAAGGACAGAACATGTATCAAATATCTTTATTTTTTGTGTTATCGGAGAATATGATTGGCACGTGGTTTCCCACGTTACAATGTTTACCTGCGAACGGTCAGGTGAGAGGTACTCACTCCTTGCTCTTACTACGTATGCAGGTGATTGACCTCCCAATCAAGTATTTTAAGCGTTCGAATTTTGAATATCTATAAACACCTATATTCAGAGTGCCGCGAAGGCCCCGTGGAAATGGATTTAATTTTTATGAAGGAACGCCGACAGCATTTTGCGTGGCATAAATAAAACACACTATGAGGTTGTATGGATATGAAACTATGCATAGTAGCTAGAAATAAAGTTCGCCGACGAAAAATAAACTACGGTAAAGGTACCTTTGAAAGAGGAAGTAATCAAAGATGCTGCAAGAATGTTCAACAAAGTTTCAATCAGAGGTATGCGAACGAAATGTTTTCAAAAGTAGCTATTACTTGCAACTTTTTGTATGCAATTAAGCAAACACGAATCTTTTTACATCAATTTACGCGCAGAATTTTCTAATTTCTTATAGAAATTTGTTAACATTTCATCAAAGTGTAAAATAAGTAGACATGCTTGTACCAAAGGAGGAATTCCATATTTTTGTACATTTTTCTTGGACTATTCGAGAGTTCTCATTTTCACGAACTATGTGATGTGCTCGGAATACAAAGCAACCCTTTTAGATAATACGATATATCACCGTGTATATTATCTGCTAGTATGGTGCTTCAAACTTTTTTTATTTAAGAATAAGATATTTTTACATTTGAGTATTAATGGACTAATATTACACACCCTTGGGAATTATTTATTGGTTTAAGAAAACTTTGTATCATATTTTAACATGTGTTTATTATTTTAAGACGGCAACGCATTCGCGGACCGCCTGTTTTATATGTAAGTGTTCAAGTTGTTCTGTATCGTATAAAATATTTAAAAAAAATGGAATGCGTCTACATATATTTATCAATTAGATAATTATTTTTAACTTAATAAGAGTCATTTTAAAATACCAAAAATTCACATGATTATCATACACGAAGACCTTTTGAAACATGTAAACCATATGATTTCATCTTAATACACCAAGCCATTTTAAGACTACAAAGCTCAATAAAACATAAATAAATCACTATAAATGCACTGCAATGTGTGGCATTGCCAGTACGGATGAGGAATTCGCCAATACATTCACGTCTTGCCAGTATTGCTCTGAATACCTAAACTCAGCTATTGGTATTCTTTTAATAATCCATGAATAAATTAGAATATTTTCTATACTCGATTAATTTTAAATTGTGTATGATAAATTAAACAACACTTTTACTTATACATAATAGTACCATACTTAACGCTTTATTGTATAAAAATGCAAACTTATAATGGGGAGGGCTGTATCGGGCGATCTAGGCAGCCAAAAAGCCCTAAAAGGGAGATTGGTATAATTACAAGGAAACATCTTTTGAAGCACTTGTGAGCATGAATATAAGTCTTACATAAGATTTTCAAATACAGTAAAATCAGTTTAAGACGATTTCATAGGGTCATTTGTCAATCGATTATTATTTATAAAGTATCCAATTATAATACAACATGCAACCAACACGTCTTTATAAAGGTTATTTGCTTTAAGATGTGTGGTGAATTGAACATTTAATCAATCATCATCCACGAGAATTGGAGAATATTATAAATACCATAATAAAATATTTAATTTTGTTTTTTATAGAACAGGGGGCAAACGGGCAAGAGATTGATGTTAAGTGATACCGCCCCGCCCATGGACACTCTCAATGCCAGAGGGCTCGCGAGTGCGTTGCTAGCCTTTTAAGAATTGGTACGCTCTTTTCTTGAAGGACCCTAAGTCAAATTGGTTCGGAAATACTTCAGTGGGCAGCTGGATCCACATAGAGGCGGTGCGCGGCATAAACTGCCTTGAATTTCGTATTCTGCCTCGACGTCCGATGATGAAACTCTGCAGGTATTAATCCGAACAACTCCTCGCGACATCTCTACGCAACGCCAGGGGAATTAAAAATTAAATTAAATTAATTTTATTTAAATTTTATGTAGCGCTTCCTCGATCCGATATAAACCTTTATTCTGTAAAAAGGAAGCCCAGTTGTTTCATGAACAATTCATTACACACATACCGAATTACTAAGAGAAATAAGTTAAATTAATGACTGATTTTGAAAATAATTTTCTAAATGAATATTCGAGTTAAAAATTAAGGTATTTCCGAACGGATGCGGTCTAAAACCAGTCAAATGAACGTTGCAAGACACAAGTACGTTCGCTTTAAGTGACCTGTCGTTTCAACAAAGAACTACAAGGGTCGTTTTAATTAATCTTTTTATAAAGAAAAAAATTTCCACCTTAAGAATATTATCAGCACCAGACCTTCGGTTAGCTAAGATATTTCGATGAGGAAAGTCAAACTCATTAAGGGGAGATTAAAAGATTTTCCGGACATAGTTCTTTGCCTGTTTTAACTTCAGAAACTTTTACGTTCTTCGTCACGTCCGTGGGCGTGCTACGGCCTATTGTTATTATGTATTTTATTATGGTTTAATGGTTGGTACAAAATCATAAAGGTATTAAGCTATATTGGTCAATTAATCTCATGCTAGTTTAAGAAACAGGAGCGCTACAACCTTTTAAGGTCTGGGCTGGATTTCTGTGCCTGATGCACGTCCAATTTTTGGGTCTTAGCCATGCCGATTTCTTTAATATGGTTTTCTTCACCGTACGAGCGAGTGTTAGGTTAGTTTAGCGCACATAGACAGAAACTTAATAGTAGTAGAAGTCGTCGGTTCGAACTTTAGCTGAGGGATGAGAGGCGCACGATGAAGTCATTTGGCCAACACTGATTTCTAACGTAGTTAGCATGTTCATTAATAAGCATAGCTATAAAGTATTTTTACTGGATATTAAGAAGGTATGTTTAATCAATTATGATATACTTTTAATTGAAAATTTTGACAATAATGTTTACTGTGTTTAAAGCTTCTTTATGCTTCATACTCTTTAAGTTACCTTTAAATTTATGGTTCAATCTTTCATCACTATTTAAGTATCATGAAATATTTAGACACAAAATCACTACCTGCTATTTTGTCCAAACTTGTTACAGGAAAACTTACAGCAAGTACCTATAAACTACCTACTTTAAAATGCATTCTCAAAGCGTAGGTTGCTCTGAAGTTTATTCCTTGCGACAACTTAAAATATGCTCTTCAGGAAAAATCTATTTTTGAAACACAATTTTCTGCTTCTTAGAATACATTGTGCAACACAATATCGAATACCATCTATATGTCAAGCGAACTTCGGATTCGATTTTACATAACCTATCTTAAAAGGAAGTATTTTATTAATAACTAGCTGACCGGGCAAACGTCGTTTTGCCATGTATATCATGTATAATAAAAAAATAGGGGTTGATCGTAGAGGGGTGAAAGTTAGGGGTTGTATGTAGTTTTAAGACTGTATTATATTTAGGGGTGGACTACCCTTAACATTTAGGGGGATGAAAAATAGATATTGTCCGATTCTCAGACATACCCAATAAGCACACAAAATTTCATGAGAATCGGTCGAGCCGTTTCGGAGGAGTATGGCAACGAAAACTGTGACACGAGAATTTTATATATTAGATTTTCTGCTAATGGCATTGTCTGCTACAGTAATGTTATATATTGCAATTTTTCGGTCAGTTAATATATGTATAAATCTTAGCAGTAAAACATAAAAATAAATTAGTAATATGAAAAAAAATATCATTACAAATCCCAGCCGCCTCATGTCCTTTATCACGATTTTACGCTTTAAAACATTATCATTATCATTTAAAAAGGCTTTCAAAGTCAGGTTTATATAAAAGCAGACCTTTTTCGTATAAGTATGTCTCATTTAAAATATTTTAGTGATTTAGAAATTAATAAAAAACTACGCAAGTGTATGAAAGGACCTATCGCAAGATAGATTTAGATGTCGTAAATGAATAAATAGGTTTATTACGTCGTAATTGTAAATACGTCTTTATTATTTACTATAAAAACCTTGCTAAATTATGATGATAGGAAATAAATGAAATATCTATGATTTAATCTGTAGGTATCCTGATATTTATATGACTTTCAGCTTTCTATTCTACATGTTAAAAAATCTGCGTTACATTTACTTATTACGGGCTATCAAAATCTATAATCTATTACTTCTATCATAGATTATAGAAAGCAATTTCGTGTTACAATGACTGGTGTGTTTTACGCAGGCAATACAAATTACGCATTTCAATTGTTTAGAACTGCAGATCATACGAAACGGGAAAGCGCAACGTTCGTTCCCCTAAGTTTATTTACGTGCATTTTTGTTGGTACAAAAGCTGTAACTGCAAACTAAGGTACGTTAAAACGTTTTAAAGTGCAGCATTAACGTATAAAGAGCTGTATAATTGCGCCCATCTGATGTAACTACAAATATCGTTGCTTCTTGGATTTTTCGAGCGGTTTTATTGCGTCTGTAATCTTGGCGAATTATCCGAATGGATGTTGAGTGGCTCGGGATGTTTGGAGTACTATGACCGACGAGAAATAGAATTGCTAGTTGATGGATAATAGAAACAAAGCATTTATTTCAAAGCAGACAAACGGGGCAGCTGTATATATGTACGTAATTGCATACAACGTTTTGATATTGTGTAAGATTATGAATGTGTTGTATATATTATTTTTACAACACAAATAAACTTCTCTAAACTTTTGAGATTATTGAATAAGGTTAAAAAACTTACCAAAAATCTTATTCTGGCATCTTTAGGCGTTTTCATTACGAGCAGCTATCATATTTATAGAACGATATAATATAAATTTTTATTTTATTAATGAGACAAATATTATATAATATTGTGTTTCTTTTATTTTTATTGCAACGAACTGTAAATAAATAAAATAATAGACACAGAATATAAAGCAATGTTGTGTACAAAGCTCAAACTGGCCAACGCTGCAAACCACACTTTAAAAAGCATGAAAAGCAAACGTTGGTGAGGGTTACGAAGATGGGCTGATGATATTCATATAGCAGACAGTGTGGCTGGACCAAGCCAAAGCATGAAATTGGAAAAAATAGGACTTTCCCCAAATGGAATCTACTTTAAAAATCTAAGACAATCTAATTTTATCACGATTAAGATGTAAAAAGAGAAATAGATTTAAAACTTTTAGATATAAGTTAACGTGAAGAAAGAGAGTATTATTATTATAATAGAATCCCCAAGGCCTTCGTCAGCGACTTCTTTATTTATAGTGTAGTATACTGTTACTCAGATGTAAGATAAGTGTTGCTATTATTATCTCAATTAAATTTCGAACTCAATATACAATAATTTTTAAAACAAATCTCGAATTTTTACTACCACTAACGCCATCTATTGGCATAATAAATAATTAATAATTAGTTGTACAAGTCTTAAATAAATAACATGTTTTAAAATGTGTGTGTTTCCATCAAGATGATTAATGAACGATCCTTCATATCCAATTGAACAGACATCAATTATAACTTTAAATAGTGTAACAATTTTAAAAGCAAAAGATTCAAATATAGTGTCAAAACAAGTCTCAAAGAACATCCCAGACACTCGAATTAAATTCGTTCGACAGCTATTTAAAATGAAGGTAAAAATTACACAGAAATTCCGAATGTTTCCACTAAAATTTAATTCCTTTAACGAAAGCTCGGCCGACGGTTTACGAATGGCGATATTCGAATATTTACTTTCAACGCTGAGCTTTGGCGCCGAAGGCTTCTTTGAATCAGTTTATACCGAGTGCTTTTAGGTAATACGGTGGGCTATTCTGTACTCTCACAGATAATATTGAACGCGCGATTTGTCCACAAGTAAGATCAATGTTAACGCTTTCGTATTTACTTCAAATATTTATTGACTATAGAAAATATTCTCACACTGTCTATACAAAAGTGTGTTTATTATGAATTATAAAAAAGGCACACTACTATTAGCACCTATGACCTATGCGATAAGTTCTATTATTCCGAAGATCATCTCTTGAATTTAAAGCAAAATTCAACCAATTAATTCAATAGACTAAGTACGCATTTATAACTTTGAATATAAAATTCTAACCTCTGATCGTGTAGAAAACTTCAATTTTACTTAACGTAAAAAGGAATATAATCCTGGCGTTTTTTAAATTGCATTCTAGCATCAAGGAAGTCTAGAACTTGGGTTTTATTTTTATTTAAACGTCTCGGCACTCTAATTTCAAATTCGCTTAGAGCAAAGACAAACACAGGGGCCTGGTTCCATTGACATGGCGCTAATAGAAGAGACGGTTACCCCTTATAATTGGGAAAAACTGTCGCGTCTTCTCAGTTACAGATGAAAATAAATCTTTATGTAGAAGATTGGTAGGGTTGTCGATAGAAAATACAAAAATGTTGTGTTACAGTGTTACATCACACAGGTATAAGCATAAATGTTTATTTTTTCAACTAGTAGGAAAATCTGAAAAACAATAAAATTACAATAACAGGTAATTCTCCAGAGTTCAATGACCTCCACTTACCCTGTTACAATTGAAAGGAAAACCATAAATATTCTTTAATAAACAAATTTCAAAAAAAGATGATAACCTCGTTCTCACAATCTTTGTGCTATTGACTATAATCAATCTAAACCATGATAAAAAAATATTATTGTAACTAGTATCGCTTGTTCTTCAACGATTTAAGGTACATAAGATGACAGTTTTTTCCTCTTGCAACCCTGGAGCTCAGTTCGGCGTATTACTCATTCAGATCACGCACTCTGCCCTCTGAATATAAGGAATAAGTTGCGGGCCATTTATTGCGCGTCGAGTTCAAACTATATAATTAATGAGGATTTATTAACTGGCAAGGTGTTATAGTTCGAAACACTTTTTTTCTTTTTTATAGAAAACTATACATCCATGTTAACAAAGACGATTCAGTCTTACTACTCTGTTGTATTTTTATTTTATATGATGTATAATATTGTATGGCAATCAAGGTTTATAATAATTTACCAAGAACATTAAAAGATCTTCCTACTAGAGTTCTTACAAATCGACTTAATGTACTACTTTTGGAAAAAAAAAATATTCTATTATTGATTATTTCCGTGAAACATTATAATTGATATTAATTTGACAACCTAGTTATTTATTTACATAATGTGATATTTTATTACTATACATAATATAAGAATTGTCTGTAATTATGACTCATAATGTTACATAAACTTTTATGTAAAATTCCTTTTAAGACAAATTTGCACGCCATTACGTGTGGCAGAATATGCGAACTTTAGATTGTACCACCATAACTTGTACCACATTCTCGCAAATAAATTATTATTAATAGCCTAGGTATGTTGTAAGAAAACAGATTTTCGGTTTAATGAAAACACGTTTATTAAGAGTCAAATGTTATTTTACGTAAATATCCTTTTGTGTATTATAAAGATTTTTCTTTCTTTCTTTCTTTCTTTCATATAAGCCTTACTGTTACGTTATGTCTTGATAAGGTAAGGTTCAGAGTCGGGATTTAGCAGTAAGTATCATTTCCGTATATCATCCGATAGGAATAGTAATGAATAGTAATAAGTCATGTCTAATTTCTATTTTTTACCAATATTTAATACTACGAGTGCTTTGCTGCTCTTCCCGCATTAATTCAGTCGTAGCACGATGTTCTAGAGCCTATAGCTTTTCTCGGTAAATAGACTGTAAAAAAAAGAATATTTTTTGTTAGACATATGGTAGATGTCTTCTATAAAACTGTTGTACATCACTTTGCTCTATTATCAATAGTTTCTGCAGCTTACGCGATTAAAGAATTTTTTTGGTCTTCTTAACAACTTGGATTACACTATTTTTTTTTAAATATTCTACAGTATGTTCTATAGAGATAACATAGGGTTTTAACTGTAAAATAATTTTTAAATCCTGTACTTTCGGAGCCTATTCAATGCAAACAAACAAGCAATCAAATCTTTCATCGTTATAATATTAGTATAGATTATAGTTTGTCAAATAAAGAAATAAACAAGTTGTACAGTGCTATATTGTGTTGAAAAAACGAATTCCCAACAGCAGCTGGCCGCAACTCGCGAGCCGTTATATGTGAGGCGTGCTCGTTACCGTAAAACTTGGTCGTCGCGGTCATAGAGTTATAGATCTAGACATCATAACAATTACATAAATGGAATCTTTCTGGCTGTACATGATAGAAACTCCCCGTATATCTAAACAATGGAAACTCTGTCACCTACCTAATTTTTAGTTGGAAATAAACTTGAAATACATAATGAAATTAACTGGATACAATATCTATATAATAACAATGAAAATAAACTTTAAGTAGCGTAGACCTTGACCGCGTTTAAGTCTAAATAGTTTCATAATTATAATATCGTTATGCATTAACAGCAGCCCTTATTTAAAAAACAGATAAAAATGGTCTTATTTGAAATTGAAATATGTGCCTGAACTCTCTTTGATTTAGGAAGAAAATTAACAGAAAACCAAATTTGATACATGAACAGACATCAATGTATTGTAGGAAGAAATGCTTTAAACCAAACAAAAATCTTTATACAAACCAATAATTAAGTTTTGTAATACATTTAAAGTACATGCAGAAAAGATTATCAAAAGTTTTTCCGATAGACAAATCTAGTACCATAATCCGACGGTCGCGGTCGCAACCGCTAACTTTCTTCCAACTCTTCGGCACTGCAACGAAATACATTGCTTATTCGCCGTCCCCTAAATACTTTATTAGTTTCATATTCAAAACTTTGAATTGAAACTTTTAAGTAATTACCGTACTCACGGAATATTTGAATTTCGAAACCACTATTGCAGTATTTCCGAAAGTTAGTTTTCTTTTGTCTATTACATATTTAACGTTTATATAATTAACTGCTATTGGCCAAATGACTTTGCGTTTAAACGGGATTTAATTATTATGACTCAATGTTCTATAACCTATAGATGCAACTGGCAGAGGGCGTCCGCAGTAAGTCTCTATTGCATTCTTCAAGTCTTTTCTACTCTCTTTGCCTCATCTGCAACTGTACAACGCATCCGCTTTCCATGCGGGTTCCAAGCGAGCGAATTATTTATTATAAAAGTGATAATTAAATATGTTACTTTTATCTACGTCATTTAGCAAAAAATTAGCTTTACTTTTATTAGATTTATTACTTTGCCAAATGCCAACAAATTTAGCTGACTTTGCATTTATAATACTGGTATTCTAAATTAAATTATTCTTATTGTAAACATCATTTGACAGAAATAACCAATTAGTACGCATTTTAGTTAACACCTGGTTATCACAGTCTAATTAAAAAGTTAATATCTTTTCTCCTTCGGGTATATTAAAGTCGGTTTAAAATTAGTTTAATTAATGGTCCTTAAATAATATTTCCAAGTCAGGTTAGCTTTAACACTTGCTCGTACGGAAACGTAAAACACTCTGAGGAAACCAGGATGCTTAAGACACAAAGAAGATCGTGTGCCAGGCACATAAGGCTGATTACCTATTAACCAATAAAGAAAAGCAAACAAACCGCGAATCAGATACAGAAATCTGAGGGGTAGACCTAAAAAAGGCTATTGGTTAATTGAAAGCTATTTGTAAAAAAACATGCTACACTGAAAAACTAAGCCACAGGTATTCGATAAATTTAAGAGCTATCCACAGAACAGGTTTTTAAATAATGCCTACGTATAATATGTTTTCTTAATCAGGTCCAATCCTTGGCAAGACCATAGAGTATATCCTAAAATAAACATCAAAGCACTCGAACATATTCAGGACTACCACAAGGACTTTTATGATCGGCGTACCTCATCAGAACGGCTGAAAGTATCCCTTTAGGCGATCACTTATGGTTATAGGTAATAAGTAATAACAAAATTCTATTAACTACACGTAAAAGTTTTATGAGGTTCAGTAGAAACTCTGGAGCGAGTAAACTAAAGTATAAATTAAATCCTCTTCTCAAAGAAAATATCTGGAAACTTCGCAAAGTTGCGGATAAAAAAACATTAACGTGGAGCATGCTAAAACTTCATCAAAAGACTTATATCATTTGAATATTTATCATTTCTATATCTTCCATGTTACAAGCTGTATGTACGAGCTTTTGTATATCCCGGAAGGGCCAAGTGCACAAATTTTTCTGCGTCTAAAATTTATAATTTATCATTAGGTTTGTGTTTAGTTGTCTGTGTATGAAACATCTCGTGGCTTGTTAGTTAATTCACAATGTTTTTCTTCCCCATACGAGCAAATGTGAAGCTAGCACATATCGAGTGAAATCAGGTTGTTAGAACATTTTAAACATAATTAAATAAAAAAATTAAAATCAAAAATCATTTATTCATATAGGTAACACAATGTAAACTTATTAACGTCCAAAAAATAAATATTCATATAATGCTTCGAATTTTAGATTTACTGCCAGTTCTCAAATCAAGGGCGTAGAACGGAAGAGAAGAACTGGAAATAAACACTCCGCCACTCTTTTTAATCGCCAAGTTTTTTGTTTGAGCAGGTCTACATGACATCTTAAGTAATTTATAATAATAAAATAAATTAAAAACAAAGATTTGTTCTCTATCAGCAGGAGGCATGTTTAAAAAAATATTTTACGTTAAGAAATTAATTATTATATTACTCTGTATTAATGGTACATAAAACGAAAAAAATACACGAAATGCAGCCTTAGAAAACCAAATTTTTCTGCATATGTTCGCAACTATTATTTAAAAAAAAAGATTAAGCTCTATTTCATTTAAATAGAATTTCCACTTTAATATCCGATGTTTCAAGCTAACAATATTGCGTTGCGTAGCACGCGCTAGTTCGTACTTATCGCAAAACTTTCAGCCGACGCGGGGTGGGATGAGGTGCAATATCGATCCCGTCTGCACGCTGCAACGCTGTCTTCCGCAGATCAGTCCTTATCGTAAAACCTCAGAAACTAAAGCCTTTTTTCGAACACGCATGCCACTTGCAGAAAAGTACGGGATCGTTATGGCTTATCAACTTCTTAGGAACGCTTCTAAATCATTATAAGCTTATTTGATTGTGTCCCATACACTAATATTATAAAAGGTTTTCTAAACTAGTAAATGGGTGGCTGAGGTAACATTGTAGTAATTGCGTATTACCTGTGGGATCTGCTTTCAAGGCTCCAAACAGCCTTACACCTTAAAGAAAGTTAGTTCTTTAATTTCCCTTTTCTACGCAGTGATGAAGAAGCCACTTAGAAGAGACCAATGAAGAGTTTCTTTTTTTATAATAAAGTCATACAATAACTAACAGTAATACAAACATCATTATTAAGAAAAAGCCTTCTGAGACGTTATTTACGAGAATGTTAACCAAAACAAATATTATACTTTTTCAAAAATCCAAAATAAGGATCAAATTATTAAATTCTACTGTGGTAAACTAATGAACAGGTTAATTTCAATGAGTAGCACTCATGCGTAAAAAATATGAGTATGAAATTAAACGAAAATAAAGTCGCTTCACCGACAAAGTTGGCCACTCAACTGACGACGGCTTCCCTGAGTATATCTCCCCGTCGCATGAGGCATATAACGTTTCCTACCTTTAATGTCTATCGGTGGTATTAAATACTCGAGCGAATATTGGAATTTCTAACGAGCCTTCAATATATTACAGCGAAATAGTGTTACGTGGGGTACTTAAACTTCATTAAATACGTTACAAAGGGTTCAAAGTTCGTATCATTCGTTAAGTACATAATAGTAGAACAGTTAGTAGAGTATTTTCTGTAAAATGCTGTACTAACTGTTCTGCAAGATGCCTCTTGCGAAAAAATCTTTCAAGTAAACTTTATAATGTTTTGGTTCAATGCAAATATCCCTAAATAGAAAAACAATTGAGGAATGTTTTCTAAACCGTTAAGATAATTAACACATGTAGTTATACATTATGGTTAATCCATAAAGTTAAGAGACTAAAAAATATCTTGCTATTATGTGAATTATAAAAGTAAACCAGCATATCTTATGGAAAGATTCAGTCGACAACATGATCGGTATATGTTAATTCAATAAAAAAAACCCAATATGTATGGGAGTCATGCTTATGCGCTTTTTCTCGGTTATAAATCCTACCCTTAGACCCAAAGATCGACAACAAGTGTCAAGTACAGAAGATTGACCGCCTATTTACTTAAAATATCATACAAATATAGTATTTGCCAATCTCTAATTAAAAGAGTTATACAAATACGTTGTTGTAGCAAGCCACCGTATTTCAAAGAATATTCCTTGGGGAATTAATTTGTTTTAAGAACGCTATGAGTTTTCCAGTAATAATAAGCCTCTCTCTGAAAGCCGTAAAGAAGCTACTTTCAAACAGGTGTGCAGGGGCGTCGATGCGAAAACAACCTTCTTACGAATACATTGTATATATTTACGATTCGATCCTTCTGAGACATACGTGTAAGAATTCATTTAACTAATATACGGTTCCCTGTTACTTTTAACTAAATTAGTCGTATAATTTAGTAGAGGTTTATATGGGAGTTAGATATAAACGAATTTATAGACATTTTCTATGACTATTTGTATTATAGACTACACAGACATTTTCTTCTTAGATAGTGTTAGACATGCGCTAAGCTAAGGTTTTATATTATATATATAATAAATCTAATTTAGATGTGATTTGTGTGATTTTTGTTTAAAACAAATATAAAAATAGATGACTGTGGAAAAACGTAACAATTACTTAGTTGTACTTATGCCACTATATATCTAACTATTTATTGAAGCATTACTGGTAGTGGTGGAGTACTGACTAGACAAATAACAGAACCAAAATACGATACGACTCCAACAGAACAATAAATGCATAAGAAGTTAGAACCCATATCTACTTACTTGAAACTTCGGAGATTAACACATATACTCGTACTATTTGAATCATCAAGTAACGAAAAGTCCCAGAAAAAATCTTTAACGTTAAACGAGAAACCAAGTAATTAATACTTCCGAAATAGTGACACATTGGCCAACACTCACTCGGGAAGGCTTCGAGTCAAATCGATATTAAACTGTAAACTGTGGGTGCAACGATTTTTGGATTTGAGCCAGCACTCGTGCCTACTTCACCGCTCTCGGTGCTTCTATCACGCACTCATCTGTGACCTTAGCAAGTACCTATTACAGTATCTTCATTTTAATATTTTTTTTCTATGAAAAACAACTTTTTCGAAATAGATAAATGTACAAAATGAGAGTTTTATGATCACCCAAAATTCACGTATGTCTAACGGAAAGATTAAGATACATTAAGTAACGAAATCCAACTGTTATCTGATAAATAAATTTTGTACAATCAACACTTCATATCAATTTCTTGTCTACAATTACAGCCCTGCGATTCTGAAAAGGTGGGAGCTTGTAGTTTATTGTTTATTAGAATGCCAAATCATAAAATGACTGCTTCACGACTGATTTCAGAGCGACCGCCGATGCGAAAACCGCTGTGTGAGTTCGAAAAGTGAGTTACAGTCGCAGGGCAGTAACTAAATTACAAATATTAAACCTTACACTTAAGTGAGCGGACTAACGGATTGTCATCCTTAAATTAGTTATTAGCAACTCACTGCAATTGCTCAAGAAAAGACTTTCAAGCATGTTTTAATAGTAGGAAAGATCATGTTATTTTTATGTAAATAGTTGTCGAGGGCGACAGATAGTTTAGAATAAATGCTTCATGTGTTGGCCGTTACCGGATTTGGCCCTTCTCCAGTAGTTAACCATACTTAATATTCACATGGTTAATCTTCGTATAGAAGCATCTAACAACAATATTCAGGGCTACATCAATGAGAAGTGGGAGAGGGAGCTGTACCCTCAACTGGCGTTATTATTATCCAGCATTGACTGATGCATCGGAAGAAAATGAGGGTAGGCTTGAGGATATAGATTAATACATCATAACCTAATACCAAGCCTTTCTATGTCCAGACAAAATTTTTAAGAATTTTAAAGCTTCGTTTTTACCTAGTAGTTATAATATAATAAAATTTAAATTGTGCACACAGGTAAGCGGTTTATTTGATATATAATAATACTAAAATACAAACCACATATTATATAAAATCTCATAGTATATAGAGATATATATATACTAAAATAGGATCGTTAAAAATTCACGTAGATAAAATGTTAGAGTCAAGTGCGCTGTACAAAAATAACAATCGTTAGCACCCGCCATTCTCACGGCATTCTAGGACTATCATTTAAAACTTAAAGTCTCTGTAAAAATGTCTGAATTCACGTGAATATTCTCGTGTTAAAAAGAACATTGGAGGCACGCCAGCACTAGAAGCACCCTCATACTATGCAACGCTAATTGCTACAGCGAAATTATCTTAATATTAATTATTCACAATACAATAGAAAACAAACTGATTAAGGGGTTTTGAGTGGCCCCCCTTTTAATTGTTATTGGAATTGGTGGGACCCGAAACGGCTCTGAGTATGACGGCTCTTGACTTGCTCTTCCTAATGCCTAAGTAATATCTGGATCCTTCAGTCTTCTATGTAGTAATTCGTACATACACCCTGGCCACCTATACACAAACTGATAATCATCAATAATGATGGTTAATTGCATATTGCAGTGAAATATATTATCTATTAGATACCTATATAATTTCTCTTCCATCAAAAACTAATTTCGATACAAAATCATCTCGGCATCTAATATGATTGTAAGTAGATAGGTAATAAACTCTCATGGGATTAGGGTTGCCAATTTATCTTACCATGTTTTAATTTATACTTTGGTAACTGCACCTGGTAATACTGTTCCACGTGCCTCCAATTTAGGGTTTTATACATGAAATAACAAGAGAAATTTGAAAAATTTCGTCTTGATCTAAAGTTATAGCATTTGTGTGATATTATTCGATAAAAATATTTTATTACAAATTGTACAAATATCAAATAACTATACTATAAGAAAATCGTTAAAATAGCGAATAGATTAGGGTGACTATGAGTGTAAGTTGGGTTCAGCATTTAATTATAACTTGTAAATAATTAATAAAACAATACGCTTTTATGATGTTTACTTTTAGATATGATAATTAGAAGATTATTATCTTCTTTGCACTGTTTAAACACCATGTTTTTTTTATTTAATGCTATGAAACAATTTGCATTTCGTTGTATACAAATGAATTTCTAAAAAAAACATTACCAGGAATAATGCAAGCAGCATATTTAAGAAAGGCACATTTGCCATTTAATAAAAATCCTAATGTTAAAGGTTCCTTTCTGTTCAAACGATATTGGACATTGCCAACCCTGCCGTGTTCTGTCCACAACATTATTTCCAATGAAATAGGATAAACGAATCGATACAATAAAATCAAATTAGCCATCGTTAAGTACTTACCCTTAAGGAAATTCGCAATATTTAGTTTAAGAACCATAGGGCAGGGTTTTGAGCTATGAAATTGGAATACCGCCAAGATAGTATGTCTGGACGAAGTTACATTTGCACAAGGGACACACTTATCTTTGAAAATCAAGGCACTGCTTCTGAGCTTACAAATAACATTTAAAGACTTTTTAATGGTCGCTGTATTAAATAAATCTTTTGTATTATAGCGGCATCCAAAAAGTTTTGCTGTTTTAATATTTTTCCACAGACAATGGTTTTGTACGATGATATATGGGACAAATAACCTTTAGATCATATTGTTCTTACGATACATTCAATAATAAGTTTATTTTTAATATACTTCGTATACTTGGTAAGAATTATTATACAAAATGAAATAATACAGTGGCGCTACAAATTTTTTAGGTCTGGGCCTCAAATTTCTGTATCTGTCACATGAGCATTTGTCAATCTAATATCAACCTCCTGTGCCTGACATACGCTTTCGACTTTTTTGGTCTACGTAAGACTTTTTGGGCAAGTTTCCTCACGATGTTCTCCTTCATCGTTTGAGCGAATATAAATGCGCACATAGAAAGAAAGTCATTGGTCCACAGCCGGGGATCGAACCTACAACCTCAGGGATGAGAGTCGCACGCTGATGCCACTAGGCCAACACTGCTTAAGTTAAGTATGCATTGGTGATATGTTCAACGACATAATTAATTTATTATTTATAACTTAACTGGTATAGCTCGGCGATGATTATGTATCATAAAAGTTTGCAAAAAGCTTCTCTATTTAAAGCCGCTTGTTTCCTATAAATAATTACTATTCTTAATAATGTATGCTAGTTTAATGTTATCGTAGACTTAATATTCTACTTTGAAAAGCGTCGACTCCTAACTGCTACGATTGCCTACGTAGGGTGCTACACAGGGGCGGGCGAGTAGCAATTAAATTAAACGTATGACAATATTACACTTTATTTCAATATTAGTTATTAAAGTTATTCTATCCTGTATTATATCTTAATTTAGCGTTTACATCCTCATTTTGTAAACAAAGTTTTTCCTTTATTATGATGTATGTAAAAAATCGCTTATTTACATTATTCAGTAATTATTTATTTTATTGTAATTCTTTAATACTTTTTCTTACACTAAAGTTAATAAACAAATAAATATTATTACGCAATATAATTATTGAATCAGACGTTGATATGAAAATAATTTGCAACCCACCAAATCCAGTAACTATTATTAATTAAAATAAATATTTTCCCCATACAACTAGAATTTAGCCAGCCTACATTATGGCCTGAGTGCAACATAATCTTACTCATATTTTTGAGAAAATGATAACAACTTACAAATTACATACAAAATCACGTTGAAATTGATGAATATTATCGTCATTACGAAAATGTCTATTAGTATGACCAAATGCATGGCATGTGTACATACAGACGCATCCTGGGTGGGGCTGCGACGCTAGACAGAGACCAGCATTCAAGGTGAAACACCTTGATAATTAGAATTGCACCTATTCATAATAGTGTAAAGGCAGTTTAAATATATTTTTTAAAGTGTAAATAGGTTAACTGAACTTTTTTCTTAAAAAAAATAATTTACAAAACATGTGGTAAAACTAGGCATTACACAATCCCATGCAATGTCAGATGCTCGTTCGTTCGGATGCACGCAGCCGGCGGCTGTGCAGTTTCCGAACGCATAGCCGTTCAATATCCGCGGGAATTGTTTGTAGATCCACCCTTCCCGCTCCCCCTGTCAAATGGAACCTTATGGTACTAGGAAATCTAGGACTTCTATTTTATCGTTGTAAAAATATGTTACAAAGAAATTACGAATTACGAATTAGAGCATGTTAACGTAGCGATCACGTGACTCGTTTAATGGTCACGTAATTACCAAATCTCTTTCTGTGTGCCCTTTATGTATTGAAAAGCAAATGACTTCTCTTTTGTAGCCTGTAAGACTGATAAAACGTTATCCAATAGAAGGCCAGCGGAAAACTTCACAGAATAAAATTAACGCGAAATAAAGTCCCAACTATTAGTTGACCAGCTCTGTGCTAAATAAAAGTACTTAATGAGCAACTTAATATTTTAGTCAAGCAGGAATATATAGAATAAATCTTTTATAAACACCAAAGTAATCTTTCAAATAACCCGGAATAGCGAAATGTTTTCTCTTATTGTAAGGTAAAAATTACAAAATGGTTGCATTTTATGTGGCCACATTATTAAATAATTGAATTGAGGAACATAGGATATTAAAGCATACATATAATAATGGAATAATTACTAAAACTTTTCAGCTCCAACTAGTTTATCAGAACATACAACAGAGCGCTAGTTCCAGTTATATAAGACTAAGTTCAAGCTGTGCATTGTATAAGTTGTATTTAACGGTTCAAATCGAAACAGTATCGCCGAGTATGCAGAAGTGTACAAACCGTTCTAACTTCTAGTTTGATGTGACACGGATTTGAAGTGAGAGCCTTTAGGTCAGAGTATAGAGCCCTAAGATATTGCAATAAAAATGTTATAACGATGTGATAAAAGGAGATTTTTTTATTACTAGACTTATTTATTTTAGAAGTAGGTACAGCGGGTATATATTTTCTCATCGTTATGGCTAATGTGTCGCACATCAATCGCTATGTTAAGACGATATGTTAAATAGCTTATGTTATTGTATGATGATAGAGAATTCTAGTTTATTAATTAAAATTAGCAAACAGTAGCAATCACAAGCTAATATTATATGTGGCAGTAACAAATAACTAATCCCATAAATAACGAAAGGGTTGATAAAAAATATATTGAGGCTTGAGTAACCGGATGAAGAACTTTGTGCCTCCCAAATCCCAATCCAACCCTGCTCTTAAGCTCCAGGAAAGTTATGCAGTCGATTTCAGAACTGTCACGTGATACCTGTACGGAGACTGCATGCCAGACTTACTTCCTAAATTCAGCTGTTCACAACCGCTCGCAAATCGAAACATCGATCGGATGTATACTTTAATCGTTCATAGAATACGTTTATTTAAAAAAAACAGCTTATGTTTATGTCTGTTTTTTAAAATAATAATATAATTTTAATTTAGAGGTAAGCCTTTTTATTTGTATTGTATCGGCTTATGTATGGGTATAAGTATGTATTAACTGTTGATTTGTGGGCCTTTCTAATCGATGTTCGTTTTTAGTATGTACTCTCATAAATACTTCAGGTTGATTTGAGCTAGAAATCTGAATTTTCAAAACATCGATAATCACTTGTTTGTTGATACCTAATCCTATTAAGACGGAATGAAGAAATTATTTAATTTAGTCAATAGCTATGTACTGTACCATTTAAATAAATGATAAAAACACTAGATAAACAATATTTGATTAAAGTTTAAGACCTATCAAAATATATAATTATAGCTGTATCGTTGAAAATAACCGAGGCAGATTTTGCATTTCAGCAAAATCTTATTTTATGATCACATCTTGGTGAGTTAGTTTAAGAGACGTTATAAATTTCGACGTACAGCTATTTCGTTTGCGGAAAGTCGTTAATGACGCAAAGAATCGTTTTATGATGTTTGCTTTGATCACAGTACAGCATCAAAACGTGGTTTATGATGCAATAACATCGAATTTGGTAACAAATTTGAATAACGATATATCTGTTGATAGGAAATTAGGGTTTTTTGAGCTAATTAAAAAAAAATATTTTCCTAGACTTATAATATAAGTTTTTTAATTGGTGATCATTGACCACTAATAAAAAACCCATATGTATAAAAAGTATAGTAGCACCAGTGACCATTATTTTTTGTCCAAGAGAGACATCTAGTTGAAAGCGCACGTACTTGGACCAGCAAAGGAGTTTTATGACATAGACCTATCTGATGTGTCTAAAATAAAAAAATGGATTTTGACATTTACTTGCGTTGCGCAAAAAGTTTAAGGTTATGCTATTAGCTATAGTGTTTGACTGTATATTATTGTTGTTTTACTTATAACTTTGAACAACAAATAAAAATTTATAAGTGAATAAATGGAAGATACAGACAAAAGGCCGCAATTCGGGAATCGACTATTAGAAAATGTGGACGAAGTGTTTAAACACAACGCTTGGTACTGTATTTTATGTTTCACTTAGAAATTGTAAGAAAATTAACAATAACAAAGTATATTTGGAGAGCACGCGATTCAGGAAAAAGCCTTGTGGTGGCACCAGATATTTGCAGGATTCAAATGATTTATTTGACTTTAACGCATGGTATATACTGTTTTTTCATATATTATAATTTTCCTGAGATGGAAAAAGAAGACATCTTGTATGTTGTTGTCATAAGTTAGAATATAGCTTATATTAGCCCCCAAAATACATTATTTTACTAAACTTATTTTTAACATCTGATTTTTGTATTTTACAGGGACAATGTCCAATGGGATGCAGAGCAAGAAAAGGCAGCACAGGAGAAAGTTGAACAAAATTCCCTTGTAACATTTTCAGAAGATATATTAAAAGATTTGGATCAGAATGCAGATAAGCATTGGGATAACTTTTATGATATACATCAAAATAGGTAAAAAGACTACATTGTCACACTAAGGTGTAGTTTGCTTTTAAATTTCTAACTTCCTTAGTATTTTCCATCTTTTTTATAATTACTCAGATATCTAGGTTGTAGGACTCCTTTCTCCGCAATTAGACTCGTGGTTGGTCCGTTGTGCGTACTACTCAGATATCTAATATATTATTAAATTTTACAGATTTTTCAAGGATAGACATTGGCTTTTCACAGAGTTTCCTGAATTAGCACCAGACTATACATCAGCTCCTTGTAGAGTTTACCCTAATGGTGATACTAATGAGAAAAATAATACACAAGTACATGGAATTTCCACTGAATCCAAACGATACATCTTTGAAATAGGCTGTGGTGTTGGAAATACAATATTTCCTATATTACAATACAGTCAAGATCCAAACTTATTTATATATGGATGTGATTTTTCATCTAAAGCAATTAGTATTATGAAAGAGAATGAATTATATGATACAAGAAGATGTGAAGTTTTTGTACTAGATGCTACAAAAACAGAATGGGAAGTCCCATTTGAAGAAAATTCAATAGATATAATTGTATTAATATTTGTGCTGTCTGCGATTGATCCTACAAAGTATGTATACATTTATATACTTCTATAAAAATCTATTTAGATGTTTACTATATAATATAATATTTTCTAGGATGACCAATGTTGTTGAGAATATTTATAAATACCTAAAACCTGGAGGTTTAGTAGTGTTCAGAGATTATGGTAAATATGACCTGGCCCAGTTACGCTTCAAAAAAGGAAGGTGCATTTCAGATAATTTTTATGCTAGAGGGGATAAAACCATGGTATATTTCTTTACCCAGATGGAAATTACAGAAATGTTCAAAAATTGTGGATTTTTGGAAGAACAGAATCTAATAGATAGAAGACTTCAAGTAAATAGAGGTAAAAAATTAACAATGTATAGAGTTTGGATACAAGCAAAATATAGAAAACCATTGTAGTTTATTTTTATAATTTCACATTATTGTAAGCATAAAAATAATAATAAAAACAACTTATATTCAAATGTAATTGGTAAATAGCATAAATAAAAATTGTTGTGTATAAAACTTGAAGTATCTATTAAAAAACATGTTTATTGAGCATACTAGTAAATGCGTTACATTTCCTCAGAGAGGTCAATTTCTATAAGTGGATTAGAAATTAAACCATACCTCAAACTCTTTAGAGTTGTTCAAACTTAAAATGATATGGTTTCTTAAAAACATTCAAAACTTTAGTTTCCGTTTGAATCGGAGGTCCTGTCCAAGTAACTTTAAGTTCTCCGATCAGTTTTTGTATCAAAATTTCAATTTCCAATTCGGCAATACGTCTACCAATACATGATCTTACGCCAAACCCAAAGGGCTGGGTCACCATTGGATGAGTTTTACCATAGTATAATGGATTTGATTTTTCCACAATCCACCGATCTGGGATAAATTTTGTGGGTTCTGGATAGTATTTTTCCATTTTACTTAGGAATTCGTTAGGCGACATTATGTCAATCTGAAAATAATAACAATGGAATTCCTTATAATCGTAAACCTATGGTTTGCTTGGTTAGTTTATACAAATATTTTGTCTCTAAATTTGAAATAAATAAATCAGTGGCGCTACAACCTCTTTAGGTCTTGGCCTCAGATTTCGGAATCTGTGTCATGATCATTTTTAAATCTAATAGGCAAGTAGGTGATCAGCCTCCAGTGCCTGACACACGCCGTCGACTTTTTTGGGTCTAAGACATGTCGGTTTCCTCACGATGTTTTCCTTCACCGTTCGAGCAAATGTTAAATGCGCACATAGAAACAAAGTCCAGTGGTGCACCGCCGAGGATCGAACCTACGACCTCAGGTATGCGAGTCGCACGCTGAAGCCACTAGACCAACACTGCTCCTGATTTCAAATACAGAGATAAAATATTTGTGAAAAAGCCGTATCTAGCTTCTTCAAGTGTAGTTGCAGTCTACGTGTTTGTTCGGCACTGGGTTTAACGCTTGAACTATACAATATACCAATACATATTTATAAATACGTCGCAACGAAAAATTTTGTCAATCACAAATAGTTGCGACGCCAAAAACGACTATACAGCTTAGCATTAGCTTGCGGCCGTGGCTCGCACTAAGGTTATGGATTCGATTTCAGGCTAATAATATATCGGAAGTAAAAAAAAAGGCCTAGTCTCGTACTTGATGTAAGTAAAATATCAATAAAATAGACGCAGAAATGTTTACGGTTAACTTCAATAGATACATCTAACTAAGTATTATACATATTATTCATCTCTTGCATTCCATAATAATTATCTATAAAGTTATACCCCTGCAGGAATATGGTATCCTCTCACAATATGGTCTTTAGTTGTGCGTCTCAAGTTGGTCGATACAACTGGATATATTCTTAATGCTTCTTTAATACAAGCCTTCAAGTAACGTTTACTGGCGTTCTCTGAATGTATTTCTTCGCGTAACTTATCTTGTACTTCTGGGTTCACAGCCAAATTGTATAATATTGACGTCACAGAAAATGCCACCTATAAAAACCTAACATGTTTTAAGAGGAATCAGATAAAAACCTATCGATCATTTTAATTAAACTCTATATCAATTATTCTCAGGATAAAGCAACTTCCCAATAGTCCTTAATTTTTCTTAGATAAAACCATTTACGAAAGCTTATAGTAATATACTTTTTATATATGAAAACCTTATTTTTTCTAAAAAAAATTGTTATTATAAAATAGCCATTTGATCTCAGGCTAACAAAAAACATTTCCTCAGCTTCAGTAAAATTACTTAAATAGTTTTCAATTAACAATATTTTAAATGCATACAGTATCTATCCCCGCTAGTAACATTTCACTGGCCATCATAATGGCCACTTTCTCATCCACTGCCAATAATTTTTCTATAATACTTTTGTCTTCTTCTGGTATGTCGTGACCGCGTTCACTTATTTGTCGTTTAGCCTCCTTGATGAAAACTGAGCTTATTCTGAAATGGATATATACTAAGGGGTAAGATTAAGTGTCGCATCTTATCGCTAAGTATGATTCCTGTATTTCAAACTATTACTGGATTTTTACATACGAGATTCGTAGTTCTCACTACATCACGACTGAGTATTACCCTATGTGCTACATACACAATTACAGGGTATCGAACTTAACGAAATCTGTATATGAAACCGCATATAAAAGCTTAATATATTATCTGTTATTTCCTCGGCATTTAAAAAATATTTTTTCCGGATACAAAATTCAAATCACGAATTCATAAAAAAATTATCAGTCTACGAGTATGTTTTAACTACACTACTAACTTATCTGTTTGTTTTGTTTGTTTAGACGAGACAGTAATTAAAGTTATTAAATTTTGACGTTTTCAGATAATTGCGACAAAATCTTAAAAATTACATACATATTTAAATTATACCTACTCCCACTGGCGATCATAAGTTCTCATAAGCTTCTTAAAAGTGGGCGTAGAAAAGTATTTCCACGGACTTGGTCTGAACTCCAAAGCCCATGTGTACTCCAGAACCTCTTTTGCGCATGTTATTAGAATTTTTGCCGGATCATCCTCCTTTAGATCGTCCTTGAAACAACCTATTCTGGAACCTAACCCGACATAAGCCACAGATTCTAAAGACCATTTTGTCAGTTCTTCGTCAAAGTTTTTATTTATATTGTTTTTATTGTCCAACTGCTTTTTGAACCTGAAATACAATATTATGTAGTAATAAGAAATTATGATATGCAAACTGAAAATGATACATTTGGTAAAAAAAAATCAGTAACAGTAGTTTATACGAGCTCGTAAAGCCATCAAGAAATGTCATCTATGAAATATAAAACTGTCGAGGGTTACAAGACTTGTAGCATGCGTAAAAAAATGTGTGCGTGTACTAGGTGTACACACGTAAGAAGTGAAACTTCTTTATGACCTTATTTTTCGAATAATGATCTACTATATGCAACTTAACGAAATTGGTTAAATAAAGTTTGACAAAAGGCTTTTCTTATCATAGACATGAATACAAATACAATTATTTCACTAACTAAGATTATTACAGAATTTCATTAATTGTAATAGAATTATTACTATCATTGCTATCGTTATTATATATTTTTGTTATTAATGGCTTCGAATCTCTTCGGATCAACCGTGGAAGGGACAAGAAGAAGATGGCGCGTAACCGGAAAACGTGACGATTTGCTACAAAATTTCTCCCATACGTCGATAAAGAACTTTCATTCCAACGCCGATAAAGAAGTTTAACTTCAAAAAGCAACATGGCGCGTAACCGAAAAATGTGACGCGTAACGAAAAAATGTTACACTAAATTTTTACCCCGATAAAGAAGTTTCACTTCAAAAGTTGCATTTATTTTTAACGACTAATGACCACTACTACGGTACTAATATATACTATTGAAACAGAACTTACTTTAATAACATGTCCTCTGCTATTTCACTTAGCGCAGATGTATAAAGTTTTACAAGCTTCGGTTTTAAAAAGATTGGGTTTACTTTTGTTCTAAAATCGCGCCATTGAGCCCCTTCACTAAAAAAGTAAAACGGACACGTAGCGATGTTATGCATTAGTAATTTGAAACAACTATTAAATGTTTGCTTCTTATATTTAAGTGGTATTTCATTACGTAATAACTTATTCTCACTGCTAAGACGGAAACTCATGTTTGATTTTTTAATATTAGTTTTTCCAAAGTTTAAAAATTGAACCATAAAAGTAAAGTAACATTTAAATAAAAGTTATATTTCGAATTAATATTATTAGTTAATTAATCGTTCCCTTACGCAGTCGTTAAACCATAAACACCATCAAATATCGTTTTTTTTAGCTCTGTCCTGTAATAAACCAATGTCTGAAAGCCAGGACGCGATGGAGAGATATCTTCTTCCCGAAAAATCTGTAATTTAATAGAAAATATTTGTTATAAGTTACGGTTATGAGGTATTTTTTAAAAACAATTATGAGTTAGATTAGTGTCATAGTTTCATAAAACTATCCCATTGAATATACTTTTTATTAATCATAACTTACTCCCGAAACCCTTCATTATATTAAATATTATTAAAACTGTATAGGCCTCTTGGATAACGACAGCGGCGCCGCGTTGTGGCAGATTCAGGCAACACGCGGGCGTCTGTGTGCGATCAGCTGGACGGTTTACGTTATTCAATCAGTTGAAAACGTTAAAAAGTGCTCTCAAAAACGGAAAAAGGCTGTGGGGGTGTAAAAATTCCCAATCTCGGAATCGTGGATTAACTTTTTATTCGATTCCTAGACCGATTTGAGAAATTAGATAAATAAATGAGTGAATAAAGCTGTCAAAAGAATGTATGTTAATATTTATTATGACGAGTTGACACCAGGAACGTATCGAAAATATACAAACTCCAAATTTTCTGTTTGTACGCTATACGTTTTATTTTTTTTAGAATATTAAATAACAAGCAGTGGCAGCCTAGTAAACACTCGAATCTGCAGTGCTCATTTTGTTAGACGAAAGCAGTCTAACGTCGCAAACAGCCCAGTGTATGTCCAACAATGCCCAACAATTTTTCTCCCTGTGTACAAAAAAACAAACCACAATTGGCCTTAGACACGAGCGACTTCTGAAAAAAAAAGACGAAAAGAAAGAAAAGACGTCAACAGCTTCAAAACCATAAGAACTGAAAATCATAGATGAAAAACGATTAAATAAATAAAATTTTATTTTCGGTTCAATATTTCAGAACAATACTTATTCCTTCAATATATGCAAATTTCTTTCAGAAATATATTTTCATTTTCTATTTTTATTTTGCATGTGTAGCTCAACTACTGTCGCTGAGTTGCTGAAAATATATTTGTTTTGATTTTTCAACCATTCATTCATTTTATAATTAATACATATACCTCCACTTTCTCGTCGTACGGTCGATTACTTTTCCAATGATGATTCGTTCTCCACCATCATGGATTTCGAAGACTTTTAGAACATGATAGCTTTGGAATAGTTTGTGCCCTATTAGATTAATTGAACATCATGCTATTAGTTATACGATGATCTTACAAATAGAAAAATACGCAGTAAAAATTACATACAATTAATTTAAATGAATATTTCATGGTTGGTGTATTAACTTAGCTTTCGACACAGATTTTCCGAGGAAAAAGCCTGCGTAAATATTCTGAAATCCACACATAATAATAGTTTGGTTCATAATATTGGTTTAATACTTTTTTAATTGTGTTAAAATGAGCAATCATCAAAAAAGTGCAGTGAGTTTTCTGCGAATCATATGTTCACTGCTATGAGAAACGACCTCGAGTTGCCGCCGTCAACCGACCGATGGCGACCCCCCCCCCCCCCATGAACTCGCCGTTACGTTTTTACCCAAGTCTAGAAAAAAACGGTTTCTTACTTTCTGTTGAAATTTAAATTAGGTGTACGAAACCTTTATTTATAATTCCTTTTATTAATACCTTATCGTTACCTGGTCATAATCTTCCGGCTCGTACAAAACAACCATATCAGCCCTCGCAAAAATACCGCTTAGCTTTACTATGGAACCATAGTTTTCGTAAAGAACTTTAAATAAATCGTAAAATGTTTTTAGATGTCCAAGCGAGCCTGTAATAAACTTATTAGTTAGTATATTTTGCGAATTAAATACGAATTATAAATTAAGTTCTTACCTATCATGGGCAAAAAATGGTGTATTGGTCCTAAAACAGGCAAAGGAGTTAAACCTGGGATAGCATCAAACGGCTTTATAGATTCCGACTGTACATTATTTAAATGGTGAGCATGTTTACTAAAAATAACAAATATTTGCTTAGTGAAAACATTGGTCTAACGCTATGTATGAAACTGACATAAATACTATTTTAAGCACAGTATTTATTCGAAGTAAAAGTGCTTTAATAATTTGAATTATATAGTTTAATTTTGTCAGATTTCAAAGAATGCATCATAATTGTAGATATTGAAATGCAGTCAATCCTCCTGATTTTTATTTTTTATTACATTACAGTTATTGTACAAACTTACCTGCGTGTTATTTTAGGATGTATGCATCGGTTGAGCAAATGCGGTGGTGGTACAAGTTCTATAAATTTACGTAAAAACATAATAATTATTTACATTAATAGTAAAATACTATGATTTATTAAGAGTTATATTAGACAAATGCTTGAGTCAGTAGCTTAATTAAAGTAAATGGTCATGACCTTGATAATTTGGTAATCGCGTCATTGATAAAATAAGATTGTAGCTTATCTATCTTATAGATTCTTTACAAAGCATTCTAATTCCTTTAAGTAAATAACTATTCTTAAGACTATCCATTGTGTCGACAACGCTCATGATGTTTGTTATAAATCAATCAAGATTTTACTTAGATTAATTAAAAGAAACTTACATCGTTTATAACAGCACAGACTATAAATTGTCAATATAATATCAGACAACTGACACTGTCAATTTTTAAGTGATGTAATATTATTATATTGAAAGTTCCATTATCCATACTCGCTTAATTCAAATTTCAATGCAATAAGTACACAGCTATCTTATCTAGACTATTGTATTATTAAATTATAGAGATTTTTCAAGGATAGACATTGGCTTTTCACAGTTTCCTGAATTAGCTCTAGACTATACATCAGTTCCTTGTAGAGTTTACCCTAATGGTGATAATAATGCGAAGAATAATACAGAAGTACATGGAATTTCCACTGAGTCCGATACATACGATACATCTTTAAGGCTGTGGTGTTGGAAATACAATACAGTCAAGATACAAACTTATTTATATATGGATGTGATTTTTCATCTAAAATCTAAAGCAATTTGTATTATGAAAGAGAATGAATTTTATGATACAAAAGATGTGAAGTATTTTTACTTTATGTAAGTACTTTGTATTTTTAGTTTTTGTAGTATCACTACAAAAACTGAATCGGAAGTCCCTTTAAAGAAAATTCAATAGATATAATTGTATTAATATTTGTACTGCCTGCAATTGATCCTTTATAGTAGGTACGTACAAATTTATATACTTAAATAAAAATCTATTCAGATGTTTACTATATAATATAATATTTTCTAGGATGACTAATGTTGTTGAGAATATTAATAAATTCCTAAATCCTGGTGGTTTAGTGGTCTTCAGAGATTATGGTAAATATGACTTCGCCCAGTTATGCTTCTCAAAAGAAATGCATTTCAGATAATTTTTATGCTAGAGGGTATATTTCTGTACTTAGATGGAAATCGATAGAAGACTTCCAGTAAATGGAGGTAAAAAGTTAATAATGGATGGAATTTGGATACAAGCAAAATATAGAAAACCATGTGTAGTTTATTTTATCAATTTTTAAATTATTGTATGCATAAAAGTAAAAATAAAAACAACATATTCAAATATGATTGTAATAATGTATATAATATGAAGGGTGACAAAAAATAAAAAATCAAGTAAAAAAGCATAGACAAAAATTGTTGTAAGTAAGTATACAAAACTTGAAGCATCTATTAAATAACATGTTTATTGTTAAAACTTGTAGTAAACGTAAATGCGTTACCATACCATACCTCAAACTCTTTAGAGGTATTCAAACTTAAAATGATATGGTTTCTTAAACGCATTCAATACTTTAGTTTCAGTTTGAATGGGAGGTCCTGTCCAAGTAACTTTAAGTTCACCGATCAGTTTTTGTATCAAAATTTCAATTTCCAATTCGGCAATACGTCTACCAATACATGATCTTACGCCAAACCCAAAGGGCTGGGTCACCATTGGATGAGTGTTACCATAGTATAAGGGATTTGATTTGTCCACAATCCACCTATCTGGGATAAACTTTGTGGGTTCTGGATAGTATTTTTCCATTTTACTTAGGAATTCGTTAGGCGATAGAATGTCAATCTGAAATTAATAACAATTGAATTCATTATAATCGTAAACCCATAGTTTGCTTGGTTGGTGTGGTTGAAATAAAGAAAAAAATGTGAAATAAAGCCGTATCTAGCTTCGTCAAGTGTAGTTGCAGTTTACGTGTTTGTTCGGCACTGCGTTTAACGCTTGAACTATACAATATACCAATACATATTTATAAATACGTCGCAACGAAAAATTTTGTCAATCACAAATAGTTGCGACGCCAAAAACGACTATACAGCTTAGCATTAGCTTGCGGCCGTGGCTCGCACTAAGGTTATGGATTCGATTTCAAACTAATAATATTTCGGAAGTATAAAGAGGGCTAGTCTTGTACTTGATTTAAGTAAAATATCAATGAAAAAGACGCAGAAATGTTTAATGTTAACTTCAATAGATACATCTAAGTATTATATTATTCATCTCTTGCATTCCATAATAATTATCTATAAAGTTATACCCCTGCAGGAATATGGTATCCTCTCACGATGTGGTCTTTAGTTGTGCGTCTCAAGTTGGTCGATACAACTGGATATATTCTTAATGCTTCTTTAATACAAGCCTTCAAGTAACGTTTACTGGCGTTCTCTGAATTTATTTCTTCGCGTAACTTTTCTTGTACTTCTGGGTTCACAGCCAAATTGTATAATATTGACGTCACAGAAAATGCCACCTATAAAAACCTAACATCTTTTAAGAGGAATTAGATAAAAACCTATCGATCATTTTAATTAAACTCTATATCAATTATTCTCAGGGTAAAGCGACTTCCCAATAGTCCTAATTTTTCTTAGATAAAACCATTTACGAAAGCTTATAGTTTTTGTTAACAAATTTATGAATCTCAAAATATACTTTTTATATATGAAAACCTTACTTTTAATACAAATTTTTGTTATTAAAAAATAGCTATTTGATCTTAGGCTAACAAAAAACATTTCCTCAGCTTCAGGAAATTACTTAAATAGTTTTCAATTAACAATATTTTAAATGCATACAGTATCTATCCCCGCTAGTAACATTTCACTGGCCATCATAATGGCCACTTTCTCATCCACTGCCAATAACTTTTCTATAATACTTTTGTCTTCTTCTGGTATGTCGTGACCGCGTTCACTTATTTGTCGTTTAGCCTCCTCAATTAAAAATGCGCTTGTTCTGAAATTTGATAAATACTAAGGGGTAAGATTAAGCGTTGCATCTTATCGCTAAGTATGATTCCTGTATTTTAAACTAACACTGGATTTTTTACGTACGAGATTCGTAGTTCTTGCAAATCACGACTGAATATTACCCTATGTGCTACACCATGGTGCTACATACACAATTACAGGATATCGAACTTAACAAAATCTGTAAATTAAACCTCATAAGCTAAATTCAATCTCTTATTTCCTCGGTATATATAAATTTAAAAAAAAATTGGATTTAAATGACGAATTCATAAAAATTTTATCAGTCTTCGAGAATATTTCATCTACACCACTAATGTATTCGTTACTATATTTTTTTTTTAAAACAGTGCTATTAAATTTAAATTAAAGGCCGTTCCCGTTTTAATAACATATATATTTAAATTATACCTACTCCCACTGGCGATCATAAGTTCTCATAAGCTTTTTAAAAGTGGGCGTAGAAAAGTATTTCCACGGACTTGGTCTGAACTCCAAAGCCCATGTGTCCTCCAGAACCTCTTTTGCGCATGTTATTAGAATTTTTGCCGGATCATCCTCCTTTAGATCGTCCTTGAAACAACCTATTCTGGAACCTAACCCGACATAAGCCACAGATTCTAAAGACCATTTTGTCAGTTCTTCGTCAAAGTTTTTATTTATATTGTCATTACGGTCCAACTGGTTTTTGAATCTGAAATACAATATTATATAGGTAGTAGAACTAGAAGTAGGGTAAGTGGCGGCAAGTCGCAAGATGACAAATGGGGTAAGAGTTAAGACAACAAATCTTTGACACCAATTTTAATGTATTTTTTGGAGTGCTGGAATTTTTGAAGTAAAACTTCTTTAGACGTGACTAGGGAGTAGCTCAGATTTATTTTTCTGACTGAAGTAACGCTTACTATATTTTCCGCTATTTAAAAATAACAACGATAGCGCGTTTTATAAGACCGTCAGCGCCATCTAAAGGTGAATATTATAGAATGTCGCAATCGTCAGAAAAATTATTATTAATTTACTTATTTTAAAAGTAGTAAATCAATAAGTATATTTAGAGAGTTTCAAAAAACTTTGCAATTTATATATGATTGGACAATTCACACCAATTGACCTAGTCCCATGGTAAGCTGGTGAAGCTTGTGTTATGGGTACTAGGCAACTAATATACATACATATTATAGATACACATATATACATATAAATACATATTTAAACACCCAAGACCTAAGCACAACACCTAATGCTCATCACATCGATGTTTGTCTCAGCCGGGGATCGAACCCCTAATGCTCATCACATCGATGTTTGTCTCAGCCGGGGATCGAACCCGGGACCCATGGATTCGCAGTCAGGGGTACTAACCACTAGACCAATGACCCGTCATTTAAAACATTGTTTTATAAACTGTTGATTTTTTTATTCACTTTTCTATTCTCTTATACAACTTGGTTATTGTTATATAAAATAGACCCGATTTTTAAGATAATAATTTGGTATTAATTTACTTCTTCCAAAATGGTAAAATACGAAATTAAGCGAAAAAACTGGCCTACTACTATATATTATAACAAAAGAAAAGCAATCTAGGATGGGAACCTTCCCTCTTTAGTTGAATTTTACTTTGGTTACATGTTACTACTATGGATTTTAAATATAAATATACTAATAATAACATAATTACAAGAATCAGTATCAAATAAAACGAATGAATGCTATCCTAAACCAAGAAACTGACAAATCAGTTGAAATAATGCTCCACTAGATGGCGCTAAAGAGTTTTTTAAATAGCGGAAACTACGTTTAAGCGTTACTTCCTTCGGAAAAAAAACTGAGTTACTCCCTAGTCGCGGCTAAAGAAGTTTTACTTCAAAAATAACCTACCGAAAGAAATGCGACTAATAAAACAGAAAACTGTCGAGGATTACAGGACTTGTATTCTTCATAAAAAGTAGAATTTATTATTGACAACGAATGACCGGTACCGGTACGGTACTAATATATACCTACCTACTAATTAAATAGAACTTACTTGAATAACATGTCGTCTGCTATTTCACTTAGCGCAGGTGTATAAAGTTTTACAAGCTTCGGTTTTAAAAAGATTGGGTTTACTTTTGTTCTAAAATCGCGCCATTGAGCCCCTTCACTAAAGAAGTAAAATAGCGATGTTATGCATTACTAATTTGAAACAACTATGAAATGTTTGTTTCTTATGTTTAAGTGGTATTTCATTACGTAATAACTTATTCTCCCTGCTTAGACGGAAAATCATGTTTGATTTTTTTAATATTACTTTCTAAAATTTTCAAAAATTAATACATCAAAAGTAGGATTTAAAAGTTAAACGTACGAACGCCACATCTATTATCATATTATTAGTTAATTAATCGTTCCCTTACGCAGTCGTTAAACCATAAACACCGTCAAAAGTCTTTTTTTTTAGCTCTGTCCTGTAATAAACCAATGTCTGAAAGCCAGGACGAGATGGAGAGATATCTTCTGCCCGAAAAATCTGTAATTTTATGGAAAATATTTGTTGTTATATGTTTCCGCGAAACAACATTTTAAAATATTTTTTAAATACAAGTTAAAAATATTTTTTCAATAGGTACAATATGAGTTAGATTCGTTAAATAAAATCCCATTGTATATACAGTATACACACTTATGCCTTTTTCCTAAAACTCTTCATTATATTAAATATTATTTAAACTGTTAAAAATATTAATACTGTATACGGTTTCTTACTTTCTGTAGAAATTTAAATTTTGTGATGATTTTGATGTTCGAAACCTTATTCCTTTTATATATTATATCGTTACCTGGTCAAAATCTTCCGGCTCGTACAAAATAACAATATCCGCTCTCGAAAAAATACTTAGCTTTACTATCGAACCATAGTTTTCGTAAAAAAGTTTACATAAATCGTAAAATGTTTTTTGAGGTCCAAGGAACCCTAGGGGTAATAAATTTATTTCTTAGTATGTTTTGCGGATTAATAGGGATTAATCATAAATTAAATTTGTCTTACCCATCATAGACAAAAACTGTTGTATAGGGCCTAAAACAGGCAAAGGAGTTAAACCTGGGATGGCATCAAACGGCTTTATAGATTCAGACTGTACATTATTTAAATGGTGAGTATGTTTACTAAAAAAACAAATATTTGCTCAGAGGAAACACTGGTATAACGCCATCTATGTTATGAAAGTGACACACGAAATAGATATTTTAAACACAGCATTATTCGAAGTAAAACTGCTTGTTTAATTTTGTCAGTTTTCAAAGAATGCATCAAAATTATGGATAATGGAATGCAGTTTATCCTCCTCATTTTTATTACATTACATTTATAGTACGTACTTACCCGCGCGTAATATTAGGATGTATGGATCGGTTGACCAAATACGGTGGTGGTACAAGTTCTATAATTTTACGTAAAAACATAATTATTTACATAAATAATATAATAGATTTATTAGGAGTTATATGGACAAAATGCTTGAATCAGTATCTTAATTTAGCTAAATCGTTATGACCTTGATAATTTAATAATACGCGTCAATGTTAAATTAGGTTGTAGCTTATCTATCTTATAGATTCTTTACAAATATTAGAAAAATACTTTATGTAAAAATATTGTAGGTATATGTAGTGTCGGCAAAGCTTATGTTTGATTGATTTTACTTAGATATAATATGCATTAACAGAAACTAATAAAAATATAACATCGTTTATAAACACAGACTATAAATTGTCAATATAATATCAGACAACTGACATTTGTCATTTTATGAGTTATGAAAGGCCAAGTGCAGTTGCGGTCTGCGGAGTGAGGGGTAATGGCAGTAAGTTTACACAAAAATAACTTAGATAAATATTTGGTACAAATAATAAATTCTGTTGTGAATAATAATAACGATCATTTTAAAAGAACGATGGCTCTACAATAGGACTTAAATGTAAATAAGTACTGATTATTTTATAAAACTCGTTCTTAGCATAAATCATGATCTCTTTGTCACGAAGAGAACATAAAATATCGATCGATTACGAAAGAGTTTAGTTATGTATTATTGTAAAATAATTGACTAAAGATTCATACTGCTTTTGCCATTGTAATAATAATAATAAACCGTATGCTTGTGTTACATAGGAACGCAGTGTTATTTATAGAAGTATGCTTTGTAAACTATGGTAGCAGAAGTCCGCAAAAATAAACAGTTATTGTTTAAAATGAATGTGTAATAAAATGCATGAAGATCTCGAAATAAAGTGATAACAGTGTTTTACGCGCCCTGGTCTTCAATTTTCGTCCATGTATTGTTGCTCTTTTCTGTAAGTATTAACAATTAATATCGTTTTTAATTCATTATATCATACATATTACATAAAAGCATGGTATTTTTTGTAACATATTGGAAATTAAGCACTAAAATACTGCTCAAAATTACAAAACAGCATCTATCCTTAGCATCATTTGAAATAACTTTAATAAAAATATTAAACTTACATACACATTTTATTTACCCATATTGATATATATACATATAGATCATATTAATGATCAAATCTGTAGTTTAATTATTTTACTGTAAATAGTTTTCTGGTTGTAGTCAAACTTTGAATGATGAATTTTAATTGATTGTCAAAAAGGTGATATACCTTATTATTTACTATGCTTAGTCTATTATATATTATTGATTATATTAATTTGTTATCTATACTGGGAATTAAATTGAAAGTTATGTAGATTTTATTTGATTATTTTAAATTTATATTTTGATTGAAAATAATATCATTATATGTATGCCAAACTTTAAATAAAGCCAAAATTGGTAATGTATTCATCATTCAATTGTCGCAGTGAATTAAATCAGGAGCAATCTGTTGCAATTGATGAATCATGCCATACTACATTCTGCATATCATATTACTTCCATGAAAATGTTTCCAATTACAAAGCAGATTCAGCTACTTTTAAGCCAACCACATTGATTTATTCTAGGCTAGTTCATTCAACACAATGACTACAATAGACCCTAAAGTATTACAGCCTACATTCTAAAACATAAGCAAACTCATATCCATAAATATTAAACCTTAAAACTATGAGGCTTTTAAAAAAACTAAAATAAGCACTCGAGACATCAAGAAAATTATTCAAGGTTAGTTGTAGACTTTAGAGTATGTTCTAACTTGTTTATGGAAGAATGTTTTACAAATTGTTTTCTAGTTTATCCTTATACAATATAATTGCTATTAATAATGTATTTTCCTTTTAAGTGTTAATTATCATTTAGAATTAACGCTGCTAGTATCTGTATTGTTTCCGTTACAATTAACTGCTTATATCAACTGTATGTTATAATATTGAAAAATTTTTATAGAAACAATAATTACTATGAACTTTATTATTACATTTATATATTAAACTTTTTAGTCTTAATCAAAAATTAAATCAAAGGACATGAAATAGTGCCTTGAGAACTTATTAAAATAAGTAGAGCTGAAATCTAATTAAATTATTGAATTAAAATTTGACAACTGTTAGTCCAAGTTTTCCATAATCTCAGATTTCTGAGTGTGTTTCACTGATAAGTTTGTCAAGAATTTAAAGAAAACTAAATTTTTACTTAAATAAATGTGAATTTATTACATTATTTACATATATTAATTAGTTATATCAGATGCCTCTTAGAAAAGTAGATGGACTTCTGTGTTTTTTAGAAAAACATTTGTTGCATTTTTTTTGTCTTAGACAGTCTGTCTATGAATAAAGCAGACTAATAGCTCAAAAATTGAATGATATCCTAGTAAAATTTAAAAAACATGTCTACAAGGTAGGAGATTTACAAAAATGTTTTAGAAGCTTCGGTGGAAGGCTAGCCTATTATTTACTGTATTTAATGTAAACAGTTCTCGGCTGGGAGTCGGCATGGCGAGCATGAGCTCCACGCTCGTCGAGACGGTCTCCATCAACTATGAGGACTTTAACGAGAGCTTCCTCACCTGCGGCACCTGTTTATGTTAGTACACTACCATTTATAAGCATGCCACTATTTGCTAATACACATAGCACAAATAGAATTGCTATAATTATTTTTTAAGTAAATGGATTGTGGGCTACCAGTTACTAAGTGAGGTAATGTATAGTAGGATGGAATTTTATTCTACCGCGATCTCAAGTAAATCTAATATTTACTACCGCTAGACTTGCGATTCATTAAATTATAAGATATGAAGTCACGCAACTGACCTTTAGTAATATTTACTATAAAAAAGTGTTATCGGAATCACAAAATATTAAAAACTTATGCTACATTATATATTATACTGAAAAGTTGTGAAGACATTGAACTTAAATTGATAGTGAGCAAGTATCAATTTCTCTTAACGGACAAATTTACACTAAAACTAAATATATTATTTGTTTATATAATGTCGATTTATTTCTTCGTTGCGTAAGATATTTACGTTTGGTTCCCTACTCCTAATATTTAAATTACGACTAGTTTTTCTCAGTTACAAAATTGGAGACGTCTGGAACATGTGTATAAACAATTACGTGGCCTACTTTTTACCCCTTTAAAGTTATTTTTCAACAGTTTTTAAATAATGTTCAACTGCCCGATTCAAGATATTTCATAAAAATATTCTATTAGCTTACTATAACATATGATCGTCACGAGTTTTTTTTTACAGGTACGTACGATGGCGGCGAACATACTCCAAAATTGCTTCCGTGCTCCCACACTGTGTGCTTACATTGCCTCACTCGTATAGCAGCCTCACAAACCCGGGACGCTGGTAGCTTCCGCTGTCCTATCTGTCGCGAACTCATCACCATACCGCGCGGAGGCGTCCCAGCATTACCACCCTCATTCCTCGTCAATCAGCTTTTAGATTTAATGGCAAGACAACGCCGCGAAGTTATACCCCAATGCAGTTCCCACCCGGGAAGAGAGCTTCTCTTTTGCGAAACCTGTGACTGTGTTTTCTGCAGACATTGTGCCGATGGTCCCCACAGTGATACGCCCTGTGATCACACCGTAGTGCCGTTTTCGATAGCTTTAAAAAGAATGTCTGAAATACTCTTGTATAGAGCCAATGAGTGCCTGAGTAAGCTTGGAGCGGCCAGGGAGGCCGTGGCAAGTGAATTGAGAAGATTGGAAGCGGCTGCTACGGCGGCCGATGATGCTATAGATAGACATTTTGCAGAATTAAGAAATGCTTTAGATAAGCGACATAACGAATTAAAGTCGGCTGCCGGTGCCGCTGCAACGCATAAACGGAAACTACTTGAAGAGCAACTGAAATTAATAGATGCTGAAAAGACGAAGGTCAGTAAACTCAATAGATATTAAAGTAAGTGTTTCATATTCCTATATGAATCAAAACAATGTATTATTGTTTCAATTCTATTATAGAATCAGCTGACAAACTGATAAGAATGTTAGGATATACAAATACTACAATAATAACAGCTATTCTATTAGGCTAAGCCTACTACAGTGGTCAGTGATAACGATGTTTTCTCTCTAGATAATTGGGATGATAAGGTGTACCTACAAGTGACACAGGTTCCATACTAAATATTATTATGAAATGCAGTGGATCTGAACTCCCTATCTCCGCTTGTTGGTCCGGTTACGATATAAAGTTTTTAATTAAAAACTCGTATTATTATAGATAAAACAAGGATATATTTAAAACGCACAACATGACATTTAATCAATTTTTATACAGATTAACTTACTATCTAATGTTCTAACATAACAATATCATCTGCAGAAGATGTACAAACAAAAAAATTTAAAAAGAAACACTTTTCCAAAAAGAGAACTAAAGCAAAATTTGCTAATGTGACCACGTTGGCCTGCGTTTTCAGCTTCCAACACAGAATTAATTAGTACTAATAAAAATGTATTTATACATCTAACACACATTTAACAAAAATGCACTGACACATTACATCGCGTTTTATTATCACAAATATCTGTTTTAAATAAAAAAAAATAATAGCTTCCAACCATATGACCACAGACAAAATTAAATAAAATGTTTTAGTTTTAATATTTTCGACATAATACTGTTAGTTTGGTGTTTGTAATTCCAGGTGGAAGCAGAATGTAATGGCCTCCAGCAGCAAGTAGAAGTACGGGAAGTGAGTAGTCGTGCAGCGGCATTGGGAGCTAGATTGGGTGATGCAGCAGCTCTAGCTGAACCACGGGAGAACGCATTTTTAGCGGTAGACTTCGCGCACAATGATGCTCACCAGAGGTTGACTGAAGCTTTGGCTGAACTGGGAAGGGTTCGGACCAGTACAACATTCCCTGGCTTATGCACCTTACAGCTAGGTAAGTAGACTTGGTTTCAATTGCCATAACTCCATTCAAGACTATCTTATTATCGACGTTTATCTAAACTAAATATAAAAAAGCCTATAGTCCACTGAAAATGCCCATAAAAAACAACTATACTGATTGTTTTTTTGAGAAATTTAATGTATTAATCTAATTGCACGATAATTCTTTCTTCAGTTGTTTCGATGAAAGATCTCACAATGAATACCGTCAATCTCAATTATTTTATATTATGAAAATAATATTAAATCTTCAGCCTCTAGATTGTAAAGTAATTTATTTTAGATAATATTTAGAAGAAATATAGTCTATTATTATTTATTTAAGAGTAGATAGAAGTATACAAGACAAATTATTTTTACTTAATACGCGTAGCATAATATGTAACATCGAGCTTAAGTTGTGCTGACCTAGAAGCATAATATTACATATTGATTTTTCCACAGTAAGGTTTTATATTACCAACACATATTAAATGAAAAAATATTCCTGAATTGTAAGTTTTGTCGTATCTTTACTGCCATACCTCAGTGGCGTGATTTGTAAGCGCAGAACAGAAACGAGAGTTTTATTTAGTGATGCAGATGCAAGGCAGTTAATCTAATATATAAAATTCTCGGGTCACAATTTTTTATATTTTTTAGGACAAAACTTTTTGTGTTGAACTTGTTTTTATTATATTATGATACAGCATACAAAAATACATACAACCCTTAATTGTCACCCCTCTAAGATCAACTCCTATTTTTATTATAGTAGATAGTTATTTTTATTGAACTAAAAAAATGTTTCCTAGAAATAATATACATGGCAAAACGACGTTCGCCAGGTCACCTAGTAACATATAATAAGATAAACCAAAAATATAGGGAACTTTTAGTCGATTTGTATAAGTCTGTATAGGCTTTTCTCCGTTAGATATAGTTACCTACTTTCCGCTTATTGGTTTACGAACCTGAATAAAGGTTCTGTGTCACCGCATGGGTTTATATTTTAGAGAGAACAATTGCTTCGCTTCAGTTTCATTACGTCATCAGACAAACATTCTCTACAGTAAGTTGGTTGGTAGTAGCTTAGGACTTTTGTAACAAAATTTACATCGACGACCTTTCCTAATAGGCCGGGAGACATTGATACAAAATAGTTGGTCATTTGTACCAGTATGGCGGTTCTACAGGGGTCTTATTACTTAATGAAAAAAAGAATGTTAATGGTAATAGCGCTGGTACCGGCGGCCCAAGCGCGTGGGCGTTAGTCGAACTCGTTGGATTAATTACGACTTTCAAACGATTTGTTCCACAAAAATTCTAGTATTTTCCGATACTCCATAGTCCATATAAAAATAAGAGGCGGCAGTGTCATGCCCTACTTCTGCGGTGTGACTTACAGCCCGCCATACCGACGCGAATGCGTTGATTAAAAAAAATCAACCATTTGTACCAGGCTAATTTTTGCACAGTTAATCATCGTCGTGCAGCCATTTACAAAAACACCATGCCATACTTTTCGGACGGTTCCAAATGGGCGCCATACCGCCTAAAATCAGCATTTTTAACGATTAAACTAAAAAAATTTTGCTGGTACAAATGACCAACTATTTTGTGACACTATCTCCCGGCGTATAACGCAAAATTCTGTACAGTTACTTACCATGACTTTTTTTATTATACGCTCTCTAAAAAAAATATCATTTCAGAATCATCTTGTGTCTGTGGTCTGGAAGTGGTAGTCTCTCTTCGCACTGTGGATTATCATGGTGAAGCGCGGAGCACTGGCGGAGATCCCGTTACTGCAGCTGCTACACTTGATGATGCACCATTACCTTGTACGGTCACTGACTTAGATTGTGGAATGTACAGGTAAGGGGTGTTTTATTAATTTTATAAATTTTTACATACGGGTATTTTCAGTTTGCATAATTCGGGCTTTAGTAAATTGGGCTCATTCGCTTAGCAGTTACTGTGTATTAAAAAGAGAAGATAACATTTATAGTGTTAAATAGTGAGAGCATGACTTACCAATATGATGTAATCGTAGATATCTTATTTAAGTTTTTCTTACACCTTGTTTGTCCGTTCTAGACAAATTCTTTAAGCTCTCTTAATTTCACATATGATGCTTGATGATTTATCATAATCTGTGTAAAATATCTAGAAGTAGCCTATCTATCTAGATATAAGCTCCGATAAACATTAAAGAACATATTAAAAATGCTTAATTGTATCAAATATGTAACCAATTAGATCATAATATAAGATCAATAAAACCTTTTGTTTTACAATATTGAAACATACGATATTTCAAACATACGATATTCCTTGATAAAAAAATATGAACTGAGTCCGAAACAAAATGATTTCAGAATAACAATGCGTCCGTGGAGCGCAGGCGCGATTTGCGTACGCGTGCTCGTGTTTTCGCGATCTGTACGTGATTCGCCATTACGGGCACGAGTTGAGACGCATGCTGCGCCCGAACTAGTTTGGGGGTCACGGGGTACGGGAAAGGAACAATTAAGTCAGCCGGTTGCGCTTGCTAGGTAATTATCGAAATTTATAGCCTTAATAAATAATGTGTCTAATTTATTTATAAATTCGTTATATTGTGTGTACGCTTTGAAAAGAGATAGATCAGGGTTTTAGTTTAATAAGTGTTATAAATGATACATATGTGTTTATATTTATTTATAAGTTTAAAACACTAATTAGAAACTTACTTTACCACTTTTATGTTTAACTAACATTTTTAAGGAACTTGTTCAAATCAAATTTGACGGGGACCGTTTAACCTTTTGTATATATCAAATCAAAATATAAGAATATTTTTTTAAAATTCATCTTACACTCGAAACAGAAAGCTAGAATTCATGACCAAAGAACCGTTTTGAGAAAAATAAAAGCGTTTTTGATTTTTTTTTTCCAATTAATTTTAGTTACTATATTTTTAGGTGTCCCAAACGTCGGGAGATATACGTTCTTGACGCTGGAAATTCTCGAGTGAAAGTATTAGATGATGAAACATTTGCATTTAAAACTCACATAGTCAATGAAGGTAACGATATTCATGTATGGCGATTATATTTTATGGCATTTTTTAAATTGATTAATTTTTAATAATTGATAAACCATTCAGTAAACAATTATCTTCCATCAAATTTCATGTTGTTCGCAAATACTTTTTCGTGCGTTGAAATAATCTTGGGAAAAGTCAGGTCATAGACACAAGAATTTACATAAGTCACCAAAGGTTCTACTTCTTGCAAGTAAAATGTTCAATGCTACGTAGAAAATTTAATTTCAATTATTAATTACTAAAGCATCTAATTTTATTCTAAATTTTAAACCATATTAAATTAATTTAAAATATATTTCCAGGTTTAGCAGGTCGCAGTTGTACAGGTATAGCTGCGACGGCAGAGGGCGTGGTAGCAGTTAACTGGCGAACTAGAACTGTCACTGAGGTAATATAGACAAAAAAATATTTACCTTCACAAGGTTTTAATAAATAAACTAAAAAGGGTGCGTGTTTATGTACGCGCGTAAAAATTATACTTCTTTGGCATTAATAAAAAATAGTTTTTGATTGCAAGGAAATAATTAATTACAATTAAATAATCAAACACTGGAAAAGGAGTCATTATAGTTAATAAAGTTCAGTTTACATTTGAAAAATTAAATAAACATTTATTATTATTCTCTTACATTAAGTGTAACATAAATTCTATTATTATTCGAATGCTGTTTTTAAATTATGTCCAATGCCGTAGCATCTTCCGTGGGCAACTTCATTCTGTTAATTTTGCGTCACGGTGCGCGCGCATCGTAAAATTTCACTCTCATCAATTATACATAACGCGCCTAAAGCAGTATAACTTCAAAAACTTTAAATATAACTCAAGTTAAAGGTATTTAGTTATTTTAATTGTACTCTTGCTACGAAATGTAAACATATTAAGAAGCAATTCGCAGTATCTTGTCCACATTTCCCTTCTATCTTCATTTTATAGTATATATACAATAAAATATGTTATAGGTGAATATAGACGGTTCTACTCTCCGCACAATAAAGTCTGATCGCTTAGTGGAGCCCGTGTGTGTAGCGGCCGATATCGACTCGAGAAGACTGGCCGTGGCCGACAATGGAGCTAGAACTGTGTTTGTGTTTGACGGGGAAGGGAATATTGAGAGAGAGGTATAATATTGTTAAACGACTTCAGAAAATATATATAATTTTTTAGATCATTTTGACAAAGTAATCTTTCTAATGGAACTGAAATTGCCTTTCCTATCAACTCAAAAAACATTGTTTCATTTTATTAGATAATCGAACCTATACGCTATCTATATATAAATCTTTGCAATACGCAAATAACATAAATAAAAAACTTTTTACAAAATTATGTTTTTCAGGAATTATAAAAATTAAATCATCAATTATCATTAGATACGGCAGATACGGATTTTTATTTTCTAATTCCTGAAAAACATAATTTTGTAAAAACATTTTTATTTATGATATTTGCGTATTGCAAAGATTTATGTTTAGATAGGTTCCATTGTCTAAATTCCAACTCGATAAAATGCGCTATATTATTAAAATTATCTTCAAATCAAAGTTGAGTAATATTAATACAATTCTTTCAGACCCTATAGGCCAACCGTTAGATTCCCTAAGGAAAATTTCTCAGCTATATAATGCGCTATATAGACGTTATACTGTATTATTAAAATTATCTTCAAATCAAAGTTGAGTAATATTAATATAGCTTTCAGGCCCTATAGGCCAACCGTTAGATTCCCTAAGGAAAATTTCTCAGCCAAGTTACTATATTTTCAGATAGACAGCGGTAACTTGGGTCTAGTGGGTGGTCTAGCGCTCACTGAAGACTTGATAATTGTGGCGGATGTCGCGGTGAGGATTTACGACTCTGAAGGGAATTTGCTGTCCATACGTGCGACCGTGCCTAAGGGTAAGTTAAAAGTTTAATTATAAAAGTCAAAAGCATTCATATAGGTAAGGGAGCGTTCAATTATTACGTCACGCAATTTTTGACGTGCGCCCCCCCCCCCATGTAACGCGCCGTAACGTTTTTCTGTACCCAATAGTAAAACGTTTCGTGACCACCCAGTGACTCTTTATACCTAAAAGTTACCATTATGTGGTGTAAAGTCCTGGAAAGTCACACCACAGTCAGTCGAAAATAATATTACCAATAACGCGTAATTCAATCCCCGCCCCGTATCGTAGCGTTTTACAAAAGCAAAAATTCGTTACGTAATACTTGAACGCTCCCTAACACAATGCACACTTATAAGGTCAAAAATTAAATGGATATTAAATGCTAATTTTACATTTAATGCCAGTTCTCAAATCAAGGGCGTAGAATGGAAGAGAAGAACTGGCAAATAAACTCTCCGCCACTCTTTTTAATTGCCAAGTTTTTTGTTTTACACAATGTTTGTATATATACGCACAGTACCTAGGAGTGTGGAGGCATTAATAGATATGGTGTACTGCTTAAGAAGTATAAATATAATAGTATGCAATGTTAATTTGGACTCGGTACGTTTGCTATGGACAGGCTATCAAGCGTTGATTTTCTGTGAGGCCATTGAGAATTTATGTATGGGAACTTCAATCAATGGATAGAATATACTGGGCTTGGTCGTAATTTTTAATGATTCGTCTCTTTATTTACATATAAACAGTATACTTAATAAGAAATTCAATCGTATGAAGACGTACTTATAACGGCAAAACATAAATATTTTTAATACCACCCGGTCTTTGTATGACTTGTCTATTAGCAATCACCACAAGAAATCCCGACCCGATTAACATTTAATAAAATAAAATTACGAGTTTTTGCATGTATTTATTGAATTTAATCTTCAGGTCGCGGCGGTTATGGCGGCATAGCTTTAGAGCGCACCGAAAATGGTTTGCATATCGTATGCGCACGTTCCATACGCGGCCGGCCCGCTATCATAGTACTGGAAGCAGAGGGCTCGGGTGGTATAGTGGCGGGGTGTGAGCTGGCTGAAAAACGACCCAGGAGGGTCGCGGGTTTGACACTTCTGCCTAATAAAAAGGCGTTATTGGCTGACCTGGCGGGAGACTGTTTGAGACTGCACACTTATTGGTGAATGGTTAGTGAGTTATTAAGTAGAGAGAGTAAAATATACAAATTACAACCAATGTGTGGCCCAAACATAATGCTCATTTATTTATTTATTTGCTTAATGGTATTTCTACAGCTACTTACAAGTACTATATAATATTCAAAAAAATACACTATACACAAGAGCCAATAATGAAATACACATTTAAACATACACAAAACACAGTTACACCTATACAAATACAAAAAAAATACAAAAAATTACAAAGAATATATGTATGTATGTATGTAAATTCTAAGACTCATAGTTCATTACAACATATTTATTATAAAGGAGGAATAACAAAGCTATTTTATCTAATAAAGGATACTCATAATTAATAAGTTTACAAAGATAAGATAAGTTAAAAAAGATGCTAAATTATAAAGTATAGCAAGTGAACCTAGGAAAGTAATAACAAAATGCCTTTAAACTTTTTTCCCTTTTTCAGAAGGTGAACGAAATGAGTGAAAGTCGTCAAGGAGGAGTGATGAATGGTGAACGAATTTCATGCTAGTCCGTTGTAACTGAGAAACGAATGATGGCCATAATCTCGCGCGATTCCTACCAAAGACGTAGTGCCGAGAGCACGGACGCCATGCGAATGAAAATGTCACATACTTAGTACTACGTAGTGCCCAATAGATGGCGTTGTTCTTAAATTTAAAATAAAATCATATCTATCCAATAAAATTATCGAAAAATATATTTCAACGTTATGAAATATTTTCATTCGCGCGGCAATAGTTGTACTTACAGTATTTATTTCGTTTTAAGTTTCTCTAAGAACTCAATGTTTATGTAGTTAATTTTTCGACTGATTTTTTTTTCTATGTGACGTATTTTGTTTGTCGATTTTCGTATTTCTTACTAGTCCTGTTATCTCTTTAGTTCACGTGTTTTAACACGCTAAGTTTAAAGGAAATTTATTCAATGTCTGAGTCAAGACCTCATTTGAATGACAACAATAATGATAAGAATGTTAATGAAAATCATTAAAATATGCTAATGCAATGATTCACTTCAGACAGTTTTCGCGTAGTTCCCGTTCTCGTTGCGTATTTTATAAATCGAAATTAAATCAAGAAATATACGCTAATAATTTCATGACAATTAATCTCGCAATTTCATAGGGGGGTTTTAAATCTTGAATATTTAAAGCGTAACACAAAAGATTAAAAAAACGCATTTCTAATTAATTTTTAAGGCCATCGAAATAGATTAAAATATGCGCAATTTAAAATTCTGCTCAATGTTACGCCATATCATATGACATTTCATTAGTTCAAGTTTAGCTATGGTAGTGGAGGCGCTAGAGTTAGTTTTTAAATTTAACATAGACCCTTCACAATTTAAATTCACTGCTTTATTAGCAGGTTTCGCTAGAATGCTATCCCAGACATCGCCAGATAAAAGAATTCCACAAATGTAATATAAATTTTGGTTAATTTGTTCTAAAATTACCTTTACGATTTAAAAACTTAATGAATATTATTTAAGTTGTCTTTTAAATCCTCAATAATTATGGGTAATTTCTCGATTTTTAAAACGTGGTTCTTGCGACTAATCTTTGAATATTTCTAGAAAATGTCATATAACATTAAATTAAAGATATACATATTACATTTGCCATAGTCGCGCAATGGGATTTGAAGTACGCGAGAAATGGTACCCTGAGTGGGCTCGCTCTTGGTAAAATGCTTTTCTTTTGCATCGTATACACTGCGCAATTTTGTTCCGCAAAATATTGATAATTCAAAAAGATTCGCTGTAATTACCATAGTACCTGTTGTTTGACAATTGACATATTGTTCTCTTATTGGCCCAATCACGTAGAAATGAAATACCATATTGTAAAACTTTTCAGGCAATTATCTAGACTATACCTATTTACTATGATCTAATGAGTGTATGTTTAGAAATTGCAAAGTAACATAATATCTCGAATATCCTCTTAGCCAAGCCATTTATTTACATCTCTTTACTATTTCCAAATATTTTGTTAAAGCAACTATTTTGATAATAAACTCGACAATAATTTTTCTCTTTAAAAATAATTAATTGTTTTCAATTATTACATATTAATATAAAAGTTAAGTGAATTTCTGGTTCCGGGAAACAAAAACATAAGTTATCAACTAAAATGCTACGGTCACACGCGCGCCGTGCAGCTGCAGCCCGGCGGGCTGCCTGGCGGGTTGCGCGGCATGCAGCCCGTCCCGGGCCGGCGGACATTCAAGCTGTTCACACGCACGCCGTCGTGTCAGTCAGTGCCAGAATGGCGAGCAGCGAGGATCTCGGTGTTGTTGCTGCCATATCCTTTGGCTTAACTTATTTTTGTTAGAACAAAATTACTATATACCGCCATGTTGTAATCTCCGATCTTAGCAACGTTGAATGCAGATCCACTCGTCGCGAAAGCGCGGGAGAGAGAGTACTGACTGCCTGCGCGCGTGTACTGACTGCCTGCGCGCGTGTAAACAGTCACCGGGCGCCCGCACATTCATCCTTTGAACTTTGCCAAACAATCGACACTTGCCCGATTCGCGGCATTCACGTTCACAGGCGCGTTCACGGGCTCGGGCGTACCGTTTACACGCTCATGAATGTGAATGTGCACGTTGAATGTAGAGTTGAACGCGCGCGTGTGAACTAAGCATAAAAGTTAAATTAATAGTACGTACATAGTCGAATATTGTACTACAACCATGGCCTCTGTTACTTCCAATTGCGATCTTAATAATAAGCTTTTGTACCGCGCGATCTCAATGTCGCAACTTCAGCGCTACGAATAATGGGAGAAGTACATTGTCGCTATTGGAAGTAACAGAGGCTTAGATTCCGGCACGACTCTCGCTATTTCACTTCCAGCACACTTTCTCTATGAAATATGCAGAACTTTGGGATAGCTCAAACGCATCGATTTTCCATTTGCGTACACACTTATACTATTCGAACAATGCGTGTTCGTACTTCCGTTTCCAAATATGGCCACAGAGCGAGTGTTACATAAAAAAATCTGTAATGTCATTACAAACATTTAAAAACTAAACTAATTCTTCATTTTTATTGTTCGTAATAATGTTACTGATATTAAATCATAAATGTGTACGCTTACTAACCTTTCAGCTTTATTTATCTATCATGCTATTAAATCTACTCGTTTCTTTTTATTTCTATTTATTTGAGCGTCCAATTCGTGATCGATATACTTAATAATTTCACAAGACTTAGGTTTTTAAAAACAATCTCGAATTAACAATCGATTACCGCCTACATAATTTTTAAGAATAACAACATTATCTTGCAAATACAATATTGTTATATTAAAATATATGCAACTTAGTGACATAGTCTTAATAGAAATGCTGCTTATTTAAATTAGTAAAACATGAACCGGTGAAGACATGTAAAAACTTATAAAAATATATATTTATATTCGTGTGTATATTAAATTATATATATGATCCACTCGCAATTTAAAACTATTTTCGTACGTTCCTTTTAAAGTCCTTTCGGAAGATACTGAATGGTTCCCTTACCCTATAGTAGATAGACTTATTTTTGGGGAACAATTATAATTAATATCACCTTAGTGTAGTTTCCTCATAGTTACCTTACAGTTGTACACTTATTGTTACTAAGCGCAAGTTAGTTACTTGTTACGGCTATTCCTAATTATTAAAACCATATTTTATTGTTTTTCTTTACGCTAGTTTATCAGAGCCCTGGTCCTTTGGAAAGATTGAGACCAACTATCTTGTCACCAATCGATTTAATGATATTGCAATACTGAAGTTCAATTGAATTTCTTTCTGAATTAATAAAAACCGATGTGATTATTCGTAATAAGACACTAGGTTTGCGCTCTTTAGTGTCCTGTGTTGTTGTCGTTTTTCCTTATAGTATAATAATCTATAGTTTATCTTTAACACTGTTTTATCGTCACAAATCATCAACACTGCCTCTAGTTTACGTGCATTTATAGAGCCACAAACACGAAGAATTTACTTTAGGCGTTAACAGAAAATGCGATAGGTACAAGTATTTTGTGATCATACTGAGTCGAAACTCTGCAACTGTCAATAGCGAATGTGATCCCGACTGCAATGTTGAAGTGGTACCGCGCGATCTGTGTGGCTCTCGCTATTGAAAGTAACAGAGTGCCGACACTGGGCTGTATGCGCACTGACAGGCTGTTAGCTGTCATCTACAAAACGCTTATGTATTTATGTACAATTATATAATGTAATTAGGTGAAATGATGTATGATAATTCCACTTATACATAGTGAAAAGATTATATGAGAGTAAACACATGAAATTGTCTTAAGCCTATGTTTCAAGTTTTATGTAAATGGTAAAGTAATTATGATAGTTGAAACGGTCTTATTGCTTTGAACGTTAATTCATCAACATATAACAAGTCTCAAGTCTGTGACTGTTTTGTTATTATAACTTAAAGCTACTTAAATTGACACAACATTGTGAAGATATTTGAGTTTTTTGATGAAGTTCACAGTCGAGATTTAGCGCTAACTAAGGCACGACACCTTAATAAGACCGTTTCGGAATCAACACGGTTTGTATGACTTTCTACAATATTAAAAGACATTTAGGTCTAGTCTGGTATGTAAAGCCGAAACCTATCATTACTAGCATTGGCATATTACTTAGGCCCATAGCTGCCGTCAGTGCGCAGTAGCCTTTCCTAGAAATTGTTATTTAGTATAAGAAAGCAAAGTGACACTTCGTCCTCGTGTTGCCGTGAGAATATTTTTGCATTGGAGCATAGGAATTGATTGTAATCATGATAATAGAAGCTAAAATGTATTTAATGTTTATCAGAAGCTGTGAAACGTACTTAATAATCACAGAGTATCTCAATAAAAATCATGTCACTTATGCAAATTACAATAAAGTTCAATTTTACGCGAAATGTATTGTATTATTTACTTACGACCCCAACCACGCACGCGACGAGAACGAAACGTTTCCATGTCAACTTTGGGTAAAGAAGTAAGTATTAATATAGTAATATTTTATTATTGATGACTTCATCCTGATAGTCAATTCACAGGCGAAATATTTTTTACCAACATGAGTTTATTCATAAAATAATATTCAATTTTGAGGTATGCTATTCTCCATTAGATACAAAAAGTTCCAGTGAGAGTAATACTACAATCTGAAGCTGGTAAGAAGGTTAAATTATGGTAAGACTAAACTGTTACTCAAACAATTGGGAGTAAAAATATAAAAAGACTCCTAAAAGTATATTGGCTGCTATTTACCTCTAAAATTAATTCTGGATAACACCAAATTGTCCAGTTGTGGCGGTTTTTTCTTTCAGTATTAGATTATTCAAATATTTAGTAGGGTTAAATAAAACAAGATCTAATTCCAAAATTTTAGTATAAACCAAGAGATCAATTTCGAAAACACTTCTCAAAATAAATTTAGTGTAAAAATTCAGTATTGATTACAAAATAGTTATTACAGTTTATAAGTAGGAACACGTGAAATAATTCAAATATTAAAAAGCTAAATTTCGGCTTAGTAATGTACCAGTTTCCGTCCGCAGTTTCATAAGCCTTCTTATTGATACAACAATTCGTTAAATTATGTTTTCTTTTTTGCTAAGTAAAAAGTGATAAAGACAAAACATCCATGGATTTAGAGCTTATATTATATTTAAGGGCTTTAGTATGATGCTTAAACTTGTCTATTTGGAATTCAGAATTGAAACTTAGCGCTAAATATAACGTACGTACGTTTTTTGTACATTATCTAAATCTTAGGCTTAGACGCTTTAGCTTATTTTTATAGTAAACAAAGATTCTTATAAGAGAATTATATTGGACCGTAAAATTTCGACTGGAGTACAAATTTATAAAATATCACGATGGACAAGTATTCTTAGTAATACAGTTTAATTTTTATATAGGTACAATGTTTAATACATTGTATAAAAAATAATATAAATTTAGAAAGTGAAATCCTTAAGTATGGCACATACCTCGAAACAGATACAATAAAAAGGCTAACAACAATGCCATTACCAAAGCGTGAATGATAAAACTATACTTCATAGATTTTCCATAAGTATCATAAATGGTGGGATATTTAAGATAATTCTCAAACGAAATTAGACTTTGAAAATGAGCCTTTCAAACTTATTTATTCCGTGATACATTTGAGATGATGTTCAGTCCAATAAGTTAGCAAATACACAAATGACTATGCCTTAGAACTGCTATTTTCCTGGAAATCGAACCTCGTACAAACTAGTATGTTACACTGACAGACGGTAAACATAGCCTTGAAGCGCAACTAAAACTAAGATTAAAAAATAACTAAAATTTCACGTAAATGCATGCCTTAAAATACTTAAACACTAATTAGCTCTCGGGGTTTTAACAATTTCAATAGAAAATTTTTGTTAACCTATAAACAAAAGTCAGAATTGTAGCATTGTAGAGTTAAAAGACCCTGAAATTAACGTTACATTTATGACAATTTGTATCGACTCAATTATATTACTAAAGGTCCCATTCATTAAACTTAGTATTGCAGTTTTAATTAAACATCTGATTAAGTAGAAACAATGTAATAAGATTGATTATTTTATAATAAATCAGATTTACAATTACCATTCTAAGTATAGGAAAAATTATTCATTAGCAGATACAAGAATTAATACCTAATTATTTGGTTATAATAGGTTCCTACCTTCAAATACTACTATTTAAATGCATGAGCTTCTTATAATTAACAGCATTTGACTTACTTGGTTATGTTAACACAAATCGTAATTACTACGAGCCTTAAGGCATTTCGTAGCAATTACAAATTTGCGTACATTGTAAGATAGACATTAGGGCTTTAGTTGTTAAACTTAGCTAACTTCTCCTTACATTCCTGGATAGTCTTGTTAAGTCTTTCAACTGTGGCAGAGGTCTGTTTAGTTGCAAGAAGTCTCGTGCATGTATCAATACTAGTGGACCAACCACAGACATTATGAAGTATGCGCACTGCCCGCTCGCCACACACGTACAAATACTGACCCGATGAATCGAAGGATACGTAGTTTATTGAACCTGAAAAAACGAGTAAAAAACAATACAGCATAAATAAACCTCAATTAAAATAAACTTGCTCGTAAGGAGGAAACTATACGATAAATAAGTATTATTGAAAATTATAACTGATTGTAAAGGTTAATAAGGTTTAAGAATATTTTTGAATGGGGATTCCCGCCTTGTATTTTACTACAAGTTATTAAAAAGTTATTGTCAGCCGATGAATGTAGTTATACAGGGTGGCCAAAAAGTCGTGGATCAAACTCAAATAGGGGATAGATGAGGTCATCAGCGGCAAAAATTGTTCTACGGGAGGTCTCTAAGGTCAACCCCTGCAGAGTTATGATTTATTTTGGTTTTTATATGAAAATTGACTTTTTTTACTAATTCTTAATAAAATTCGATAAAATCTACGTCCTGTGTCTTTTTCATAATATCCACTAGATTGGTACTGATGAGTTCTTGCTTACCACATACTATTTATAGTTGTTTATTGAGTGTGTTGAAGATAATATTAAGTTATACGATATAATTGTTTTTCAAATCAAAACTTTTTGTTTACTTCGGACCCCACTGTGAAAAAAAATTACTCTACCGAAAAGTGACTCTGTATTACAAGTTTTGGCGCATTTAATATGGATTCTGAAAAGGTATTACACATGGCCATGAGTGCCCTGTAAAAAAATAGTTTTAATCTACTTTAAAAATGGCATCATGATTCAGGTCGTTTGAAATCTCTGCGTAAATTTATATTGTTCACGTCATTACTGAGTAGTCATATGTAATATACTATAGGATTTACTTATTAAATTCGTAGAATCGCATCGCGTGTTTGCGGCGACCTTTATAGACGTCAGAGAATACGTAAGTTCCTCTTTTGTAACAAATCAATAGAGTCGCGAACCGCTCTAAATAATTTATTGGGTATCTGATAACCTCGATTTGAAAATAGGTAAATTTTCCGTTTGTTGCAGGGCGTTCTATTTTTTACGTGATCAATTGCTTCCGATTCAAAGGCACGTAGTTTAGGCACTGCGCGTGCAAATAACTAAATTTATAAAAAATAATTTTCATACCATCTAATAATACGTATTGCAATGACGTAGGTCATTTATAGTCATAAGTTTGTCTTCACATATCGTGCTTTCTGAATTCATATGAACAAGTAATTATAAATAAAAATTGATTTATAGCTTTGCCATCAAGGCAATGCAAACTCTAAGATAAACACTTCAATTATAGATGCGAACAGCATGCAAATATGAAGAATCCTCGCAACTTCTAATAATCAAAATTCCGAATTTTGATCTATGTATGACTTCAATGTGACAACAAAATTATTTTGTTTGTAATTTCAAGTTACCACAATATTAAGGTTAGCGATCATTTAAAATTGCAAACTTATCGTCGTTTAAGCATATCGAAGGTCAGATTGACAAATTCGGGTCACGATCATGAACCGGGAACTCAATACTATTATCTGACTTGGTTGGAATTAAATACTTTTTAAATGCTCTAGAATAGTGTTTCCCAACGTGAGGCCCACACCCTCAGGGGGGTAATTTGATTTTTAAGGGGGCTTTTTAAAAATTTATAATTTTTCAAAATTATATACGTGTTTCGTAAACACTTTCCAAGTAATTTCAGAATTTTAGGAAGGTTTAGGTGGGTTCAAAATATGCTGGGAAACATTCAGAAGGACGTCGTCAATTGTCACTAAAACCAGTAGCACAACCTTCTTATAGTTTTTTTGTAAAATATTGGTAATCGCTATAATTTTTGACAGCTCAAACTAAAGCGCTGCTCAAGGTTTCTAGTCAATCATTTATTGTTACAATTATATAACAGTATCTATCTAATTTAATGTCTAGTTTTGACGTTTCATACTAAAGAGTACCGATTATACACTCTTGTGAGTTTATAAGTGAAACTTTATGGAATTTTTTTATACAACAGGAGGTTAACAGGCAGGAGGCTCACCGGTAAGTAATACCGCCGTCCATTGCGACACACATTACCAGAGGGCTCGCAAGTGCATTGCCGGCCTTTTAAGTATTGGTATGCTCTTTTCATGAAGGACTCTAAGTCGAATTGGTTCGGATATACATCGTTGGGCAGTTGATTTCACATAGTGGTGGACACGGCAATAACTGTCATAAAAACGCTCGGTGGTGGTACGAGCGACAGGCTAACCATCCAATGTTGAGGATGTCTATCGGCGGAACTTAATTCTAAGCAACACATCCATCATATTTACTAAGTTGCTTTCTCCATCCCCAAAACTAATCATAATATTGTTTTGCTAGTTAAGACAAGAAGAAATTACAAATACTTACTTGAGTAGATATTCTCGACTGTCCCAAACAATTTGCCAGTGTATGTATCGTAGAAGGAAACGTTCGTGTCGCAGGCCAAAGCTAGTACTTCGGCGTTGGGTGAGAGAGCGATGCGTGGCGGATTAACTCCTGGTGTATAGGTTCCCGTTTCTAACACGTGCGGTGACTCGCCGAGTGTGTACTTGACTGAAATGTTTTATAAATATTACTTCTAAGAGTACGAGAAAAATATATTACAAAATTAACACAAGATAAGCAAACCAGCCCTAGAACCAAACATTAAATCTAAATTTAAGAGTAAACCTGATTAAGAGCAGTTTACAAGATAACTAATAGTGTTATCAAATATATGAATATAATTAGCATTTATAATTAATATCTATTTTTTACAAATATTTCAGAACGCCATTTTAACTCCAATACCAAAAGCTAACATATGTGCTAACACAATGAAGCGAATAAATATACACATGTTATAAAAAAGCTATGCTTATTTTTGCTAACAACAGAGGTACTACATATATAATTACATATTTGACAGCGGTGTGCACTTTACTACTCCCAATAGCGATTCCGATATTCAGTGTTTACGTGTTGTTCCCACGAGAATGTAAGTGCGTGCTCCTATTTCACCATGCCTACTGCTGATAGAGGACAAATCTTTTTTTAATTATTATTAATTACTTAAGGTGTCATGTGGAACATGATGTAATGGTTGCAGCTCCTTACAAACATTTTGTAAAACAAAAAACTTGGCGATAAAAAAGAGTGGCGGAGAGTTATTGTTAGTTCTTCTCTTCCGTTCTACGCCCTTGATTTGAGAGCTGGCAGTAAATGTAAAATTAGAAGCATTTAGCATTTAATATGTTTTTTTATTGACGTTCATAAATGTACAATGTACATTATGATAGCTAAATTAATAAATGATTTGAGTTACTGCATGACCCCAAGGCTGCGACATTAGCGCTACTGATATTGTGAGAACTACGTCAAAATTGCATACAAAAACGTCATGATCGATATTACTACTGGAAGTTACAGCTTTAATTCGAAATATTAATCCGTGCTATAAGCTCTAATTTGTTGACGACACTGGAAGCATTGAATAGCTAATTTTATATTTTAAGTAATCCTTCAAATTATAACGCATAAGTATATTTAATAAAAGTAGAATATTTCTAAAAATTACTTTAAAAACTGAACTTAGTTATAATGCGTATCATAATTTAAACTTTTCAAAGTAAAAAAAACTTTTTCTTGAATGTCTTCTTGTATATAATATTTGTTTCAATGCGTATTCCGTTTTTATTTATTGTGTATTTATATAAATTATTATTATAAGCGTAGCGGTGGGAATACTAGAAATCAAATAAATAAAAGCGGCAGAATTTAACATAATACAAAATTACTTTGAATTATAGTGATGACTTTAAAGAGACTTGAGTTTAATATTTTGAAATTAAGATTGATCTAAGTGATTGAGTGGGTTTCGGGCCTAGGCGTTTTCATACATGAAACTTAAAAGGTTTTGATTCCCGGTCGAAGTTTACAGGTAATTAGAATTAACGAAACGTCTACCCTTCTGACATCTCAAATACGTCGAAACTGAACTTTTTTGAATTTGAGTTTGATAACGTTCTTCATATTCGAGATTAGTTTACTTTTACATAAATTAAAAATTAATGGACAAATTTGACACAAATAGATTGGATTTTCTTATCTACCACTTAAATAATTATTTCGTGAATAATTTCCTTAAATTATGTAAATAATTAATTTTGACCTACTTTAAAGAATTAACAAACTGGAATTAAAGGAACGTTATTTTGTATTTACTAAAGGAATCTACAACACAAATAAATAAAGTCTCAAACCTATGAGACGATTAGAGAGTTGTTTGCATATTCCGCATTTTTCCGTTTTTTTTAGAACACCTGATGCTAAATGATACAGAACACTCACAAAAGGATCGCAAGTGAGCGCGAGTCGAATTGGAAATACTTAGGCTGGTTCCACTCAGTAGTGGTGAGGAGCAAAAAGTGCCTTTGAAAATGCTCAACTGTGGAACGACGTATTCAAGGTGATAAGAGTGGATGTTCGTATTCTGACTCGACGTCCGATTTACACTCTATGGTAAATTCATAGAGGACGCAAAATTATGTGAACGTCAGCTTTTAATACCGAGTGGGACCGAAATTATAAAACGCGATGGCGGTGTCTGAACTCTCCGTCCGTTCATAAAACAGTCCAGACATGCAATTGTTACATTGGACTACGGGGGCTGTCTCCGTACTACAGCACCTATAGTTAACATACAACAATTTTTAAGTTTTTAGTTTGTTATTGATATTTTTTTTTGTATTACTTTAGATTAAGGATTCTGCACTTCTCGCACGCATCACGTGTTTATTTTTTTTAGTTTTTCTCTTAACTAGGGTTGCCTGGAAGAGATCGCTTATTAGCGATAAGGCCGCCCGTTGCATCCCTTATAATTTTTATGTATTGTGTTTCTTATATTATTAGCAACGAAGTGTAAATAAATAAATAATAATATGCACAAAGTGTTGAGCCGGATTAATGTATTTCCCTGGGAATTTTCAGAATCTCCGGGCACAGGTATACAAAGAAATGAGTAGAGAACTGAGACCAGCTTCTTGTCAAGTGTCTTACTGCGTAGAAAGGGACCACAAATGCCTAAAAATAAAAAATGCCGCCTTAAAATGTCAGGTTAATAAAGACGATTGCAGTGTTCGGATCCGCTTCATTTCCATAAGATAAACAAAACAAGGATACGCAACAAGGATGTGAGCATTCTACGCATTTTATAGAGCAAGCCATTCTTTACGTAAACCAAGTACATACTAGCAAACAATTTGGTTCTATAATAAACCAGTAATAAATACTGTTTTTTAAAAAAAAAAAGACTTTAAAAGAAAAATCTTGTATTTCTAGCAATTTCGATACACAGGATTTTTTAACTGCATCCGTTTATTCAAACGATTAAAAAAAGGGAAAAAACTAGCATTATACAAAATTTACGATTGCTTCTTATTTTTTTTTAATTATCTTACGTATATTCAAACCCTTTTTGTTTGAAGACATAAACCATTATTTCTTGCTAAGTTATTTTCCTGCCATCGTGAATAGGCTGTTTTAATCATAAGTCATTTGTTTTAAACATACGGATTTGAAACGTGGGAAAAAATCCTATTACGAATGAACAGAAATTTTGGAAAGTAATACTAATGGTACATTATACCTACAGTCCCCGTAACGATAATGTGTACTTCGCTTTATTATCGTCGTGGGAAAATGTAACACGATGTAAATTTAAAACTAAATTGGAAAGTGAATTATAAACATTAAAAATTACTTAATTGAAACGTAATTATCCCGGAGAAAATAAAAAAAGTATAACTTTTATTCTTATTAAAAGTATTTTTGTTATATTTAAATAATTCAAATATGTAGGTACTTGTAAACAATACAACAGTGATAAGACACAAACTAACACCAGCTAAATAGGTTATGATGTGATTTTATAAAAACATATAAATATATATAATATATATATATTTTTTAATATATTTTTTATATATTTAGCTCGGAATAAACAAAAACTACTTTATCCTATGTAAGTAAGAATACCCTATAAACGTATTTTAATCAAATGCTTGGGATAGTCCCGAGGTTTTCCTTGTTCATTAGAAACCATTTAATATGAAGCAAATTGTAAAATACCTATTATCCTTCGAAGAACATTATGACGTCACTAAGCTTGTTTGGAATACATTTGTATAACATCAAGAGCAGTTCTCGTCCCTGATCTACCACAGGTTCGAACCCCGGCAGTGTATGGACTTTATTTGTCCGCATTTAACACTTACGCTCGTACGGTGAAGACAAAGGTCGTGAAGAAACCGGCATGTCTTAGACTCAAAAAGTCTAAGACGGCTATTCGCCTATTAGAAAAAACATATGATCACGGAACAGCTATAGAAATATGAGCGCCATTGTTATTTTTTATTGTAAAGCATTTTCAATATAAGATTTTGTGTTGATTTACAAATAGTATCTTTAAAGGAATACTTAATTATATTAATCATATAACATCGATTTAAAACAGTTTATTTTACGATTTTATACATGAAACCTTTAAAAAGCCTTATTTTATAATTCAGTTAATCCCCTGTTTCCGTGATGACAAAACTCAACACAAAATCTTCCTCAAGTATTCGCAACGTAAAGTACCTAGAACTTATAAGTATTTGTAAGTACTTCGATGCGATGTCAGTTCGTCATTGCACGAACACAAAGATTTTGCATACTTGTCATACATCGTTCGGGTACGTTGTATTATTCCAAATACGACCCCGGAAAAACTTAACGCATATTATTCGACAGTTCGAAACATATCATCGTGGACTATGAATGTAAGTTAAATGCTTTCGATGAAAACTTTTTATTCAGGCTATACATTTCCCAATTCAAAGAAGTCTCTCTTAAAAATATCTTCTAACACGTAACCATGGCAACAGACAGTAGTGTACTGTCCGTTTGATAATAACAGTTGAATTACAGTGCCAGTTATAATGCTAATTCTAGTCAGGCATCTAAACCAATACTCCCAACAATGTTAACCTAATGCTAGTCAAGGATGTATGTTTATTAAATTATTCATTCTTGTATTGCTAATTGTGTTATAGCTTATATATATATGCTATTTTAAAATCGTAGTCAATGAATACCGGATTTACCGACTTAGTTAAGGCCTGACCAACAAGTGTTGTAGAAGGTTGTTTGTATCTTGCCTATAAAAAACAAATGCAGAAATATATAGAATTTTGTGTGATAATAATAATCCAGAGGCTTTCAGGTTTATAACTCAGATTTACGTATCTGTTGTATTATTCTTTTGTTTTTCTTGTGATCAGCCTACTAATATACGACGTCAACTTTTTGGGTCTGCAGTTTTAGATGCGCATATAGCCAGTCCATTGGTGCACAGTCAGGAACCAAATCTACGACCTCAGAGATGAAACCAATAGAACAAACAACACTACTTTTAATTCGATTTTGGTCTATGACATTAACTTGCTTGATTTGATTGTCAAAAAACCATCATCTTCCCACTGCCCTGTACTGCGTCTTCATTGATTACAGCATAGCTCACAATATCTGCCCTGGCGTTCGTACTCGGGAATGTAACATTAAAATTATCTATTTCTGGCATTATTTTTACAAAAAACATAACTAATTACGCTAAACGTGGAGAAAATTATGTTAAGCCTCAGAGGATAAATATTGCGTGCATATATGAAATGGTATGGAAAAGAAATAATACTAGTTTTCGACTGCCTAGAGTTCTTGTATTTGGCAAGATCTTTTACAATATCTTCAACAATAATTGTCAAGCCAGCTTCCTCAGAAATGTTTAGGCGTATTATGTGGAACTGGTACAAAGTAGTCATTAGGTTTTTTTTTTGTTTTAAGGACAATTCACACCAATTGACCTAGTCCCATGCTAAGCTGGTGAAGCTTGTGTTATGGCAACGGATATACATACATATTATAGATAGATAGACATATAAATACATATTTAAACACCCAAGACCTAAGCACAACACCAAATGCTCATCACATCGATGTTCGTCTCAGCCGGGGATCGAACCCGGGACCCATGGATTCGCAGTCAGGGGTACTAACCACTAGACCAATGAGTCGTCGGTTTTGAGTTAATGGCGTTCATATAGACAGAGGGACTTCTTTGAATGCAACAAAATATTGCACAATTTCACTTGAATTTACTTTTATTGCTTTGTACTTGCCAATGAATAAACATTTAAATAAGCTAAAAGGCTCTTTAACTGCCCTATGATTCCTTTAATCGTAAGTAATCTATTTCATATTAAGTACCACCGTTATTAACATATTAATACGACCCATTAGAAGACTGGGTATGGGTAGCAATATTAAGTAAGCAATTATGGAAAGACTCAAATATTAACTTAATAACAATGACGCAATATACGCATAAGTTTACATCAAAAACATTAACCTGTTTGAGATTACACTTAAAATTTCTGTTTACATCAAATAAGAGGAAAATTGTGAAATAGTATTAAGTGTAATGAATTGAGAAATTGATTTTTATCTACAAAAAGTAAACTTATTTTAATATTTAAAAAAGCAAACAATTTTTTACAAATTTACTAGTTAATGAGCACAATTTTGTCATGTATTTCCATTTCAGTAAAAATGTCCGAAGTCCTGGTGGACAGGAAATTATAAGAAGATTATGATTTACACTATTGTAACTTATTTTTTAAAACTATACATGCAGAGTTTAAATAAATAAAAGGTTAAAATTGCGCCATGTACTATTTATAATTTTTTTTCTTTAAATTCTAAAACTAATCTATGATTTGTTTATGGTATGTTTATATCATTACCAAAATATGCTTTGACGGAATTTCTTAGAAGGCAAATTTTATTCGTATGATTTAATTTGACTCATATAACCATGAATCATCATATAAATTCGACCATAGCTACTGTTTGCATAATAACAACATCATCACCAACCTAAAATAAATGAATACTATTCGGCCTTTAATTGGGACATTCAGAAAATATTTAAAAATATAATTATAAGCCATGGTTTCAAATCTTAGTACATATGCTTATTTCTTGTATGTAAGACAAACTTTTTGCGGCAAATTCCATTTAATGGTATTTGCTAATTAAGTAGGAATTTTTAAATTGTCTTTAATTAAAGGGCTATGTACATATAAAATAATTAGCCAATTCGTAAATAAATAAATGACGTTGATAGCCTATATTGTGTGTCCTATAATTTTATCATTGGAAAGTCTTGGACAGTATTTTTTTGTAAAAATGTAGGTAAATATTAATTCAATATGGCAAAATTTCAACAGTCTCTAACATAACTTCAAATAGTTCTGTTTGATGCGAAAGTCGCTGATCACGGTTGCTGAAAAGCATTCCTCGAGGCAGATTCGTATTTATACCCGTTAAAGAACTTTTAGATCAGTGATTGTCGAAAAAAATTGTGTTTTCATATACGGTCTGAGGTGAAAATAGCTTCTACCCGCTGAGAGCCGATTAAGAATTAGTCTCTCAAAAGAAGGCCTTCGCACTACCGTAACCTTGAGACTACCAGGATCGCCTTCTACTAAAACTTCGATATTCTAGCCTAGTTTGTATTGGTGTAGTTGTCTCAATATCAGTAGCGCTATCGTAAACTATATAGCTTTTACTCCCTTTTATAATGTTGTTTAGGCCACTCATAGATAACTATCGGCCAGTTCTAATACATAAGATAACCCATTTGATTAGAAAAGGTTATCGTTATAAACGTTATCATTATTTGTGTATACTAGATAAATAGACTTTCTTCATAATATTTTATGTAAAAAGGTTTTATGTAATGTATGGAGATTAAGCCACTGGATCTTAAACTTGTTTAGGCTTCAATTATATTAAGGTTTACACGAAACAGCTGACTGATATTTATAGTATTATATTTTATTAATTGATAAATGATTCACCGTTTCGATATCAAACTTTATTTAGCAATGCATCATTTTTATCGCAATCTGTGATTTGCATAGGAATATAATATAACACATAAACACTACCTATGTATTAACACTAGTCTATTACTTAATTTGTGTAACAGTGAAGCGGTAAATCAATTTATTTGCTATTGAAGTTTTACAGAAATTTCTTTACACGTACCTCTAACGTCTCATGTCTCATCCCACTCTTAAAAATCACTACATAGTATAAAAGTTAAAACAAAGTCGCTTACTCTGTCCCTATATCCCTATGTATGCTTAAATCTTTAAAACTACGCAATGGATTTTGATGCGGTTTTTTTAATAGATAGAGTGATAGATGAATAAAGTTTTTACGTATAATAACATCCATTAAATAGTGGAGAAATAGCGGGCCGCTATGTTTTTATATACAACGTTCACAGTTTTTCTGTAGTGTATTTAGTATCAGCTTTGCACCCGTGCGAAGCCGGGGCGGGTCGCTAGAATATATAAAAAAGTCTTTAATGCTGTTTAATGCTAAAAATCAAGTAATATAATAGTTAGTCCCTATCTATATATAGTATCTATCGGCAGACGGTTATTGATTTATACAGCTTGTCCTCCGACAAACGCCTCCTCAATCTTTTACCAATCGTAGCGTTCTGTAGCGTTTCGAATGGACATTTTACGCTCTACCATTTATATAGGGTCCTCGCATTTTCTTATTTGCATCCCTTTCGTTTCCCACTACGTGTCTTCGTAGCACTCCATTACGTTACGATTCTGTTCCATTTTTCTCTTTTACTCTCACAACATTACCCCTCCATCTCCACATTAGTTAGATTGTGTGAGTAAGATATGTATAATAAATTATGTTTTAATTTTAATATCGCTTCATTTTATCTTTCCATTTTAATCCTAATGTAGTTCTATCCATACTGTTTTGACACATTCCCAGTTGTTCTATCAATGCCAACATCCTCATCATCCCATCCTTATTAGTATTTAAAAGGCTCCCTCTATCTCTTATCTTAATCACCGGTTAAGGTGTGAAAGGATGTCCCATAATATCTCCTTTTATAATAAAACGATGACACGGCCCGAAAATTTAATTTAGTTGCCATATAAGTTTTTACGGTCACGGCGAAAACAAATTGAATACATTTTTATTAATAGAACAACCAAGTAAGGAACACCTACTTTTGTATTACAATATCTAAATTTGCATGACAAATACAAATATCTTTAACAGAATTTACTGAACTATGCAGAACTGCGCAATACTCACTGTTAGTATGAAATAGCTTCCACGTGCCATCTTTAGATATAGTTGCAATATGTGACGTATCAGGTGTGAATGCCACGTCGTAGATTCCGGAATTGTGTCCCGTCAGCTCAAAAGCCTTAACCACCTGAAGACCAGTTTTAACTGATTATAGTTAATACAAAAAAATATCATTTTATGTTAAATGGCTTAAAATAATATCACTGTGTTCAAGGCCTAATAGATAGTTTTTTATAAATCGTATTGAGAGACAAGATAAAATTACACATGCTTGGAGTTCTACTGTTATCAAATTTGCCTGAAGACGGTCTTTAATATAAAGGTATAGTGTCACCAAACACATTACTACATTTATTTAACTAATTTTATAGAGAAACAGTTACAGGCCTAGGCCACAATTGTGTAGCTGAGAATTGAAGACTTCCAAGCAGGCTTCCCTTGTAACTTTAATTCAATAATTTTGAGATTCAATAATGTTATTAACTGTTTTCTTAATTCTAAGGGCGAATAAGTTTCAGAAGCGATACGTATGATAAAATTCAATACGTTTATCTTAATTAAAATTCAATGCTAAGATATTGAATGGATAACATTGAAATTATGACGTAATAACGACGAAGTCAAAATTATTGGAATCAGCAATTTCCTTTCTGAATCTGTTGTGACAATTCCAGGTAATAATTTAGTTAATCGTTGGCTTTTTAACAATATAAAGAGTGGCCCTGTAGCTTAGCTATCTGAGCCTAATGAAGATATTATGATATAAACTATGATACCCGCATTAAAAACCTCACCTGTTTAAAATCTCCATTCCTAGTGAAACAGACTTCCATGACTTTTACATCCGGTGAAAAACCTGTGGCCACCACAAAACGACCACAAGGGGAGATCTTAGCTGAATGTGTGTTCATCAAGTAGGTGTCTAGCCGTTCCAGGATCTGGCCTTTAAGGTCGTAGATGATCATATCAGTCTTCGCAGAGCAGGACATCATGAACTTTCCGTTACTGGATATACCGAAACCGACCACGTCTTCCTCGTGTACCTGCGGGCAATGAAGGTTAAGCTTGATAATAATATTATTCGTCTTGGCCTAAGACTGCATTGTTTAGTTTTTATTTTCTTTTACATATTTAATATATAAAATTCACGTGTCACAATGTTATACCTAACTCCTTTGAAGTTTTTTATTGATGATTCTTATGAAATTTTTTATGCATATTCAGTAAGTCTGAGAATCGGCTACTATCTATCTTTCAAACCCCCAAATGTTAACGGTGGTCCACCACAAAATTTTTATTTATTAGATACAATTTTATGTTTTTATTTTTTTTATGATACAGCATACAAAAATACATACAACATAAACGCAATATTTAGATAAAATTGTATATCGCTTAAGTTCCTCAACTACTATCTATCAATTATATTAATAGGTATTATTATACATTAATTGATATATTCATATCTTGAATATATTCATCTTCAAAAAAATAATAACATTCGAATATCATATCTCTTAAGGTCACGAAGCGTCTTTGTTTACAAACAAATAATTAATTGATGTAAAGAATTGATTCAAATGTAAAAAATTCTATATTCTGGTATTATTTATTGAAGAAACGTATTGGTGGAGCTGAGTATACAAAGTTTTTCAATTAAATGTTAATTTGACTTTAGCCGTTGCATCCCTTATAAATTTTAAAAATAAAAATAAGCAATTGTAAATTAGTTTAAAACAATAGACGTTTAAAAAACAGAACGTCTTCAGTGATATGATGTTTTTAACTATTCCCCATCGATAAGCTTTCGGTCTAAAATACACAGACGGTTTATCTTCCATCGTTATATCTCTCGTTATCTTATTCATAATTCCATACACTTTCAATCCAAACCTTAATAAATTACTACAAAATACCTAATGTATTTATATTGCGTGTAAAATACATGCCATACTTGTCTTTCCGTTTCACCAAACACAGACAATCGTCTATACACAATCGACTGCTCTTTTGCCCGTTTCGTTTTACAATCTCAGCGTTGGTGGGTACACATTTTAGCTGTAGTCTCTAAGGTTCTATGATCATCCAATTATCTTCATATCTTGACACTGGACGCATTATTCATCATGCGTTTATCTCCCCAGATAAGTTTCGTATTTACATAAGATGTAAATTGCGTGTCACAATAGTGCGATATGACGTAGTTTCGATATTAGCCTTTTAGGGTTAACGCACTTTGACACAAACAACGTGTAGTGTAAGGACCGAATAAGTGATTCTGTCTGCATTTCAGATTAAAGGTAGCAGGTAGACAATATGTTTTTTTTTTGTTAAAACATAGTAAAAAATATTGTTTGCGTATAATTTAAAATGAAGGTTTATTTTAGCAACAAATTTTGGAGATTTCTTTAATGAAGACAACCTTTTATTCTTTCAATCACAAAGCACGAAACCCTGGGGGCCTCATAGCCTAGCGGTCTTATTAGGTGGCAGCTATGTGAGGGGTACCAGGTTCGATTCCCGGTTCGAGGGCGAGTTTTAATTTAATTTAAATTTGTTCTCGGCCTTTGGGAGGGTTGTGCGGTACCGAGCGAGTGCCTAAACCGTACATGGAGAACATGATCGAATTTCTAAGGCAAAAAGCACGAATGATAAAAATCTCATACTTGACGCTGGCTAATGCACAAACCGTGCCAGAGCCATAAAAAAAAAGCACGAAACCCAATACTGGTAGTAGGACTCATTCATGAACAAATGCCTAGTTCCGCACCATATGTTACAAGATTAGTATAATGAAGCTCGCTGTGCTATTCGTTATGAAGAAATGTTTTTTAATTAAAAACTTAATACAAAACTTGAGTATAAGGTAATTTATTGGTTGTGCTGTTAAATTTTTTATAGTTAACCTAGCAAATTCCGGTATTAAAAACAGGAATGAAGCAATAGCCATCACGAACTACAATTTAATAACTCTCGCTTAACATCGATAACCAAGGCAAGAAAAATAAAAATAGGAAATCTATTTCCACTTATCATTAATCGTTTAATAAAAACTTAGGTTTACGCCGGCTCGAGGAAACGTCGAACCTTCCTGCTAAAAATAATTTTCGAGGCTGCGCGTGCGACGATCGCACAATGCACAGCCGAGCCATTGTTCAGAGGAAGGTCGCGATAACAACTACAATGCAAATTCTGGCTGGCGACTGGTGTTTACTTCCCAAAATTGAGAAGCCGATGGCCGTATAAACCACCTTTTTAATAGGTCCGAGAAATTAGATTTGTTTTTATAACAATTTTAGTTTATAGCTATATTTCTATCATAGATTTGCCTAGTATAACGCGTTTACCTGTTTTTTTTTTGACATTTCACACCAATTGACCTAGTCCCATGCTAAGCTGGTGAAGCTTGTGTTATGGGAACTAGGCAACGGATATACATACATATATATAGATAGACATATAAATACATATTTAAACACCCAAGACCTAAGCACAACACCAAATGCTCATCACATCTATGTTTGTCTCAACCGGGGATCGAACCCGGGACCCATGGATTCGCAGTCAGGGGCACTAACCACTAGACCAATGAGCCGTTTGACGAAGTTCAGCACCAGAACCATACAAAATCAAAACAGTATTTAAATGACCAAAAGTCATTCTTTCAAATATCAGAACTACGAAATTTTAATAATTAACCAACTACTGGACATATTAGTTTGGAAATATGAAAATATATATCTCTTATCGGGGTAACTCCAAAAATTGTTACAGTACTGTTCTGAAACAAATGCCATTGTTTCTGATTTGGGAAAGGGTTTTATATACCTACGTATAATATATCAGCACAAAAACGTTACATTGAACGTCGGAACGGAAACGTTTATTTGGCTCACTGAAGGAAATTTCTTTGTCTCTATGTGAGAACGCTGATAACATAATGTGCAATCATACACCTGTGTAACACTTTTTAAAAATAGATACTATATTGTTTTTAGCCGCTTACATGGTAATCTTATCCAAATGCCAATCGATATTACTACGAGACGTAGACTAATAAATGCATTTAACTTTTCCAGAGAAATATCTACTTCTTCTATCTAGAACATTAAAGTTTCGGGCGTGAACCAATTAAATTATAAAAATAAAAAATAACCAGCAATATTTTTATTAAAAATAGCTTTACTGCTGCAGTCCCCGAGTGCCACACGCTTTTTTCTGAATTTTTCGGATGAGAGATATATGATTAAAAGAATAAAATTTTAGAGATTAATAGTTTACAAAAAAAACAGAGACAGCATAGTTTAACATTTAAATTGCATAAAAACAAGTCATCCGCCATGTCTATCAGTTTATCTGTTAGCGATAACCTCAAAAACTACTGCACGGTAAATAATCAATATCTAGAATCATTCATGAGGGTGTATAATTTTTCAAGGTTAACGGGCCACGGCTGCCTCTGCGCAGCCTGGGCGGGTCGCTAGTATTTGTATTTCAGGATAACATAGTGTATAATGCTATACGATACATATATACGTATATATAATTATATACTTTACGACAGGTTCTAATTAAATAATAAGGATATTATACATCTAATTAAATACATAGAAATTACTCTATACCTAGAGCTATCAAGATGACACAGTTTTAAAATGAAGTAGACAATAGATTTAATTATTCAAATACTTCGATTTTTAAACAAAGAACTCGGTAGCAAGTAGTAAACGTCATCTAGGTCACATTCGTCATATGTATTATGCTTCTTGATAAAGCCTTGTCTGAAATGAAGGAACTGCCGTGAAAATTTATAATTTTAATGACGGTATTAATGTTTTAGCAGAAATTTTGACCTAGTAGCTTCAGCGTTCGATTCTCATCTCTAAGGGTGTAAGTTCGATCCCCGGCTGTGCACCAGTGGACTTTCTTTCTATGTGTTTAATATTCGCTCGAACGGTAAAGAAAAACATCGTGAGAAAACCGCCTACCCAAACCCGGTCGACCAAAAGTCGACGGTGTGTGTCAGGCACAGGATGATCACCTACTTGCCTATTACATTGACAAATGATTATGGAACAAACAAAGAAATCTGAGGCCCAAACCTAAAAAAAGGTTGTAGCGCCATTGATTTATTTATTAAATTTATTAATTAAATCAAGTTAAGGCGCTTTAAACTTTATTTAGCCTTTTCTTGATAGAAACCAAGTTAATCTAATCTACACCCTTTATTTCAACTAAAACTTTTTTGGCACATTGTGTTTACGCTGTGGTAAAAAGATAGTGTGATAAAAGTGTTATAAGACTGATAAAGTTGTCATAACCTTAATTGATCAATATATACATTGAACTAAAGACAGTGACAATCTCTATATAAGCATTTCTTACAATAAACAAAAAATAAGGATGATGCAAGATGTATAAAGCTTACTTAACACAAAAAACATTTTAACGATCGATAAAAATTGAGGTCTTTGTTATTAATACACGGTATTTACGACACCGACACGAAGACAGAAGCATGTACAATTACCATTACTCAAAGGTACATAAATAAATTATGTAATAGCTTCAGGTTTATTGAAGTCCAAATTGAACAGGGAATATTCATATCGGCAAGCAGCAAGACATTGTTAGACAATTGCTTAATCCACAACTAGTTCCATGTACAAGAATTCATACAAAAACAAAGCCATACAGTGTGAAAAGTATTAATTTCAATTGACTGCCTTCTTGTCCTAGATGGTATCGCATAATGCGTTTCACCTGAAAGTCTTAGGTTTCAGAAGAAATAACATCGCCAGCCGGCACTGCTATAATTTACTTGTTTGCAGGTCAACATAAAAAAACGACTTAAGACGTGGTGTTGGTTCAGCAATACATTACCTAAATTACATGGAGTAATGCCTAGAAATTGAAAAAAAAAATGTATTTGCATTTGCATCTATACATGTTTGTAGGCGGAGAAAATATTAAAAGAATGTCGTTCTATGACAGACCTTACTATGCGTAAGTAGACATGAGAAACTCGTCGAAATTTATTGCTGTACTCCACCTGTCACAAGGAGCACATCCCGCGCATCGGGATGACTAAAAATTAAAAAAAATTGTGGCTTTTCTACATAATATTCACAGATTACATAGCATTGATGTTGACGTGTTCCTGTTGTGAATATTGTTATCCTAATAGTGTTCGATGGTACATAAGAGTGATGCCTCTATAAGAATCCTTCTAAAATAATTGTCTCAATAATTTGCATCATATGGCGTGCGCTAAAATTTACGTACAGTCTAGCCCATCTCACTTAGAGCTTTGTTGATAGTGTACATCGAAAACCAAGGCGCATCGCTAGTACAGAATATTCCTTTTTATCCGCTGTTGTGTGTCGAGATATTAATTTCCCATTGTGTAAAACGAGTTCGTATTAGTTACGACAATCATGGGAATCGCATTGTGACAGATTTTTACTGTTAGCGAAATCTAGCTATCGTCACGAAAACGTTGTTTTTCTCGTTTCATAATAAATGTCTCATTGTTATGTTTTTATTATGTATACATACGAACGTGACATTTGTATAGCATAAAATCACTACAAATACTCTAGTGACGTAATTTAAAATATAACAAAATAATAGACGCACAGCAATACGCGATAGTGTATTGTCATTCAATTATTATCAAGAACTATTAAAGTCATTGTTCTGTGGTTGATTAATTGATCATTTTAATCACAAGACAAATGGCGACCAGGCTTCTGTTCCTACCGATACATTTGCAGGAAATCTAAATCGACCGACGGGTTATACGCCATGCATTACTGCACTTCAAGATTGTATAAATTTGCTAGAGGCGTTTCAGTAATATTTTAATCGATAGTCCAAAGTGCCGTTTAGCTAAGTCGGGCTCATTATTACCATTCACGTGGTACAGTGCGTACTCATACTTAATATTGTTCAGTAAAACCCGAATATTTGAGCTCGTATCGCCATCAATACGATATATGATATGGTCAAGTAAAATAGTATATTACAGCTGTTAATTATCACCCCTTCCTGACATCCCACTCGCTTAATGTCAATATCCTGTATATTTCCTCTGACCTCTCGCGATTTAATCTTACTATAAATAGATTGCACTGTACCAATGCACCGAAGCCAACGCAGTGCTACTGTTCCGCTTAATCCGTAGGTGTTTCTTAATATCAGGGGAGTCGGAGATGTAAATATTGATGTAGATGTCAACGAATAGTGCCTTTGCCAAAGCACAGGCGAGGACAGGAAATTTGTGAAAACTTCCCCGTTAGATTTTGGCGTACAGGGTACAAAATAATGTTGCCTTTTAAAATTAAGCGGCGTAGGCGTAATTAAGTTACTAATAACAATTTAAGGTAATGAATCAATAGCTCCTAAAGCTCAAGAATTATGAATATAAATGTGATTCAGCGATACAAAGAAAAGTTAAGATCTATGTATTATAGAAAAAAGGTAAAAATTGTGTAAATTTTCCCACTAGCAACCAGAAATAACTTCTTAAAACAATGCCAACATATTTATTTAAATTAAGATCTCTTATCACTAAAATGTTTTGTTATCTACGCTAACCTTTGTCTACAGTTAAATATTGGAACCTCATTGTCCCGATGTTAGTCATCAATAGCCTAATATTACAATGTCTCAATACATTGTAAGTGACTCAGTTCATAATATGCTCACACCATTTCTGGTGAGCATATTGGGGTCATGAACGGCTTTATTTACCGTTGACATGGCAATAACCAAATGCAATGAGTAATTCCTTGTTTTACGACCGTTGGCTGTTTAATCAGTCATTGGGAAATATGATTTTTATAAATGACAAATACTTGTAAACTTTTGAAATAAACATTTATGTTTTCATACGCGATTAAAGCTTTTTCAATTGGTTATCCACCAATACGAGGAAATAAATGAAAGTATATCATTTAGCTTTTTATCTGTTTGCAGAATTTTGACCTTGAGATGTATATAACTCACACGCGTGACCACCATAAAATTTGGTCTACATTATATAGTTTCAAAGGTCGGCAACGGACTTGCGTGCCCTCTGGTAGTGTGAGCGTTCATGGACGGTACAGCCTTGCGAAAACCGTTGTGTGAGTTCGAAAACTGAGTTACAGAATCGCAGGGCACCTTAACATCCGACGAGTCGAGCTTTTGCCCGTTTAATCCCTGTTCTATGAAAAAAGAAACCTTTAATACCTCATCATAAAACGTTGTAAAATTACTGTTATCCATGTACCTTATAAACGAGCTCAATCATTATAATAGACTTAAGTAAGATTAAAAATAATACGCAATTTCAAATGATTATTAATTACAACAACTATTACTGGTTCAGGGCTGTCTATTCAGGATTTTTAAAGCTTTTGTTAAGATAATAATTTGTGTCCGACAAAGACAAAAGCACGATGTTACACGCAACGCATCCGATGCGGTTTCATATTAGTATTATGATAAGCATTGGACAAGGACATTATAAATGCGTTTTACGAAACAGAAGACAAACGACGGCTGACAAAAAAGACATAAACTTAGAATTAACTGACTGTTGTTTATGGACTCCTGAGAGACTTACAAGCGCGTTTCCGGCCTTCTCGATCAGACACACTCTTTGACCGCAGTAAGATACACCTTCAGGCTTAAAGATTGAACCGAAACAGATGTTCTACGGTAAACCGATTTCTTGGAGAAGCCATCGCGATTAAGCGAGTCTATACAGAATGCAGCCACAGTTAGAACCCAGAAGTGTTCGCCAAATGGTTTCAGCGAGCAACTCTGACCCTGAGGTCGTAAGTTCGATCCTCAGCTGTGCACCGATGGACTATGTGCACACCTAACACTCGAACTTACGGTAAAATGAACATCGCGAGGAAACCGGCATGTCTCAAATCCAAAAATCGACATGTGGCAGACAGAAGGCTGAGATCTTGTCTATGAAATAAAAACTAATCAAAGAAATGGATGATATCTGCCAAAACCCATAAAGGGTTGTAGCGACATTTGATTATTATTTATTGTAATACAAAATCTATCTATATTAACCGGGATTACAATAATCTTTATCCTTTTGTAACCGCTGTCAAAAGCTAAGATATACCAATTAGAATAATATTATTGTATTCGCAAAAGCCCTTGATCTGAGTGCCAAGGATTAAGTGTCAATACCGTGTTAATCTGTTTATTGTAAGGCAAATTCACATTTATCTCATAACCTTTGTATGCCTAGATTTTGATTAAATCTTTGAAAATCAGGATGCCTGTTAGTGTTTGTTATCGTATTCAATTTGTTAGAAGTCACTTTTATATATTAGATTTAAGCGATATGCGACTATAAATCTACAAACACTGTGTATGCCTCACACTTGTAGTTTAAACACTTAGTATATCCAACATAAGTATGGTTTGTCTGCCACGTATGAGGCTATCAGATGGGGCGTGTAAGACCATAGATTCAATGTGATGGTTCTTTTTTTAAAGATTGATTTATTACTAACTATTAAACTATCTTATCAGAAACATTCAACGTCGGTTTTGCGAATACACTCCATTTTTTTTTCCATATTATGTCTGGTCACCTATAGATAGCGTATATGTTTATAGCAGTGACCACGGGCAAAGGAAGTAGAACAGATGTTTCATTTAATGATGAAATAAATTAACCATAACATCGTACCATCTGTAACGATAAGTAAAAACCGCGGTTAATTGTCATAACTAGTTACAGTTGCATCACTAATGATGAAACAACAAACCAGGAAACGCAATAGCATTAACGAATCGAGACAATTATATATCAATTTAAATCAGCTTATTTCGTGAAATAACCAGATATTACTAGAATTAGAATTAGGAAAATCACAAATCAAATTTTGTAAACCTTCTGTTACGACTTAAATGTTAGCTTCGAAATGTTATCGAGAAATGAGTTAACTTTGTTCTTTTAAATAATATAGAGCTACAGTTTCGGTTTTTTTTAATAGGCAAGTAGCAATTTTTTGGGTCTAAGACATGTCGGTCACCCAATGTCTTCCTTTACCCTTAGTTCAAATAAACAAAACAAATTAAAAGCTACTATCAATCGCAACAACAAAACATTTATTGAATGAAGAGCTAAGATATTATCTATATAGTAGTAATATAAGCTATTGCTTATACCTACTGTATTTATTGTAAGTCTAATGAGGCACATTTTTGGGTCTGTTTAATAAATAAAAATAATATAATAATAAATATAACACTATCAAAACGACCAAAAGGTTTTTCGAACAAAAAATTGATTTACGTTTTAAACAAAGTCTATTCATTTAATATAAATATAGCGTGATACATACTCAAATAAAAGACGGCATATTTTCTCTATATTCCTATTTTATGGATTACATAGCCTTTGTTCGATAACAACAATTATACGTTACATTGAATTTGGTATCACTGTATGTGCTCTTACTTTATTTTAGCATAAACACAATTCGAAAGACAGAGACGAACGCACGGTTTTTTGTATCAATTATGTCCTTATTTCCGGTTAATTGGAAAAGCGCTCAGGCAGTTCGTTCGCACATAATATGCTTTTATTCTTAAATTGTATAAGAAAGTGTGAATTCATCTTTACAATAACCACTGTAAAAACCCTTACATGACAGAACCTGCGCGTGCTCCTCGCGGCTAATTTCAGTACATTTGTGAACTACGCAGTATACAAAGTGAATTTAGCATTTCCGAAAATAAATACAGAAGCGGAGCAACGTCCCGGCCTCAAAACATTTAATGTTTATATATTGTTTACTTTCATTCATGAAATACTACTATTTTTATATCAACATACTGGCTTTCATATTTACGAGTTTATTTTTGCAAAACAAGTGATCAGCTGCTAGTAGTTGTTTATACGCTATTCAGAGTAATTACGAGTAATAACTTACTTAGGTAATTTATTAAGGATTTAATTCACTGCTTTATCAGCTCAATAAAATTCCTTTTCTTAATTTTTTTCACTGGGAACCAAAGATTCTACGTCACGACATGCGTAAGCCACAGATATGTGTATCTGTATCTTATTATCAAAGGAGGTTAGGATAATTATTTCGCATTAATTAAAGTACAAATAGGTGCGCCAGTGACCACGACCTAACGACCTCAGAAATATTTACTGTAATGCGGTCGTTCATTTATTACGTAAGCAGATTTACTGCAATATATCCCCCCCCCCTCTCCTCCTCTTGTTAGCAAAAGTAAGCAACGCTATCAAAAATAATAATACATAAACGTATTAATTTTTTATAGGAATCCTCGAAAATACATTTCGTTTTCTAGCATAGACAATGTGGTAGCTAAATCTATCTTATTCAAATTATTTTCATTTAAATTTGTTTTTAAGCAGTAAGCAACAGTAGGTATATGTCACCGTCAAGTGTAAATGTTCATAAAGGGTAGAAGCAAGAGAGGATTGCCGGGCTGTCTTTGAGAAAAACGCGGTAAAATAATAAAATAACGTTATTTTAATTCCAGGAACTCTAAACCTAGGCAAATAAATCGATTCAAAACAAAAATTTCGTATATTGTTTGCGTCTACATCAGAATTATCATGTTCTATCTATAGACACAAGTAATCAGGTCATTAGCAATTGAAATTCAACACGGGTTATTGTAACCTTGTAGTAATGGACGATATTATAATGGCTCTTCTATTGAAATATCAAAGTGAATATTAAACAGCTCTATCGTTTAAGCCATAAAGTATTGTCACGAGCTAGCAAACACCGTAAATCTAAAAGGGTTTGTTTTAAAAAATCAACATCACTTCACGTCGTTCTAGAATCTTCAGTCTTCGAGAAGTTTCTGATCTTTCCTCGCATTCAATATAAATTACCCCCCCAGGCCATAGGCCTAGAGAGTTCACCCTAGAATGTTCCTTCATTAAAGGAATAAAACCAGGCCTGACAAGAATAAAACGCCTGAAACGCTACTTGTTCTAAAATAACTATAATAAAAATAAGTACATATGTGATAGATAGCCATTCTTCAAATAGTCATAAAACACATTTCAGATTGTTGAAAACGTCTCTTACATGTAGAAACAAACATTTCATTCAACCCTTCTTCGCAACAGTATGAACACTTCTAGCATATTTAGTTAGAAAAACGTAAACTATAATTCTACAATAAGTAATGTGTGTAATATGTAATATGCAACTTTTCCATTATTTATCTTAATTAGAGACAGAACTATCTATATACTATTGATAGATTATTTTTCGTTTTGGTTTATGTTGGCGAAAAGGCCAAGACATTATCATATATTCAATATGTAATACAAATTATGCTTTCTTAGTTTTTTGAATAAAAAGCAAACGGGTCGGACCCTCATATGATTTTAAGTGATACCGCCGCCAATGGACACTCACACAGTCAGAAGGCTGCGTAGCCGGCATTTTAGGTTCGGTAATACCTATGTACATATTATTTCCGAACCAATTCGATATGCCTCTATGGATAGTGGTGGTGTCGCAAACATATTTGTTTAAATAATTATATAATTGTAAAGTAAATATCGCTCTTAAAACCGCTTTATATGTCCTCGATTCTCTATCGAATGATTTTAGTAAACGATATAAGCAATTACCTGTTTTAGTATGTGCAAAAAACTAATAACAAAACCTAAATGCATAAATTAGATACAGTTTTGCACGCTCTGTTTATTTGCGATGACAAATGTTTAAAAAACAAAAGAGTATCACCTACTTTGTTAATAATTTCCGAATACAGTTATATGGGCGAAGCATGTTTGAACCTAGAACGCATATTCGCGATCTATGGACTAAGTATTTAGTAGTTAGTACAAAAGGGTAGTTTAAAAAAGTATTGATTTATAAGTAAGGTTGTATTAAGAAGCTTATTGCCGTTTAACGTATTAAACGCGTAATAAATGTATGAAAATCTTAGTTTTCGCGTTATTGTGTGGATCACATTCCCACAAATATTTTAAGTAGACCTTAGAGTAGTTAATTTGTTGATAACAATAAAAGTTTAACAAATGATACAAAATAATTACATAAAATAATATATGTTAGCCATAAGATTACTTATAATTAATTAAATAAATAAATAAATAAGTACTGGCATCATCGTGTGTATGTTATCCCTGAGGTCGTAGCTTCGAATCCCGGCTGTGCACTAATGGACTTTCTGTCAATGCGCGCATTTAACACCCGCTCACACGGTGAAGCAAAACATCGTGACTAAAGTCGAGAGAAATACGTCATCGGCGTGTGTCAGGCACAGAAGACTGATGGCTATGGCTGACCTACTTCTCTATTAGAAGAAAACAAATGATCACGAAACAGATACTACTAACTTGTTTTAAATTTAAATTATATAGCATAATGTTGATTAATTTCAAACACAAGTTCCAAATCGAAAAATAATGTTTTTAAAGAAAATTTAATGTTTTATCGGGAATTCATCCAATAGTTTTCATACACCATCCGTTACCTAGCTAAGTTCGATATAAATCATCCAAAACACCTGAATACATAAAATAAATTATAAATATTTCTTATTAAGCAACAACCGTTAGGCCTACAACGCACTAGCGGCTGGCCGCAATGCGGTGTGCCGCTGCGGCGGGCCGCGGTATATACGGTCCGCCGTAGCGGCCTGCCGTATTCCGGCTAACCGTCCCTATTGCGGTCCTATTGCGGTCTGCCGCAATCGTCACTCGTCAGTGCTTCTTAAAATATTACAAATTCAAATTTAATGACGTGGAATAAGTGATACATGTATCTTATGTTCCATAATAAACAAATTTTATTTTTTTATTTTTACTCTTTTAAAATTGGTTTACAATATTTTGTTTACATTTGTTAAATAATTATATGTGATGACGTAGGTAGGACGGCTAACCGCGCCGAGTGCGTGGAGGGGACGCGGCGCGCCGCATCATTCAACCGGTGCGGCTCGCCGGAGCTCCAGATCAACCGGAGCGGTTGACGGTTGACCGCAAGTCAGTGCGTTGTTATCGTGCGGTTTCATATAATAATCGATGTGCGGCCTGCCGCAGCGGCACGCCGCATTGCGGCCAGCCGCTAGTGCGTTGTAGGTCTAAGCATATAATGTGGCAACCTTGAGTAATCGTACAGATTGGTCATTCTGATTACTCTTATCATACGTTAGGTCATTGATATCGGTGCGATGCATTGAACTCACGAAGTGTGATGAACTAAAAATTAATTTTCGCAAGGCATCATGACACAAAACAACCTGATACTCTTCATACATAAGTCTGAATGCACTGTTTCTATTCTCTCGTCTCTTTCTGTTTACGCTGTGATGAAAAGAGACAGATAGGTGAATGATTGGATACAAATATTTATACGAAAAGAAAATGGCTTTTACGGAATTGGAAATTTTTCTTATAGGATGAGCAAAAGCCGGGACGCCCAAAAAGTCCATCGCAGCCCATGGGCCCATACTTCCCTAATGCCCATTTTTTAACGACCTATTAGATGATATTTGCGTATAAGAAACTGTCAAAGCAAACATTAGCTTGCGTATCAGAAATAATAGTTTAACCACAGACACTTAATTTGTTTTACGATAACCTTTGCTTCAGTAATTATTTCCGTTCTACGTATGAAAAAACCTTATACCACTACCTCTAATTCCTTGAGGATACTATAAAACAGCCATCGACGTGAAAGATAATGTTAGTAATAGTGATTGCTTCCGCTTAACAAATTTTTTGTAAATCGTAAAGTAAAATCTAAAAAAGTTATCTTAAGTGAATTCACAATGAAGGTGGAAAAATCAATTAACTTTTTGCACACTTATCTACGGAAACAAAAAATGTCATTGTCACGCTTAAAGGACGGTGAGGGCATTACAAAATGTGGGTTTTTAAACCTATATTTTAAAATAAAGTTAAATTTAGTCGTAATTAAGTATTTAAAGTTAAATTTAGTCGTATTAAATACAAATAATTAAAATACACAGTATCGAATAAATTTTAATGTGTCGTATTTAATCATGTTAAAGTCATTTTATTATATACTAGATGACCCGGTGAATTTGGTATCACCTCACATCACAAATATATGTAATTTGTGTAAAAACTTATTGCAAATCTATTAAACCAGACAAAAGTGATCTGAACACATACTACAGCTATGAAACACAACTTTTAAATCTTAATTTCTAAAAAGACAAGACATAAAATATAGCTTTAGAGAGGCTAGTTACGAAAAGTTTTAATTGGAATTATACCTGGATAAAGGTTAACTTAACAGAAGAAAAACAAAACATAACCTTTAATAATTTTAATTATGTAAATCATGTTTACAAATTCTAATATCTATGACGCATTAACCATTACTCATTATGTATTATCAATGCGATGTGTATGCTTTACGCATATCGAAACCAGATACAATCCACGCGCAATTATACAATTATCAAAACAACCAATGCAAAGTTATATCTTTGTTACAAATTTTTTTGTTTGTTATCGATTTTTTTTATTAATGATTAAAGATATAAACCCATTGTTTAAACAATATTTTCTTTTCTTTATTTAAATAAGTTAATTTAAAATATATTTACCCAAAACTAATGAATACATACCTAAAATTCAAAACGGAAACATTTAAATCCTCTGTGACATTGTACGTACGTTGACCTGATTTTAGTATGTTTTTGATAAGACGACCTCGTTATGGAATTAATGACATTCGTAACAAAGGAAGGAGATGCGCAAAACTTTTGCCATTAAAAATATATTTTATTTAATTACATTGACTAAATGAGTGTCTATGGACTGCGGTTGTAGCGTCTTATGGGCGACCCTCAGGGTTGTTTGCCTCCTATATTGGACTTCGTAAGCGAGCAAAGAATTCGTGAAAAGTAATTCTGTTTAAAGACTTATAATTTCGCCGCATTAATTTGACCCACGAATTCCAAAATAGCTAAGTACCAAACACGAGTAACGTTTCTATAAACATCAAATATTTGCGTACTCGTGTTAGAAACGTTTGGTTACAAATGTTTACTAGTCGTGACCTTCAATACAATGTTTAGGAAATGCTACACAGCAGGACTATTAAAATTAGAATTATTTTCAAATAATCCGATTGGTATTGAGAGTGTCCATGGGCGGCGGTATCACTCACATTAGGTGAGCCTCCTGCCGGTTTGCCCCCTGTTCTATAGAAAATAAAAAATTGTTAACATAGCTGATCGATTTTATCGAAGAATTGACGGTTAATAATTTAAAGAGTTTAACCTCAGTACTTTATCACATTGTAATACATAATATGTATTTATAATATCTACGTAACCTATATTTATGATTGAAACACGTGCTATTGACGAGACATTAATTTTGGACCTAATTATATAGCTGTCATTTATCTTAATATATATAAATTACGTGTCACGTTGTTTGTCCGCTATGGACTCCTAAACTACCGAACCGATTTCAATCAAATTTGCAAACCGTGTGTAGTTTGATCCAACTTAAAAGATAGGATACTTTACATCTCAATTTATACCCGTAATATTATTTTATTGCAAAATATTTGTTTATTATTTGACAGTCAATACCAACGTTTCAAATAAGCTACAATTTAATGGCATTACGACCAAAAAAGCATGGTGGTCCCCATGACTGGTGTTCTCCTACCGTTTCCCTTGAATAGGTTACTACTATGTATTATATAACTAAAACCTTAGCCACAGCAACGCTTGGCCGGTCTGCTAGTATTATATATAACAATATATCTATCTATAACTACAAGCGAATAAATTATAGTAAATTTAGTTCTTGTCGAGAAATAGCTTTCCTAGATCGGCGTAATTCAGAATAGCACTACAGAATCTTTTAAACGTATCATTATTCTATTACCTGAATCGACATTTCTAAGAAAGCTAATGTAATAACTCTACGATATAACATACATACAATATGTAAATGTAACAAATAATTTAAAACAGTATTAATTATGACCTACCTCAAAACTATCATGACAAATTAAAGTGATGATGTAATCATATTATAGTTGAAAATATTCATGTGTAATCTATGTAGAATTACCATAAAAATATATTTTATTTATTTATATTATCACGCCTTTTTCTCGAAGGGGTAGACAGAGACCACGGATCTCCACTTGCTACTGTCCTGACATACCTCTCTCGCTTCATCCACTCCATCATGACTTTCACCACCCATGCTCGTCGGTTATGGATACTTGTCCTTCTCTATGGTCCTAGATTTGGATTGGTGGTGGATTTGCTCCAGGTATGCACGGCCTACCCAAATTCACTTCACTACGCAGGGTTGCCTTGTATATCTTACTTGTTAACCGCTTCTCATTCATACGTTCTACATGGCCAAACCACCTAAGCATTTTCGTCTCCTTGTCACAAAGTCAAAATCATTTATTGATATAGGTAACACAATGTACACTTATGAACGTCAAGAAAGAAATATATATTTAGAGCTTCTAATTTTACATTTACTGCCAGTTCTTAAATCAAGGGCGTAGAACGGAAGAGGCGAACTGGCAATAAACTCTCCGCCACTCTTTTGAATTGCCAAGTTTTTTGTTTTACACAATGATTGTAAGGAGCTGCAACCAATAGTTCATTAATCATATAAAAAAAATTATAACAAAGATTTGTTCTCTATCAGCAGGAGACTTGGTAAAATAGGAGCTTACATTCACGTAGGAAAAACACGCAAATACATAGACGAAATAACTAACATAACACGTTAGTGGTATCCTTCGATTCTCAATCCTGAAGCGGTGAGTAAAACCCAAATCAAAGTCATATCAATATTTGAATCGTCTATATTAACTAAACTTTTGTTGATATATTATTTTATTCATTAACGGCTATTTAAGTCAGGATTTACATGCACACAATCAAAAGCTTCTATGCTCAAAGCTTCGTAAACGCTCTATATTTAGTTGCAAGGTTCTTTAGTAAAACTTCAGTTAGAGATAATTTAATGAACTCTGAGTACGGCTGATAGGTATTTCATTGCTATTATCATGCAACGGAGTAAGACATGATTATAACTTGGTCAAATTTTACTGCTTGCGAAAAGTATGTACATGAAGTTGCAAAGAAATATTTACTTGTTTTTTTGCGTGAATATCCAATGCTACTGCACCGATTTGAAAAATCTTTCACCATTAGAAACCTACATTATCCCTGATGAATTGAATGAATTGAATTGAAAATTTTCAAGACGTTCATCCGAAAAATACCAATGAAATCCCTATATCGCTGCGTTAAAGTGATGTACTAAACTTTTTCAATATCTATAAGAATCCGCGATACCATGTCTACTAATACATATTTAATAAAAATAGCCGTGCCTAGAAGACGGGACTGAACACCAACTGAATTATTTAAGTAGTACATCAGAGTTTGTCACCATACATTGCCACATAAACAACAAAAACTGCGTGTCATACAATCGCAGTGCGCAACTATTCACAGTGAAACCGAAAGTAAAAGTGTGCCAAGAAAATGCGGTTGTATTATGTGCGCATACGACTTAGCACATATCATTTTTAGTGGGCTTATTTAATCAGGTTACGATTTTGCATATAATATGTACTTTTATTTTATATAGAATATGTAAAAAGGTCTTAAACATCCATTAAACTTATAATTTCTAAGTTGTAGAGTAATAAGTAGTATTATCTATACTTCAGAAATATTTATCTTAGTTTCCGCTTTTTTTATGTAACTTTACTGTAATGTACTTTATTTAAGCTAATAAACAGTTATAGTCTAAAATACAATACTAGCTATTTTTACTTAATTGACAGTCCACTCACTAGTGTCTTTAAAGAACTGTCTAATAAACCTAGCACATAAGTGCAAAGTGCAACTCATGTTCCCAGTTCCTTCTTTCCTTATTCCTTCTCTAACACTAACTGAGAAGACTAGATTTTTCGCAGCGGCCTCCACATTCACGTTGTGAAGAATACTCTGTTCGTGGGCTTTGACAGGATTTTTATTCATGTTTTGGCTTAGTAACAATTTGGATTATTTTAGGCTTAACTAGCATGTGCGAGTAGGTCATATTATTAGTACAAGACGCTACAGCACTATGCGCTACAGCAAATAGAAAACATATCTATGTTCCACTGTCTAGCATTTAATAAATCACCATCGCTTTCACAACTGACAATGATTAAACTGTGACAATATTTACTGACCGTAAAATGAGATGGCGAGGTTTGTTAATAATATTAGAGGCTCATCTTATATTTTTTCTCATTAAACCGGTTTAGTTGTTTACATTAAATTTGGTTATTTTCCGGAAACAATTAACGACAAATGACATTGAAATAAGTCGTAGTGAGATATCCTTCTCATATAAACATAATATTTACATGTTATCAAATGTTTATAAAACTCATTATGATTCAACATAGAAAAATATAATCATATGTATAGTCTGTGTCTTATTGACCGAGTATACATATGATTAGAACTCTCTTATTGACCTTCATTACTCAAAAAATAAATTTTTATTAAGCCTGCTAATTGCATAGTATATAGTTTCTATAGCTTCCTGGCCGAGAAGCTTAACTACAGGGCAGTATCTGTTATCCCTTTTCCTAGAAATGGACTTTTATGTGACACGGCACATAATCGTAGGTACTTTCATATATGACCGAGGCTGGTGGACATCCTATCTTCGTACCTACAATGCCATTTTCGCCTGTCCGTGTGGAGGTAGACGATACATTTATGCTATCCTTACCTCAATTATTTTCTTAATTTGACAGTAAGGTTAGCATACTTTCTATTATAAACAAAACACTACTGTATCGAGATTAGAAGCCTTTAGATCCACGGACCTCCAGGCTAAGCATTACTGAACCATTGACTCTTAGAAAATTATTTGGCTACCTTTGCATTGAACGGTGCAATATATTAAAATTGTATTACAATTTATTATGTAGCTGGAAAGTCACAGGCTCCTCAGTTTATAACAATAAATAATTATCATCTCTTACCTTGTCAAAACTGATGGCATGCGAAACAGAAACGATGAGATCTTTCTTCTTTTCAACCTTGTAGCCCATGATGTGGTTTTCTTGAACTGTATGAACAACGAATCCCTTGGAGTCAGGGCTCCAGGCGATGTGTGACGCGTAGTCAAACTCAATATTAACTCTTATATTTCTGTGTTCTTTGCTGTTCAGATCACGAACTTCCCATAAAATCACCGATCCATCTGTAAAGTTTAAATTATAATAAATCCTTAAAAAGCCTTAGTTAAAGAACGTTTTGTTATGTTTATTTTCAAAAAGGGACAAAACAGTCAAGTCAATAACTTTTTGAGGATTGTACTACATTTTGAATAGGGAAATTGTTTATTTTGTTTTCGAGCTGCACGGATTGCAATTCCTAGCATTGTTCTGTTAACAAGCAAATCTTTTGGTCTGCTATATATTCATGTTATAATGTTATGAACGATAAGACCTCTGTGTTATATTGTTCTTTAATGTTTTTATTATTATTATTATTACGATGAAGAAACGCACTAGTTAAAAAGCATTTAGAATTAACTGTGACAGTGTTATTCACATTCAAGTTAAAATTGTTTCTTGTTTTAATACCTGGATGAATAATAAACAAATTTCTATGTTTTTCAAATTGTAGTTATTTATTATATTATTTACACACCTACCCACCGACCGTGAATCAACCGAATATAGCCATCCTGGACACACCAAAAAAGGTGCATTTTTTATCTTGATTGATTGACGTGTACACAATGTCAAAATGCATCTGAGCCATGACAGTAAGCTTAATGTCAACCTTGTACATTTTGACCTTAAACTCACCCACAAGTTTTATAACAATGGGTTAACTGATTAACAATTCCAAAGTAATCAAATTACTTTAACTTAATAATGGATAGCGTTTTTGTGGCTCTGTCCAGCCCAAACATGCGTTTAAACAAGTTTAACGTCTGCGTCAAATATTTGTATGAAAAATCTTAGTACTGTGCGTAATCGCTGTAAGATTTTTCTTCTTGATCTAATATAGAGGTAATTCACGTTAGTATTTAATACTCCAGTAGCTGACAAACACATGGTGGGTTGAAGTAATAATGACCGAAATACTTCAATGATATTACATACATGTGTGAACAACTAATAATGATAGTAATTAATTTATAATATACGTAGCTTGAGGGTCCACTTTCCAATGTTTAGTGACCTTATGACGTTGAACTAATACATTCCTTGAATTCCATCCCTTCGGACGGAATAAATTAAAATAAAGTTAGTGAAACGAATATCATTCATATCAAAGAATTTACGGGATTATAACATGGTATAAGTTTATATCTCTATCTAATATATAAAATTCTCGTGTCACAATGTTCGTTCTCATACTCCTCCGAAACGGCTCGACCGATTCTTATAAATTTATTTTATGCATATCCAGTAAGTCTGAGAATCGGCTACTATCTATCTTTCAAACCCCTCAGTGATAAGGGGTGTCCAGTACAATTTTTTTTGTTTTTATTTTTTTATGATACAACATACAAAAATACATACAACCCTTAATTTTCGTCTACCCTCTACGATCCACCCCTATTTTTTATTTGTTAGTTAAGTACTTATAACTTGAACTCTGAGGTTTATATAGAGAAAAAATCACAGAAAACCCTAAAAAGTTTTCATTCCGGAAAACCGAACAGTCTCTGGGGTAGCATAGCAAAATGTTCCATGTAAAAAATTGGCTAAGTAAAATCACATTATGGAGAAACGAAGTTCACGGGGACAGCTTGTTATTTATATGTTTTACCAGGTTAAGCGAGAAATAAAAACGGTAAACAACAATTAAAAATATTCGTCTACAAAAAAGAAATAAACGTTCAAGACTAAATGCCACATTTGTATTTTGCATTATGAAGGTGAGTTGTAAACAGTATGAATGATAAAATTACGGCCCTAGCGTGAACACCTGTAGAAGACTTGCAGGTGCATGGCCTTTGTGCCATTTAGTATTAACTTATGTCCTCTAACTAGTAGTTTCTTAGTATTTTTTTGTATATTCTTCGATAGCCCGAAAGACTGTCTTGACACTTGTTGTTCAAGGAATTATCGCTTATCGTACTTTTGACAAAATGAATGCTGTACTACTGTGTTTTATAATTTCTGTTTTAATGGCGTATAAAAAAAATCCCGATCTAATATGATAATTACGCTAGGATACTACGCCAAACCTCTGAATGGATGTAGAAACTACGAAATAATATTTATGAATACTTTAGAAACTTTGAATCCCAAAGTATAAAAGCAGCGGATATGTGCCAGTAATACTGTTTATGTTAACCTATCGGGCATAACAAAAGTGAAAGTGGATGTGGGTTCAAAGAGGCTAAGTGAGACGATGTCATCGCACTGTTTTGAGAAACAAATATACATGAAATCGTTTAAAGTTTAAATCCTTTCCTATTTTTAATTCTTAAGCATATGTGATCATCTCTAGGCTAGGTACCTATCTACCTCACTGTGTAAATAGAAGGGTATTTTGGAATACGTAAAAATTCGCTCCACGCTAGCCCATGTTTATATAAAGTATTTGAACATGATTCTTTCGAATATAATTAATATTTGAACTTGTGATAACCTACCGCTCTACATATTTCCAGACAAAATACACACACGTCATATTATATTATTAGTAAGTATTACATAAATATTCCAATTATACAAGAAATCAGAATATGAATTTTATAGATTACTAACTGTTGTTCATATCACGGCAGTGCAAAATATTTTAACGTGAACAAGAGCGCTTGGGACTAAATTTGGTTAGTAACAGTGTGATATAGTGAAATCCCAAGCCCAAGTCAGGATATAGCCAGAATTTCTTAATTTAATAAAAAGAAGAATCAATCCATCTCCATGTAAAATCTCTTCCATCTGGAAATTCTTCCTCGCTCAGGCAAAGTCCCATTGCTTCGTTGCTTAGTTTTAAGGTATCGATAATTTAATTGAAGATGATTGATTATGCTTACCATCAAAAGTATTCGTATGTCATACAATTATTCTTGCTCTAGATATTGTAACAATCTGTGTTGGTACTTGTAGAGTACAATCGATAAACTAGGTGAGCGTGCAGTAATGCGGGAACCGGCGAAAGGTCACCAGAGCAGATATCGAAACTGAGTCACTGTAACAAGGCCTTGGGTTTCAGGCGGTTACCTGAAGTGACGGTCGATCGGCAATGGCTATTTGAAAACGTAACGAGCATTCACTTTACAGTGAGCAATAAAATAATCGTTTAAAACAAAAAGTGAGGTCTGTGTAACCATTTATACGATTTTTGAAATCTGAAAACGTTTATGGGTCCAGGTGGCAAAATAACCAATGGTTATATCCATACAACGACCACTAGTTAAGGACCAATATGGTCGCCAAACTCCAAAAAAGTACATTGTTTCTTTCCATTTTTCGTCATCGTTTCTTGAAGTAGGGCGAATGGAAAAAGTATATGGTGGAGTTGAGTAGTTTATGTATCCATTTTGAAACATCGATACACGATTTAAATAACTTCGCTCCATAGAAAAAAATCCATAGCCAATTTTTGACACTTTGAATTCATTTTATGATGAAAATGTGCTGGGATAGAGCCTTGACTAAATTACCAGCATCACGAGCCACAAACACACTATCACACAGCACAGCCAAATTAATTATTAAATAATTTTTATTGATTTTTTCCTTTCGTAAATGTTTCTATTTTTAACCTTTATGTATATATTATGTATTCCAGCTCTGATTATATGTTAAGTATAATTGTTTTTTGTTGTATATAATTTATGTCAGCTGTAAGAATTACGAAATCAATCAATATAATCTTATTGTATGCAATCATTTCATTTTATTAAAAATGATTAACAGAAATATTTATATACGTATAATTAATCTCTCTGCTCCAATGATAAGTGAGAGTTTTACTTTAAAAATCTAGCCTTTTTTAAAATATTCTAACTTAAAATTTCGTTTTTCTAAACAAAAACACAAGCCAAAGGTAACAGAAAATAAACCACTAATTATTATAACTTAATTAAATAAATAAAAATAAATATCGCTTTTAGCTCCGAAAGACCAGAAAATTTCAAGTCATCATCCACATGTTTAATTTACAGTAATCATACCAAAGTGGGCTTTGCAAGAGTTTTCACCATCACAAATCCATTTTTCATCAATTTCTAGTGAACTATAAAACTCAATTGACATCTTTAGCGAGAAATTGCATGAAAGTAATCATGATAAATATGATTAATGTACGTTTTTGTTTCCGTCATTTCATTAGTCATTTTCTAATGTAATCTAGATTTTATCATTATGTGTAAGAACGGTTTAATTATATCTTAAAGTGAAAGTAGTTTCCTTCTTCCGATCATCTATGTGAATAGAGTTATGTACTCGGTAATATAGCGTGCTTCTTGACAATTTTATTACTAAGCTAAATTGTCTCTTGTTAAGAAAATTCTCGGGTGAAATTGTAAAAGTATTAAAAATCTTAATTAAAAAAACTTTATGAAGCAACATCAAAATAATATACTTCATATGGATATATAAGCAACCTACACATAACGTTGACGTATAATAATAAAGAATACTTACCAGATATAATTTTGGATCAAGATCGAATATATTATCTTGTAATTCGTATATGTAAATTAAATCAGTACTACATATTATATTAGCAAGGCATTTCACGCTCTAAATGTAGTTATCATTTTACAATCATCTTCAAATAAATAATGCACCAATAAAGCGCTTGTCAAAATATGATAATATACCAGGTGAGATACGATATCCCTGTATCTATTTTCCTTATTAAATTTTTTAAGTATCGTTCCTTCCTCTGTGGTTAATTACTTCTAAAATGGTATTGTATGACATACATTTTGAAAAGCACATATCAAAAAGATCATGCCAAAATGTACACAAAACTCCTGCAACACTATAATAAAATCTATACCGACAGCGTTAGCAACTGTAACAACTATGTATTCCCAATAATCAATACCGGCTAGCTGATATCAAGCATGCAGCTGAGTAATGAAGGCGGTAACAAATTGATTTCTGTCTCGGATCACGCAATATGCACTTGATTTTCCTCAAAGTACGAGGGTGACGTCAATAACCATCTACAACCCACCTGACGCAATATCCGGGGAAAAATGACATCCGGCAAGTAATATAAGCTAGCATATTACACGGAAAATATTAGATTTTCTCCATTCTGGGAACCTGACCTGACTTAACATATAATGTTAAGCATATATGTTATATACGTTAAACCATGCGTCGCGTGTCGATTAGCGAATCAATGTTTACTTATCGCATTATTAATATTTTTCTCTTAGAATCGTCTTTAATAAAAATTACATCTAGTAATATATATCTTCTCTTTTTTTAATACGGTGACTCCATCCATTCAGACTTTGGGAGCGTTCAAGTATTACGTAACGAATTTTGGGGGGAGGGGGTCCTATTCTAAAACGTTACGATACAGGGCGGGGATTGAACTACGCGTTATTGTTAATATTATTTTCGAATTTTAAGGACTTTAACAACATAATGGTATAAAGAGTCACTAGGTGGTCTCGAAACGTTTTACTTTCTTGGGTACACTACTGTACTTGGGTATAGAAAAATGTTACAGCGCGTTACATGTGGGGGGGGGGGGGTAAATAATCTCCAAAAATTGCGTGACGTAATACTTGAACGCTCCCTTTTGCCTTTGACGTAGTTATTTGGATATTATTAACATCATTTGTTCAAGCGGTAGGTATGTGTGACACACAAAAACATAGCAACAATTATAGTACGACTAGCCAGGTAGACCACATGTAACGATGAAATCACTCCACAAAAAACAAGTGACTCGTCATGTTTTTGTTTCATGCTGATCTTATTTTAAAAATTCGTTCACCTTTATAAAAACGTATAGAACATCCTTTGGCTTCTCTCGGAATGCTTTTGTAATCCTAACCTGTTTACCTTCACTAACCTGTTATGATTCACTCGCCTGGACTTTTTAGTCGACCATTGAGAGTTTAATAACATGTGTGGTGTGCGTTTAATAATAATACCTTACGATGTTTTTAATATCATATAAAGAGAACTCTTCGTACAAAGAAGTGTGATTGAATTTTTCCTTGTTCCGATGAAGTATCGTGCTACAGACAGAGACAAACAATATATTATAACCTCATATATTAGTTTAAGATTTCTTTTAACAAATCATTTTTTACATGGCATAGGTAATGAGGTTTTTGTTTGAAATAATAAAACAGGTATTGCAACATTAGATAAATCTAAACATGTTTTTATTATACATATATGTTAAAATATTTATTATCTATATAACCTCACGTTACATACATTTCTGGGTCGATATATTCAAAGTTTAAGCCTGTTTGACCCACATTTGATAAGCTCTAGAATTAATACGATAACGAAATTTGCAATTTGCAATGCGTAATATCCATCGCGGTCTTAGTTCAACATGGTTCAATGTACCTTCAAGGGAACTAGGAAGTTAATGCAGACAAAAAACTTGAACCTCCAACAGTCATCTGTATGTGTTCATAAATAATCGCTAACATTGGCTCACATAACAAGCTTATTTTAACAAAAACTAGTCATATAAATTCAAGGTCCGGGGCTCAGCTCAAAGGTTTTATGTAAATGTTTAATTAAGATGTGTAAATATTTTCTTTATCGTTTACATTACCTTCTCTGTAGGATAATTTTGATCACTTCCTATTTCATCTTCCTTCCACTGCGTCACACAAACGGCGTAGATTATGTAATCATGACTTCCGTTCTTAATAAGATATTTGAGACTTATAAATGACGTCTAATGGTGAACTCTTATTACTTTGAGGCAATTAAAATAACGTGTACTGGGGAGGGAAATAACGTTGACGACATAGGTTATGTGGTGTCATGGTGGTTCGGTAGGGACGTAGGTGTGTCGGAGGCTATGTCGAAAGAGACTGTGTAACTTATTGTGAAAGACTCTGTGGGGGCGAACTGCGAGGCGCCAGGGCCATAACAATATTGTTCTGTATTGTACAAATCTTTGTTAAACATTATACATTCGAATTCTAAATTCAAATTCGGTAATCTTGTCTCTGTACAAGATTTATGAAGCCCACGCATTATAGGCTTATGATTACAAATTCCGATTTAAACTAGGTTATGTGGTTACAACGGTAATCAATGATCAGAATTATTTAACTGGGTTAGTATTATCTAATATGGGAATTATTAAAATGTAAACGATATTTAAACCGACCATGATGCCTATATTAATTTCAAAGTCGAAACCTGCAGACATCTAAAACTAATTTAACTTAGATATCACAAAATAAACTTAGACCGGCACAAACCAGGTCAGTGTTGAATAAATTACGTATAGAAATCGCTATCAAACATAACCTATACTTTGAAGTCTTTCGATGTGGCAGGGACATGACCACAACTAATTCTTCGAAGCAGTGACTAACAACTTTATTGAAAATACACGTAACACCATATTGGTCACAATATTTGGCAAAAGACTTAATACGATTACATGATAAATGCTGGCATGCTTTAATAGGCTATTTATATTCATATCTATGTATCAAATTCAAGAAAATATTATGCCGTAAGCGATAAGATAGACCGTTCTATTTGCCTTTACTTTTATCATTGGTATCAAATGAGGAAATATAATTATATCGTGCTAAATGGCCTTTTAGGCTTAATAGATACGTATAACGTAAGACGATATTTTATCAGAGCAAATGTTTAACGATAATTTTAGGCGAAACAACAAGATACTTACGCCGCCCGGACGCGAGGGCATTACTCTTTCCTGGCCGATGCACTCATTTGGTGATCCAACGTCTTGAGTGTTTACGCCGAAGTGTCAATTGACCTTGTTAAAACCGTCCAGATTCGAGATCACCTTTCCTACACAATGCCCTTTAAAGTGTGATGTCAATTGCCATGTATTCCTCACAATTACCGAGTTGCATGCCGTCGAATTATCAGCTGAATTAGAACTAATAAAGTGTATCGTTGTGTGCGTTACTAACGATGTGTACTTAGATATCAGATAAGTAAATGGTGCGGTTTCGTAAGTTGCTTGAAATAATTAGGTGTGCTCATCAAGTCGAGATTTCGTCATTGGTTTACGTAAGCTTTATGTAACTAGCTTCAGAGTGCACGGTCGCTGACTGTCCATTATGAATAAAATGCTTAAGAGTAACCTTTGTTATGCTTAGTGTAACTGAGTCGTGTGACGAAACGCCTTGAAATATAATATGAGGATGAACACACGCTTGAGCCGTCCTACTTAGAAGCCAAGGTATTCTGGCTGAGTCAGCTGAGAAAAAAATAAATTCTATATTCACATCCTTTATGCTTAGTCATAATTACCGGCAACATCGACTCATTATCGAGATTGTAAAGATGTTATCATAACTCATCTGTTTATCATGTGATGTTTTTTTTTTCAGAAAACTGTTCTATACTTTTATAAATAATCACCAAAGATTACACGCAACGTGTGTCATAATATTCATGAAACAACTACTTGAAACTTTAAACCCCAAAAGTAAACAAAATATTAATGTTATAAAGAAAAACAGCCATTTAAAAGTCACACCTATAAATAAATAAGCCTTTCATGAACCCCAATCACCCTGTAATATACACGCTCGCAACACTCGCCCATTATGTAGCTAATAGAAATCCAGCTGAGTGAAAGTGTCTGTCATATGACGGCTATAGAGAACAGCTGTGAGTTGTACATTAATCATAATGCGATCGACGCTATACATATTCATAACATTTATGTTTACGTTTTTTCCCAGATATCATGCAACATCTTGTCAAATGCTTTTAATGTGTAAGATAGAGAAAGAAAACAATTTTATTAAAAAATATTACGTTTATTGCGATGGAGCAATTCGAAGGCACATACCACATACCTTGGTACGCGCGCTCCGTCAACGTAATATACGTCTATATTCATTGAGAATCATGCATAAAACTTTTCAGCATTTGTTTACAAACAAACTTGTCAATGATCATTTAAGAGTTAGGCGGCACAAATAAGGGGGTCGTAAGGTTGTAGAATTGGGAGTGGATTCGTAAGAAGGACTTGTTGTGCGCGTTCCTCGTGCACCTTCAGGAGAACCAGGTCCAAGGCTGCGCGAGCGTCTTCAAGGGGCGAGTGGCCGGAGCTACTTCGCTGCACGCTACGGCCGAGCAACTCTTGCGAAAGAGCCCGTAGAGATCGACGTAGCGGAAAGCCTCGAGAGTGAGGATATAATGCACAAGTATCCACAACTGCACCGTGCAATAACTTTAAAGCTCTTAGGTCGTTCTCCAAGGCGTGCCCGATCAATATTGTATCGTTTCCGATGAATCCAAGTATATCGTTTTGAACATCTCTTAGCGTCTTAGTCGCGCGCGCCAAGTCGCGCGGCCTGATGCCTGAGAAGCGTGTGTTGTGGTCGACCACCGGGAAGCTGGGCTTTACTAGCGACCTGTACACAAGTCGACCGTCTGCTGCTATCACGGCAATACTGGCCAACTCGAGACCAGCCGTTGTGTAGCACATCTCTGTATCTATCGCATAAATACCTCCTCTTGGTGATCGAGCACGCACATATCCTTCAAGTGGTCCATTCATGCCAGGCTTAGTGCCACTCCATACGTGAAAGCGCGCCGTACTGCAACCTCTCGAGCCGAAAGGCGCATCGCAGCATGTGTGGCGAGAATCACTGCTAATACGTCCCCAATGATACACACAACTGTCTTCAAAAACATATTCGCCATCACGAGTCATTCTAAACATTTTATCACAACGCACACATAAATGTTCCACTGCATCCGCTTCTTCATCACTTTCGGAGCGGGGGGTCGATCCCCAAGACCCCCTGCCACTGTCACTATGGGATCCGCTGGGGACGAATTCCGGCGCGTTTACGTCAAACGATTTAAAAGGTCGAGGCCGCGGCGGAGGGTTAATATACACCACGGCCTTTGACGAGTTGGGTTCTATTTCCAAGGGGTAGCCCAGGGCCCACATCCGCTTGGGGGATAGCAGATGCGGGCGTAGGGCCTCGGCTAGTTCTTCGGCGGAGATCCTCTGCGGCGTCGACGTCGCCGGCGCGGGCGGGGAGCGGCGTCTATCGCGGGGCTTGCGCCGGCGTGCTGCAGCGCCGGCAGGGTCCACCGCAACGTTGGGCTCTTGATAAAACCAATCGTGCCAATGAGTACAGAAATGCATCTTTCTTGCTGGGCTTGTATACACATAGAGAGAGCGAGCGAGCGCGGAGCTGGAGGCGATAAGTACGTGCAATCGCGCGCGCGGGCGCTATACTAATGGCGAGGTGGCGGGGCGGCCCACGCTTTATACGTCACGTAGGTAACGCGTTCGTTAACGGGACCTGCCGATCGACCAGCCTATTCTCATTTTTCTAAACAATAATAAACTACTTTCTGTAGAAATACGAGTTGAGACAATTGACCCTCTTGTTAGCCTTTATATCTTTTTATATACATTGTAGCAATAAAATGAATTTTCCGCAATTAACTTAGCAATTTAGTGTCTGCAGTTTCTAAGAAAGTTTATAAGCTACTGAGCAAAAAACCATATTTAAATTGATTAAATATACGCCTTGACCTAGAACTACAGCCTTGAAAACTAATTTTATCATGTAATTCCGAGAATGAGGGAAATATTAGCTAAATAGTTTTAAAGTATTATTCAATAACACAAGTTCTATTTAGAATAATTACCAAGCATAAAGGAAAAAGAAATACAATTAGGTAAACGACGCTTTATGGTCTCATTAGTTAATAGCTCATTAATAAATAAACTAAACAAGGTTATCGATATTGTAAGTCAAACTGCGTAGAATATAGTGTAAAAATACACGCGTATTATTCTAATTTAGTTTTGTTTACATGATAGAGTTCATGCTATTGTCGGGAAAGGACGGACATTGCTCTTACTGCTATAAATATAATTTATACGTAACGTATATATCATCAGATATTAGAGTAAAAAAATCATCAGGCAAAACAGTTAGAGATAAGGCTAAATGCCACGAAATGGCCAACTATCCGCGAATTTCTCTCATACGTAATCGTTACGAAATCGTAATTAACTTATTCCTTTCTGTGTAACATCGAGAACGAATTTGTATGACTGTTATTAATCGAAAAAAAGCTTCGTCTACGCAAATTCGTGAATAATTTTGGTAAGACATAACAGCGCAAAATGTTGCATCAACAAAAGATCTCCAACGCGTCAGTCACGTTCACACAGATGAACACGTTTGTTAAATACGTCATAAGCATACTCGAAATCGGGAGAGATATTATGAAATGTATGAAAACAACTAACTCAACGCTTTCGACCTAATTTAACACATTGTACGTGTCCTACTTAACCCATAATTAGCTACTACACATCGTTGATAGAGTCCAGGCACATTTCGAGCGAATTTTCATGAGCCCTATACATCTTTTAATAAAAACGTGTTTAAGATAATGTATAAGTATTAAAAACATGTCATTATTGTAGCGCTTGCAGCGACATAGTAAACGTTTACATAAATCCAATTTTCACTGTAAATAAGTAAACAATATCGTCTAAATACATAAAAATTGTAAACCCGTCTAAAGGAACGAAGGCTAGCGAACTTACGTGAACCCGATTCGGAAAGTTCATCGAACGGCTGCCAAGGTTTTCGGTACATTAATCTAAAGCTGTATTTTATGATCGTTTAACGTGACATCTACTAAAATATTTACCAAATACTAAATGCTTTGCTTAATGATTCATAGTACACTTTCGGTGTCCTTAGTTTTTGAACATGATTTATTTATTTACGCGAAAACTCTGGATATTTAATACCTACAGTAATGAATTCAAGGAAAGTAATTATACTATAGCTAATTTCAATTAGTTACATTTTATCAGTGTTTCTTAGAATAAAGTACGTTTGGGTATTCATTAATAAATTAGACACCTAGGTAAACTCTAACAACTCTAATATTTAAATAAGAGACAAACAGTATTGAGAAACGAAACTATATAGTCCCAATTAACAGGTAGAATAGAATACTTCTAAAAACTTCAACGACCTATCACTTGCGTACTACGCATGTGTGCTTATACAAACATGTGGGCGCTGGTCGCTGACTCCGATAACCTTCGAAACGGTGTCAGAGCATCAACGGTACCGAATGATCATTCCTACAAACACTATTAGAAATACTTATCTAGGACGCGCGTTTTTATACCATGTCTCGTAGAATTATGTCTATGATATGATTTTATTTATAGTAACCAACATAATATAATCTTTGTTTAAAACAATAGAAACGCAGAAATATCTGTCCTATATCGTATTAACGCCTTGGGAGTTTACTAAATATTTGATTTATCACAAATGTGTAAGCTAGTAATCCAACATTGTAATTGCAGAGTACTTAATAATTGCCTAAAAGTACTTGAAACATCGAGTTATGTAAATGTAAAGAAACCGCATTTATATCCGTAAAAGATATTTAAATGTACAAAAGTTAAGAGATTTCTTAGTATTATTTAAATCTAAATTACCTGCACTAAATATGCAATTGTTTTACAAATAGATCCTGTAAGCCGATTTAAGATTTAAAACCGCTTTACCTGCTCTCTTATATCTTTAACAAAGACGTACTAAACAATTGATACGATAATATATAACCTTTTCTAAACTATTGTATAAGCCTTTTATTGCCGCAATAAAGAATCTTTAGTATGTTTAAGAAAATTACCACGTTACCACATTTAGGCGATTACCATTTTACTGAATTATATGCAACTTAAAATAACACGTTGTTCCCTGATAGGATTCTAAAACTGATTTACTGTAATTCTTTTTCAAACAGTACCGGATACACTTAAAATATGTATATTATTTTGTTAAATTTAAGTATCAGCTAATAAAAATCTTGAATAATCACATTATTTTTCAATGTTCTGTATTTGTTAATGTCACGTATTGTAAACGTGTGGGCTTTTTACAATAGAGTATCTTGTGTTAATTCATTCATAAGTGACGTATTTCTTTGTCTATATTGTATGTTTAAAGTTACCTTAACATTGCGGTTAGTAGGCCACGGTTAAAGAACCTTACCGGAACTAAAACATATCCTAACGAATGCTAAAGTGAGATTATAAAGCATGAGCGATCTCAGAAGATAGTTAGAAATTTCATCCTAACTGCATTTAATCGCTACCATATTTGATGTAAAAATTATAACATCATGTGACATTAACTTCTTAATTCGTAAAAACTAAATGACCCCAATAACCTTCCTTACATTTAAGTGCATTCTACTCAATACGCCATTAACGTTAATATGGCGTAATACAAAAAATTGTAGCCCAGTTAACCATCTTCAAGGAATTCTTTCAGTTTTAAGACAATTTGTATTTGATCAGATCTTATAGTCAAATTGATTTTATCCGTTTTCAAGTTTTAGTTAGTTAATTTCAAAAATGTATTGGATTTAACATAAGGGAGACGCTTAGCACGGCCACGATTAGAATCTTACCCTTTGTGTCACAATGAAACATAATAGAACATCGATTATAGATCCTATACATATATAGATATATAGCAACATGAATTGAAGTGAATTGTATCAGTGCCATACTATTCTAGATCTCAAAACCCAAATAAGTCGTGTTTTGTCTTCGGTTTACACGTACATTAAAATACAATTTCTTCACTCGAAATGTCGAGTTATGAAAATAATGTAATAATTTTGTTATAGTTGTGTTTAATTTGTGAATGTAATGTTCCGTTGTTAATTTTAAACAAACAAAAAAAAAATACAAATTTATAAATTGTTGTAAAACCTAATTTTAAACCAGATTTTAAAACGTCAGTTCGTTTAAGTGGGTTAATTGCATTTCCTATTCCAAAGGCAGACATGCATCTTGATTATATGATAAATAAATAAAAGAAATATATAAACATTAATAAAAATAATGCTATATCAAATAATGCGAAAATAATGATTTTAGTATTTATAACTGAACTTCCTTTAAAACATTGTCATTCAGTAGACGCCTAGAAATACTGTTTTCGCTATTTATTTCTTTTTTATAAAATCTCCTACTCAATTGCAGACTTAATCTTCTTCTAAGATGCTAACGTCTAATTTTTTTTAAAACCCACCGTATAAAGAACATATTCACTATACCACACATATAAAGCTGATATTTATGACTCCGATAATAAGATAAAGGGAATACTTCGGCTACTATTCATTTTTTTATAGAACAGGGCAAAGTCAGGAGGCTCGCCTAATGTTAAGTGATACCACCCCGCCCATGAACGGTGCGAGTGCCTTGTCGGATTTTTAAGAATTCGAACGCTTTTTTAAAGAATTTCTATGCTTGAAGGACCCTAAGCAGAATTATTTCGGAAACACTTTAGTGGGCAGCTAGTTCCACATAGTGGTGGTGCGCGTGAAAGCCTGTCTAAAATAACGCTTAATTGGGGAACAACGGTCGTCGATGTGATACGGATGGAATTTCGTATACTGTCTCGATATCCTTTGATAAAACTCAACTGAAGGTATTAATCCGAACAACTCCTCTGAATACTCTCCATTTACCATACAGAGCCATGTGATCAAGCCGCTGGAAGGAGCTGGTATTAATTATATAATAAGTCGAATCGTTAAACTTATACCAACACAAATCTTCTCCGTAGTTAGATTAACTTAAATAGGCTCCATCGAAGATGCGAACCGGCATTAGGTCATTATTGTAATGAGATGACGTTTATGGTGAAAGTAGCTTGGCCAATTTCGACGTCAAGTGGGTCAAGGAAGTCGAACGGCAAATAATTTTTACCCATTAAGTCACGTAATTCGTTTTCAACCGTATCTTAGTCGGTCACGCACTGATTTTTTAAAATTCGGGTTCCTAAGTTTGAGCCTGGAGAAGATTAATTTAAGTTACTCTACCTGTTCCGGTTAAACTTCATTGCAGTTTGTGACATTTACTTATTGAAAAGGATAAACTGATATTTTTTGTATCTAGGGACAAACGAGCCGCCGGCACTTAGAAGTGATTACCGCTGCCCAAGAATACCTGCAACGCGAAGAGGCTTACGGTTGTATTGCCAGCCTTAAAAGAAATGGTACGCTCTTTATTGCATACCCCAATAGTTTTAACAGTTGAGAAGTGGGACAAAAAATTAGTCTCAAAAAGCTTTTCTATAAGACACCGCATATGTACTTTCTCTAAAACGCTTAGACCCTATTAAAACTCAAAATTCTAATCCACATTTCTTGACTAGATGTTGGCATCAATACGTAACGGTAGTGGACTGTCATGTTCAAACGTGTTTACTTAACCGGAAAAGTAACGTTGGACGCATGCCCAATGGTACCGCCTCCTCACGCACGAGTATACATGAGACACGTTTACTTATTCCCTCACATATCGAAGCCAAGTTTAAGTAAACAAAAACGACAGCTATGCTTGGGTTTATGTAACTAGCTAGAAACAGAAGCAATTTCTGAAAAGCACTCGAAACGACGAGTTTGTAAATAAAAGTTTTAAATGTGAAGAAAGATATTTAAAGCCTAATTAGAAGAATTGGTTTTGTGTAAAAGATTGAAAGCTACAAAAAGTCTTTTGCTGCTTTATATATTTTTTAATCAGTGGTCATTAAATTTTGTAGATAAAATTAAACTATTAATAATATTGGCGACTGAGTACGGACAATATACATAATTATGTTGGCAATACTGAAATGATACGTATAAACTCCATTCGTCTTTGTTTCTCTGTTAACTTAATCGCAATTTTCTTTCAAAATATTTTCAACACGTCTTCCGTGATTTACTTTGTTCTGAATATGATTCCTTATCGTTTATACAAAAGTTTCATTACCCTCAATTGTGTCACACAATGGACTTTGCACTCAATAGTGATTCACCGATTCCACGCTACTGTTGACTCATTTACCGGCAATCCCACCGTTGCTTGGAAGACGTTAACACCAGGATCACCAGTTTCTAAATAGAAGCCGCTATTGTCAATACCTGTCTTGACACTGTCATTGATCTAATTCGCTATCTAATCTGCTAAATCATATTTTTATAATCACATAGTTACCAATATTGTCAAAGTCGAGCAAAAAGCTAACCAAGGTCTTGACAATTAAAAAAAGAACACACCCTAGTCAATTCTGCATTTATGTAATGGTGAGGTGGCTCTCAGCGCGTGGAAGCTGTGACACCAACAAAAGAGCATCAACATTTGTCGTAAACACGTTATCATAACTAGACGCTTGGTCTATTTTCATCGTACAGTGTTCCCATATGCCCATTGCCCGCTTATCTACAAAGTACTACGCAGTACGCCATATCTGCTTTGAAAACTTTGACACGTTTATTTACGACACGTGATATAAACAAATGAAACGTGCAATGTCGTCTCGACTGTAATTATTGTACGATTGCATGTTTGTTTAAAATCTATTATAATTTAATTAAGATTATTAGATGGATTTATTCATCATTTAACATTTTCTAAGAGTAACATAATGAAAAGATTTTTGACGTAGACCTAGTCGCTTAAAGAATTGAGAATTTACAAAAATTGCAAATTGAAATTAATAGACCATCCATACAGTATCTCCTACTATTAAGTACACAATAAAGCGATAACACAATTATCCCATGTTTAAATCTGCATATAAATAACCTACTGTATATAAATTACAAGCTGATTTGGATTTACGAAATTAAAAAAGGCTATACGTAACATCAACGTGATTGTTTCTTTTAGATTTTCAAGGAAAAACGAGCAGAGTTTTCATTTCTAAGAGCTCTTTGTGCGTATAACAGGAAACTCAACACCCAACCAACTGCAAAGTCAAAAATAGCTCCGCTTGTAATTCTGTCCAGACTGATTTCGTAAATGAATTTATAAGATTTCTCTACTTTTGTATAGATCATAAACTATTTAAATCAAGTAAACTATACTGTTGTAGATAGTGTGTTAATTTAAATGGCTATTGTTTCTTTGTATTGTATTCTAATTCCATACGAAACAACGATAGTGCAAAACGTCATACAAGATTTTTCTTTATTGAAAGAAATGTTATATATAAATCTTTAAAAGTCCTACAAAAACCTCTATATTCCGAGTATGTCCACACGCTACTAATAGACAAATAAATATTATTATATCTCGTTGATTTCTCTGGCGTCATCAAACATTAAACATCAAGTATTCAACAAACAAGTTTATTTACTACACAATTCCTCGCGTCATAATATCGTGACGACAAAATCTGATATTAATCTATATTAAGCGGTGATTAAAAATAAAGGTTGATATTGAATTTTACAAGGCATGTCGCGGATTTCCCGAAGAGCTCGGCACATTGCCAGTATTTTGAAGCGTTCACGTGTTGGTAATGGCATATCCATAATATTGGGAATTTTGCCATAGACGATTCTAAATGAAAATATTACTATTAATTAAAACTATATGGAATCGTTGGTCTAGTAAGGATTCTCTCTAAGGTTACGTCACTAATACATTTTTTTTTAAGTGTTCCTAGGATCAAAAAAGCCGAAAACTGAAATGTCGAAGACCCAAGGAACGAACGAAGCTAAGCAGATAAACTTGCCTTATGTCCGATTTTGCTCGCACGATCCTTCCACAGGCTACTGGAATATTTTTCGTGATTAAATCTATAAATCTAACCTAATTTTATTTGTAACGCGTTCCCCATTGTATACTTATTTCCTAAACTTTAATGTATAAACCATAAATTCAAATATATATTCCTCAAGAAGAAACCGATGTGTAGAAAGTTTAGCCTATAATATATAACACGTAAAATAAAATTGAATAATTTATATTGTCTCTGCGAATGTATCATAAACGAGAGTGAGCAGATGCATTTAGATTGAAATTTCTTCGAAAGCATGTTTAAATGAGCTATAACATAGAAACAGTACGAATGTCGGTATTTGTTAATAATCAAATGCCCTTTAAAGTTGAAAACATGTGTTAACCAAAGAATTACACAATAAATTAACCAATAGTTGCAATTATTTCATTATTGCGATATTATTGGGATGTAAGGTTTTGCACATTGATTTCACACGTTTTAAATGTATTTATTCGTAATAACCTTTAACTTTAATAGGAAATTCATAAGTTATTTGAGAGCCCCTGTCTTAAAACGTATATCGTTTATATTTGTCTCTTCATATACTATAACATTAAGTAACGCTATAAGAGATATGTAAGTGCAACAAGATACGTTACTTTAAAATAAGAGGGTGTCTATAAATATGTTAAATATTAGGTGTAATTAAAAGAAAATAGTAAATTTCATAACGCTTCTCAATTCCCTTCCTTTCAAAACAGAATTCTCGGGAAGTCCCATATCCCGGGAGTCATATAAAAAAATATTTCATAGTATCTACAAGAACAAAACAAATTTACCTGGTTTGGGCCCGTAAGTTTCAAACTCTAATCCGTCAAAAGGTCCTTCATCCCTGGCAGAACAGGTTTCTTAGAAACAAGTCGAAAGGCAAAAAAAGTCAATACAAAAGGGAACAGCTGTTTGGGAATCTTGCCTCAGTTAACTATCTTAACGGCTCAAGAAATATTTTATGATTTCAAAAAATATAATTTATCAGCTAATAATTATTTACCTCATTTTTCTTCTTCATTATATAACTTCAGATTATAGCAGTTGAAAATATATTTTAAACTAGGTTTTTATTACATTATTCTTCATATGTAAGGGAAATATTAGAATAACCTCAATATCTATGAGTATTGCATTTATCATAGATGCAATGAAATAAGGAACGTAAATATTTATAAAATTTATGTCCTCGTATTAATTTTAAACGCAGTTAGTGTAATAACTTCTTCAAATTTACTTATTAATAACTTCTTTAAATTTAATACTTTAAAATGACATAATACAGTAATTAATTGTATGGATATGTATGTCCTTTATTTGCACGTTTCATTGACACTTTATGTAACGTGGTGTTTTTTCTGACCTCCTTAAAGGTTTCATCTATAAAAATGTTGATTAAAGACATACACACGAAAGTCGAGTGGTTTAGGCGTTTTAGAGAGAAAATCGGACTCGATATAAATACCACGTGGTATTTATATTTGAATTACAGACTATAAACCAAACTTATCCATAGATAGTCTCTCAATCAATGGCAATTGTACTACTGTAAATATACTATACGCTTAAATTCATTAGGAATAAGAATGCTTAGGTACATTAAATATTCTGATGAAATCATAAGTTTTGTTACGTTTATTAAGTTTATAACTAAGTGACATGATGGTGATAAGGGAAAACATTCCATAGCTAATTGAGGGTTTGAGTACGTTTATATGCATCTGCTGCATGTATGCGTAAAATAGTTCAAGTGTTTTGCATCTCCAATATTTTCTATTAAACAATTATTACACCAGTAACAAGTCTGGGTCATTCACCTTCGTCTCGTTACAGTTCATTGTAGACTATATGCAAATTGACTGGCGCTAATTCACCGAAAAAAATTCAATATCAATTACTAGGTTGAATTCGTTACAAATGAAATTCGGTAATGAGTCATTTTACGAACATGTATTTTTAAATATAAACATGTTTTTATTCTCGAAATACAAGGTATAAAAATAAAATTCGTATTCAAAAATTAGCTTTCCGTTAAAACCGCAAAAGTATTGTTCATAACCGCCGAATATACTCTGTGCCGGGCCATGCCGATTTTTAAATCTCTTTGATTTTTCTATTTTTTAATGCAACAATATTATCGTCATTTGTTATTTTGAAGTCTTAATACTACATTCTAAAATTGATTTATGCAGAATTATTCATCGTGTATTCGGTATTTTCCCATGCACTTCCAATTATCCTCAACAGCCAACGACGTATTATCAATTTAAGAGGAAGGAAACTAGCAAGGAGTAAACGTTATTTCGTACAGGTAAATACAAATTAATACGTCATTTATAGACAAGACAAAGTGGCATTTCCACGATTGAGTCATCATTATCAAATTTACATTATCTGAAAGAAATAATCCTGAGTTATGATTAATTTCAATCACGTTATTGTATAACATATATCGTATTATAATTTGTTATTCAAATTATTCAACATTTGGAATCTGATTCGTTTGATAATTCCGTATCGTAAATTGGAACGCCTTTCTTTATAATAAAAGATAAAGGCGCAGGTTTAAGATAATTCACATGTGTTGTACAGTCTATATAAAAAAAAAATAGAAACCACAACTATGGTGGAGAATAACCATAATACATACAGTGGATAAAACACGTCTTAAGGACAATACATAAGGAAACAAAGTCAAATAATGATTTTACGCCTCATTTAAATTGCTGATGTCTTTAAACCATGACCTTAAAACAGGTATATACAGTAGGTAATTACAGTCAAGATCAATGCTTAATAGAAATCCCCATTTCTTGACGTTAGTAAAATAAACTAGCTACTGCTTTCCTTTACAAATCTATTGTAACAGAAGATAATTAACAGGTGTAGCGGCACCTCCTGAGTCGGTTCCTTCCATAAAAGAGGAAAGAGTTATTTAATTATAAATGTTTAATAATGGTATTAAAATCACAAGAAATTACCGGCTTCTATCTTACAATGTGATTCTTATGGTAAAAACCAGACAAACTTTCAAAATGGACGATTGTTGTCTAATTACAGAAAAAGAAGCCTTCAGCCAATTTGGTGAATTCTATGTTTCAGTTCGTCTTGGTCTAGAGACTTGCACGCGCGACTTTAAACTCTGAGGAATCGCTTCCAAACACGGCACCAATTTATTTTTCGTGGAAGCGAAACATCGTGAGGTAACCGACATGCCTTACGCCCAAAAATCTAAGAAATGTTAAGACTGATCACCTACGTGTCTATAAAAAAAATAAGTAAAACGGATGCAATCCGACGCCAAGATCCATATAAGGTGATAACGCCACTGAATATTATTACTTATTAATAAGGCAATGTAAATATTAACTGCAAGGACCAAATAGCGTAACATCATTTACGCCCGAACCCAATAACATATCTCAATCCATAATCCACCATCTGAGATAGTAATCTTAATCCAAATGTTGTAACAAGTGTGCCAATAACCAATCGACGGATTGTAATAGGCATCTGTCGATACAAGCTATCCATGGGAGGTCGTATCGGTGTCTGTGAATAGACCTTTGTATGAAAACGACAGTTGACGAAAGCTCGATTTCAACAGTTAATTATTTTAACAGATTTTAACTTACACTAGTTTTTTAAATAATTAAAAAATCTGTTTGTTATGTTTTAAACATACACATGTATATTTTAATGTTATTTGTAAGGTTTTATTTACTTACATTGATTATCAAATATGAGTGAAAACTCGGTAAAATGGAACGACAAAGAGCATTTTGTCAGTCGCAAAAATAGATTGTTTCGTAGGGTTTGGTTATTGGGATGCAGATACGAGATCGATCGACTGTCACGGTCAAACAAACAATCCGAGATTGTGAATTGATTATTGGGTTCGGGCGTAAGTCTGGTCAATTTTTATTTCTCCAAATAATTGGCACACCAAGAAATGTATATCATATTTAAACGCCATGCGAAATCGTTAAAAAAACACTTGTTTTACCATAAATGGTTCGTCAATTACGGATAAAGGTTTGCCCGATTGCACGTGTTGGGGAAGTACACGTGAAGGTCAGAAATATTTGCAATAAAATCAAGTTCTTTATTTATTTTTGTTTGACACACGTGGATGCTTTACGCGAGTTGAGTTCTCCATTTTACTATTATTATTTAAGTTAAATTGTTCTTTACAACCCGTCAGACATAAACTAAAGAATGCAAAATAAGGTTTTTTATTGCAATTATAATCAAATGTGTTTGAACGACTTCTATTTGACAAAGATTTTATAACCATTTTACTTATACGACGCAATATGTTCTTAGGGGACTTTATATTATATTAAAAGAGCTTACGTCGCAGACTCTAGAGCTTAAGAAATAGAAATACCATTATGTTTACTGATAAAATTATTTTAAGAAACATGTGTTTTCTTATAAATAAATATGCCTATAACATCATCATCATCAAAATACCACAGGCGTTGGGTTAATTTTTCTGACAATTATAAAATCTAGATGATTGTCGCATTTGTCAAAAGAAAGCACGGAATTGAAAGGATGCCAAAACTCGGTAAGTAATTTCAAATTCAGGAAAAATACAACGATTACCGTTAGGTACAGTAAACGTACGCGCATCATAAGCACGCAGAACTACATTTTAAGTTACATACCTAATAATTATATTTTTCTAATATGTATTATTAATAGTTGTATATTGCCTACTTTCTTGTTATGATGTTAAGATATAATATGTAAGTTATTTAAGCAAGTTTAATTATACAACATTATGTATAATTAAACTTTTAGAGATAAAGGAAATATTTTTCTAGGCCTAAACCTTACCTGTTATTTTAAATGAGCGCGTTAATGCATACCTTTTAATTTACGCATATAATATAACCGTTTCAGAAAAATGTGAGGGCAATACATCACTATACGAAGCTTTACTATAATCTCAAAATAATTTAACTAAAAAGTATAATAAATACCAAAACCATAATAAGGACATCTATTTAAATCAATATTTTTCATTACAACAATAAAAAAAATTCAAACAATGAAAATTTAAATTAGGGTCAAATTTTTCATATTGTTTCAACTATGTCATTCCGGCTAACGGATATAACTGTATACGCTGTAAATTCATTATTAAAATACGTTATCTATTGAGGTATCCAAATGAGAACAAATGTTATCTTTATAAATATTATCAACTGATTTGTTGTGAGCTGTGATAACTAAATAATATTAGCCATTAACGTATAAGTAGGTTTCCATGCCTAATAATATTATTATTCACCTAGATACAAGTAAACTAATAATAGTTTGTAAAATGAGTACGAATCAAGTACAAATTTAAAAAAAACGCACTTGAAGTTTTTTGTTGAAAAAAAAATACGTGAGCCCATGTATATATGTCTTGTGGACTCAGTTTCCGCAGTTAGACGCCTATTTGATCCCTTGTGCATAAAACCCTGGCTAATTAAGCCAGCCTACCTTCACCCAGAAGCTCAGAAGTTCCCTGGGAATTTCGCAAGTTCACGGAGCGACCTCACTGCTCCGAGGATTTCTGTTTGTTGGGAAGCCTCAGTCATTCTTTCCAGGACTACGTGGGTGACTGATTCCTCTGCGCTGAAACAGCCTCTGCACAAGGGACTGTATGTCGCGCCATACAAATATATGTTTATTTAAAAGACAGTGGTCCCTAATTTTGAGATAAATTACGTAAGTCCATTAGGGCATGTCATAATCAAATTTTTAAAGACTACGGAATTTAAGGAAAATATTTAATCCAATTAAAATCCCAAAGGTTTAAAAAGGTTATCCCCGCTGTGCCTTACCGACTAGGCTACTAGCGGTCACTAACTTTAACTATTTTTTTTTTCCCTTTTTAAAATTGAGTGCCTTAAAATCTCAACGAGTAACATTCCACTCTTGATTGTCACAATAGCCTGAGTGATGGACTGTTTGCAATCAGAGAATTATTGTCAATATTAACCCAAGGTTGTTCAACAATTTAGAATTAATACAATATGTATTTCTCAACATCATATAACGCATTTTTAAATATGAGCTTCGATTGTAAAATAGGTACAAAAAGTCAATTTTTAAAATTTTCACTGTTTATTATAAGGTTTTAAGCATTACGAATTAATTTGTCGAGTTTAACAACCTACGGGCGGAGTTTCTTAATTCGATCTGTTTTTAGTCATCAAAGTATTATAAAAGCTTATTTTTCCTGATATGTTTAACAGCACACAAGTTTATCTCTAGCACACATAATTTAAAGGGCAAATGAGGAAGTTGCAATTCGAGGAATCTAATTCACTGCTGAGCAAAACAATTGACAAATGAATACGTAAATAAAAAGCCATTTCATGAGAATTGTTGAGTGATTTTAGCTAACGTATAACAATCAAAACATAGAAAAATTATAAAATCCTCCATAAAAGTACCTTTTGACGTCATCTCATTGATAAAAATGTAGTAGAGAGGTGTCGAGAATCGAACACACTATTCAAGGTTATTTCTCGGATAAAGTGTGATTGAAGATTTATATATTATTATATCTTTCCTAAATCATAATTCGATGTATCATTGATTTGTCTTGTAATACAGAAGTCAAATGAGATTTTGTTATAAATTACAACGAACTTTTATATGATCTGAAAATGTTTGATTCGCGACATTGAATCCGATAACAATTGTCTAACTATAAACAAAAAATTTAAATTTCGAATTAATTATAAAATCCAGCAAATAAACGCGCTCGTCTCTATGAATACACAAGCCAAAATAAAGTATATATACAAATACCACCACCGACAAGCAAACAAAAAGCATGTGATCTGTCATGTGTATGTTGATGGTCCAGTCAGTACACTTAGCATCTGTCAAAGGGATTTCAGTATAGAGCGGGCATTGGAAAATTGGTACACAATAGCAAAAAAAAATCGATTTGTCCCATGCCCGCTGTATTCCCTATTATATATATATATTTATTTATTTAGTCTTATAATACGTTAATGCAAAAACACTGCAATATATTAATAGTTAATATATAAAGCGACATGCGATTGGGTTGTATTCGAGCTGTAGGAATCAAAATCGTAGTCTAACCATATAAATAATTTTGAAAGAACATTTGAATACATCATATAAACTTATAAATTTTCAAGAAATATAAGGTAGTCACATAATTTTGACTATCACAGAATTCTGCACTCAAATAATTTAAAGATTATGTAAAACGTTTAAACTATTTTCCTTTTTAAATCACTTTTAAAAGACACGCTAAACTTTCTCAGAAAAATAAAAAACATAAAAGTAAATATTTATGGCTCATATCGAGATTATATTACGGAACATTTCGCAACGTGAAAGTAACGTTACAGCAGAGGTGCGCGGGTGCCGCCAGTTCGTAGAAAGTAAACTTAACGATTCACAAGATCAGCTGATCTTGATACGCATGAGTCGATTGTAATTTAAATAAATGCATACAGTTTTAACGTACATAACTTTATTGTTTATTTATATAAGTATGCAGACAATTTTATTTTGTTTGTCCAGAGAAAGTATATATTAAACGAGAATAAATTTTCTTTTTAGTTTATTAAGTTATATTTTACTTAATACAAACAAGGCATCTTGCCTTTTCTTATTAAAAAATATTAACATAGGTCATTCGTTAGTAAATTTTTTAAATAGTATTAACTTTTTTTATAAATCTATAAAATACATATTATACATTAAAACGCTGCCTATAATAGCGTTACTAGGTCAAGCTAATGATTGTGAGTAATAAAAACCCTAAAATTATAAGCATTGTAAACAAAAACCCCTAAATGAAAAACTATAGAATCATCGAAATATGAATAATTCTAGAACGTCTGCGCATCATCAAGGCTGTATTGTCTTCCGCGTGACGTTGCCACGGCAACAGACCTCGGCCTCTTCCTGTCTGGTAATCCACCACTATAGAATTAACGAAATATTCATTGCAGCTATTTCCTTCAGCAATTAGACCCGTATTTGAATACCATGGCTTTAAATATATGTATTTGGAATTTAATTTTTCGCGGGAACAATTGTTTACGGGAAAACGTTGTATAATTATAAAGGATATGCAAGACCCACAATATATCAACTACTTTACTTAAAAATAACATTTAAGTATAAGACGTATTTAAAGAAGAGCTAGCGTAGTTTAAGAGAAGTTAGATTTTAAATAGATGAGAACGTAATCATAATCAATTATAACAGATAAAGTTCGACGGAGCGGTACAGAATTTAAAAGTAAATTTATTAAGATACTTCTGACGCCATCTATCTGACGTAGCAGAAACTAACTAACCATAACAACTGAATAACGACGTTCGCTAAATCTTACAAGATGGCAGCACTAACACGATAAAGAAGCACAACCAAAGGTTGCGAAAAATGTTATTTCCATTTTAAAACAAATGATGGTAACAAAATATATCATATAAATAATTATGCTAATTATTGTAATCATTGGTATGCTTTAACATGTTTACTCGAATATAATTAGTAATCGTGATACAAATTAGAATTACATCAAGTATATCTAATTAAATTAATGGCCCAATGAAATGAGTTTTTATCCTATTTTATGTTTTAATTCCCATTTTAAGTTTAGTACAAAATACATTTATGTAGACCAAAACGCACTCTACAAGGTTGCTTGCGGCTTACAAATACATTGATTAAACTGTTAATTTTAAAAACAATATTGTATACTATACCCGTATTTGAAGTATCACGTGATGTATAATAAATGAGTCGATTTTATAAAAACATTTGGACTGTGTATATAAATAACTATTTTAAGTTGGTTTAAAAAATTCTATAAAATAACTTCATAACTTATATGGACAGACATGCTTGGTACTAAAAATTTATGGTTTGATTTTACGGTAAATTTTCCTCAAATCGTTAAACAAATTTATTCTTAGGGTTGTAAATATATTTAAGCGTATTATTGTTAATATCTCTCATAGAACATAGTAATTGCTTAGTGGTTTCTTATGGTTACAAGTTGCCTAAGTTGCCTAGAAAGCTAAAATTGCATATTAGAGGCAAAATAACGACGTTCAATAAATCGCCACGTCAGTTATTACAAGTGAAAGTGGCCCAACGAAGCTTTCGAAACAGCTTTTTAAACCTAATAAACAATATTCCGAGACTTATCGTTATAAAAAAAATGTTTCGCAATTTTAGAATATTATAATCTAAATCATTATAGCTACAAAGATTTTCTATGGAATTAAAAATTTGCATTTTTACAAAAAGTTTTGACAAACTACAAAAAAACTTGTTACTAACTACTAAACTACTTTCTTGGTAAAACTGTATCATAATTTAAATAATAAATGTCATTGTATGATTACCAGATATCAGATCGGGCACACCTAATTCCTCAAACAATTATTTTTTAATGAATGATAGCGTGCGCGTGAATTGTATTTGTTTTCCCATCGCATTTAAATTATCTTTCTAATTGTCCCCAATAACTAGTTGATTTATATAAATAATCTTGTGTCTGACTGACTTGAGTTGTGGGCTGAGCAGCTTTACTTACATTAACATGGCAAACTTTATCTGCGGATATGTCTTCCGATCTATCTGCCATACGCGGATTGCTCACCGATATGTATAGAGGGGCCAGCTACTAATGCAGCATTAAGGACTATTTACTATACGCAAAGTTTGCACGCATCAGTAAATATGATATGACCCCGAATATGCTCGAGCCCCCACCCAGGTCCTATTCAAAACAATAACACAGCCGTGAACGCGCTGAACTTTTAGAAAGTCGTCGGCAGGCAACTTTCGCGACCGAATTCAAGAGAAAGTAGTTCGGAGCGCCGACCGCATATATTATATCACTTAATCCGCAATTTGAATTATATCATAAGCTTGTTTACCTTAAAAGCTTACCCTTATTTACGCAATACTGTTATGGCTTCATGGGCATGCAGCTGGTACAATACATGTCAATTGTTTAAAATATGCTTTTTAAATTACGTTTTATCAGCGGACTAACGTCCATTGCTGTCCGAAGAAGACACCAAGTTTATTGGATTGGAAGATAATCAAATCAAATTATTTTCTTTCACGTTACTATTTTTCCATGATCGCATGTACTCGTTGCAGATACTTTGAACATGTAGTAAGCCCTGCTGTCAGAGAAACAAGCAAAGAACCTTAGCCAAATAAAATTTTAATTACCTATTGTTTGCGATGCCGAGTGTAAAGAAACGTCAAATAATCGTATGCCTCACTGAAGGTATACGGGACTTGTACCCGTTACTAAGCGGAAATCAAGATTCACTTTCGGTTTTTAAATCATTTACGGAAACGTTCGTGCGCACCAAATTAGCGTATGTTAACAATCTATTTGCGAAGTAACAATGGAAGGTCAAAATACGCGTTAAACACGATTTTAATAATCCCATACGATGACATGTATGAGATCTAATAAAAATTCAAGACGGCTCTCGCATGGCGTTGGCAATACGAAATTAACAGGAAGGCTTAGACTTCCTCCTTCGTTTTTTATCTAGTTTTATGTTCCTCCTACATGACGATGTATGATAACAATAAACCACAATGTGTGTTCTACATTTAGTTTGACTTGGTGACGTTTTTTGTTTGTACTATTTTAATTTAGATGTAGATATGGTACACATTTGAGGCAAACATTTTGTACATACATAAACATTTGCGGAAGTTCTAGTTTTAATATTTATCTAGTACATACTTTGTAGTTTTATGTACATCGTATTACAACTTGCAGATCATATTCTATTCTCTATTTTTTATAATGGCTAATCGCTAATAATAATCCCGCTTTTTGAAATAGATAAAAGTTTAGATGATTACGAAAGTGAAGGACCACGGATCACTTATTGATAGGTATATTATATAATTTATATCCCTATCTAATTTGTATATATTCAAATTTAGATTTCTTTGTATATTCGCGGGCAATTGGCGGACCCGTGCTTCTCCATACAAAAAGTCCCCTCGGGAATTGTGCGCCGCGATGTCACGAGCATGGATCTGGTTAGCGCTTTGCATAATTCGTAAGTTCTCATGTCATTTTCACAGGTGTATGTATATCTTATTCCTTACAATTTCATGAGTGTTTGATTGACCTCGTTTTAACATATGTGATTATCGGAAGTGAAAATATTGTTTATTCGATAACAATTGTTTAATCCAGTAACAAAAGCTCTATGAAATAAAATGTTTTTCGACCAAAAATCTCGCAAACGTTTCCTTAAAATTAAATCGAGGTAAACGTAAACTAATATTATTTAAGATAAATTACATAGCATATTGTCCTAAAAAATCTAATATTATCTGTATGTATGGTGACCTTAGAAATAGCAGCGTCATCTCTGATATCATAGTATGATGTAGGCTCGATGCGGTAGCGTTGATATTATCTAGGCAATTTTATACAAATAGTTAAAATATACTTTCCAAAACGCTGTATTTTATTTTTGTCATTACCGTTAAATAACCCTCAATAAAATTTTAGGAGCGTTGCACCAAAATAAATTATATGATTTTTAATATTATAAAAAAGATTAATTTCATCAAAAATCAAAAAGTGAATAAATTAAATGTAATGAATGTATTAAATATATTTTACAATTACTTAAATATGACAGACGCCTTATTTTGCTTTTTATATTATATCTATCATACGTCCAGATGAAATTATTTCCTAAACATGGCATATTTGTTTTTATTAACAAGGGTTTTTAATGATATTGCGTGAAAGATTATATGAATAAATGAAAAAATATTTGAATAACTGGTCAAAACTGAAAATAAGGAGAAAATATTATATAAAATGCTCAAGATAGAGAGAGATGGAGCTCGTTGGAGAAGACCTATAATCTATAAGATGTCCTTGAATATAAAAATATAATTATTTTTGTATAAAATTTTAAATGTAAGTATCTTTTGTAAATATAGAATATTTCAAGGAATAAAAGAGGCTTAATTATTTTTATTGTAATTAAAAACGTAAAACCTAACATTGCAACAAGACTTTATCACACTGAGATTCATGAAACGTGTTATCTTCGTGATATCGTTATCAACATGATTACGCTTAGATTACAAATTACGATTTATGTAATACCTATTCACGCTATGTTATCGAATACGGTTACAAGGAAGTAACGGAAACGGTTGGGGAGTCCGTAAAGATAAAATATTAATGACGCAATAATCACATTTTGTTTGTGAAATTTGTTGATATTCTACAGAAGTAAGCTAATAAAAAATACAATGTAAATGATATATTATGTTGAGAGTTCGAAAAATGCGATTTATTGATACATTGCAACAATAATTAATTAAATAAGATCTTTTAAATTATAATTTTATAAAAGAAACAAATGCAGCAGGTATTATTTTGACAAACTGAAGTTTTTGTAAAGGCCACAACTTTATCAAACAAATATACATCAAAATATTAAAACATCAAAACAATTGCATGAATTACAAAAAATATAATGCAGAAACTAAAATGAAAAGAATTATATTATTTGTATTAAGAATTGAATTATCAGTACTGTGATCTCATCTTCTTAACATCAGATGAGTTCACAGGAAAATACCTCACTAGTTTTCGTATAAAAATATATTGACCGTGTATAACCCCTCATGAAGCCTTGAGCCAATTAAGCCCAGATCCATTTTTCGAAATGTAATATTATGTATAGAACTCGGGTGTAAAAATTAACAACAGCAATCAGCACTTTATAATCATTCGAGGGAGAAGCTCAAATTGAAAAATTCAAATTTCGAACACAAACGTCATCCATCCGCCAACAGGTGGATCCTTATGGGGTACAATGGTTTAATAGCATTCTATTATTTTTGGCCAGTGTAAATATAGGAACTACTTGCACATATACAACAATGTAGTTCATTAGCGACATGTGATACACTATGTAATTTTGTAAAACATCTGTAACACCGACTACTTAATGTGTAGGTAATGCATTAATTTTTACATTTTAATTAAGGTATATATATCTTTTACTGGAAACATTTAGTAGTGGTAGTTGAAAAATCCGTAGCTTCATAGAAAACACATATCTAAATCTCAATGTGAACTGTCGTTTGACAATTTTGTGAATCAAGACCAGAGGCTTCAATTGATGTGGAATTCAAAAACCTGTAGGAACATTGTCGAAAAAAATATTAAATCTATTATATGAACATTATCCCTTATCAGCTAGTAAAGTTTGGTTAGTACGTATAGAGGAAGTCGGCGGTGTTGAAAGTTTGTTTCTTATTATTTTCAATTGTGGTTGTAGCTCGCCACACTCTAGTGTATTAGACACTATATCAATGTTAACTAATTACGAAGTTACAAGTAGTAATTGAGCAGATTTTTTATAAAATAAGGGGCAAACGAGTTCATCGGATGAAACATTGTTCATGAACACTTCCTGCCAAAGAGCTCGGGGGCGAGTTTCCGGCGTTTTAAGAATGGGTACACTCTTTTCTTCAAGAGTCTAATTAGTCGAATTAGTTCGGAAAAACTTCGATAAATTACTTATGGGCATAGATATAGATATTATTATTAAACTTTGTTATGAGTATATGTATAATTGTATAATGTAAAGGGTATTTCAACAAGAAGTTTGTTTTTCAATTGTGGCAACACCGAGAACGTGATAGTTTTGACATTTAGTTTTTGGCGGTATTCGTAGCAGGTGCTTTGGCAATTATTACAATGAATTCAATTTCGCTCGAAAATCGCATTAAAATAATTCAAATCCACTATAAAAATGGTGGTTCTGTTAAAGTTACATTTCGTAAAATTCGTGATATTTTCGGCCAGCATAATCGTCCTTCTGAGACCGCTGTTAAGAATTTGGTCGCGAAATTTGAGTCGACAGGCTCGGTACAAAATGTGCCAACACCAACACGTGTTCGACCGGGTCGTTCAACAGAAAACATCGCCGCCGTGAGCCACAGTGTTGAAGAAGATCAAAATTTGTCAATTTCACGACGTTCTCAACAATTGGGGTTATCCAAAAGCACAACATGGCGAATTTTGCGAAAGGATTTGGCTTTGAAGCCTTACAAGATTCAACTGGTGCAGGAATTAAAGCTGATCGACCATTCAAATCGCCGCAGATTCGCTCAGTTCATTCAGGAACAACCTGCTGTTTTTTCTGAAAAAATCATTTTTTCAGACGAAGCCCATTTTCATTTGTCAGGGTACGTCAACAAGCAAAATTGTCGCATTTGGGCTTCTGAAAATCCTAAAGCAATTATTGAGAAGGCTTTGCATACTCAACGTGTTACTGTGTGGTGCACTATGTGGTCTGGAGGCGTGATTGGGCCGTTTTTTTTCGAAGATGAGGCTGGAAATGCGGTAACAGTCAATGGATCACGGTATCGCGAGATGTTAACCACTAAATTTTGGCCTATTATTGATGACATGGATATCACTGAAATGTGGTTTCAACAGGACGGTGCCACATGTCACACAGCCAATGAAACGATCAATTTATTGCAAACCAAATTTCCCGAGCGCATAATTTCGCGAAATTCAGCTGTTAAGTGGCCAGCCAGATCGTGTGATTTAACACCACTGGATTATTTTTTGTGGGGCTATGTTAAAGACAGAGTCTATACGGAGCCAATCGAATCGATTGCAGCCTTAAAACTCAAAATCCGTGATGTCATTAACGAAATAGACCCTCCATTTTGCCAAAAAGTGATTAAAAATTTTGATGAAAGAATCAACATCTGTCAGCGTGGTCGTGGTGGACATTTGCCAGATATCATTTTTCATTCATAATTGCCAAACTTTTCTCTTTGTAATACAATAAAAAATTTATTCATTTTCCTCTAAATTCTTTGTTTTATTTTGTTTTAGAAAACAAAGTTCTTGTTGAAAAACCCTTTATATACTATATTTTCCAACAATCTTCAAAATTTACAGTATATTACAGCCTAGTTCCCATGTCATCACACATAACTTAAATGTAAAATTTGTTTTAAAATGAGGGCTCACAAAAGGACAAAAAAATTAATTAAATACTTTAACAAGGTGTCCTACATTAGAAGTAAAATAATTTTCATTTTATAATCATTAGCCGCCTCGGTAAAATGCTTATTTTAAAAATACATTTATATCTCATTTTTTATAACAGGAAATTAAACATATCAAACAAAGAACAGAACCAATATTATGAATATAAATGCTAAAACTTTATATCACAGAACCGAACAATCATTTAAAAAAAGGCGACAGCTGACATACTTATAGACATAGACAATATATAGTTATTTATAAATACTCTTTGGGGGAAATTCAGTCAAAACGTATTAGATTTAAACTACGATGGGAGTCTTATCGCTAAGTGCTGAAGTTTTGTAAACCTAAAGATACTCGTTTTGTAAGGGGGTCAGGCGTTCGAGGCTGCGGCCTACGCGTTCTGAAATCTGTTAGCAACGCGTGACCTCTGCTTAACCAGCAACGAAAACAAACTATACCTTCGACCTTAAGCTCAATTCACACATAATTTAAATGGCCTAGGAAAACTGTTTTACTGATTACAAAACCTATTATTTTGTGTAAAATAATTTAACCCCTTTACAGTGTCTACACTTCAATAATAAGAGTACCTATACAGGTGCATCTAGAATAACGAAAACAACATTTTCATACTTCGTAATATGTGAAATAAATTACGGGTTTTATTTACTCAATATTTTTAACTAACTAGTCCAGCCCTCTATATCTCAGTATATTTTTACTTGTCAGTATGCAGATTTTATTGACGATAAGAAGAATATCAAAAATATTTTGGAATTTAAATTAAATATTGAGCGATATAAAAAGATGTCTTCACTATGAAACACTAACTATGAGAAACAAGGCTTTTATATTAAGTATCCATATCGTTATAGACAGTGTTTATAGAGCAATTATTTACTTGTTACATTTTTTACCTAAAAACCTAGTTACTGCGTTAGATAACTTCCTATATTTATATCATATCTAGTTTCATAACTCGCCGTACGCACTCCGGTATCCATTAAATTAACGAAGGCTCTTACACAATGGGACATTTAAGCGTTTTAACTGTTAATATGGCATTGCCGTGACGTGATCAAATAGGAATAGAATGGCTTTCCAAATATGTATAAATTAAAAAGATTATCACAGTGTGTGGTTTAGGCTCAACATAATTAATAGTAAATATTTAAGCATTAAAATTATAATAAATAAAGGAAATTATTTAATTACGTCAAAGTGACAATAATTATCTAAAAATAAAGGAAGAGACTTATTAGTATCAATCTTTGTTGCCAATGTGACATTAATGTAGGTAAAACACGGTGAAAATGAGTCATGACTCCGTCTGTTCGTATACAGACGTTGATATCGGTAAAGATAAACCACATTTATAAATAATTTAATTATGCAAAATTCGTACTATTTTTATCGGCGCTTTAATAATTCCCTAAACGATTACCAGTCCGTATAGTGAGCGTTAGTGAGTGTACTTATAAGTATCAATGGGCTAGACGACGGCAGAATAAAAGAGTTCTGAAAAGACAACAGCATCCGTTAGTTCTCACAATGGGCGGCGGAAACTAAAGATTGAGTGACGAAACTATTTTTATAGAATAGACAATTCTATAAAAAAAAATTCATAAATCGCCGCTTAGCCGTACGGTGCCAACCGTCGTAAAATTTCTCTGCTTATTAGGAAACGCAGTCCTTCACTGAATCAACTATTTGAAACGGAAGAGATTATAAATTTTCGTAACCTAAAACAACTATAATTGGACAATAACCTCTTTTACTCAAATTCTATTTAGACAAGATATCACCAGATAGTGTTGTCTAAAGGAAAAGCCGCTCATTCCATTGAGGCTTTCGGATTTACTATATTATGTTTATTGTGAAAAATAGTTTCTTTAATATTTAAAATAAATTTGCCTCAAAAATTAAACAATGAAGACCTCTTTCATCTGACAATGACAGCATTAATAATAATTAAATATAATTGTCATAATTATGATTACAAAGTCCAAACTAATTACCATTCTATTAAAATCAAAATAGACAATATTTTTGTAGATGCTTCAATAATTATTATAATGGTACCGATAAAATTAAAACAAAGGTATTCATTATGTACAATATACAATTGTGAAATAGGCGCTTTACCTGCTGTAATAAACATTTTTTTACTTTATTTTTCTTTTGATTTTTTTATTTTATTTTGTCAAACATTTCTGCGGCAACATATAGGCCTGTACATTTAACACAAAAAGTTCTCTTCATTGTAGGTTTATCATGATAAGCCTTGACTTGTTTAAGCTATCGCGGAATATGCTTAAAAGGAGTATTAAGAACATCCATGGCGCTAAATAACCTACATCATGAGCACACCCCACATACACACCCTCACTTTCATCACACAACACAGCTGAATAAGGTATTACTTACTACTTATGTTATAACGTTGATGGATTTTTCCTTTCGAAAATGTTTGAACCATTTTGTAGTCTTTGGCTTAGGGTATAATTGTTTTTTGTTACATATAATTTATGTTAGCTGTAAGATTACGAAATGAATAAATATAATTTAATCAATTTAAAATCTTCGCAATACTTGTGAAATGGCAATGCGAGTTGCGGCCATGAGTGACACGACCATCAATTCATCTTTGGATTTTATTGTCCGGATTTCATACAAGGATATTAGCTTATTCACAATACTGTTCCTTATTGACAACAGCACTTATTATTTATTTTGTTATGAGGAATTATGTTTTGCATCCAAACATAAATTTTTTTGCGTACCTACAATACATAGAGAAACGGTTTTTTCTAAGCGTTTTCTGATTAGGGAAGACCTATTTGGCTAACAAAGAACAATTTTCTTTTATAATGTTACGATAATGATGCTTTCGTTAAAAAATCATGTTCGTATAGTGTTACAAATCTTACTCACTGCATTATCTTTAATATGAATATATATTTTTTATCGTAGGATTTTTATTTGAGTGAGATATTAAATTAATGAAAACTTTTAATTGAACTCGGAAATTATAATGTATTTAGTAGTATTTATTTATTTTATGCAAGCACAGACATATATTACAAACGAGTTTAACCTAAAACAATACGCTGGCAACACATAAACTGTATATGAAATAAAGAATTCAGAGAGACAAAAGTGTCTACTGTCCATATTTTTACCAAGATTTAGCGGGCGTTTTAGGGTGGAAATATCTATAAAATTATCATAGGTGATGAGTCTTAAGGTACGTTTATATCTAAATACTACTACTACTACTGCTATAAATATTTATAGCAGTAGTAAGTTGATTAGCAGCACTGAGCAATAGGCAATAGTCAGACTGCAGTTTATAACAGTTGTCTAATACTAGTGTTGCCCAAAATCGGTCTTGGTCTTGCAGTCTTGTCTTGGTCTTGCGTTTTTGCAAGACCAAGACCGCCTCATTATAGCAAGACCAATACCAAGACTGAACCCCGCAAGACTTGAGCAAGACAATACTTAAGCCTGCAAGACTCTTGCGTCTTGCAGTTAAGACAAACTGAGATTTGGGCGTTAATAAGTAGGTATTTGGTTTCAATCCCGATTTTGAGAAACGTTCCCCAGTATTAAAACCGTAGGTATCACATATCATAACACTAAACTAAGGGCTGCAGTTGTATTTGCAGTTGGCAACGTGCCGCTCGTCTGAAAGCACCCTGAAACGTATTGTATTGATTAGGTAGGTAAGTACTTATTATATTTCAACAATTTATTAAGTAGGTAGCGTGTTAATACTCACAAATCTGTTCCCACCATCCCATGTGATAAAATTTACCAACAATAACTTTCTAGCAAAGTTCATACCTTGTAGGTATCTACCTATAATAATATGTTATGCTTGCTTATGTCTAATGTGCAGATCTAACGTTAGTACTCGTAGGGTGGTATGTGCTTAAAATTATAGCTAACAAAATTATATAAACATCATGTAGGTGTGAAACTTATGTTTCAAAGTTTATATTATTCTTCTATTTAGCAAAATTTAAAAGTAACAGCGAGTCGAGTAGGTCTAGTAACAGTTTCTACGGCAGCCAATATTATGGTACAGATGCCAGCACATCAAGCTACTACAATCTATAAAATTTCTTCAACAGATTTTCAAGTTTATCGCTAAAGAATTAAGGTTCAAAGTTGATTGGGGAAATGTGACGTTCTGCGAATAAACTGTTGGTCGGTCGGTGTATTATATACCTACTTATTTGATAATTTACCGACAAAGACGCCGCGGTTTGAAACAAGTGTATCACAGCATTTGACACTGTTTGAGCGCCGCATTCGCCGACAAAGAGTACGGACAGAGGCACACAAATTTTTACCTATTTTGGTAGGGTTGGTACAGGAGTATAAAATTAAATGACCTTGAACATGTCCCAGCACTAGGTAGGTATAAATTGAATGCTCTGAGTTTCTTTTATTTAAATACATTCTCACACTGGCTTGAATTCGAACACTACAGCGTTAAAAGCTGTCGGGCGAGATGATAATTAATAACTAAGTAGGTATTGCAAATATTGAATTGCGAATATTTTGATTTCGAAATAATCATTGTCGATATCGGTAAATGATAGATAGTGAGTGATACCTAGGTACTAAAATGTGAGCAGCAAGATTGAAAAGTGTATATGCCATGTCAGTGCTTTCAATAAGTTTATTTTAAAAAAGCTCTCTAGTAAGATTTAGAGTTTACCATTCAATTACACACAACAAATTATTGAAAAACAAAAATTATGAAAAAGATATTTAGACTGAGTACTTAGGAAATTAGTAGAAAAAATATTCTATCGTGGATACCTAGTTATTAAAAAGTGGATAAACGTTGTGTTTACTTAATTTTATTTCTCTGTGCTAATGCCAACATTGACAACCCCACCAAAATAGGTAAAAACTTAGTCCGCTTCTAGACTTTGTGTTGCCGCCGACGCTTTCATGTCAAAGGTCGCCGCCACTGCCCATGTTCTAAAGAATAAAATAAGTTTCCGGGTGCTCAGAACGGACGCAAATAGATTATGTTGTCCTCGCAAGGAAGAATGTAGTCGTAAGGATAGGTAAATTTTATAAAAATTGTTGTAATAAAAATATACCTAGTTTATATTATTATTACCTATTATACCTTTTTTAAAGGACATTGCACTGCAAAATTGAAAGTGGGTGATTTTAACAAACTTGAAACGTGGAAAAGCTACAAATATGAGCGACGTCATATTGCTTTACGCATTTTGTTTTAAAATCACACACTTTCAAAAATCGAGATTTGCAGTGTCGGTTAATCAACTTGTATCGTACCGACTCTAGTAGCAACTATTGTCTTCAGCGATGATTTACTAAAGAAATAAAAATAATCGTCGTGTTGGTACGACGATTATTTTTCTAAGGAATACAATTTTGTTGTAGTAGGTACCTACATCGTTTCTTACTTACACATACTTTAACGACAGTACCTACGTAGCAACGCGCGCCAGTCACGAGTACGACAAATTGCTTAAAAAATGTACCTACGCACACTGTAATGAAATCTGCTAATCTCAACACACTGCCTGTACAAACGGGCAGGAGGCTCACCTGATGTTAAGTGATACCGCCGCCCATGGACACTCACAATGCCACATTGGTGAATGCTCCAGGATAGCCCGCAAGCCCCCACAAATAGCAATAGGCTAATAGGTATTTGCAAGTCTCGCGAGACTTGCGAGACTCTTGCTGCAAGATCAAGACCAAGACCAAGACGGAGAGCGCAATACCAATACCGAGACCAAGACCAGGTGTATTGACGCAAGACAATACCAAGACTGGCCTAAGTCTCGTCTTGGTCTTGCATTTGGGCAACACTATCTAATACCTTTAAATATTTTAGTATAGACAGCGAATATAAGTTGATTACTAAAATAATGACGTTAACTTTTTAATTACTAGACCAAGTATTCTTACAAAATACTTGACATCGCCTAAGATTAAGAAGATGTTTGAAAAAGAGTGTTCGCGAGTGGGTTTTTAGGAACGGCGGGATGTTTAGGAACCGGGATATAGACTACGCTATGTCAGCACAGTTCAGATGGGGATTTTCCCAGTTGCTATTTTTACCGTGTGAAAAGTCATACTTGCGAACGATATTTAGAAATCGGGATGAAGACTACGCCACGTCAGCGCACTTCAGATGGGGATTTTCCCAGTTGCTATTTTTGCCGTGTGAAAAGTCATACTTGCGAACGATATTTAGAAATCGGGATGAAGACTACGCCACGTCAGCACACTTCAGATGGGGATTTTCCCAGTTTCTATTTTTGCCGTGTGAAAAGTCATACTTGCGAACGATATTTAGAATTCGGGATGAAGACTACGCCACGTCAGCACACTTCAGATGGGGATTTTCCCAGTTGCTATTTTTGCCGTGTGAAAAGTCATACTAGCGAACGATATTTAGAAATCGGGATGAAGACTACGCCACGTCAGCACACTTCAGATGGGGATTTTCCCAGTTGCTATTTTTGCCGTGTGAAAAGTCATACTTGCGAACGATATTTAGAAATCGGGATGAAGACTACGCCACGTCAGCACACTTCAGATGGGGATTTTCCCAGTTGCTATTTTTGCCGTGTGAAAAGTCATACTTGCGAACGATATTTAGAAATCGGGATGAAGACTACGCCACGTCAGCACACTTCAGATGGGGATTTTCCCAGTTTCTATTTTTGCCGTGTGAAAAGTCATACTTGCGAACGATATTTAGAAATCGGGATGAAGACTACGCCACGTCAGCGCACTTCAGATGGGGATTTTCCCAGTTGCTATTTTTGCCGTGTGAAAAGTCATACTTGCGAACGATATTTAGAAATCGGGATGAAGACTACGCCACGTCAGCACACTTCAGATGGGGATTTTCCCAGTTTCTATTTTTGCCGTGTGAAAAGTCATACTTGCGAACGATATTTAGAATTCGGGATGAAGACTACGCCACGTCAGCACACTTCAGATGGGGATTTTCCCAGTTGCTATTTTTGCCGTGTGAAAAGTCATACTAGCGAACGATATTTAGAAATCGGGATGAAGACTACGCCACGTCAGCACACTTCAGATGGGGATTTTCCCAGTTGCTATTTTTGCCGTGTGAAAAGTCATACTTGCGAACGATATTTAGAATTCGGGATGAAGACTACGCCACGTCAGCACACTTCAGATGGGGATTTTCCCAGTTGCTATTTTTGCCGTGTGAAAAGTCATACTAGCGAACGATATTTAGAAATCGGAATGAAGACTACGCCACGTCAGCACACTTCAGATGGGGATTTTCCCAGTTGCTATTTTTGCCGTGTGAAAAGTCATACTTGCGAACGATATTTAGAATTCGGGATGAAGACTACGCCACGTCAGCACACTTCAGATGGGGATTTTCCCAGTTGCTATTTTTGCCGTGTGAAAAGTCATACTAGCGAACGATATTTAGAAATCGGAATGAAGACTACGCCACGTCAGCACACTTCAGATGGGGAGTTTCCCAATTGCTATTTCTATCTTGTGCGTACAAATACTCTCCTTGTAGAAATCGATATTGATTTAATGCACAAAATAAACTTTTAAAAATATTATAGAACTAAGACGATATTATGGGACTGGTAGGATCATGATGAAAGACGAGCACTTTATGCAATTTATTTGCACGCAGTAAGGTATTATTTACCACCGGGTTTGCGACACCTTCTAAAAACACCTCGGGAAGGCTAAGAAATAGATCGACCGTTTTATTGATTTTGTTTAAAAAAATTGTAGTAAATATGACTTATGAAGTCTACTGCGACTAAAACCACGGACAGACGTTATAAAAAATACCTTATCGGCTTTGAAAACTTCGTTCACTACTATCTCGTGAAACTTCACTTTCGAAATTATTACAATTTAAACTGAAAAGTTAGCACTTATGGCACAACCGCAACTTTCATTTTACACATCTTGATATTTTTCATGCTTACATTTTTATCCGAAATAATTTATATGAAATCAATATTTTTTCTATTGCGTGCTACAGGCATTGTTTTACTAACTACTAACTACCAATGATCCTTGCGAGTTTATTTTTTTACTTTAATGACAATTCTGATGAGTTTTCGTATTGAGATTTTAGTTAAATAAAAACTGTTTCTTAAAAATAAACAAGCTTACATACTACTGCCCATCCCATCTCGAAATGTTTAAGGGCTCTTTCGTCATTCTATAGCTGATAGTAACGGCCAATACTCCAAGATATATTTAAATGTAAAATTTATAATTAACTACATACAGCCATTTTCCATTTTAAATTCAGTTAAAGATCCCAAGCATCACGAGTCAAAGATAGCTGATGACTCGTAACGAGTGACCGTGACTAGGTCGTCCTCGGTGCTACTGGACCGCATCAGATAAGGCCACGATAACATTGGCAGCGATCGCGGAAGCGCTTTTTGTGATATAGAAAAAATATCGTATTTATTCCTATGCTACTACTAAATTCATCATTTTAATAATAAATATATTACGTATTTTATCCTTGTGGGTTTTTTGTAATTATGTACTTTAATTTCACTGTTTTTATCGTATTCTATCGACATTAACATTTTTTTTAAATATTTGATTTAGTCTTTGTTGTGTTGTTTGACAAATGGTTTTTGGTGTTAAAGCGCGAGCAAGACTAAAAAGATGGAATAGATTGGCGGTTTTAATAGTTAGAAATTTCATACATACAAGTAATATGTAGATTAAATTTTCTATCAACTTTACAATACCTGTAAATTATTTGTAATCCTTTCCTTGTTTTTTATCGCAATTCGCTACCTTCGTTGTCTCGGTCTAAAAGGTACTTAGTGACAAATATCGATTTACATTATGCACTTTTTATTATAAAGAAGCCTTGACTAGAGGAAGCCATTTAATTAAAATATAATTTCTGTGTGAATATTTTTCACTAAGCGGAAATGTCGATAAACAGAAGTTTAATGACAATATTTTAATACTCAGTAGTTAACACACAATGTTAATTCAGAGAGAGCGAGTTCGATTGGCAGTAAATGATACAGTTTGTAAGGGCGCAGAAGGCTGGTCACCTAATTAGGGGTTAAGAGACTTCAAACCAACCAGCTTATTCTATATAACATGTTATATATAGACAAAATGTAACTAAAAATTATTAGCGCAAAAGTGTACCACAAGGTACCTTATCTGTACATTCACTATATAAGATGTATAAAAATAGCACCAATATGGTTCGTACTCTCTAAGTAGGTACTAATAGACAAACTTACTCTAAAACAAACTTCATATATGTCTATTGCTTTCACCTCCTACACCATTGCAATTGTCACATTGTATATGTAAATAATTTCCTGATAGTGCATTTATACTATGACCGTAACTCATAGACTTAACGATATTCATACACATAAAATTCCAATTCAAAACCTGTTTTAGTATAAAATATTTGATCGCTATTTTTGTGCATTTGTCCTTCCTTAAATGCCGAATCCTATAACGGTACTGACTTACAAACGTTTTATACGGTTATTAACCTAAGCTCGAACCGGTAGGCCGTGTTAAAGACCCGAATTTGTTTAATTTAAAAATAATTAAATTCAAAGTTAAATCAAATAAACATTAGGTTATTAGAATGCAAATTGATGCCTAATTATATCGATCTATATAGATCAATTGAGACATTAGACATAGGTCATACAAAGATACTTTTAATTGTGAGAAGGAAGTCCCCATCAGGCTAGGACAAATCCAGTTCCTAACTAATATTGTACGTGCCAACCTCCCAATCTGTATATTCCCTTAATGGCGCCAGAAATAGATATATATAAAATAAATATTATAGCATTTGCAATAATTGAAGTTAAATGAAAAATAACAATAAAAAGTTCATACAATGATTCAGAAGGGAAGTGCTGATTTGTTCCGAACATATTGAAAGTTCAAACTAAAAATAGAACATCTTTCATACAAATTTAGACATACATAAACTAGAAACAATCAGATATTAAATAAGCCATTTACTAACAACAAACTCTTTGAATTGACAATAACAAACAGGAATAAGTCATTAATAATTTAATTACTATCCTGTTGAACTTAATAAAAACAAATATTTAAAACGCTGTATCTCAGCATTACGTGTTTAATCACAAAAAAGTACCAACAATTTTTGTCTAGCCTCAAACAAAATCGGATATTTTCCCAATTATTAAAAAAAACAACAAATTATATTTTATACTAAATCTCTTTCGTCTCTTTCTGTTAAATTATGTTTACGCTGTGATGAAAGAGACACATGACAACTAAAGCTTTACTATCTTAGGCTCGTGTCTAATGTAAATGATGACACACATCGCTGGTATTCATTCGAACAAATGATTCGTCTCAGTATCGGTAGGCGCAGCCGCAGACGCTAAGAGGTTAGCGACCGCGCGTTCAGCTTTTGACATTTAGCTACGTCACTATTCGATTGCAATCAATTAATAATAATCTATGCCCTTTCACTATAGATTCTTAGATATGATAACAATCATAAAAAACATTAAATTGGATAGATTTAAGCCCAACGTGAGCTTTTGACCCATTTATTTAATTAAATATCCGATACGTTTCATTTACAAAGCACAGTTTAATTAGACCTAATGTAGTCTATCAAAGCATCAGGCATCGGCAAGTTCAAACAACGGTAAACGATCATTAAAGCATGTCTAGTGAATATTCTATCATAATGTGATTAATTTAAATACATGTTCAACTCCGTTCCGTTCAAATCCGTATTATTTATAGTTCAACGGGGATAACAATCTAAAAAATATTTATTTAGTCTCCGAATCTAATGTTTTCATTAAAAACTAGTCTTTGGAAATTATCGAAGCTACAGACCGATGCGCGGGTAGTCTAATCTTATAATTGCCTATAGACGCATCAATGTAGGCATTACAAATATCGATATGCCTACAAAGAAACAAATTCACTTCCGCTTATATTAGGGATATTTTCATTGCATAAATATAAATAAGTAAGCAAATAATTTCTTCATAATTCATGAAGCTGCCTTTTCGGAAATACATATTATTACTAAACGACTATACGGCAGATAGAACGTTTATCTTTCGAAATTGATTAACCTAATATACCCTTTAATTTTAATGAAAAACTGTAATAACTGTAATGAAGTTGTAGTACTATTTCTTTCAATAAACAGGTGGAAGACTGCCGTGCTAGCCGAGTACATAACGTTAATAACGATTTACTATCAGGTACAGAAACGGCATTCAAATCTGAATAATGTATTACCAGTAGCCAATTAATTAATTATGTATTGCCAACACATGTTGACTTATTTTTAAGTTCAATGTCCTGTACGACGACATTGAAATATCTGTAACCACCTTCAGACGAAAATGCACAAACATTTTAAAAATACTTAACAAAATTGACCTATATATAACCTTACGAAACCTTTAAGTAAATATTCTGGCGTAAGTAAAAATATAATGAAGCTCAAATTTCTACTATACTAAGTCGTATTTATTGCCGTCTCTATCCGAGTAGTAAAATTCATCAAAACTGGCAGTGTGGTTCATACGAAGACACAGCTCACTTCCGCATTTATAATATAAGCAAATAAACCTTACTTTATAATGTGAGTTTCTATTTTATTTAATTTTAGTTTAAATTTTCTTAAAATCGTATATAACCTTCAGATGACTTCAACGGACCTCCAAATTACACATAACAGTAACGAAATTGGACAAAAACCCTCAAGGCCTAGGGGAGATAGTCGACAGTTTCCTCGTACAATTAATAGGCATATAAAATCTATTCAATTATTTTTCCTTAGAAAATGACAACAGATGGTAAAGTCGTAACCAAAATATGCCTGAAAACTTCAACTAAATTATGTAATGCAATTACTGCTACCCAAACTGAACAAAAACAAATCGGTTATAAAACAAGAGGTAGAATCAAAGTTAAATCTGAGAATTAGGTCCAATAACGTTAAGAGTTGAAAAGTTGTACAATAGCAGTGGTGCGTAACGGGAAAGTTATTATGTAACTTATTTTATTCCGGATGTTAAATCAACTTTACAACCCTAGCTTAGTGCAAGCGGAACGCATGTTAATCACTGTTAACTATACAGCCTTATTGCTATATTAAAAGATCACACAACGTAAGAAATCATTAGATGCACTATGTCAGGTTAATCAACCGTCACCATACTACACACATCCAGCATTTTACGTAAAATCTAAAGTATCGCGTACTTTTGTCAACAACAATCAAATAATTTTTCTTATGATAAATAAACTGAATATCTACATATTAAGGAGTACTACTTTAATTATTTAAATATAATGTCCTTTACATTTCACTTGCATACCAAGAATGTGTAGCGTAATAAAAATTCGGTGCTTACCATCACAGGTTGCAGCCATAAACTTCCCATTCGCAGAGAAGTCCACCATAAGAACGTTTCCCGGATGTCCCTTGAGATTTTTAAGAAGCCAAGGGTGAGAAAATTCGGTTTTCTGTTTCCATGTTCCGCGCTTCTTGCTCTTTCCGGTCGGACGGCTTTCGGTTACAGTGTTTTCGGACGCTGGTGCAATTGGTTCCACTGTAAAATTATATAAGAAATTGAAATGTAAAAATTTCAATATGCTGAACAGCACGCAAAATGTTGGAAAACATTCAAAATACATAATTGTAATATTGTATCAATATCCTTGAATGAACGTTGATATTAAAATAAGTACAATAAACTGTTGACGACTCATTGGTCTAGTGGGTAGTACCCTTGACTGCGAATCCATTGGTTCGATCCCCGGCTGAGACAAACATCGATGTGATGAGCATTTGGTGCTGTGCTTAGGTATTCAGTGTTTAAATATGTATTTATATGTCTATCTATCTATAATATGTATGTATATCCGTTGCCTAATACCCATAACTCAAGCTTCACCAGCTTAGCATGGGACTAGGTCAATTGGTGTGAATTGTCCAATCATATATATTATTCATATTAACTGTATATTTTCTCAAATGTGTTACAGATATCATAATCAGCTATCGATTCCTACTTGTTAAATTTTTCATTAGAAAATGTGTTTCATACTTATTAAAATTAATTCTACTTCTTTAAATAATAAGATTTTATATAGCTCCGGATATTAATCATTATAACTTAAATACTTAAAACACCCTCTTCAAAAACCCTCTTCAAAGTGCCCACTTTAAAGAGGGGAAAACGCGTATTGTCGATCTTTAATTACTAAGAATTTTTTATTATAACGTTTGATATAGCCGACGAAATAATTTTACTACAATACTATCATAATAAGAATGTGATTAAAAATTCATACAAATATTTAAAGCCATAAAATATGATAAGAAAGATAAAAATTACATAAAGACGTAAATGAACGTATTTGTGATAAGTAATACGTAATAGTAGGTAAATACTTATGAGCTGCAAGAACTGTTCAAATCGAAAACAAACTATTTCGTGACCAATCGCTCATATACAGAATCGATTTTTAACACGTGTGTAAAACTAACAAAGCATCTCATTCATTTTGCATTTGTAGACTTGGACAATGACCAATCATTGATTATGTGAGAATTTAATGGCATTGTTTATGTTTGTTTAGCTTTAACTGTGACATATTAGTCTTTTTTATTTATTTTAATTTACTTAGCTATCTACATAATTATCTACATAGAAAAAGTTTATTATTTTTCCTGTCCTCAAACTCCTCCAATGTAAATTAAGCCATTCAATAAAATACTTTGTCATTCATGACTCAAGGCAATTCATAGGAAACAACTGAATAAGCCTTATAATCTCAAAATAGCTATAACAAATATTTCATTATGAAAACTGTGTTGGTTATATACCCAATATATATATATATATATATATATATATATATATATATAGAAATATATAAAATATATAAAGAATATATATATATATATATAACCTTCATTTAAGCAAAATTTTTAAAGCTTAGTCAGGAAATGCTTTAGTTTGTAGTTGTACTTAGGAAATAATATCAATTTATACAATAAAATTACTTATTTATCATGTTAAATAATAATATGTATATTAATTTCATAATACATAATTACAAAGTGTGTAATCTACCATTTTACTATTTTAGGTTTTTGATTTAAATGTCTAACCATCATAACAATATTGTATGATCAGGTGGAGGCCAATTTAAATACATCTGAAACATGACATAACAAACTGGTTGAGAAGGTCATGGTTCACTAGTCAACAAGAGTTTTACTTATGTTAAAAATTATACTACTCCACATGGTGAAACACAAATTCAGAATTATTACTTTGCTAAATACAGTAGAACCTCGATAAGATAAAGTCCAAGGGAAACACAAAATATTTTATGTTATCGAGGTTTTAAGTTATCAAGGTTCTATCAGGTAAAGGCTAATATAGAGGTATGTACATGTTTCTTTGTACCCTTCCTCCCATTTTTATTCGAATGCATCAGAAGGATGGAAAATTAAATATTTAATCATATTTATTCACATTACTTACATTACATAAAAATAAAACAACAACTAAAGGTTTAGTCTACTTAAAAAAAAATGTGATTTTCTTTTGTTTTAAAAAATTCACTGTTTATAATCGATTTGATTTTCAATGACAAATAGAGAGGAGAATACATTAACACATTAACTTATGATGCAAGTAAGTCGTTGTCACAAAGCTAACCGCCGCAAAGCTTTGAAGAATTTAGATAAAGCAAACAATAGGTTTACTAAGGTATTGTTTACGTTAACAATACATTAGTAAACACGTGCAAGCAATAAATACCGAAACCATTTGTTTAGACACTCTTATAAAATGACTCATTCACAAACAATTTTATGTTATAGAGGTTGTGGAAACATTTCTTTTAGTTACTGAGGGCCTATACAGAGATTATTTATTTACGTTATAGAGGTTGCGTATTTTAAGTTATAGAGGTTTTAGGCTCTGATGGGAAGGGAACATAGTATTTTTTGAAGTAACAGAGGTTTTTATGTTACCGAGGTTTACGTTATCGAGGTTCTACTGTACTAGTAATAAATGTCGGAACTAGCTCTATGATTACTTTCTAAACTATTATATATATATAGATCCTTACTGAAAATAATACTAGAATACAGTATGAGAAATACAGATATATTTAACAAATTATAATTAACTTTAGATTTTCCCTCACATGTGTTGTGAATCATCAACCCTTTATAAGCACATGGTTATACTGTCATAACCACAATTTGAACATCCAAAAAGCATTTCTTTTATGTAAAGTTACGCTAATAACAAGGAGAGTAAATATTTCATTAGAAATGGAAATATGTTACACATAGTAAATATGTACTGTAATGGACATCTTTGCCAACCAAGATGTAAGAGACACAGTAATGAAAATATTAATAAAACTTTACAGTTTTTATTACGGTAAAAGATTATTAGGATTACGGTACGACCTTATTTTAAAGGAAAAAAATACAGTTAACTTTAGCGAAAAAAGCTGTATGTATGCCAGTGACTTTGCGCGGCAAACCACGTGTAAATGGGTTTACGTTGTAATGCAACAAAGAGAAAAATACATGTAACAAAAATATTAATTTTAATCATCTTGCTACTTATTAGGAAAATTAATAATAAAACCTACCCATAGCCCTCGAAGTTTCATCTCCTGTTTCAGGTTTCTTGTTGCCAAAAATGTTCTTGTATATTAAATGTATGATAATGCATGATAGAACTGTAGCTATTATAACCAAAATAATATTCATATTTAAACCGGTGTCGATTTCACTCATTTTCACTTAGAATTATTTTAATTTCTCCGCAAACGATATTTGTCAATATAGGAACAATCACGCGGTTTCAGACTCAAAGGAAAACTGCCAAAACACCGCAAGTCACAGAATACAGATCCACAGATCACGTAGTACAAACAGTGTTGCCAGCTCGGAATTTGAAAATTACGTAGGCCAGAAAATTACGATGGTTAGGTAAAAATTGTATAGGAAAAGTTCGTAGATCTACTGAATTTTTTTATGAGTGAAATGAAGAGGGTAGGGTAGATAAAACGAGTATTTTTTTTAAATTATCATTATTATTTTCTGGTAAGAAATTTTTATTATAAAGTTTAATATACTCAGGGTAACTTTACAGACAACTTTTTATAAAAAGTAACCCTGTGAGGGTTTCAGTAGACAGTCTGTTTCTGATATTAGTTTTGATTAAGTTTATTGAAGCAAAAAGTCGTTCAACATTTGCGGTGCTATGAGGCAATGTTAATAACTTTTGTGTAAATTGGGCCAGGGCCCAGGAGATCTTGAACTGCTGAGTTGCATCTCCTTTTTTTATAATAAACTCATCTGCTTTGATTAGCTGATCCTCTTGAAATGGAAGATTTGTGTTTCTTAAAAGTTCTCCATTCCCGGTATTTGTTGGACATAATCCTGAAAATTAATTAGCAGTGCAGAGTCAACTTAATTTATAATTTAAAAATAGTTTAAATTAATGATAAGCATATTACAAGTAGCGGCAAGAAACTCTAGCGCTGACCGTTTTTGCGCAGAAGTAAAAAATAAGGTACCTGAAGGGGGCTAGCGGAATGAAGAGATTCTCTCCAGAAGAGGCTCTCCAGTCGCATTCCGTCCCCCGCGCGACAGTACAAATGCGCAGCAATCCCCTCCACGTATCGGCCAGCGCTATACTTACGTGCCGCTGCCTATACCTGGAAGCATTTGCCCCAAAAGAGCTATAGATGGTACAGAACGTTTTAAATTCGAGTTCAGCAAAGTGTCAAGGTGTAAGAACCTTAAATTCTTCAGGCTTTGTCTTTGCTCATCTTCAATGGGAAAGAGTTTTTTGGTAACGATTTAGAAATACGTCGCCCGATTTGGGGGTTGCGAGTGGGAGAGGGGGGGAGTAGGAGGGGTAGGGTTATCACCCCTAACCACTTCCACGCGCCGCAAAAAGTTATTAAAAAAGAAAAAAAAGCAACATAAATCTAACCTAACCTACAAGTAGCGGCACGAAACTCTAGCGCTGACCGTTATTGCGCAGTAGTAAAAAATAAGGTACCTGAGGGGGGCTAGCGGGCGCGCGTAGCGTCGATTGGCTCTCCAGTCGCATTCCGTCCCCCACGCGACAGTACACATGCGCAGCAATCCCTTCCACGTATCGGCCAGCGCTAGACTTACGTGCCGCTGCCTATAACACTAGATAATTTTTTGGACAGCTCCGGCGCTACGGCAAATGCAGCCCTTCCACCCTTGCGTACCAAAGCACAGGCATTATGGAAGCCGTAGTGGCTTACGCTGGTTGCCGAAGGCGACCAAAAAGCCGGAGCTGCGGAGGATGCTCTTCCTCCGCACCTACTCATTTAAAATAGCACTCTAGGGGTAGACTGTACAGATCACAAGTGCGATGTTAGTGACTTCGAATCGAGATAGTCAAATGACAGTTAACCCACCCGGCCGGCTGAATTGAAGGTTAACCTATTCTTACATGAAACATAAACAATATTTTTATTGGCTATTCATTTTCTAAATAATGAAATATTAAACGACACTATATATGTAGGAAAATATATAAACATATATATTTTTCCAATCCAACATCTTGGTCATCCCACCAAAGTTAAAATGCGTCTTGTTGTCGAGGAACGTTTAGGAAACTCGTTAAACGTTTCGTTCAGTGATCAGTCACTTGTCTGACGGAACTTTAGCGAGTTATCTTTAATTACTTAACTGTCTAGAGATTCAATTAACTCTCTGATTTAACTACTTTACTGCGACATATATAATAACTCATATCAAATGAGGCTTTATTTAAAAAATATGAACCAATTTATAACACCGGACTATGGATAGACATTTGATATAAAAATTAAATTTCTTTTCATTTGATTGAGTTTTGAAACAGACGAAACATTTAGAATAAAAGCAAATGCCATTTATACAACTATTAACGAGCACTTCATATTTTCATTATATTGAACATATATATACATTCCATATCATATCTATAACTTTGATAACTTGGACAATTCGTCACCATTTTTTGGTGACTTTTGTTAAATTATTTATTAGTTTTGTTTATACTGCTGCCAAAAACTCGTAATGCTTAGTTCACACGCGCGCGTTCAACTCTACATTCAACGTGCACATTCACATTCACGAGCGTGTAAACGGTACGCCCGTGCCCGTGAACGCGCCTGTGAACGTGAATGTCGCGAATCGGGCAAGTGTCGGTTTTTTGGCAAAGTTCAAAGGATGAATGTGCGGGCGCCCGGTGTCAATCGGCGCAAATCCATACTTTATGGGCATACGTGAAACATGCTTGGGCTATAATAAGAACTATAGCATAGTTGTATAATAAAACAGATATATATGCAATACCTTCTCTTAACCGTTTTTAATATTAAATACCTAAATATATTAATTTATGATTTTTAATTATGAAATATAAATTTGCAGACAGCAAAAAGTTTTGATACTTTAAAATAACAATAAAATTAACTATGGTTTTAAATTGACATAAGTCTTAAAATCAAATACCATAGCAACAAAATGCAATAAATATTTAGTTACTATTAGTAATAGATAAATTGCACAATGATTTTCCTCCAACCACTTTAAATACTGATTATGCCAGGCAGAAGCCGAAGGTAAGATTTTATAAAATGAATACTGTGTTAAAAAAAATTAGAAAAGGTAATTTTTTATTAACATTTTTAAAGCTCGTGTAATAGCTGCAGGCGTGAAGAAAATCATGGGTAAGCAAAAGCCTCATTATACAGACGGGACTAATATCATGCTTATAAAATAATAAATATATGACTTTAATATAATATATTTATTTCGTCATATAAGCGGTTTACCATTTATTACAAAACGCAACAGGCATAGAAGAAGTATTTATGTAATAGACTTTACTACCATACATAATATCGTTGAGTACTTATAGATAGTCACAAATATTTCTTAACTCTCCAAAATCCTCAAAAAATCCAATAGTTTAATGAGTTTGAAAGGCTACTTAAATATCACGGTCATTATAGTATCTAAAAAAGTTTCAAATAAAAAATACACGTTGAATAGGCTAATACACAATAATAGTTTAAAAACTATTTCAGATTATCAGAAATTGTTATTTTAATTTCTGAAAAGTATTGGCTTTAAAAATTAAAATAAAACATTCATAATTTTATGAACCTATCAAAACGGTTCTTTAGGCAAAATGTACAAAAATCTACAAAAAAAGCGTTTAATCATTGATTATTTACAAATCATTTTATTCCACAACGCTTTTTATAGCCATGGATTTATATCGTTAGATAGGCCCCGACACCAAAAACTGTGGCATTGTTTTTGAATGTGTGCGTTAACAAAATGCCGACACACGCACACTAACGAGTAGTTTAAAAATCGTGTTTCTGCCCTTGTAATAGGTAGAAATCGAAAACGTTTGAATGTGTGCGTCAACATGGCGTCCATTGCACTGATCCTAGGTTAGCGAGCTGACTCACATTCGACTGTGCGACAACACGGCGCGGTCTCACTGCGGTAAGGGCATATCTAACGATATAAATCCATGTTTATAGCCATGTTTTAGAAGTGTTTCAATCGTGTCAAATAACGTAAACCGGTATTGGAAGTATAAAAAAATATTTAAATTATAAAGAAGTATCACAGCTTAACAATTTTGCATTTATTCTGATCTGTAGCAGTTGCCACAGTGAATATAAAATTAACTTTATACGTATTTTTTCTATCTCTTTCTTTTGAGTTGATAAAACAGAGATGGCTATAAATTCTAGAAAAATAAAGAATAAAGTTCTCGACTGTCATGAAGTTTGACAGATATGACAGTATATCGAAAAAGTAATAAAAATCGCAGTCAGTTCAAACTTCAATTGAAGTTCACAATCGCATTGCGATAAATAGCAAATAAAAACTTTGAGGCGAAAAAGTGTTGGAAAAATGCCTCGACGAGGACGTTCTGCAAGTCCACCACCAGCGCCCCAAAGGCGGTATGTATTTGGTGAATTTTTAAATAATTACAGGAATTTTTGTTTGACAAACATAACCTAAGACTTGATGTAACTTCTAGGGCTGCTCCTCCACCAAGCCGTGTGCCTGCCCCTGCACCGCCTTCCATGCCGGCAACTAGCGTTGTTCAGCCTCAACAACCATCTATGTTCAGTCAAATGGCCGCAACAGCAGGAGGTGTTGCCGTAGGCTCAGCCGTGGTAAGAATTTGTTACGTAATTAAATAAATTGCGCACTTTGTCCTTTACTAAAAAAATATAAATATAGATAGAAAATAATATGATAATATTGCGCAATTTTAAACAATTATTACCATTTTCGTTTCAGGAATAATTCTGGCTGATAGCCAATTATGATGTCTTTTATTTTATTACTGTCATTGTCTTTTACTTTTGAAAGTGCAATAAACACATTTATTGTTATTTTTGTGCCTTAGAAACTTTTGTCTAATAAAATGCTAAATAATAATATATGAACCATATTGATAGGAATATGTAATATGTTAAAAATTAATTAGTGGCATTATAATTTTTTTTTTTAGGTTTTGGACTTTAGATTTCTGTATCTGTTTCATTACCATTTGTCAATCTAATATGCAAATAGGTGATCAGCTTTCTTCCTCCAAATGTCAACTTTTTGGGTCTCTGGCAAGGAGTTTTCCTTCACCTTTTGAGCTAATATTAAACACGCACATTGAATACAATTTCATTTGTGCACAGCGGGATTTGAACCTATTATGACCTTGGGGATAAGAGTTGCATGCTGAAGCCACTAGGCCAACACTGCTCTCATTGATAGGAATATGTATAATATTATAAGGTACCAAATTGATAGGGATAGCATAGCTATTTTGACTTAGATGTATGTATGCATTTTTTGATATGATCTTTTGATTAAATCTGTGTATAGTTGCTATATTATGTATGTATGACCCATATACTAAGACATTTGTCCTCACTATAGTATTGTTAGAATTTTCAATTCTTTGATGTTCTGTCAATTAATAAAGCTATATTAATCTATCTTTACAGGGTCATGTGGCTGGTAGTGCTCTTACAGGAATGTTTAGTGGCGGAGGTAGCAGTGAGCCAGCTCAACAGCAGGCTGCTCAGCCAGCCCAAGCCACTTACCAGCAATACGAGGGTACACAGCAACCCCAAGGACCCTGTGCTTGGGAAATTAAGCAGTTCCTGCAATGTGCCCAACAGCAAAGTGATCTTTCTCTTTGCGAGGGATTCAATGAAGCTCTTCGTCAATGCAAAGTTAACAACCATCTTTAAATATTCATTGCAGTAGCTTCTATTAATTGAAATTCTGTATTCATGGCTAAATTCTCTGGCTACCTCGTCTCGTTTTCCAATTCTAGGAGACAACTACCTGGCAATTATTGGTATTTAGAATTGTTTTAAAGATTATTTTAGATAAATTTTAGTCAATATAATTTTATTAATATCCTTTTGGCTACATATGTAGCTGTTGAGACAACAATTATTGTTAATTATTAGAAATGACTTACTTATATTAAATAAATACATTTTAAAATGTAATTGTAGTTTTATTTCAAAACCGTGAGCCATTAATGGAATTCAAGGTTTTATCTGATACATATTTAACTTGTGGTGTTTATTAAATTTTTGTTCTCCAACTCATTAATTAGTCATAAGGTCGCGATTTTCAGTTGATGTATATGACATAATGAATGAATAAAGTTTTTTTTAAATTAAATAATAATAATAATTTCGTCACACTGTGTTTTAGTCATGCTAACAAAACAAATTAGAAGCTTAATTTAAGATGTAAATTTAAGGCTGATCTTTAGGGAGTTAGTTGACTTTTTCTGATTCCACGGAACCTTAAATCTAACATTGTGTATCTGCTGGCACACAAAAAACGCAATTCGCATTTCCGTATATTTGCAGTTCTAGTGGCTCTCGGTCGCGCTACTCCCGCGCAGACCAGCATGCACCGGCGCGAACTCCTCCTGTCGTTGTGACGCCGATGCCTCGTCGTAGCATTTTTAGGGATGCAGCGGCTGTGGCTGGTGGAGTAACAGTAGGAACCACTATGGTATGACATATTCCTTTTAACTAAGGATTTTAGTGATTTTTCTAATTACCTAGTCGGTCCCAAAGTTCTGTCATAAATGGAAATAATGATAAAAACAAAAGTACTGATCAGTTTTTAATTAGTGATATATCAATTTATAGAACATTAATTAAGGAATTAAAATAGTATAAAATTCTTCGTAATGACCTCCCTTTTTTTTAATACACGACCTTAAGCGCCGCGGCGAGTCGTCTATCGCAGCACGCACCATATTCATGTCGACTTCAGTGACTGCTTTACTTAAAGATGACTTCAGATTCTCCTAATTTTAATGGGGTTTATCACAGACCTTCCTCTCTAAGACCTGCCAAATTGTATAGTCCAAAGGATTAAGGTCCGGACTGGAGGAAGGCAATACTCATGTCTAATTAAGTCGATGTTTTGACACTCAAACCAGGCTTGAGTGTCTTGGTTTTGTGTGCAAGCGTGTGTCCAGGTCTTTGACAAGCCGATCCAAAACCGTCTCTTGGTACACTTTTGCACTGGTTTTGACCCCCCTTTTCGCAAAAATGAACCTCAGTTGGCCGTAATAGGACACTGATGACGGATGATGTCCATTTGCACCCTCGGAACTTTATTTTCTGCTTCTTCAAAAACGTAAACTCTATCATTCTGTTTATTGTACTCCTCTTCAATCGTAAAGAGGTGTCAAAGCCATCAACTTCCGTTTTCGGACAGGATTTCTTGCTATCCGCGCCTTGATAGCTTTGATTCCTGATGGTATTCTTGCGGAGCATGGCCGGCCAGTTCTTTTCTTGTCCTCAACACTGGAGACTTCATTGTACCTATAGATAGTACGGTACACAAACCCAAGCGTTATATTCAAATTAAAAGGCGAGTGCCCACAGCGGTGCAACGTTATAACATGTATTCGGTTTTCTTTCAATGTAGTAACATCGTGAAAAATTACGGAAAGTTATTGTTTTTTGTTTTAAAACAATAGTCAAACATTTAAAAATAGAAGGCAATAATCTACTATATAAAAATAAGTCGGGTTTTCCTTCCTGACGCTATAACTCCAGAACGCACGAACCGATTTCCACGGTTTTGCATTCGTTGGAAAGGTCTCGGGCTCCGTGAGGTTAATAGCAAAGAAAATTCAGGAAAAAATTCAATTTCAATGAAATGTTACATAAAACGAAGCCATCTGGTGGCGAAACGGAGTTCGCCGAGTTTGCTAGTTTTTTATAAAATCATGTTCGAAATTTAAAAATGTGCCAGTGACAACTTTGGGACCAACGTATAATTATATTTTTTTTTGAAGTGAAAACTTCTTTAGCGGCGCTGAGCACTTTTTTGTATGGGTAAAAACTTTCAAACTCGCGTCAGGGTCACGTGATGCTGATCGAAAAAGCGTAAGATCGAGGGGAAGGGAGAGGAACTAGTATCTCCCACTCTTTCTACCGTGCCTGAGTGTGCTGCTCTGTTTAGGCGGCACAGGGCGCTTGCGCGAATGACCGTGTGTGTTTATGTACAGCGTCCCACGCGTATCCAAGGATGGTGACAGCTGATTGCTTGACTGTTGTGTAGTAAATACACTGTTGTGTATTCGTAAATGTGAATTGTTTAAATTATGGAAATCGAACAAAGTAAATCTATTAATGAAAAAAGTGATGAAAAACTTTGCAGACGATGAAAATCAATCATTAATTGAATTTTTAAATAATGAATTTGGTTTAACTATGTCAAATGATCGCAATTTTAGTACAACGAAATACAAAACTACTATTGATGCGGTCTTTATTAGACACTTAAATAGGTTCGAATCAAAACTGTTTGTTTCTTACTTCAGTTATCATAAACCAATTGTATCAGTTGTAAAAATTTGCGGTGATGATTCTGATAATAACGATGGTGTAAAAGTCGTCGAAATTATGAATGGAAGTTGATTTTTCTGAGAGATAAAATTTAATGTAATATATAAATAACGATATAATATTATAAATAACAACATATAAATTGTCATATTTGTGTACGATAGCGCAATAAATAAACATTGTATTCTACCTCATAAATGATAGTACTTTTATACTTATAATTAAACACAACGTTAATATTGAAGTTTTCACTTCTGCCGGCACTCCCGGAGTGCTATCTTTTTTTTTCTAATTATAATTTGCCTAAAATAATAATACTAGTTTTACGCATCCTTTTCCTCAAAACTTACGACCAATGACGTTTCCATAGAATTACATCAAATGACCAATTTAAATGAGTTACCCACGATTGCGTCATGCGTGTATAAAAATTGAGGTGTTTAAACTGAAAAGTACGTCAAATATTTATCTGACCACATTTAGGGCCATCTAGCGGGAGAAGCAATTTCGAGTCTATTTACGGGCCGCCACCGTGAAGAAGTCATGCACTCACTTCCGCAAAACTATCAACCTGGCACCGAACCCAGCGGACCTTGTGCCTACGAGATCGCACAGTTTTTGCAATGCGCGGCTAACCGTGACAATCTGCAGGAATGCGAGGCTTTCAATGAAGCTCTAAGGGACTGCAAGAGAAGGAATCGTAAGTTTTCTTTAGGCAAAGTTTATATGTTGTTTATTTCATTGCTATTTCTGAGGAAAGTTTAGGTATAATTAATGTTTTATGTAAATTAACTGAAATATAACAATTATTGTTAAAGCCCATATAATTCTTGCCAAAATACACGAAATTCACGAGGGCGAAAACTAATCCTGGTACCATTGTCTATCCGATCTGGTCGCTAATTATTATTATAACAGTTCTTATTTACATTTCAGGCCTACCATAATGAAAACTTTTAAACATCGAAGCAGCCAACTTTTAATCTGAATTGTCAATAAAAAATAGCAAATACTTAAGCCGTTTTTATTTCTGCGAGGTCCTCCAAATATGAAGCGTACCGCGTTAGTACGCACGCGGCGCTATATGATTTGCTCGTGTGGCAGACATTTTTAATAGCGATAATTATACGATAGCGAATATTAAGGACCACGTCTGCCACCATGGTAGCGCTGCGTTGTCAATTGACACCCCCTGACATCTAGGACTCTCGACTTTTCAAGTTATCAATTTTTAAAGATTTTTGTATACTTAAGAAAATATTGTGTGTGCTCGCTTGTTGCAGACCTGCAGTGTTAGTTCAAAAACCCTGCAAACTGCGATTACATTTTTTTTTCAGAGCGGAATTCATATTGTTTGCAGATCAATAAAAATTTCAAAACCACAAAAAAAATCATATTTCGAATTGTTGGATACATCTATCTCCTGTGATAATGCAGAGACCTGGATGTCTGCGATATAATTTTCTTTGTTATCTAAATGGTATTGGCCACTAACCCCAGAGGCAGACAGAAGCAATTGATTTAGTATCGATGTTTTAACAGATTTAAACCTCTGTAGCTTAAAAAATCAACAACGTACGACCTTAATTCATCAAGAAAATTTTGTTGTGTTGGTCCGAACTTTAATTCCTATCATTAGGAAATACGAGCAAATCATATACCTCTCGCCAACTCCCTAGTTAGTATTCCATAAACAAAAATGTGGTTTATTAATTTTTATATTTACACTTTTTGCACAGAAATAAAATATATTAATATTCACAATAAACCCTAAAGAAATAATTAAAAAAAAAAAGATTTATAATCCAAAAATATCTTAATATTAATAAAACGAAGAAATACGATACTTAGTGACAGGAAGTGCCTATATAGTTTTGAAGGACGATAGTGAAGAAGCCGAACGTAAATAAACAGGAAGGGAACTATACTAATAATATAGCCGACACAGTGAAAGATTTACTAACATAACTTGTGTTATCGGTTGTGACGTCAAGTATGTATATTCCTTTCTGTGGAGCGTAAAGCATAATTGTAAGGAGTAAGAACCCATAAACTACATTTTTTTAAGGGAAGAAGTATTTTTTAGGATAGGATGAAGGATAGAATATTATGTGATTTGCGCCAACGTCGAATTGGAAGCCATCTGAGTTGCTTCCGATAAATAGAGATATGGTCATACTTTTGGCACCCCAAAAATGAATTTAATAAAGATATTTATATATGTAATAGGTGTTAATCTGCTGTCTGAGACTGATGATTTCAGTTTTTAGTAAAAAAATATAAAATAACGTAATACATTTTTATTTACAATTTATTGAGTGCAATAAAATTACATTAAGTAAACTTCGCAGAAAACGTAAAGTTGGAGTCTTGTTTTTCATATACATATTAATCAGAGAGATATTCGGAGCGAAGACAGATCTAACAAAATAAAAATCATGAAAAGCGGTTCAGCTGTTCTCGAGTTATAAATGGTGTAACTATTACCCAATTTTTTAAATATAACATTGTCTTTTATTGATTAAACGAAAATGTAATTACTAAATAAAAAACATGTTCGTCATTATGTATAATTTCATTTAATATAAAAATTATAGATATACCCCTATAATATTTACAATGTAAGTAAATGGCAAACAACATAATAAAGGTTTCAACATTTTTATCGCACAAATAACATCACAGCTTCTATAAAATAAAACTTTAGATTATATGTATTTGTGTCATATATTTTCTTTTTCAAGTAAAATTATGTAAACTATAATACTGTTATAAATTCTGAATAAAAACTATAAATATCCAAAATCTGTTATTTTCTATAACATAGGCATGCTACTATAATAAAAACAAGTAAGTGCACTGTAACTGTTATTTTTAGGAAAAAGAACATGACTATGAAATTACTCTGTAATTTTGTGGCAACACGACAGCATTTCTGAATTTTTGAGATTATTTTATTTTACAAGAAGTTTTTGTCTGGTATTGACACTGTCATATAATTTGATAAAGTTTCGCAATGGTATGAAAAATTGTACTTCTACTGGTCAAAGACCTAAAAAAGAGTAGTCTAGTTTCAAATGATATTCAAGAGTTCTCTTCTCTAGACTTGGCGTCTATTTTTATTTTTTTTAAATATGCATATTTGTGCAGAATTTTGATGTATTTTATAGCAAAACCTTGGCATTTGTCAAAAAAGTAATGCAAGTGACAAACTTGTGTTATTAAAATAGCATTTCTGTTATTGTTATAGTAACATAAATATGAAAAATATTTGAATTAAATTTTATGAACATGAAGTTGGAAGCACTTTTTAAAATTTTTGACACTGGCTTGTTAGAATTTTTATTATGTACATTATAAAAAAATGTAACAGAAATTAAAGTTGTCATTAAAACCTAAGCACAGCACACACAGTATTCATTGAAATAAAAAATTCTGTTTTATTTGCATTATTAACACCTATTGTAATATGTTAAAACTGTACATAAAAAATATTTCAATAGTACCATTGTTTCAATTGAGCCAGTGTCAAAAACATCGTTTTCAAACTCCATCACAGACTAGATAATTGGATATATCCAATGTCAACAACTTCAAAGTATTAGCAAAGAAGAAAAAGAAAATTGTTATAGACTTTAAAATAACATAATGGTAAAATATGATGAATACATCATTACATTTTCAGAAGACACACTTTTGAAGTTGTTACGATTGGATCTGAATTTGATTCCATTTAAAAATTAAGTAATATTGTGCACAAAAATGTGCAATTTTATGTCATTTATTTAATTATTGGATACAAAATATTAAAGAGAAACAAAATTTCATAAATTTCAGATCTAAACACGAATTGCACTAACTGCCACAATAAACTATGTACTTATAAAGTAAGAGGCCATTACAATTTAAATGCATACAATGCTTCTCCACATCTTAAAAAACAAGCCAATAAAAAGATTTGATATGTACAATGCCTATTCTTAACTAATTTAGACAAGTACTTTACAGACAATGCTCTAAATTTTAGAACATTTATTATAATACATTACAATTATTGCCATAATAGTTATCAGTTTCTGTAAACAAATAGTAAATGGATATACTAAAATTTAACGGTAATGTTGGATGTTTTCAAATAAAAAAATTGTGCTTTTATTACTTTAGAACAATAGTTTAGGACACATCTACACACATCTAATCAATATGGACATTTAAACTACTTTTACGTGGAAGAGACTATAATGGACTTTCTGTTATATTTTAAATTAAAAATTATTTCCAATACATAATTAGCAAACTCAAGTTTTATACATTTGTATAAAATTGAACACTTTTCAAACTACATAAAACACTATTCATTCACAACCTACCTTTTATGTGTTTATCTATGGGTTATAAGTCAATTTGACTTCATAAATAATAAAAGTACCTTTAAGACATTCTTCAGGCCAGCTGTTACACTAATCGTTTTCCACTTTTACACTTTTGTTAATATTTACACTTTGACACATTAATCACACTGTGACCGGGCTACTAGGTAGCGGGTATATTGTTTTTTCAGTCTATTTGCTGTACTTGCATCACTGAGTTTGACTGCGGTAGTGCAATTTCGTATTTAACGAGACCGGTGCCTCTATCAGCTGTTACAACTAAGCTTCCAAGTTCTTTGACGTCATTTCTGTAAATATTATTGGAATTAGTAAAATAAGACAAAAGATTACTTGTCAAGTTAAAAATGTGGCACAAAAGCAACTTTTAGATTAATTTAGCCAACTACTAGCTGTGAAAGAAAAAGTTTAATTGACTATTAAAACGTGATTGTGCCGAACTCTTATTGTTTTTTTATATCTTTAACAAGAATTGTTTTTTTATATCTAACAGACTCTTCGTAATTGTAATCCTCATCATTTGTGTCCGATAAAAGAAAATAGGTTATAAATTTGATATTGATATGTTTATACATGTGAATTTCTTTTTCCTTGTTGGCAGACCAGGCTTTTCTGTTGAAAACACCTTACAAATAATAGTGAATAAATTAAAAATACTAAATCAACATACCCTTCCCTCTTGGGCGTGATGTGATGTATGGGCTTTCCATCTCTTGATACAATATGTAACTGTGAAGGCAGCAGTCTCCGACCTCCCACAGTGCCCACCAGTATCTGATTACCAATCACTTGGCCCGATCTATTTGTTACCTGAAACAGAGGCCCCTGCTTGGATAAACCCACTACCATAAAATAAAATATTTAACATTTATAACGATTTGTTTAAGAAAGCATAACTTACTTATTTGTTTGTGTTATGCAAAATGGCTTAACTTGGTACATATAAAAAAGTAATTGAGAACATATTTTGATAAATTTGAAGATTGAATGTTTTGAAAGATACACATCAAACTGCTCATTCTTACCACTTGTATATGCGCGGGTTGCTCGTCCAATTCCATTGTCTGATGCTGTACATGTTGCGCGACTTGTTGCTGGACTTGTTGGGCAACTTGTTGTGCCGCCTGTTGCGCTGCTTGCTGCTGCGCTTGTTGCGACACTTGTGTCACCTGTTGCGCTTGTACTTGGGTCTGTATAATATTTAAGTCAATACTCAATTATTCTAAATAAAAATTGTAGCCATTTTATACAAAATCGCACGATAATTAATAAAATAAAACGTGTTTGTTTTTAAAAATGTAATATTTCTGTGTCCATGTAATGTGTTGACACTATCTAAACTATACAACTATTCAAGAAACTACTAAAACATTTTAATACCATAACTAGAACAACTAAAGGTCAACGATTGAATATTAAAATTAAACTTGTAAAGTTAAATAAGCCCGTTTTAACCCAATCTTAGCACAAATAAGACGTCATAAACAATTTTTATAGTTCAACCAATTAAAACTTGGCGAACCATATCTTCCATCAATATTTTGTAGGCTCATAAACTATTGCTTATAAGTTATAATACTCACATTCCTAGGCGGCAGATCCATATGCTGTCGCTGATGTAGCATCAAGTGGTTCTTTTGGAAGAAAGCTTTTCCGCAAGTTTCACAAGCGTGGGACCGTAATGTGCAACTACCTTCTGGATGCCTGAAAATTAAATAGCATTGTAAAGTTCCATAATAGGTGAAAGCCTTATCTGCCTTCTAGCTAAAATAAGAATATTATTTCAATGAAAATAATATACAGTGTATATAACTAATTTCAAGGGACCCATCATTTTTATTCGTTATGGAGAGGATTAGTTATAGGGAGGGAAGAATTAATGTATAGGTATTGGGCTAAACCAAATAAATTTACCAAATTTTTTCGTTATACCGAATCACGTTATAAAGAGTTTACACTGTATTATTTTTCTGTACACCATGAAAGCCATTAAACAAAAAAAAATCCGCTTAACGTTCTTCGTTCTTTAATATCTCCCAAATTACCAAATTAAAGGCAAAATATTTATTCAATTCGAACAATTATTTTCTGTTCTCTAATATCTCCCAAAAAACCTAATTAAAGGCAAAATATTTATTCAATTCGAACAATTATTTTCTGTTCTCTAATATCTCCCAAAAAACCTAATTAAAGGCAAAATATTTATTCAATTCGAACAATTATTTTCTGTTCTCTAATATCTCCCAAAAAACCTAATTAAAGGCAAAATATTTATTCAATTCGAACAATTATTTTCTGTTCTCTAATATCTCCCAAAAAACCTAATTAAAGGCAAAATATTTATTCAATTCGAACCATTATTTTCTGTTCTCTAATATCTCCCAAAAAACCTAATTAAAGGCAAAATATTTATTCAATTCGAACAATTATTTTCTGTTCTCTAATATCTCCCAAAAAACCTAATTAAATGCAAAATATTTATTCAATTCGAACAATTACTTTCTGTTCTCTAATATCTCCCAAAAAACCTAATTAAATGCAAAATATTTATTCAATTCGAACAATTACTTTCTGTTCTCTAATATCTCCCAAAAAACCTAATTAAATGCAAAATATTTATTCAATTCGAACAATTATTTTCTGTTCTCTAATATCTCCCAAAAAACCTAATTAAAGGCAAAATATTTATTCAATTCGAACAATTATTTTCTGAGATTAGCGCGTTCAACTTTCAGATTTACAACTTTAGTATAGGTAACTAAATTTCTTCTTAATGAAATAAATACCTCCTATGGTGAGCTAACAGTCCATGTTTCGCAGCAAAGCCCTTACCACAGTCAACACAAAAATGTACTTTCGGTCGTGGAGGTGTTATATGGTGATTCTGTAATACACAATTAGAGAAGTGACTCCAGTGAAGTAAAGTGAAGTGACAGTTGTCCTAAGTAAATATCTATAGAAGTTGTATAAAACAACGTAATTTGACCTCTGTAATATACATTATAAATAAACAAACATGTGTATAAGGGGGCGTCCATAAATTACGTGAGGTGTTTTGTTAAATGTTCTGTTGTAGCGAGAAGTTGCAGAGATCGCCTTTAGGGTCAACCGTTTTCCTAAAAAATTTTTCAATCAGAAAAAAAAATTGCGTGATATTTACCGAGACCCCTCTCTCCAACGTAAGATTAAATGAGATTTGACTCGACCCCCTCTCCCCCCCCCCTCCCTCCCTTAAACACCTCACGTAATTTATGGACGCCCCCTTACCATATTATTCATTAAAAAAATGTGCGTGTACTAGTGTACACACGTTAGAAGTGAAACTTCTTTATGACCTTATTTTTCGAAAAATTATCTATATGCAACTTTACAGAAATTGGTTAAATAAAGTAAAATTAGATAAAGTTTAACAAAAGGCTTTTAATATCACAGACTTGAATACAAATAATACAATTATTTCATTTTACCTTATTACCACTAAGAATATTACAGAATTTCATAAATTGTAATAGAATTTTTAGTATCATTGTTTTCGTTATTATACATTTTTGTTATTAATGGTTTAGAATCTCTTTGAATCAACCGTGGTAGGGACAAGAAAAAGACGCGTGTAACGGTCAAATGTGACGCGTAACCGAAACATGTGACGCGTAACGAAAAAATGTTACACTACATTTTTATCCAACCCCGATAAAGAAGTTTCACTTCAAAAATAAACTTTGATTCCCTTCTATTCCTTGCTTTGCTTGTATTTCATAAATATTTTAACTTACCGTAGCTATAACTTGCGTGTGAACAACATTACTGGGGTGATTTGACGATATTATTTGTATTGGTTGATCTGAAAAAAAAAACGCGTGCTTGATTACACTTACTTAATAATACTTCATATAAGGCCAATAAAAATTGCCAATATCTATCATTCTCATGTCCCACAAAGTAGACAACTAACAACTTTTTTGTATATATGTCATTTTCTGATAATAGTTTTGTTTAAAAACAATTATTACAATTCCTTAAAAACAATATTTCTAGGAAAGTAGACAATATTTAATATATTCTTTTTTCATTAAAGGGTAGTAAAATGCTTTATCTCAATATAATTGCACAAAACTAAATGGTACATAAATAACAACAGTTCCATTATATGTGTTAATAAATTTAACAGCGGATTTGTTACCAATTCTTTTGTTACTGTTGTTAAAGTAACATATAACTGGAAAAAGGTTAGTAACAAAAAAGGAATTATAAAGTTCTGTTTATATTTGACAGTACAAGAAAATGCCACTAATTCTGGCAGAACTAGACTTCGGTAGGTATACTCACATACAGGAATGTCGACTGAAATAAGTGCTCTTAACTTATTAAATTCGACGAAAACAGCATATTTTTTGTGGCAAAAAATATAGAAATGCTCCTTCAGTTTTAGAAATAACCTTTGAAAATGTGTGGTCTTATATAGTAAAAATATATGAATGCCAAAAGTAAATTATATTACTTACTGTGTGGAACTAATCCGGGTTGTAAGGCAGCAGTTAGCGCACATAAGTCGGTGACACACGTGCGATCGCCCGCATGCAAACGGACATGTAGAGACAGCGCTTCCTGCAAAAAATAGATCACAATCATTTATTCCTTTAAAAAAATAAAAGCAACTCCAAAATATAATTCCTTTATTTGTATACTGTCTATGAAGATACTTTTAGACAAATTTTATAAAGTTTGTGTTAGTTATATGTAACTACAGATTTCCATAGACTCCTTTATATTATAATATATAAATAAATAATAATAGGAAATAAATTACCTTATTATTGAAACATGAACCACACTCAGGGCAGGCATATCCGGGTGCCTTTTCAGTTAGTATTTGTCCATCAGCTCCAATCACCTAAAAAGTTATAGAAATGTAGTATAGAAAGCATTAAATTATAATTTATAAATAGTAGTATTGCTCGGATATATTGGCTATTAATAGTACTTTTCACTGTGACTACAGAATTAAGATGACAGATTGATTACAAAAATCTGTAATAATTAATAGTTGAGAGCAATGTTGGCCTAGTGGCTTAAGAGTGCAACTCTCATCTTTGACCAGGTTTGAACTTCGGCTGTGCAACAATGTACTTTCTGCCCGTTGAAAAATATTTCTGTGCCCAACACAAAATCATTACTATTCAACTAAGTTCTGATCAATTGGTTGTTAACTTATGGTTTTTATGACACACTAAATAGGTTTGAGGAAATGCTTACTTGTACTATTTGAGGCTTAAAATCATCTTGTTTTATGACTGTTTGCTGATGTTGCTGCTGCTGTTGTTGCTGCGCTTGCTGTTGTGCTTGTTGTTGTGCCTGTTGTTGAGCTTGCTGTTGGGCTTGTTGTTGTGCTTGCTGTTGCTGAACTTGTTGCTGCTGCTGCACTTGCTGCTGTTGTTGAACCTGTTGCTGTTGTTGAACTTGCTGTTGTTGTTGAACTTGTTGCTGTTGTTGAACTTGTTGTTGTTGCACTTGCTGTTGTTGAGCAGTTGTAGAGAGGCAGTGCCTTGCCATTTTGCAATGCTGTTGCAGTTCTGGTTTTGTTTTGAATGCTTCCCCACATTCGAAACAAGCTACTGCATCCTCTCCGGTGTGTATTCTGGAACAACACACAAAGAGATATTTTAGATTTAGTTACACCCATTTTAATGAATTTTTAGTCTATTTAAGGTCTAAAAATATTTTTAGCATTGACTATTGTTAAGTTATTTCAATAAAACTGTAAAAAAATCAAAAACTTTTTTCTATTCAACAATATGATAGTTATAGATATTTTAATAAAATATGGTATCATCTTGAAATTCTCACTTCAAATGTGCTACAAGTGTCCTCTTCTGCAGGAACTCCTTGCCACAGACCGGACAAGCATGGGGCACTTTACCATGCATTCTGCCGTGGTTAACAAGCTGAAATTTTCTTGCAAATGCCGCTCCGCACTCCCCGCACACGAATGGCGACAACGAGCCGTGGAAACGACTATGCATTACTAGGTGTTCCTATAATTGAATGTTATATTAGTAAGAATTCATACAGCAATCGTAAAAGTTGGATATTTATTTTTTAAACTTGTCCTTTGACACACCATACCAAACTAGCAAATGTGTGATGATGTCCATAAGTGTTAATAATTTTTAATGAGACATAATATGTCTTATTATGAAACATGGATTATGTTTATTATCATGGTTATTTATGATGGTTATTACTTATTATATACATAAATACCTATGTTTTATAATAAGGCAACTCTTTAGGTCTATTAAATTTAAGTGTAGACAGAGAGACTCAGTTACCATATTATTAATGAGCAAACCTTCTGGGCAAAGCTCTCTCCACAGTCATTGCAGACGTACGGCCTTTCACCGGCGTGGTACTTGCTATGCGTCACAAGATGTCGCTTTAAGGGAAACCGGCGGCCACACTCACCACATAGGAATGGACGGTCACGACTATGTACCTGTACAATGATATTATGTTTATAGTCGTTTATAAACTAATGCTTTGAGGTTCTTGCCTGTTCTGAGTCAATGGAAATTTATAATCTTTTTTTTAATATACATATAATATGTATGTAAAAATATACAATAGATAAGGAAATAAAGTAAAGTGAGTTTAAACACTTTTAAAAGAATTATAGGCGTCTTAACAGTCTTAAAGGTCGCGTACTCATGGAGAAACAGTATTATTATATTCTCTGGCTAATGATACCATAATTTTCAATGTCTGTCTATACTCTATGTAAAGTTTAATTTGTGAAGCATATCTGAGTCCTGAAGTTTTTTAATAAGAAAATGTTACTAAAATCTGTAGACTGCAAGTAAATACCAAAATCATACCCTGGAGTGAGTAACAAGATGATGTTTAAGAGTGAAGGCCATTTTACATTCATGGCACCTGTAAGGTCGATCTGCCGAGTGCAGTAATAAGTGAGTGTTGAGACAATGCTTCCTGGCGAATGCCTTGCCACAGTGCCCACAAATATGTGGTCGTTCACCTGAAAGTAAATTTTACAGTAAAACAATCTACAAATTTATAATTAGGTCATAGTAATAAGCTTTTTATTCACATTATAATTAGGAAGTCGTTAAAACTAAATGAATATTATGTTGGAGAGAGGAAATATTTGGTTTACATCAGTTAACATATTACATACATTTAAGAACTAACCTGTATGAACTCTTGCATGTGTAGTAAGATGATGTTTCAGAAGAAATGACTTCCCACATTCATCACAGGAGTATGGTCGCTCTTTGATTGGCTGAGTTGGAGTTTGCATCTGCATTGTGTTGTTCATTATCTCGGTCTGTGAATACACCATCTAATACTTGCTTACTATACAATTTCTAAAACTACGTGTCTCTAAAATCAAAGTCTAATATGAAATGCACAAAAGAAGGAACTTATCAGAATTACACAGGTTTGAATTATGTTTACAAGTTAACATCACATTTTTAAGAAATGTTTGTAGTCTAAATACTTATCATATATTATTTTGTTAATTTTGATAAAAACAAAGCCAGTCTTTACCTCCAACCAAACTCACCAACATAGATAATATTTTAGTTTAATATTAACCAAGTAAAATAATTTTCTTCTTTAAAATATAAAAATACTTACTTTTGGTGAATTATTTGTTCCAGGTTCTTGTTTTGTATGTAACAGCTGGATTTGCTGATGAACAGATGTCTGTATAGTTTCTTGTTGAGTCTGCTGTGCTGTCACTTCTGATAGTGTTTTTATACCATTATTCAATAAAGTTTGACTAAGCTGCGAAGTGTCTATTACAGGTGTTGCTATACCTTGAGCTTGTAGGGCTCTTTTCATTAGGATTTCATTGCATTCTTCTGCAGTTAATTGTATAGGTCCAATTGGTGTTAAAAATGGTTTGGATGCTAAAGTTGCACCTGTGAAGGATTTTATAACTTTAGATACATTTTCTTTTTTAAAATAGTTTGTCAAATACTTGTTCAAAAAGATTAATTAATTTAGTACAATTAATAATATAGATTATAATTCTTAAGAGTGGGTTGAAATCATTATCTTTAAAAAAAATTAAACAGAAAGAATACTAACAGTCGCTGTGGATAGTAGCTGTCTGGTTTTGCTGAGAAACCCTATTTAGTGTTTGTGTTGGTTCATTTAGTACAAACATAGCTGTTCTTCGCCCAGACCCTGGAGTTCCTGTTGTGAGAACTCTAGTGAGTTGAGCTCCAGCATTTGATGCAACAACTGTGCCAACTTTTTCTTGAACTTGAGGTGTCTTATGGGACATAACAGTAAGTGTTGTTTCTGGAGACACCTATAACAAATTAATTAAGACGACGATTAATCAGTAGTTGCATAAAATAAAGAACAATAATTTTCTGACCATGTTTACATATCAACAAATATTTTGAATTAAGAAATTGTAGTAATCCTTAGCAAGAAGCTTTGGTGTAACATGTGATTTGAAATTATGAATTGACAGAGCTTGTACTTTGTCAGGGATTTTATTAAAAACAACATAATATTACCTTGGAAGAATTTACTTGATCTGTAAAGCATTGTGTTCAAAGAAATACAATTACAAAATTAGATTAATGGATGGTACTCATAATTTATCTTTATCACAAGACGTATTGTAATCATGGAAACTGAAACTTGGATGTATTTAAAACTACTGTTCTCTTTAAAATTCTAAAATCCATTTTCATCTGTACATATTTGTTAGTGTAAATGTCCTATTCTTATTCTACAGACTGTCATACAGTATTGGACTATCATTAGTTGGAGCTAAGCAAAAAGTATAGCAAAATAATCTTTTGTATTTTTTTATATAATTTTACATCAATATTCAATAAAAATAACAATAACCATTGCATTCATTTTTTAAATCTCCAAACCAGCATATCAAATATGAAGAGACTTAAGAATATTATAATAATATTAAACTTACTGTATTCCCTAAAGTATAACTCAAACTGCTTGGTGTTTCGACTTCGCCCTTTGTGAGATCCGCAGAGCTAGTAAAGCCCCACGAATAAGCGAAGCCAGAAACATTAGTTGGCGTCGGCATACACATTTTCGCAAATTATAACTTTTCACCGCATCGAAATATAAACAAACCAACACAAGTCCACTCTACACTAGTAAACAGTAGTGTCATGACAGTTTAGCCATTATATTTTCACGTACGCTTTCACAACCACAAGCACACTAACGCAACACACGGTCCGTCAATCAGACCGCCGAAATCCAAAAAAGACGATTTATATCACTAAGTTTTATTAATATGAAGTTATTTATGCACTTATTTGACAAATATAGTGTAATTTTCAGCAAATTATGCATATCAAGATATTTTATAGGCGGCACAGGACGCTATGAACTTCGCTGACACGCACGTAATCTGATGTAAAAGTTTTTTATAGATGACTATAAAAACGTAATTTACCACGTTTTTCAATCAACCTAAGATATGGAATATAATGCTATTCAACAAAAGTCTATCAAATATCGGAAATCATGAAAACAATTTCATTATCGCACACACAAGAAACCCGACGCCATTTTATTGTTTATGGTTTTAACTTTTTTCTATCAAGGTTATAATCAACAGCATAGACTATCTCGGTAGGCAAAAAATATAATTTATATACAGGGTGGCCAAAAAGTCGTGGATCAAACGCAAATAGGGGATAGATGAGGTTATCAGCGGCAAAAAATTGTTCTACGGGAGGTCTCTAAGGTCAACCCCTGCAGAGTTATGATTTATTTTGGTTTTTATATGAAAATTGACTTTTTTTTACTAATTCTTCTTAAAATTCGAAAATATCTACATATTGTATCTTTCTCATAATATCCACTAGATTGGAACTGATGAGTTCTTGCGTTAGACATACTATTTATAGTTGTTTATTGAGTATATTCAAGATAATATTAAGTGATACGATATAAAATTTTTTCAAATCATAAATTTTTCTTTACTTTGGACCCCACTGTGAAAAAAAATTACTCCACCAAAAAGTGACCCTATACTACAAATTTTGGCGCATTTAATAGGGATTCTGAAAAGGTATTACACGTGGCCATGGGTCACTCTAATATCTTTCTAGGAAGAATTACAAACAACGATTGTGAAATAATATTTGTATTAAAACAATTATTTCTCAATGGTTGTTTGTAGGAAACAAAATATTTTACAATAAAATATGCTCAAAATTCCTTACTCTGACCATAATACTTAATCTGCACCGTCTAATCAAATTCCTACGTAACCCTTCAGCCATCTGTCCAATTTTTTTGATCTAGTCTGATTCACACAGTACTGGTCACAGATAGGTAAATAATCTATCATAAGTCCGAATCGTTGTTGTTTTTTCGTCCTAGAAAGATATTAGAGCTACTTATGGCCATGTGTAATACCTTTTCAGAATCCCTATTAAATACGCCAAAATTTGTAATACAGGGTCACTTTTCGGTAGAGTAATTTTTTTTCATAGTGGGGTCCGAAATAAACAAAAAGTTATTATTTGAAAAAAATGTTACATCGTATAACTTAATATTATCTTCAATACACTCAATAAACAACTATAAATAGTATGTCTAACGCAAGAACTTATCAGTACCGAATCTAGTGGATATTATGAGAAAGATACAGGATGTAGATATTTTCGAATTTTAAGAAGAATTAGTAAAAAAAGTCAATTTTCATATAAAAACCAAAATAAATCATAACTCTGCAGGGGTTGACCTTAGAGACCTCCCGTAGAACAATTTTTTGCCGCTGATGACCTCATCTATTCCCTATTTGCGTTTGATCCACGACTTTTTGGCCACCCTGTATATAAGCGTCCAATAATCTTATTAATTTTACTTTGTTGTTAATTGTTATTATCTTTGCAGCGGAACTGTAAAAAGGATGTAATTTAATATTTTAAAGACTGACAAATCTGTAATCACCACATTCCATTACACATTTTATGGAATAATTATAGGCGGAGTATATTCTGTTATCCGTATGTAATCATTGTCAAAGATACAACTCACTAATTGAGAGATGTCAAATTTGACTTTTATTGTAATTATTAACTTGTAACATTTTATATTCAATATAAATATTATCATAAAAATAGTTTTAAGTTTCGTTGATTATTACTGTTTATTGTTACACAGTTCACATTCAGTTCTTGCTTAAAATATTAAATTTCCTTCAAAATGAATTCAATGTCTATGGATAAGGACGATGCGTCGTCTCTTCTCGCCGTTGCTACTAATCATCCTCTAGAACAATTTGTTTTACTAGCAAAAGGTGCAAAGGGTTCTGCATGCGCCGAACTCATTAAACAAGTTCTGGAAGCACCTGGAGTTCATGTCTTCGGAGAACTTTTAGAAATGCCGAATATTAAAGAGGTTAACTTATTGTTGATTAAATGGAATGGCTAAAAATACGTAAAAGAATTAATTTAAGATGGAGATAAAACAATATTGTTTTTGTATTTTTCAGCTTGAAACTGGACCCTATGAAAAACATTTTAAAACACTAAACCTCTTCGCATATGGAACCTACAAAGAATTTTTGGAGAATACATCAGATTATTTAGAATTAACTCCATCTCAGTGTAAAAAATTGCAACATTTGACAATTGCAACTTTAGCCACCCAAGAAAAATGTATTCCGTACAGTGTGCTATTGAAAGAATTAGATATTAAGAATGTTAGAGATTTAGAAGATTTAATTATTGAAGCTATTTATGCTGGTAAGTATTAATTTAATAAAGAAATTTATAATTATTGATACATCATATATGAATGTGTTTAGTCCAATTCAAATTGATAATTCCATTTCATTTCAAAACTTCAAAAACGTAATTACTCAACTTTTGTTGTTCTAAAACATAATTACTCAAGTCTTGTTGTTTATACAATGATAAACTGTAGCATGACACTCACTCTAAATGATGAATTTTTAGGCTGCCAGGGTTAATAAGAATTGCAGCAGTGCACATTCTTTTGTTTGTAATATTGTTTTCTTTATTTTGACTTTGTATAACAAAACCTATCCATAAAGCTATCTTCTTTACTATATAGAGTTTACTCTGCATTTTCTTAAGGTTATATTGTAAGTATTTAGTTTGGTTATAGTTTATAAATTTTGCATACTTCTACTTATTTTCAGATATAATTCATGGTAAATTGGATCAAGAATGCAAACGTGTAGAAGTAGATGTTGCATTAGGCCGTGATGCGCGCTTAGAAGATGCAGCTGACATTGCAGATGTTCTTGCTGGCTGGTGTAATGCATGTGAAGCTGTTCTAACATCAGTAGACCGTCATATTGTGAGAGCTAATAATCACAAACAAAGATCAATTAGGCATCAGCAAGGCATTGATCAAGAGGTAATCAGAGTTCAATTTTATAAATCCAAATTTCTAAAAGTAGGAAGAGGTAACAATAATAGTGAGGAATTGCAAACCAACCATATCACTAGAACTAGAATTAGATGTCTAGACAGAAGTATTTTGGGGAAAGTTTTAACACTATATCCAATATAAAACAATAATTATAAGGGTCAACTAAATAAATAATAAAAATAGTCTGCTAATTCAATGCGCATCTCTTAAAAGATATAAGAAAATAATAAACCAGAGCAATGTCACAAAACTAACACATTTATAAAAACCTTTAATGCTATTATAAACTTTTCTATTTTGCAGGAACACCAAAATTTGTATTACTATTAGAATTTAGAATAGTTATAATAAGCTGTAGAAATGTATAAATACATATTCAATTGTAGCATTATTTACAGATATTATACATAAAGAAGACATTGAAGGCTCAAGCAGAAAATGATGAATCAGCAACAGGTGGTGGCAGTGAGTCTCACTCTGCTCCTAAAAAGAACTCGGGCAAAGGCAAAATACCTCGCAATTCTGCGAAGTTCTGGCAAAAAACAACATAACTTGTATATTTGTAAATACCTAGCCATGTGATATAATATAATTAAACTTTACTACTTGCAAGCATTATAAAACTATCAGGTGTTGTTGTTTCATTGCACCTTTTTTCTTATGTTGTAAAAACATAATGGAGATGGATGTGTCCATGCTAAAAATACAGATTTCTAACTTTCACCCAAACATACCACCTTGCTTGCCATATATATATATTACTAGCTGATCCGGCAAACGTCGTTTCGCCATGTATATTATTTATAATAAAAAAATAGGGGTTGATCGTAGAGGGGTGAAAGTTAGGGATTGTATGTATTTTTTAATGCTGTATCATAAAAAAATAGAAATTAAAAATTTTGTCTAAAAAATAAAAATAAAAATTGAGGGGTGGACCACCCTTATTATTTAGGGGTGTGAAAAATAGATGTTAGCCGATTCTCAGACCTACCGAATATGCTTACCAAATTTCAGAGGAATCGGTCAAGCCGTTTCGGAGGAGTATGCAGACTAACATTGTGACACGAGAATTTTATATATAAGATATATGGCAAGCATATATATTATGTCAATAATAGGAGTGGTTTTATAATTCAAATAATGGAAATTATAGCAAAAGAAAAGTCATAATTGAAGAACAAAGTATTGTCGCCAGTATCAAGTAGCAGACATTAGTTGTTATTTCGGTTAATAGTTGGTACGTAATGAACTGTTAGTTTTCTGGCAACTCCACGTGGCTGTCACTTTTACTCTGCAGTGTATCGTATCTGTCGTAAGTTCTGTCAAATGCAAGAAAAGGACGTAAAATAAATTGTGATGTAACGATCTAGCCTAGCGACAAGGACAAAAACTAGCACGAATCAAAATAAGAAAAACGAGTATGCGAATTTAGACTTTCGAGATCGTTTGTTTTTGACGCAGCAGCGCAATCAAAGTGCGCAGGCAGTGCAACGATTATCACGTTCGCAGGCCACTGGAAAGTGATGTAAATAACACGTTAAAGCCTTAACATTGTAAACAAAGACTTTGCAGTACTTACTGAACCAATATTTACCTAGAAATCGTGTCGTGACTGCTTACAAATCTAATCCCAGTGAAACTACGACACTAGTGATATTGACTTGAATAAAATGAATCCGTGATATCCAGCGAAACAAAGACAATTGCATAAAGACATTCATTTTAACAAGTTTAATATACGAGTGTTTTTTGTATTGGATGAACTTGAAGGCAAGTATGCCGTTTGCTAGTTCACCTATGCATGAATTCATCAAATCATGGTCTTTATTTGCATTCTTATAAAATTGTTTTGTATAAAAAGTTAAAAGTTTGTGTTTTAGACGTTTAAACAAATTATATTCGTATTTCAATTTCATCACCTTCCATTTTATAATTACAAATCAATAATATAATTTCAATTTTCAACTCATTGACGATGTTATTAGACCTATCTACATTAAGCGCAATGTTAAATCTTAAAAAGACTATAGAGTAATACATACACATCAATTACAAGTTACACGTATTATAATAATAATAATGTTATTCTCCAGATCATTGTTGTGAAGACAATCAGCTGTTTTTATTGAGGGGAGTGCGGGGAGCAATTGAACCGGTTTGGCTTGTCCGCCTCCTGCCTCTTGAATGTCTTTGCACGACGCACGTCTTTGTGCAAACTTATAATAAACTAGCGATGCGCCCTGGCTTTACACTGGAATCCTTGACCAGTAAAGCTTGAAAAAAAAATTCACCTAACCGTCCTGTTGAATCACTCTATAACTGAAAACTACATACAACAATAAAACAATAAATTCCGTGTAGTAGTTAAGTTTATAGCGAACAGATAGACAGATAGACGCCGCGAAAAAAATTGTTTTTGTAGGCATTATCAAGCTCTACAACTAATTCTAGAACTCAATGATATATCGCTCATCGTTAACGTACACTACGTTAGAAACATTTTCGTCGACCGTTTATTCTACGACTTACTTTGCACAAAATCGGTTTAGTAGATCCAAATAGAAGTATTGTGTTAATATCTGTACAACCTACCTACTTTTTAGCTTGTCTTTCATATGTGGATGCGCAGAATATAATAGGATCTAGATACAAAAGCTTTTTGAATAATCTTATCTAAACGTTGATCAACATCTCGACTCTGAAGATATCACGTAACATCACTTTAAAATTAAAACAAGTTAAAGGTGTATTCTTATAGGCTCTTGCCCAACCGACCCTCAGGTCACGAACTAAGCCGGTAACTATTCGTAGATAACGGCCCACATGTGTCTTGTAAGGTTTCATATTATGACGCTATGGATTATCGTATGTAGTATGTGAATACATATATACCCTTAGGTAACAATTATCACCACGCTCCTTGGATGCAATGCCTTAATTATCTAAGCTTTGCATGTTTTCCAACGAAAGCCTTCGTCTTACTGCAATACATTTATAGGATTAACTTTACAGTCCAGTGGCGCTACAACCCTAAATGTGCTTTGGCCTCAGATGGTATCCGTTTCTTTGATCATTTTTATTTCGTAGTACTAGTAGGTGATCTTTGAGAGGTAGGTGAAGCTTTCTGACTTACACATCTCGTGAAGTTAAGACATGCCAGTTACCTCACGATGGTTTTATTACTTCCCCGTACGAGCATATGTTAGATAAGCACATAGAAAGTCCATTGGTGCACGACCGGGATCGAACATACGACCTTAGGGTTGAGAAACGCGCACTGAAGCTATTAGGCCAACGCTGCTTATGCTATATAAATATCTAACTTCAATACTCGTATTACTTAGTAATATTTTAAGTAAAATACAATAAAATATATCTAAATCGGAGAATTTGTCGTTTTAAGTAAAATTAAAAACAATACCTACATCGCCCATGCTTTACAACTAGTATGGCATTAAAAATAATAACATTGATAGCCGAAGTTCTTAGACTTTTAAATAATTAATTTTAAATACGTGTTAAAACACTAAAAATCCATCATATTGCGCCACATAATTAAAATTATGTATTTTATTAATTGTTTCACTGAATGAATTTTAAATAGATATTAGAACACGCTATGCTTGAATAAAAACATTGACAGTTAAATGCGCAATAACTAATCAGTCATGTATGATTATTAAATGCGCCGTTTACCCATCTTTGTAGCGATCGATATACACTTCACTTATTCGTCCTGTAGTTGTGGATATAAAGGTTATTTATAGAAAAGTAAATGTTACATCGAATATGCTATAAATTATTTAATAACCTCAGATTGAATTAAACAAACATAAAACAAACGAGTATAAATTAAGTTGTCTGCAAGCGTTGATTCCATGAATATTCTGCGGTTTTCTTTTAAATTCAACCGCAATACAACGAAAGGCTTTGAGCGCACGGTCATATTTCTTCTTTTGTACCTTACCTGATATTGTTATTTGCGTAGGGCAACGAACCTATTCTGCAACAACTATGTATTCTTGGAAATTATCGAAGAGTAAATTTATCATTCAACACACGGTTTCATTTGACTCATTGTAGTTTAGGGTTGGGGATAGATGATACACGGCCGAATTTTAAATTGAGTACGGAGGGGATTTTAATTGGGTTTATTTTTATTTCCATTTTCAATTTTTGGAGACTTATACGTATACCTCACTAGTCACGAGTAATAGAAAACATTACATACATTGATGTTTTCTTGGACACTTCAGGTTATAATTTTAAATTCCCAAAGTTATAGAAACAATTCCTAAAAACGTTTTCATTTATACTTAAACACGAAAGTGAGAACGTGAGACTATTCCGATAATTTAACTACCAGTTATATTTAATATCAAATATTATGTGAGGATATAAGCTAGTAAAGATTAGTCGTTTCCTTCCTAATTGTATATTCCTGGATTGTTTCTTTAGATAAAACATTAATATGCCTAAAATTATAAAGAGGAATTTTGATTTTTGATGATTAGTAAAGAAAAACTCAAAACTACTACTAAATATAGTGCGTGTACTAGTGTACACACGTAAGAAGTGAAACTTCTTTATGACCTTATTTTTCGAAAAATTTTCTATATAACTTTACAGAAATTGGTTAAATAAAGTTAAATTAGATAAAGTTTAACAAAAGGCTTTTAATATCACAGACTTGAATACAAATAATACAATTATTTCATTTTACCTTATTACCACTAAGATTATTACAGAATTTCTTAAATTGTAATAGAATTTTTAGCATCATTGTTATCGTTATTATACATTTTTGTTATTAATGGTTTAGAATCTCTTTGAATCAACCGTGGTAGGGACAAGAAAAAGACGCGCGTAACGGTCAAATGTGACACTGACGCGTAACCGAAACATGTGACGCGTAACCGAAAAATGTGACGCGTAACGAAAAAATGTTACACAAAATTTTTTTCCAACCCCGATAAAGAAGTTTCACTTCAAAAAATTTCATTCACAAATAGAGTGCCACGTTATCCCGAATTAAATAGGTAAAATAATCCGCCAGTCCACGCGAACCTACTTACTAAAAAAGTCTAATAAAATGTACCTCATGATGTATGACTAGATACTTTAGATACATTTGATAGTTTATAGCGCATCACACCTAAATTCAACGACCTAACAATTACGCATTTAATTTAATTTTGATTTGAGATTTGTATTGGGCGAAGCAGGAGAGTAAAATTGACATAATAAAACAAAAAAATAAACTTATAGACGTATTAGATTTTTAATCTATATTTGCTTAAGATTACAATAAAGCCAATATTTATTTCAAATTGTATAAAATTGTGTCTAGAAGTAAACCTATATATACCATTTTATTATAGAATAATTTTCCTCGTATGTGTACATATAACCGAATTGCACTTACTCGTAAGTGTAGGGTGTTGAAAAACATATCTGACACAAAATATCGACGTGTCAGGTGCATGGAAGGTTGTACTATACATATACATAAATAAATGTGAGGTTTCATAAACTAACACAGACACAGTGCACGATCATAACAACTTTCAGCTACATTCTCAAATACATGCGCAAACTCATCTATTCACACACTCACTCATTCACTTCATTTGTAACACTAAATTTATAACTATTATTAGTATTTTTTATTATCATCTTTTCTTTTAAAACTAATTTTAACATGTACCACGAAATAATTGTTTTCTAGTTACCCACAATACAGGGCCTCCCTAGTGTGGGGACTAGCGATTTATGATTTCTGTCACAAACCCTTCTGTCATTAATAAAGTTTTTATTATTATTATTAATGTTTTACGAGTATTGCTTAGAAATACTTAATGCGCAATTATTTAATTCGATGCGCTGTTAATATTGCGCATTGCTCTTTCTTATATTACGATTTACGTACCATTGAGAAACATTTAAATTTAGTTCAGGAATGAGGTCTTATTTATTTTATGTGTAAGAGCATACAAACAGAACGCCAGTTTGTTTAGCGGTTTAAAGCCGAGAAACTGGGACAAGTTATCTGCCTGGCTTCCTCTTGCAACACTGCATCTAAATGCATTGCTTATATAATACTAGGGTTTTAGGCTTCGTTATACTGAAATTTTACTATATTAATTGTATAATCATATTCGGGTGAAAAGAATCGAGGAGTTCTTGGTAGTAATATATCGAATCGGGCCTTCGTAACTTGTTTTTTTATATAATAGGAGGTAAACGAGCCTACCGGACGCCCATAAAGGGCAGTCATCGCATCCCATGGACACCCATTTTTAGTGGGTGCGTTGCCGGCCTTTGAGGGAGGAGTACACTCTGACTTTGAATAGTTGGAGGTCGTATATCTCAAGGAAAACCCAAAAGAAGAAGAATTAAATATTGCATTGATACGGCTCGTACGGTGTTAAAACGATGCAGGAGGGATCGACCCAAATAATTCTTCAGAACACTCAGCATAGTACACCTTGTAGAAAACGCAATGAGACAAGAATGTGTCTGCGTAGAGAGGGAGAATCAAGCCGATCAGTAATACGTTGGAGATTGACAATTCGACAAGCCCTAGACAAAACAAGAAAAAAACCGTATATCGTATGCCTTTTACGTATTTTTCTGTACGATAATTAATAACTTTTGTCATTTAACAATGAGAAAACAACAAGCAACATCAGTTGATAAATATATGTTTGTACATATATATAAATTATGTTTTTACTACGTTTTAAATTTATTTAATGTGAACCACATTATGTCTGAAAAGTAATGCTACAAAGGCCACAATAAATATGTACAGCAAAATTTAAAGTTCAATTTCCGCATTGGCACACGAGTAGGTCTCACAATGTTGCCAATTGTTATTGCCAGCTCAGAACCTGTGTCCGCCTAGTTCTAACTAGTATAGCTTGGATGGGATAGAGAAACATACACAGGTCAAGTGATTTTCGTTGGCACAATCAGAAGTAAATAAGTAGGTGTAAAGACGATTTACAGCATACGTACACTCTCAGTTATGACGTGACTCCTGATTAAAATATTATCAAACTGTATACACCTCGATGGCATTTCTCTTGTCATCAATCGGCAGCGTTGGCAATAAAGTTATTATGTATCACAGGTTATATTTAATGACACGTATTTTATACCAATTACGTAAGTTACCGCTGTCGCAAGGACCCTAAGTCCCTTCAGATGTGGACTCTGAAACTACAGAACACCAACTTAGTCAGACTTGCGACCTTTGTGAAAATTAATATCGGGCAGGTCTAACTTGGAAGTCTACGGCGGCTTTTGTATCACCCGTTCTTCTATTTTGTTTATGACAAGCATTACACTAATATTTCAATTCTTTGTTCTTAAAATTATGTTATTTTTATATTAACATCTAGTTGTATGTAGCTCTAAAGATAAAATAAAGATTAAATAAACAATGTACACGTGGCGAGTCATTGCACACACCGATAACACACTTCAACAATATCGATTAAAATGTGCAGGAATAATGCACGCTAACCTCCGCAAATGCGCTTAATTGTATGTGTGGAAATTGTTCAACCCGTATTTCTATGACACACCCATAGTTGAGCAATTACCATTAACCAGGTGTTAGTATTAAAGAAAATGTCTTTATGTATAACAAAGAAGACGGCTTTGTTTAAGTTTTCAGGAAAATTAAGCGTCTACACACCAGTCACCACACAGCACAATAAACTCTTTTAAATATGATTGTGAATGTAACCTTTATTTTATCTTTATATTTTGTTAAAATACTTATTACTTAATTGTTTGTACAGTGAGAGTCTTTGTCTGAAACATTCTCATGTTGTTTTTATATATCAACCATTGTTAAGATCATATTACACTTTTTGAGTCGTGACTTGTGAGAAAACATCGACCGGACTTCTAAGAAACCAAATTAAAGCAACTAGCTTGCAAGTAATTCCAAATTAGGTTTGCATTTTGATGACCGTTAAAATTGCCTTATTATAAGTTCTTGCCCGCGATTTCGTATACGTTATTAAATAGGATAAAAACTAATACTGCAGTATCATTTTAATATGCAAAAAAATTACTTCCTATTGGATTTCAATTAAATAAAATATATTTGAGATCGGTTTAGATGAAATCTAATAAAAAATTAACCGATTTGGCCGAACATAGGTACAAACACAATGTAAGTAACATTATGCAACCTTTATTTGGCTTGATTAGACTCACTGTACAAGAGTCCACATGAATTGGAAAATAAATGACTAAAAAATAAAGTATACAAAAATTGACTATCTTGATTATATATCCATATTTGTTCTCTTACGTTTTCATTTGAATATATTATACAGATTTTTGCAAAACTTATAAACGACTTACGTGTGTTATATTTTCAAATTAAACCCCAATAAATCTATCACTATGTACATCTTAAATTGCTGAAACGAACGCAATTCATGAACCATTCGAGCATATAAATTGCTGAGAGATACGATCACTTACGTAAGGTACCTACGTTTTAGTATTTATTAGATGAATCTAACATCACCAATATAGGTTTCTTATATTCAGGTCTTCGCTATGTACAAATATAGTACAAAATGAGATTAGTGCGTATTAAATTCCAAAATACCTAGACATCTTTCTTTGCGTTTGTGGCACAAACATTTTAAAGTGAATGCATCGTTAATAAATAAATAAAAGCTAACCTCTATTGTAATATAATATAACTTTCTACTATTGTACCAGTTCGCATATTTTCAACAACCGTTAGGATACAAGCAAGTCTTCTTACAGAATGTGTAAGTCAACAGAATCTTACACTATTATAATGTGTTCCATTCCTTATAGGCTTACAAAGTGCGACTTGCTGAAGTAAAATATTGATGGTATTATAAAATCAGATTATAGTAAACATGGCATTGTGCATTAACCATTCATCGGCTTCCTATATCTGGTCTGACCAAATATTTTGGCTGCAGTACTTAGTCAGTTTTGCTCTTGGCACGCGCTTTGTGACTCATGGTGTGAAGTGAACAATACGTTTTGTTGTCATAATGTAAGTACTTTAAATACACTTTTTTCCAAGAATTCTAATGGTTTCAATGTTATTACAACATAAATGTAGCAAATCTTAATCCTACTATACTAAAGTTACGGAATTCAGTTTGTTATGTTTAATCCTAATAAAACGTAGGTTACTTTTAACTCATTCTTTCACTTCGTATTAAGGTAACTTTTAACTATCTTTACATTCCTATTCATGCTTTACTTGAATAAAATGACAATGTAAAAACATTTGCCATTCAATTCCCTTTAATGAAACTGTAAAAGCTGTTTTAATTAAAACCGAGTTCGTCGTTTTCTATAGTATTCTTTGTTGCATGTTCTGAGGAGATTAAAGAGTATAGCTCAACTAATTTAAAACCTTCCGTAATGATTACAACAGAATTAAGGCGGAAACATACTACTAAAACGCGACGCGACGTGTCGTGTCGACACCCGATGTCCATCGTGCACATTACCAACACGCGACACCACGACACGCTTGCAAATTCAGAAGTCATTTAGCTGATTTATTCCCCGCGCAATGTGCCAGCGAGTTTTTACCAATTTGAGGTTCAGATTCGAGGAATGTTTGCAGCGCAGTGGATGATGTTATTTTTAAGAAATAAATTTCCCAGATGTCTATTTTAATTGAAATCAAAAATTGTACGTGTATTGTATTTAGTTTTTTTATTATATTTTTTTCAAATTCTCAAATCTTTCTGGCCCACCCTGTATTTTTCTAATAAACTGAATTGATTAGGAGGTTATTTGTATTAAACTAACAACATCCTAACTCCGTGTTTTTGTCCTTGTATTGAGGTAATCTCATGTCATATTTTTTCAATTCAACAAGTCAATTAATTGTTCGTCGTTCATTTCGCCAAGTAAATCCAAAAATATCTAAGTATATAAATTGACATTCGTGTCAAAAACTCGAAAGACTGACACATGACGTCATCATCACAACATCCACAACACACCGATCCAAATCGATTGGATGTTACCGCGTGTGATCACATGGCATCTTGTCTATGTGCATCTGACCATAATTAATATATGGGATTGATAAGTACTGACATGCGTCGGATGGCGTGGTGTAGCGTCGCGTTTTGGTAGTATGTTTTCGCCATTATCGTTTACAGAAAGTGAGCGTTTTTCATCAAAATAATTTCAGTTTCGTACGTCAAAAACATTTGTTGTGACTTATGGCATAATAATAAAAGCATAAATTTAACAATACACTGCAACAATAGTTCACTTGTAATGAAATTGCGTAACATAGATTTTTTCTCTCCTATTTAATTATCTTCCCTAACGAAAGGCTTTTGGTATACTTCAAATGTAAAAAAGTGATGTATGGAATAGACACTTACTTAAATTTATAGTATTCATCGTTCAATAGCCTATAGAATTTAATCATATAGCCGATGTCATGACAATTTCATAAGCCATTTGCGACAACTTGGCCTCCTGGGAGAACCATTATATTGCAACATTTTGTCGGATATCTATAGTCATTGGATGTATAAACTATGGTCATAGGTGGTTGAATATAACAGTCTCATTGTACATTAAATAATGAATGGTTATTTGCAGCTGCGCATTCAGATCCAGGCCGATCATTAACTAGATGTTAGTCACATGCACAGTTCATTAGTGGCGAACAAAGCGTTGGTAAAGGTGCATTAATGCGTGATTCAGTATATAATTAATCTCATTCAATTTTGTCTACAAACATATTAGCGTTTGAAGTTTGAGGTAATCTCAAATGCAATGATCTACTATCAAATTTTGATATATTGCAATTAGAAAATCAGCTAGATTGGTATACAAAGAAGAAATAAAAATGTTCAGTATTCAACCGGGTCCTACACGACACAACAAGACAGAGGCTTTCTATACGATTACCAATTGTTTTCTTTACGTATAGATAATTGTAACCGTTGAACCAAAATGCGCTTGTCAAACTTCAAAGGGTTATGTCATCCGTCATGTAGCATTTGGACGGCATTGAAATTGATAAAACTCTGAGGGTCTTAGCCTTAGTAGTAGGAATAAAATTCTACCGATTATAGTTGTTGAAAACGAAGAAGGTTTCGTGATATAAATGATAAAATTCCTCTGGGAGTAAACGGGAAACTAAGAGCTTTTAATATTTGCATAATATTTCAAATGTGTATAACAGAGCAATAACCTAAGCCAATAGCCGCGTAAAGCAAAGGTTAACGTATGGGTATCGTTTGACTTTATTTGCCACACCTGCATATTAATAATTCCACCTTATAAACGCTGACCATTTCCCTAAAAAGGAGCATATTATCGCATAGAAGTTAAAAAGATTTCCGTAAATTTCGGGATATTGATCAATGAGTGATGACCTGTCTTTCTTCAGTGTGTTATTAAAGGATCCCGTGTTTCTTTGGTCATATAGCTCGCATCTAGACCCGATAACTAGAAGCTTGTGGTGGCCGTAGAGTGGAAGGCACGAGACCCCGAGGCCGATTCCATACTCACTGGACTGACAAGGTCCTTACAGTTACATAGGCGCTGAGGCTTGCCGAAGATATGGGGAAATGGAGGAAGATATGCAACACCAACACGACAAAAATAAATTTTAATTCTAACGATAGACAGGAGAAAAAGTTTATATATTATACTGCTACATTCAGAAGCCGTTAAAGTCACTTTCAAATTATAGCAGCTCTCAAGGTGACGGCTTCGAATTCGTAAACAAATGTACATTTTTATTGTTAACTAGCTGGCCTGGCGAACATCGTACCTAACAGTCGATTCTTTATTTTTTTTTAAATACTTATTCTGCTATTCGGGACACCAGTCTAGCTAGTAAGATAAAAATAAGAAAGTACATTATGTCAAAAAATTAAAATTTACCTTCCAGGACTACTACCCCTCCACTAACATTTGAACTTTATGATATGGTATTAAAGTTCAAATTGACTTTTAAGTAGTATTACGAATATTTTGTATGGGAATATAGAAAAGTGTTTTTTTACTGAGTTAAGAACCATCCTCGTACTTCAAGGAATATTATAAAAAAAGAATCAGACAAATCGGTCAAGCCGTTTTCAATTATGTCGTGACAACTAGAGCACGGTTATGACAAAGTTTACTCGTTATACAGAGTGCTTCGCCGCAACCTAAATGCGGGGGGTGTTACCGATCTGACCCCATGAATCTAGGGCATTACGTCACTGAAAACAGCTTTGTTTTTAACTGGAGTTCGCCTAAACAGTTGCTAAGATTTAAAAACAGAAATAGCGCTTCCAGTAACCCTTTTACTAAATCCGCCAAGCTTGCTGTTGACTGTATGAATTGTTTATTTAATATATTAGTTACTAGCTGATCCGGCAAACGTCGTTTTGCCATGTTTATCATTTATGGTTATTGTGCCTCACTCGACATAGATAGGTATAGTGTGTCGCGAACTGTTTTGTAGATATTTATAAGATCTACAATTACTTAGAACATTTTATGGTTCTATCTTTAATAGTTTAGGCAGGGTACGCAAAATAAGTAACTTTTTTGGTTGATTTTTTACACCTTGTGTCCGAAAAACCCTAATATCTTACGGAACCCTATTTTAGTTCAAAATTAAATATATTACTCGTGGATAATGTAGCTTTCGAATGTTGAAAGAATTTTTAAAATCGATCCAGTAGTTTATGAGCCTATTCATTACAATCAAACAAACAAACAAACAAAGTTTTCCTCTTTATAATATTAGTGTAGATGTGTTAATTATTTCTATAATTTCCATTGTTGTAAAATGTATTGTTTTTAAACCTCTTTGACAATTGTAAAAACGCTCCACGATAAGTTATAAATTATATACAATTTGAGAAATCATAATGAGTGAGAGAGTAACAGCCAATAAATTTCAAAACATTAATCTCAATTCCTTAAGACTTAAATGAATCATGAACGTGCATGAACCTTGCAATTGCTAAATGCATCTCATCAACTTTAGCTAAATTTAGATATAATACGGAACTGACCTGAATTTCTTTTTTTATGCGACTCTTTAAAGATGAAGTTATTTCAAGTAATCTGTTACCTTCTTATTCATGAATATAGTCTCACTATAGCTCTTCGTTATCGCGGTTTAATTAGGCTGAGTTTAATACTCAACTAAAACAGATTAGATTCAATTTATTTTTAAACATTGTTTTGGTTTTTCTAAAGATTTTAACTGCTAACACATTATCATAGCTGCATTGCAATTAACAATTCATCTCTTATTAAAACTTGACGAATAGAAATAGTATATCATACAAACGTAGTCACGGACCCAAGTTCGTATCATAATAATTGCATGTTTACGGCAACTCGTTTTAAATCAATATTTTGCAATGGCTAAGTTATACCGTCATAGAACCCACAATTTTAATTTTGTTATGTTCCATAAATATTGGTAAATAAGCTGTAAATTTGTTTGACGTCTTTGTGAACAGAAAATTTTTGTATAGTTCATATTTCCACCACAGTACTATAAACTTCTTTTGTATAAACTATGTATCTATAATAACTGTAAATAATACGAAATTAAACTAACACGTTAATTCATTATTCGTTGGATGTCTATATCTATGTATATATGTCTATCTATTCGAAATACCATGCGGATGAACTGAGATGTAGTCTATGCTATAAGATGGTTTTAAGGAATTCGTTGTTGCTTATTGACGCCCGTTTTATCTCAAACGAAGCATCGTGCTGAGTTATTTATAGGATTATATGACGCAAATTGCACGTCGAAATAAGCTCGACGGTCTTGCAGAATGCAGGTATGTCGTGGGAATATAGACAACTTAAATGAAGCGTCTGAATTTCATAGTTATCGTAAACCTCATTGTTCTTGTTACACGATGTTTTAGTCCTAGAACACCTGCGTGGCTGAGTTTGATTCAGCTTGGATAATGCGAGGAATTAAAAAAATCTATGATTAATATATTTTCTTATATTTCCTGCACGTTCTAACGTTTCCTAATGAGTATAAATGTATCAATTACGCTATAATACCTGTATAGTGATTGAAATATGGCATAACATCATAAAATAATATTTCATCATATGGTATTATTAAAAGATAGCTAACACATCATGAACATGTTTATGTCTAATTATACTTAACTCTTCGATTTTGACTAAATCATTTTCAATAGTGCACTTGCAGCCGTTTTAAGTAAGTTTTAGGTAATCAAATTACGTTTATCAAAGTACACCTCTTAGAATCTCAACTAGCAGCTATCATCGGCACTCTAAATTGTCATGGCATGCATGACCTAAATCACAGAAATTATACTCTATGTTTTCATTCGAATCACATAAAACCTTATTTTTATGTGAACGGCTTTAGGACGGTCAGCGATGTTTGTCTCTTTTAAGGGACATTACGGGTCAGAAAGCAATGTTCCCCCTAATTGGGTCACTCGTGGTTGCCACTTGTATACAATCAGGTTAGGCGTTATTCAACTATCCTCTGTGCACATCGTTTTAATGAGTTCAGATTTGACCCCGATTATCAATTACTAAAATTGCCTAGAAGATGACAGTGAAGAAGTAGTGAGGGTTTGCCAGTATAAATTGGTATCATTTGGATGTAGATTGAAATAGCTGGATAAAGTAAGTCTTATAGCAGTTCCGTTAACTAAACTGACTGGTAGCAAACACATTTTCGTATCTATCAGCTCAACAAGGCACAAGTTACAAATTTTTGTTCATAAACATCTACTCTACTATATCTTCAAGCGTAGAGGCTTTCGAACTGGTTCCTTAGAAATGTTTTGTTTTTCGTTAGGGTTTGTTAGTAAATACGAAAAGCTGAATGTTGTCTAGTAATATAGGGCAACATGAGCGTCGAGACTCGAGAGACTTGAGCTCAATGTTGATAACGCTGGCTGCAGGGATGCGGATGACGCTAACCTAGGCCGAGAGGTCAACTCAGGTCATGTTCTAGCTTTAACTAGGTCACAGGTTATCTGGTGCAGGAGCGAACGAAAACAAACATTGTTGTAAACTAATACCCGACCTCATTTTAATGACTGTTAGCTCATTAGAAAAACGTTATGAAGGTATTAAAAATGTATGGTCCTATTATGTGTAATTTTTATCAGAGGTGTGCCCTTATTTCGCTCGCATTTGTATAAAAATGTTGCAACGCTGTTATTTGGATGTAAGAGTTGTTTACATTTTGAAATAACCTTTTATTTGGATCAGGAAATAAACAAGCAATCAAAACATTCATAAAGCTGAAATAGAACAGGTGCTAAACAAGATTTGCAGATCAATAATATCAAGTACCGCGTCATAAATCGATTGCAGATATTTCTGTTATGTTTTAAAATAGATGCAGGAAAAACAAAGTCAAGTGTTATGTAAATATAGGTCAATGCTTTCTTCGATGAGACCGACCACGGCTGCAGTTTTGACCTCGTTTCTGCTGGGAAGAGGAACTTGAAATCCATTGTCTTTTGGCTTGATTTTTCTTTAAAAAGATCTCGCTTTACTTTGAACATTGAATATTAATTAAATCGTAACATGTGTATTAAGGGAAGGGGTTTACATTACGTTTTGGTGAAAGTTAAATATTTACAGTTTACAGTGGCTATAAGGATGCTTTTTCTCTAAGTAATTGTATAGTAGTAACACCATTGATGATTCGGGGAAATAAATACCAAATTAAATTTCTATTGTCGTCATTGGACATTCCAATATAACAAGTCCGTCCAGAGTCCAGTAACATGCTATTCGTATTTTTGTATAATAAATTAGATAATACGTTTTATTGATAAGTTTATCATTTTTCAAATGTCTTATAACCCGAGGCTAAACCGTTAAAATTATTTGTGAGTGCTTCATATGACCTCGCCCCGGATTCATGGAATGCATTGTTAATATTAAAAAATAAAATATTGCTCAACAATAAATCCAACTGTCAATAAATTCATATAATATTTATTCGCTCCAATTTTGCTTACAAAAGAGCATATCTACATAATGGTTATTATTATTAGTCGACTAAAGCAACTGTTTTATGAAATAAATTGTGATTAACGATAGATCAAAAACTAGTAAACGAATCTCGCACCTTATAAATAATTATGTATATTTTTTTTTTAATACATATATACAACATCGTTATAATATCATCGTATAAGCAGTGTTGGCCTAGTGGCTTTCGCGTGCGACACTCATCCCTAAAGTCGTAGGTTCGGTCCCAGGCCCCGACTTTGCCCCAATGTAACATGTAACGCTTGTACGGCGAAGAAAAAAATATCGTGAAGAAATCGGCATGTCTGATCACCTACTTCTCTATAAAAGAAAAACGTAGTGCGAGAACTCTTTTACATTTCATAGCGCCAGTAACTATTTCCTAAATGATACGTGTGTAATCTGTACTTAAACCATACTACTTGTTGTGTTACTTTAATGAAAATATATTTTTTTTAATTTAAGATTGTGAATACAATAAACTTTGATCAAAATGTCAAATATTATGAACAATCCAACCAACCTTTTTGTTACCCAATTTCAAAATTGAACAATAAAATAAAACTTGTAACGGTTAGACAACAATACGTATTGGCAATCTGGGGACTTTTTTGGCACCAAACACCGACTATGAAACATATGTAAGCTACCCCAAAAAGAGCCCCTTACATCTTTGACCACATTCTTAAAAACAACATTTTCACTATCGATCCAAAACTTTATGTAATATACAACAATCTTAAGCAACATCTTCTCAACCTGTCCTATGCTGAATTGTATTCTTCTGCAATTACAGTAGTGTAATTATAAATATATTTTACGTGAAATCATTAATATGTCAAATGGAAGAGACAGCTGCCCACGACTCGTAATCCTAGTGTGCTAGCACTTTCTCTTTTAACTATACATCCTTTTTTATTATGTGTAATAGAGATTTCTTATTTCTTTCAATAAAATCTTGAACGGTTCTGGTAGGGTCCAACCAGTGTTATGAAACAATATTCTAATTAGTCAACCTAAAACATACTTCTCCCGTCGTCACTATTTTAGATATTAAGTATGAACATTATCATGATGACGTAATATCAGGACCACAATTTCGAGGTTGGGTCAGGTCATAAACCGGCTCTAAATAATATATCAGGGTTCATTCGCATTTCATCTGCCTTTGACTCGAGTGCGACTTCAAAGTATAAGAAAAATACATAATGTACATAATTTGTCCTAATTATATTTGTATTTGAAACGTAATATTTTCTTACGAGTATGTTGCTCTACTACATTATTCTTAATTCTAATAATAATAATAATAATAATAAATCGTTTATTTGCAAAGAAAGTAGTACATTCAGACTGATTAATTATAAAAATTCGCACAATATGCCATATAAAAATAAGCATGCAAATGTCTTCTTGAAGAAGAAAAATAATCTTCCGAGTATATTATCCTACTACATTAGATTAAATAATATGTCTTTTTCTTCGAGAACTAAGAAGACCTAACGAAAGCATTTGCTGTCTAAACGACTAATAAGAACTTGTATATAATATCTAGTTCTTTAAGTAATATTCAGATATACATAGTATAAGATTATCGTGGCTATTGCGCATTTATATAGAAAGAATGAACTTTCTAATTGTTGATTTTCTTTTGTTATTATTCCGTTAAATTACTCAGTTTAATAGCAGCATCATGAAATCGCACATTTAGAAATTGCAATTTCTTTTATGATTTCAATATCTTCATGTGTTAGAATGTAAAATCGTTTTAACGCCACCTGAGGTAGTTACTTAAATATTAGACATGCAAAGTGTTAGTGAAGAACTACATTTCATGGTTTTATAAAAATTACAAGTTAAAGTACAGTTACTTATCAATACATTTAACATTGCATAGTTGATATCTGTTTTAATCCAGTTTTTGTTAAATAGAAGATGCTGAATAATTTTATTTAATTAAAAATACACCGCCGTCACAACACTGCATCTATATTTTATACGTAATAGAGAGCGCAGACACTACAAATGATTGCCACTAGCATTCCCGTCTACCTCCCCGGGAGGGTAGCCTTTAAGTGTAGGGTTACCTCATCCCAAAATCACAAACAATATCTAAGGGCCGATTTACATTATCTTAGTGTTTAGGAGAGTATTTTAGTACAACTTGAAAGGTATGTTCTTTAGTGCTTTAGTTCGTTGCGTGTGAACGTTTACATTTCTTCCAGTAGAGTATCATTACAGCGCCACAATGAACGCGCAACGACGTCGGCAAATACGCTCTATTCTACGCAAAATACTAACTGTAGTTATGGAACAAATAGAAGAAGAGATTTTATTCGAAATAAATAAACTAAATATAAATAATAAACAAAATAGCTTCTTTTAAGGCAGTGTATGCCGAATGCCTAGCCTGTTTGTTTTTGTATAAATTGTTTTTAACGTTCCACAAACATTCGTGAACAACATATTCAGACACAAATTTGATAGTTGTACCTTACGACCATTTTAAAAATCAAAAATCACGCACGCTTTTCACGGCACTTATGCACTCTCCTAAAGATTTTACTAAATTACGTGTTTACACACAACGAAGGAAGATCTCGGGGGGTGCGCGGGCGCGGGAGGGGTATCACTTGAAACAAAAATAAAAAGCGATTCTATTTTGATTCAACTTGAAAGTCAAGTAGAACCGTACTAAAGCAAGTAGAACCGTACTAAAGCAAACTGTAGCGTTTATAATCAATATACATGGACTCCTATTCGTCAAATGGTCATTTATGACTGATGGACGCGAAACTTTTTTGATAGTTTGCGCATTATTGTGAATACAAGACAAGACTTGTATTAGCAAGTGACAAAGTAGGCTTAAAAACGGTATTTTTTTCTATTATTTATTTCCAACAAAGTTTTATTGTATAGGAATACATGGGATGTATGATATTTTTTGAATGTGTCCTAACCTAATTGTTATTTAATTTTTTTTAATGTTCACTACATCAAATGGATGTATTATAAATTCGGACAAAACATCATGATTTTGTCTTTTATATATCTTTAATAAAATCAAAAGTAACGATAATACCTTAATATATAAATAAAATAACTATAACAATCAAATATACATTATTTACAATTTTCCTAACCTTAAAAATTATTAAAACAAATTTAAAAAGTCCCTGTGGCAGTGTGTCTTAATATTATATGTACATATTTATATAATAATGTGTATATTCTTTAATAATGAATTGAATAGTGGTTATAAATTTGCCAACCCTATTGGTGGGGTCCCTCCGATTTCCCGGTTACACCCTGGCGTCTGCACTTGTTGAGTTCCTTTGTTGTCTCGGGGTACCATAACGTTGGAGATTCGTCAGATTCCGTCGGCGACTGGCTGCAGACAAAGGAATTGCTTGCAATTTAGTATATTTTGTCTGAACGAAATTGATTTTTCACGAGAAAATATCCTCATGTCAGTCATTGTTATACGAGTATATCTTGTTATTTTATTTTATAAGTCTCGTATTTTTTATGTTTTTTTTTACATTAAATAATATAAATATAATAAATACTATAAATTATATACTATTAAAGTTATCACAACACTTATATATGCAGACTTATAGAATTGTAACACGCCAATGGTGCTTGGGGCACACTTATTATTTATCAACTGTTTTTCTTTAGGCCAGTAGACGATCCCCCATGTGTACCTAAAAATTCAGGTCAAATTGTGTTTTGGCTCTAAGAAATCTCATTTTTCTCACGATCTTTCTCTTTCATACCGAAAAGTGTTAAATGCGCACATAGAAACAATAATCTATTGGTACAGTGGTATTTTTTAGCTGGGTTTGAACGCTATAGGCTATCTGATTGCACCTATTTATACTCTATAGGAAGGTAAATTACTTAAACCAGTATTTAAACAATATATGTAGGTATAGGTTGTAACTCAAAATAAAACATTATAATTAACTGAATTATTTTATTAATCATTTGATGAATGGAGTAAATGCTAGAAAAAAATGAAGCCTATCTTCATCTGTAGCCAATGCTTATCTAAATATATAAAACAAAGTCGTGTTAGTTACATCACTTATAACTCAAGATCGGCTGGACCGATGTTAGTCATCTCTTTTTTGTTAGATTCTTCTCCGTTCCGAATAGAAGAATAAGTAATAAAATATCGGATAATTTATCAAATAACAATAAATTAATTAATTACTTTTATTAATGCAAACAGCATGTGATGCCATCTGTTGTCAAAACTACGCATATAAATAATATTATTGCACAGATTAACAAAATAAATTGTACTTAGTTAATCTTTGTAATATATTATGTACACAATTTAACACCTATTTCATATGAAAAGATTGAGAAATTATTTCTAAGACGGTTAACCTGAGAAAATTGCACGGATAAACCTAAAAACAAGTTTCTTTTGCTATAATTGTGACCGCAAACAGTTTCTATGGGGTAGCACAGTAAAATATACAATATGTTGGTATGTAGGTACTAAAAAGGTAAGCTAAGTAAAATCATATAAAGGAGGAACGAAGCTTGCGGGGCCAGCTAGTTAAATTATAAAACCAAATAAAAAACAAATGCTGTCTTTTGAAACGTGTATTTCGTCCCCATTTCAGCCGCGTGAGATAACAACGAGTCCCTATAATGAAACAAAACGAAATTAGATCTCAGGCCACTCTCCAATAATGAATCATTTTATTAACCCTTCCGTGACGGGTTCAAGTACCTTAAATGCATCAACCCATCAATAATGTGCACCTAATCATGAAATGACGGCATCACGTGGGCAGTACAGTCTGAAACTGCTTCAGACTTGCGGGGGGACATAAATTCACAGGTTTTGTTGATAGAAGCTTTATATTATATATTTATATTAAAAATCATAAATGATATTCTTGCAACCTTCATGTAGCGCATATATTCTTCACAATAATAATGTATTATAAGTCATATTAGTCTTATACACGAGTCCCTAGGTACCTATATAATGTCTATAATCCATATTATTGTACAGCTTTATAATATGTTTGTATGACAATATAATACGACACATAAATCCTCTTGAAATTTACTGCTATAAGCACTATTATTGCAATTATGTTCCTATTCCTGATAACGAATTGCCCGTTGTCTCATATACATATTGTGTTCAGCAAAGTCTAAAGTCTAGTATATTTGATTTTATCTAAAATGCTTGGACTACATATCATAGATATGATATGTATATATGTATATGTATTTTCTCTTAACGATTCCAGTGTAAAAAAAAGTTTTTGTGCTTACAATAACGCCACAACTAATTCTTTAGGTACCACAATCAACAGCAACATTGGTCGTTTGATTCTCCCTGATTTAAAGTTCACACACAAATTGTAGGAATAATGTCGGTAGTATTTATATTATCTGTAGGTCTGAACTCTGAAGAGTATATTTGGCTTAGTTATCCTATACTGAACTTGGTTTTGACAATTTAAAGGTGTAACTGTAATTATACTATACATAAAAAACGAAGTACAGTGAAAATATTTAATTTAAGATGCGGTACTTATGTATCTCAAATTTGATACTCATATTACGTAAATTCAATTAATTTCATTTTCAATTTAATTTCCTTGCACGGTCACAGGCATAGATTTCAAAATGTTATTTTATTCGTATTGAAATACGGTAACAGTTTTTCAATACATTTAAAATAGTTTATTGCGTTATCATATAAATCCTAGTTCTCACGCGATCGCTGTATTTATATGGCGTGATTACGAGTATATTTCTTTGTTTACTTTGTGACATTTAATGTTTTCAATGGCCTTTATTATTACAGTTATTACGTTATCGATATTGAGTGGTATTACTTTTGTTATTCTTCATTTTAGCTATAATACAAAAAGTTGAAATTTAATATGCATACTTTTATTAATAAAGCTTCCGCCAGTAGCTTTACCTGCGTGGATCTTATCGATAATTATTATATTTCTGTCAATTAAACATAAAACTGCACTAAATACACTTAAACGTCAACCTCTTCAGGAATCGTAGAAAAAATATTTTAGAGTTTATTTATATATAGATAATATATTTATTATCAAAGCATAATATCATATATTATTATATATGATATTATGCTTTGATAACATATGCGGCCGGAGGACTTCATTTTATAATAATTTGTAATAGCGACCACATCGGCTGCTCACGGGTACCGTGACCCTTAAACCTTTGGAAAAATATTTATCTAACTGTGCAAATCCGACTACCATGAAAAAATTATATTAAAAAATAAAATAATATTACTTTATGGTTAATATTATTATAGTGATATTCTTTAACCAATCGTGCCTTTCTATTGTATAAGAATATTGAAAATCGGTTCAGTAGATCCAGAGATTATTCCCTTCAGGTTCACAAACTTCACCTCTTCACAATATGAAAGTATATAGATCAATAAAAAAACTGAATAATAAATGTCGTATAAACGGGTTTTGTACAAGTTAATATTAAAATTATTAAATTACATATTGCATCGTTAAACTTTCGCTTGCAGCTGAGTTTTGAGTTGTCGAACTATAGTCGTGTTTAGACTATGTAAAACTTTGCCAAAACAAGTTTATGCGTACTATTCCAATAGTGTTGTTAGTATTAAGTTTCGATAAAGGTACTTGTACAAGATTGTCTCAGTTTATTTATTATTTTCATAGAACAGAGGTAACGGGCAGGAAGCTAGCTTAAGTGCTGCCCACCCGACAATGCTTAGATTAATTTTCAAAGTTGTGACTAAGCGCTAAATTGTACTCCCGTGAAAAACGAATTTGGCTTTGACAATATGAAGTCAGTTTAAGTGTCCACTCTATTTATTATATACCACAAGCGGCCGTCATTGCATCAATTAGTCTCTGTCTAACCGGCCATAAGGCGTATAAAGCATTGCTTACGCCCTACTCACTCTCACTCAACTCACTTAGAGTTCTTGCTCAGTCAGGATTTGAATGTATCGTCTCTCCGAGCTAAGAATTTATTTCACTGAGGAAAATTCTTATGTTTCTATTGACATTATGTAACCTATCTCGTAACCCGTTAGTATTCGACATTAAAGCCTGACAGGCGCGTGAGTGCGTTGCCGACCTTTTTACAATTGATACAACTTTTCTTTGTAGGGCTGGATCAGTTTTACACAGGTATTTTTTTATTATTTTCATTCAATGTTTTAAAACTGTAAGAAAATTTATTGCTAGGAATCTTTAACTAATCTCCATTAATAGGAAAAGCAAGATAAGTAAATTACGCAATAAATTGGTTACGTATAAACCGGTCTTCTGGAGACATGCAAATTGCAAGTGTTGGGAGATTTCATCAGGAAAGTCTAGACTGAAACCTACACTAAACATATCGAACGTTAATAGATTAATCTGTCATTTTTTCTAGTATTAACTATGCTTGAAATAATGTATTGTGATTTATAACACTTGGTTTTCTAGACTGAATTTATTTTCAGAAAGGTCTCCTTCAACGAAACACAAATTATAAATAATGATTTTATACTTCAGAACACTATTCTTGCTACAAAAGTTATGACGTACAAAATGAACCTATTTTTACATTAACTGTGTGTTTGACACGATTAACAACACGCTTCAATTGTGAATATTCAATAGATGTTATTACTTATTGTATGCTTGATTCTTTACTAAAAGTTTTTAAATTATATAATCGACTAGTACTACAAAGACGTATTATTTATTTTATTTATGTTTATCTGTCTTGTATCTATGACAAATAAATTTGGTTCTATTAAAATAATTACGCATCGCATTTTCGGGATAACGACGGAAATTGTTGTCATTTGTATAAAACTAAATTTTCCAGTAATTTTCATACTGTTGACAAATCGATTGAATGTAATTGCATTATTGTCTAATAGTGATTGGTTTGATTATATTACATCTGGTATATCAAAACTAGATTTATTTCCTTTTTAGTAAATATATAGGCTTATATTCAGTATCTTCCACATATTATATAATAAAATTCACGCTGAAGACGATAACTTATATTCATTCATACTTACCTTTTTAAAAGATTTTACATAATTATATAAATAGAAGTTATGATAAATAAATATAAATATAACAAAAAAAATGACAACATATAAAAAAAACACTGCACAGTAACAAGAGCCAACAAACAAAACAATTAAAACTTTCCTCCCATTTTTTACAGAGCTGGTGATAAATTTTGACAGTTGACACTTGACATCTAGATTTGTGAGGTTTCACTTACTTTTCTCGGGGTAATTTTTAACAAGTAGTAACCCTATAACAAAGACGTAGGTGTACTTATTACGGCCAATGAGCGCGTTCACCGCATTACATTCGATATTTTATTTCTGTGTCAGGGTGTTTGTGATCTATTAGCGCGGTTTTAAACTGGCCGTGAGGATTTACGTAATTACTAATTATATTTTATGAATATTTTTAGTATCTAAATATTATGTCTTTTTTTAAAGTAAGTTAAAATCTTACTATAAGTTGAGCAATAAAATAAACTATGTGTTGAGATGTGTATGTACATATTTAATTTGTAAAACGCAACAAGATTCACCAGCGAACAGTAGGTGAATTGATAAAGTAGGTACCTCGGGAATTATGAAATCGGTTACAGAAGAGAAAAACATGGGGCGATCGAAGTTTAAGACACACTATCCCGAAATCATAGGAATTTTCTTCCCTTTTTACATCCAGACGGCGACAAGTCTTAATATTTTAATATATTCAAAATATATTAAAAACTAATCTTTTAAGAGGATCATGTTTACGACTTACAAATTGCAAAATAAATAGGAGTTAAAATTGGTACCGCTCGGGTCATCGCCACTTTGCTTGCGACCGGTACGTTGACTTGCCATTTTGCGAGACTGCAGTCCGTCTTATATACTCTACACTTGTCTATACCCTTCGTTTGTGTGCCAATAAATAAAATACTAGTTTAATATGGTATTAGCATACATTGAATTTTCTAATATGCTAAACTAGAGCAATCTACTTCTATATGTACTATCATATATTTTATTGAGTTAAAATATTGATGTCCTACTTCAGTTATTCAACAAGCGTATTATTAAAGGTATTGCGTATTACTTATATATAAACCTCAGACGGTGTATTCATCTTTTATATGGATAAGTTCTTCTTAATGTAAATATAATAATGCAATTTAGAAAGTTTTTTGTATGCTAGCGTTCAATCGTGTTTTCGTCATTTTTTACGTCAGAAAGAGCTGGTTAAACTAAACCAATCAGGCACTAAACTCGAAAGCACTATTTACAACGTCTACGAAGTTTAGGAGAGTATAAAATGTTATTGCAATTTTTATGTGTCTAGTCGGAAGGTAATAGTTCCGTCTGTGTACAGATAGGTCTGTACCTATAGGTAGCATGGATGCATTTCTTTGTAGTTCACTTGCATTTCACACTGCAGCCAGTCGAGCTCAAACCACACTTGGTAGAGGACGCCCGTGTTTTCAAAATACTACGCGTTAAAGTTTTTCGTGCGAGTTGCCCATTTTGGATTGCATAGCCTCTGACAATAAAAGGTATTTACATTCTTTTGAGTTGTCTCTGTTGATATTACTTGCAGTGAGTTATCTATGAAGTATAAAATAGGTAGCTGTATTTTTGATATACTCTACACATGTATTAAAATACATCGATCATGACTTGTATATAGTTATTAAAACTCGTTTTGGAAAATGTTCAACTAGGTATAAAGATTCCTTTGTCCCCTCATGCTACCATTTAATGTGGATAAACAAATAGATTCTGGTGAGATTACTATGAGAGTACAAAAGGTGTTTTCTTATATTTAAATTCGATATAAGAAAAGAATTCGAGTGGCGATATAAAGAAAACGCTTTAACGTAGAAAGCCACATTCAACAAATAGCAGATTATAAAGATTATTTTCCAATGCAATATCTGGCGCTTTCATTATATTATCTATGTTTTCGTATTATTGACGTCACAAGCGATCGATTTAATAAACATTAGTTAGGACCAGCCTTTGTGGTTGTTTGTGGCGTCACTGGTAAAGGTAATAAGTATTTGTTATTACTCGCTTGCTGCCCATCCCAGTTTTCAGTATTACGGGTACAGGCGCGCTGTTAGGAGGACAATCTAGACTCTAGCACATTATCCATAAGCATTTAAGTTGGTTCAGTGTTTTTGCGGAACCATTTTGAGGAACATGTATATACTAACTTTTTTAATATAGTAGTTTTATTCTAAGAGTACATTGTCTTCACATATAAATATTTAACTAATGTAAACAAAATATTCTTAACCTATTTTAAAAGAGTAAATGTGGAGTTTCTTGCCCATTCTTCTCCACACGAAACTACCTTTTGGAAGGGGCAACTAGAATCTTCTTTATATTTTATTCGACGTCAAAGGTGCCATTTTAGGTGGTCTAATTGATAAATGATTTGACTTTGATACACAAAATGCTTTTCTTTGAACATTTAAATTTTTTGGAAAGCAAATTCCTGCAGATAACTGAATATTTTTTTTGGTGAATATACATACATATAATTTCTGCTCAGTTTTTTTATAATAATAAAGTGGAAATTAAAATAACTATCCGAATCCTATGCACATACGAAAAAATGTGTAAGAACAAATCATAAGTAATTTATTACTGAAATCGAATATATTCTTGTTTTGTTCCTTGATTTTATATCTATGTAATGTATGAAAAAATAATCTACTTCAAATTCATTTTACGTATTTCATTCTTAGCTAGGAATTTTCTCGCGTTGCCAGTGGAATTCTAGAAAAACTGTATTTTCCAAGTAACAAATGCCTGAGTAAATTATTTTGCTTTAATGAACATTCGCAAATGCCATACGGGCTGGCGTACCGGAATTAAAAATAATAAAAGAAAGTATAAAGCAGGTAATATAAATTAATATTTAAAAAGTCTGAAAACCATTCTCACTTAAGATAAATCTTATACCCATCTTTTTAGACATTATATGTATATTTATTTATTTTATTAAAGTACCATTCAGAGCCGAGACTTAGACTACTACTTACTAATCTACTGACCGCTTGTCTATAGAAAATTATATTTTGCTAATCTATAAATAAAAGCTGCGCTGTATGCACTTTGCAAAAGTGTTTTCTCAATTGAGTTACAAGACTCACCTATTAAAAGTTAGGGTGTTCCCACCTGATTGTAAGTTCCAACTATAATCCTATGCGACTTCTAGTATAATGCTTCACTATAGAAATTACTGTATTGAACCAAGAAACTTTTTTAGTGTTTTTTAATTACTTGATAAGTTTTACGTCTTATAAATATGACTACGCAGTAGGATGGTAAAACAGTATTAATTACTCATAATTATTATTTGTTTCGCTTTCAATTAAGTATGTCTCACAGTTATTTTGATTTTATTTAAAATATTATTGCTATTTTTAATTGCCTACGAAGGACAAGATTGAAAGATTAAAGTATATACACTTCATCTGTACGGTTTAACAAATAGACTAAAAAAATGAGAAAAAATAAATAATAGAGCATTTTATTTTCACTCTAATATTCATCACTCGCCTACAACAAAAGCTTAAATTAATGCTAATTGGATAAATGATATGCTTTTAAAATGCTGAAGAGAGTGCCTGCTACTGGCATAACTAAGGGGAGCCAAAGTAGTAGAGAAGTACATTTTGTACTGCATTGGCTTCTACATAATCTTTTAATTTCATGGTATCACTTGGTAAATAGCAAGAAATATTTCCCAAGGTACGCTTGCTGTAGCCGAAAAACATTATTTAATTGAATATTTCTTACGACAAAACAATGTAATAGTTACCATTCTACATAAATCTGGGCAACTTTAACATTCAAGGCCACTGTGGACAGGTTTCGTTGTATTCTTTTAGATAGCTGGACCTTGGGTGCATGATTGTACCATGAGATACGAATTGGTCAAGGATAGAGGTATGTCCGATCAATTTGTGCTGCACGAAGAGACTTGAAATATTTAACTTTTTACTTCGGTCAAATAGATTATTGCACTAAGCCTGAATGCGAATTCGTAATTGTTTTTCTACTACATAATTACAATTATTATATAGAGGAAAGATTTGTATTGAATCAAATAAACAGCAAAATGATAAAAAAATCTTTCACCAAAAGATTGGTCTGAGTAAATTTATATCCAAAATATATTTAAAAAATTCAGGGTAAGTCGGAGCACGTTGTTAAATTTCACTTTGGACAAATATTACGAACTTTTAAATTTCTTTATGTGAAGTAATTGTTTCTTATACTTCGTAAATTATTATTAATATTTAATCAATATACACACAAGAATAGTGAAACATAGACAAACATTATTTTTCGAAGTTTTAATAGATATTTTATAGAGATGTATTTTAGAGGATCAAACTCTTATTATGAATTATTTATTTGATCGAAGTATAAATAAATAATTTATATAAGTCGGAGTCGCTAGCTTCAGTCACTCCATTGTTCAATTACGTACAAAAAATTGATTAAAATTAGTTTCACGTCCGATCACATTGCAAACCCGCAAAAACAAGCGATACTCAGTAAAAAGTCGGGTTTTTGTCGCTTTATTTATATTATAATAAGTAAAAAACGACTTCTCTAAACCATATAAATATAATGTGTTTTAGTATCGAGTAAAGAACTTTTTAATTTTTAATATTTCAATGGCTTTGTGTGCTTTCTCTAGTTTTTTTACATAATAAAAATGTAATCCATAATTACATACTGAAAAGTAAACAAAACTATGTTTTAAATCGTAGTATTCATGTATGGTAACGTAATTCTTCGAAAGCTGATTTAATAAAGGATACTATGAAACTAGAAATTCGCTATCACGTTTTTTAGAAACGCTGTGTAAGTAAGCTATATATAAATCGTTTTAGCGCAATTTCGATGTGAGTTGAACGCGTTTTCAATGAAATTTCATTAAAACTATGTGTTTCCCTAGTTCTATTTATTACAAAGGTGAAGGTTATTTATGTATTTAACTTTGCTCGTACCAAGAAGTACTACGCCGTATTTTGTTATAAAGAACCAAGCATCAAAGCAAACAATATTTTTCAACCAATATGTTAATGTTATTATAAAATGTGTAATTTTACAGGTATTTCCAAACGAAGTAAATATACGAGTACTATTAATTCGAAGTAAGAATCTCTTAAACAACATGATTGTTAGTTCATTAAACTAAAATTTAAGTTAAATAAAATGTTACTTTTTTACGTTACAAAAATATTGTGCAATTAAATAATCATATTATAATAAATAGTGGAGCGGGCCCTTATTAGTAAAGAGGTTCTTACAACTAAGGATTGTCTTAATAGGCATTTTATTTTTATTTATTTTATCATCAGATAAAGATGATAAAGCAAACAAATACTTCTTTTGTCTCTTAATGGACAATTTAATATATATTTAAATATGGTATGGTTTGTATATTTTAAAATATAAATTAAGATACAAACGTGAAGGCATACTATTCTTAGTGAACGACTAAAATAGTACATATGGAGTTAATTAATATATAAATATAAAACCAACAAAATCGTTGCTAATTTCAACAAAGAGAATTAAACAGGAAATTTCATTTGGATTTGTCAGTTTTGTTGACGCATTCAATTCTCAGCTGCCACCTACGAGTTAAAGAATTCTACCTCACGAATTTTCGGGTTCACGGGCAAAAACAAAGTTGTTTGCCAACATGTTTGTATTATTATCTACGAACCTGAGTGTACCATATATCATATAAACCCAATAAAAACATTATTTTTTATGTTGGAAATTATAATAAAAGCCCGAAATAATTTATATGTGTTGATGATATAACCATTTAAATTATGAGATGTATATAAGTTGTATGTATATAAGAAGGGACTATTTATTTTAATAATATGTATCTAAGTTTACATGAATGTTGCAGTCTGTGACTAGAGTATTTGACTAAAGCACAATATTGCGTCCAATTTATTTTAAATCGATTTCGTAATTACCATTGCCTTCTAGAATTTTTATTTATGAATACTAGTCACGTTGTATGATTGTAAACAGACGATAAAATTGATAAGAAAATGTGTTATTGTTTTGATGCGTAGTAATTGACATCGTGATAAGAATCCGTGTGTTGCGCATTTACTTTTTTTTTGTTTCAACTAAGTAAAACTAAGCCAAACATTATACGCAACTGCGCACTTATTTTATGTATTATTGTCTATCACTAACTGAATAATTTTATTTCGCGTCGTATTAGTATGTTTAAATATATCCTACTGTGTTTGTTATTGTAACGTTCAATGTTCTCTGACCTTCACTGATATCAAAATGCGAGGATTCAGCGCAATTACCGTCTATTTCTTTGAAACTTGATTTAGCACTAGTACTTCAATGTGTGTCAAGCTACTCAATGTTTACGTGTCCATTCACACGCGTGTGGGAGTTTGGCGTCGATGCGCTTGCGCAGTCGGCGAGCGAACCCTCTTTGTTTGTTGACAAGCAAACCTAGCCTTCTTGTTTTGTTCGCAAGTGATCGTCGCGCGTTACGGACGTGTTCTCTTGAATTCAAAGCAAATTCCATCGGATAAATTTCCGAGTGTTTAATCAAAAACAATTTTTCATAGTTTATCAGTGTTTTTTTTATTACAACGTATTATACCAATTCGGATTTCATTAAAAGTTGTTTTTCTCGTAGCGAGAATAACTCTTTTACCACACCGCCAAAAGGTAATTCCTTTACGTTTCAAAACAATTGTTCTTTTTATTTCTTATGTAGTGTTTGATTTTTAGTTTTGTTTAGTTTGCCTCTTCTATTAACTTAATCTTAATCTGGACGATAAATTATCTTCGTTTATAACTTGTAGCTATAACTATATTTTCGTTGCATTGCAAAAAAAGGTAGCCATTTGATACGGCATTATAATTTTTAAAAGTATATATGTTTAGTTAATCACAATTTTCTATTCCATTTTGCGGATGATGTATGAATTTGTTCACCTTTGTTGGAATGCGATCAATCTGATCGTGATTGCACTGTCAATCAAGTGACTCGGACTTTTGATAATATTATTATCATTCAACAAACACTCAACGTTTCCCTTAATTACAATAACATAATCATTAACTTTCATGTAAGTATATTCATCACATTATTTACTCATTGCTGTTTGAGCCCCTGACGCAAAAAAGAGGGATACTTTTGGGCCTAGCATAAGTTTGAAATGTGTATTTTATCTGTGTGGCGCTTTGTATCATTGTATCCCATAAATGAAAAACAAAATAATGTATAGAAATAGTTTGAGTAGTGTTGTGATAATCTTTTTCTATCTTCTTTCAAAATCTTTTGTATTAAAATTACTGGCACTTTTCTGGTCAGATACTATTCAACTACTTTCAGTTGTAAGTAGTCTGTATAGAAACTTAATTGAGTGACAAAGTGAAAATTAATCCCCTAAAACATTTCTTTTCATAATATAACCTCCGCTGCGCTGACCTCAAATCGTGACAAGTTCAAGATTTTCGCTCAACTTTCACCTTGACGAGAGCATTATGCTTTCCTTGTTATTATATTTTAATAAATTTTGTCCTACTTACAAAAATAATAACTTACCTATTTTGTTTCACTTCTCGCCGTTATTTTATAAAATTATTGTGCTATTATTTTAACTGAATGCCTAAGGTTATATAGAATAATACATCTGATCGTAATTATTAGATTAGTAATAATAGTAGTTTATATACTTCAAAAAGCATTCTATGTATAAAGAAAATTAATACAGTTTATAATTATTATGAAGTCTAAAGTATTTCTTAGTTTTTAATAAAATAATTGAATTACCACAATCCCAAACATATGAGATGTGATATAAGAAAACTGCGAGGAGTTACAGTTAGACCTGAAAGACTTTAAGTCGTCAGTACAGTTACGTTGGAATACGGTACATTGTATGTCTGGTGAGGCCATAACGGGACTGTATGTAATATGTCCACATTTGTATCTCGATGAATCACTACGAACGAGCCCTCGACTAGTTTTTACTTTCCGTGACATATCAAACACTAGCTGATCAACGTTAATTTACGAAGTATTTAAATCTGAATATAAAGGGGCCAACAACTGGAACTTCTAACAGTATCACAGTATAGACTGCTCTTTTGTCTTTGAATTTAGGACTTTAATGCATAGTATTAAAGTAAGTTATGAAGGAGATAGGAACAAAATATTTCAATTTGGCCAGATTCCAGTATTTGTAGAAATAAAAACGTCTGCCTTTCATCCTTATGACAATTGACAGTTCTTTGTTTATTCATAATTTTGTGGCGTAGTAAATAAGTAAAATTGCGCAGTAAAAATTTACAAAACTATATTTGCGACAATCAGTTTGTGAAACAATGACAGAACGACGCATATTTTATACGTTTAATATGTCAAATTAAAGATTTACGTTTTTAATATTATGTCCTTTTTGTTGTTACTTATTCTATCGTTTTGTATAAGGAGAATATCCTTGTTTTTTCTTAATTGCCGTAAAGCTGTATATGTGTTTATGTGTATGTTTTTGTGTTGCGATCGCTTTGTTCAATTTTCCAGGAAATTCTGAATAAAGGGTTCTTTGTCCTAAAATATGTAAAAAAAACTTGTTTTACAATAGCGAGCTAGACAATCGTAACTTACGTACGAAATCGTTTTTTTAAATGTTAACCAGCATGCGCTGGTTACCAACACGGTTATAATTGATAGTACAGGTGATGCTATTTTGATGAAGTAAAATTTCACATACTAATAAATATTTAATGGCCTTTGCACAAACTAATATTCGCTACATAACTAAGAATAAATGCGCGTTTATTGCTGATTCAATGGGTAATTAAAGCAGCCATTGAATCTTCCTGATTGACATTCCTTGTTAGAACCCCTCACTGTCTAGACGAACGTGCAATTAAGTCCGTATCTAGTCAAACTGTTGCATGCGTTAATTTATCTTTTTACTTATAATCAATAAAATTGTTTGATGTAACAAATAAATACACTCTATACCTAAATTATTTCATCTTAAGATAACAAAGGTCATTCTTAGTTTTTCTTAGTAAACATTACAAACAGAAACCTTTTAGCTTCTAATAAATATTTCTCTGTTTATTTTCATACAAATAACATATTGTTCAAATATCAAGCTAATTTACTGTCTTAGTTGCAGCGCAACAAAGCAGACGTCTAGACTAGAAGATCGTTTATTTTGCACAAAACTTCACCGACTAATTCTGCTGAAATTTAACTTGCTGGCAGTCTGGACATACTTCAAAATTTTCCCCTGACTGTTAGAGGACTTAACTTGTCTTTTAATTCAACATCGTTCAATTTATGTGTTATACATACAAAGTTCCTCTTTACTTTGATTTCATTAAGGCCTGCAGTTTATCGTTAGTGGCTTACAAAATGACGTACTTTTAACAAGTTTCAAGTTCTGCGTTCTTTTATTTTTCGGTTGAAGTAAGTAACACCAGCGTTGCCAAGCGACTAATTAAGCTGTCTTGTCTTGGATACAGCGGCGTGCGCAGTAATGTTGAAATTTTATGAGTGCAGCTTTTTCTTAATCTTATATACGATGCTTTGATTTCAATGAACGATGTATCCTGTTTAGAAATATAATTAATCAGCTTCTAGGTGGATTGTCAAGATCCTGTATCAGCTCTGTATCAATAGCCAAAAAACACACACACAGAAACACATTAAATCTAAACGTAGATTGTTCTGCTTCTATTACAAAAAATATCCTTGCATTGTTTTATTTAATGTTTTCTTATTCATTGAGCAATTTGAATTTTAAGATCACAAATGTGTATCAAAACAATCTCTCTAAAGTTCTACATAAATTACGCCGCTATAAATTACTACTAGTACTAGGGATTTCGATTTGGACGTATTTTAATGAAACTGTAAATTCGTTTCACTTTATATTGGAATTTATTTTGTCATAAATGACTTCCTTGGCATTGAGTCTAACTTTCTAGCCAAGGTTTTATTACTGCGACAATTTTGCTTTCAAGGTTTTTGATTCTAGTTAAACTAAGTAAATGCTTTATGTAGTTTCGTTGTACATAGTTTGCGTACCAATACTAGAAATTGTAGGCTATTAGAGGTATTATTACACTATTATAGACACTGTCAATTATTTTATAATAGTATCGAATTTTTGTCTATGACCTATAATTCACACATCTGCTTGCGGTAGCGGTAAAAATAATAAGAACATTTTTATTTACTATTTTACTTTTACATTGAAAAACCCTATATTTACCGATGCCAATGGTTTGTTTGCTTTTCTGGGAAATGTGTGGAAACTCTCAATGCTCAGCTGACATATCAAAGCGAGTAGTTGTGAAAATGTTTTAAAATTCATAAATGCAGGTTTAATATGCATAAATCCAAATGAAAGTCTATTATTAGAAGCTGCTTATTTGGTGTAGGTCAGATAAAGTTCACCTTTAAATATCATACGAAAAATATATGTTATTGTAGCTCTTTATTTTATTGCTCGCTGATGAATGTTATAAAATAATGTGTTTTTACCATAGCAATTAAACTGTTAAGTATATATATTTTTGTTTTTATCATAGTGTTTTTGCTTATGTTACAAAAAGAAAGGTAAATTGTATCGGAATTTAATGCCTACTAAACGACTACAACCTGTTACAATTATACGAAAGTTTTATCATGCATTTAGCAAAGTATTTAAGTCTGCGTACAATATTATTATAAAAATTAAAATATCTTCATCGTGGGAAAACCAACATTTCTCATAAAAATATTTGATCTATACGTCGTTTCATTGGAAGGTGTGTCTTTTGGGATCCTTGTACACAAATATATGGCAATCAGCTGACCTGATCATGTGAGGTTTATAATTTGACGTCAGTGACCGAACGTGGTTCGCGTCACGGGTTGAACGCATTTCGTATCGATTCACTGAATCGAGAGGTCATTGGTATTTCATGTATAGGAAACTAGCTTTAATATTAAGGAATTACGATTAGCTATATAAATGTTTTACTTGATTCGAATGTTTTGTGTGAAATTATTTTGGAAACGAAGTGGTTCCTACAAATTCTTTTACCTTTGGATCATGCAAAATGAAAGGTTTTATATAATTGTTATCTTTATAGAGTAAAGACTTTAGCAAAAGCTATATACTATAGCGAAAGTTTCAGGCGGCGCAGATTAAATCTCAGCTACATTTGTTCAAGTTCATTAACACTAGTGATTTTGCTAATTATTTCTCGATTCTTACAAAATTACCAAGATTTTGTGTCTTATATTGTCTTTTACTAACGCTAATAAGACAGCTCAACCTATCTACTTTCACCGGATTAAAAGGTATTTATTTCTCAGAAGCATTTATTTTCTATTCTTAATATTAATCTAAACATCCGTCTCAGTGTTAATCTTGGGCGATCATTTAAGTTTTTACAGATTATATTAAATCCATTTGTTAGGAGCATTAAAACAAACAAATTAATTAATGAAAAAAATATTATAAAGAACTGAAATAAACTCTACTAGAGCGAGAAAACATCGGGTAACCTAAAAACCTAAATAGGTATAACTAATTTCGCATTATGGCGTGTGAGGACGAAATATTATAATGCAGTTGTAAAAAGTACAGTTAATGTAATGCTGTTATAATGAATACAAACGTGAAATTTCGCTGTCGGTTATAATTAAACTGTTTTTCGCGAACTCGGCTTCACGAACAAAGAGTTTTAGATCTTAATTCCCAGTAAAAGAATTTAATTTAATATGACCCACGTCATTAGGTTAATTATAGAATTACGGAAATGCTCATTTTTTGCGTCGAAAATGTTGGAAACAAACGGGATTATAATTAAGGTACAAATAAAGTTACGTCATTTTGCCATTTTTCTTTTTACTAATCTTATAACGTAATACGAATAAAAAAATAAAAAATATGGTCATTTAAACTCAATATTTTTTAACTCAAATTGAAAACCTAACGGTTTATTTAATTACAACCAAATTTGTCAAAGAGTTAAAATGTAATTTCGCAACCATTTCACGTCCATTGGTATATGATTGAAGTAATTGTCAAAAAAACTACCACTGTCTTAGTATCTCACTTACTTTATTATTTGTGTGTAATATTCTTAATATACTGCTAGTATCGTCCAGATATAATAAGGAACTAATGAGCCAATTTACCTTCACCCGACTTTTTCACACTAGATATTTCTTCACACAACTTTGAATATCATAGCAATGACATAACAAATATAACACTGTCAGCCGTGCTGTAAACGCGAAACGTCGGCACAATTTATTTGTTGTCAATAAATGATTGTATTCTTAATGAAATTTAATATACGCATACGCGCTTTAAAAACAGAATACTTTATCTATATATTGATTCACATCTTACTTACATATTGACAAAGGTTTAATCCCTAAACAAAGCCAACACTGGATTGCTTCGTAATAAACGCGTGCAAACGCGGAAGACAGCAACCTGTTTGACTCGCTCAATTACCGTAATGACATTTACTAAGCCAATAAATACTTACGACAAAAAACACTGTACCATGTTTTTCTTTTGCTGTGCTTTAATCCAATCGAGTTTGGAGGCTCACCACGTGATATCGCCGCCCATGACACTGACACTGCCAGAAGGTTCGAAAGTGCGTTGTCAACTTTTTAAAAACTGGCAGGCTTTTCTTGAAGGAACGTTCGAATTGGTTTGCGAACATTTGAATGCGTGGTTCCAAATAATGGTGGAACTAGCATATTAAAAAATGTTGATAGACAAATAGATACAATAAAAAGTTGATGCCTACGTTTTCGCATCGCAAATGTTGACTAAAAAAGATACAGACATAATCGTTCAAGATTCACCTTTTAATTTCGTTGTTGTTTCATAATAACTATTTAACTAATATGTAGATTCAAAAGCAAATTCCCTTGAACCCGAAACCTGACTAAGCGACAGATTTAAATGAAGCGGAAAATGGACAAACTTGAGGTCAATGGCTCGCTTAGTGTTATTAAGGCTCGAGTCACTAAGTAAATGATATTTGAATTTAGAATAGCATTTTATTTACGTAAATACAAAATTCGAAATAGGTTCAGAATACCCAAACTCATCTGATATATCCAAATAATGTCGATTGTAACTATTTGCTAGAACCACGACATTTTGTTAAAATAAAACTAAGAAACAAGCTTTTATTGACGTCTGTGTACCAATGCGTTCGTGACAGAATGCATGTTTATTGTTATGAACAGCTGACGATCGCTACATCTGCGGGGGTCCGACTCCCACAGCTGAGTAATAATAGGTCGAGACCACTCAAGTACCAGCCGTTACTTCTTAGAATGGCCTTCGAGCACGAGTCCAATTCGCTCATTTTACAATTTTTACCTGGACATTTCTTAAAGTATTATTGATGATTTGAACGCGCTTCTTCTAGCTTCCATTTCGTTCATACTTCATATCAACTTTCGACTTAAGATTTTAATAGCTGAAACCCTGTTATGATGTTCTTGTTAAATATTCGAGATTTTAATTAAATTATAAAAGATAAGTTCAAATCCAAATTGAGAGTAAAGGTTGGTTTGGACATCAGTAAATATTTAAAGAACCTTTTTTTTCTTTATAGGTAAGAGCAGAAAGCAGTGACAAAAATTTACTTTCATCTGAATACCTGATATTCGTGTCCAAGAGGTTTGTTGTGGGTTTACTACAATCTGTCAAAAATACAGATATTGTTTTAATCCATTTTTATTATATTTTTTATTTGTAGTTTTATACTTTCAACTGCGGAATAATTAAGGATACCTCTTGATTGCTGCGTGCGAATTTTGATTAATAACCAATTAAATACCTCTCAAAACAATGTCTGTCAGTAACAGGGAAATTATAACGTGAGAATTTCCCACGTGTCTATAGTATAATTTTGTTGAAGTAGCTGTTGATATGCAAATTTTTCCAGAAGACGATGATGTCAGCTTTGTACGTGGTTCTTATATCTTATCGCATATAGGAAAATGAACATATTGCAATCTTCTTTATAAGCGATTTCGTAAAATATATCCCGGTTACATGAATTAATGTATAAAAAAATTCAATGTCAACAAATAATACCTTTAAAGAAGCCAATGATCGACAAAGAGTAATTAAATATTCAACAAAGAATTGATAAAAAATGTCTACACTCATTTATCTAAGTGGAACAGTCATTAGTTGATATAACGCGATGCAACCTTATCATTTCCTGTATACAGTTCAAAACTTAGTAGGTCACTCTTATCAATAAAAAAACATTTAATCTTATTTGTATCTCTTGTAACGTCAAATAGAATTCCATAGGTATCTTAAACCACATAAGGGCAAAGACTAGAAACAAATAACAACACAATGATATAAACTACACTATTATTAGTATAGAGTGACCACTATATATAGATGAGAGCGTTTTATTATTACATAGATTTTGAATAACAAAGTCTCAGAGTTCTGAGTAGATATATTTTAAAATACAAAAAATAAATTGTTTTTACACATACATAGTTCCGAGTTTTAACCGTGACTTATTAGACTTAAAGAAATATCCCCCATGTGGGGCAGAGATCATCCAGCATGGAAAACTGCCTGGCCTGATTGGCCAGTTCTTCTAACTTCACGACAGGTCATGACTCTCTATGGTCGGGACATGGTGCAACTAAATATTTCAAAAGGCGTAGGATGTTCAAGAATTAAACTGGTTTTATTTATGTTTAGGGCCTTTAAAAACCAAAGTGTTGATTGAAAAGAGTGACGGAGATTATATTGGCAGTTCTTCTAGTCTCTTCTACGGCCCCGCGAACTAGCATTAAATGTTAATTTGTAATATTTTTCTTATTGACGTTTATATGTGAACAAACTGACATTGCGTCTTTTTAATCTATACTGGTTACTAATACCAACATAAAAATAATTAAAGCACACAGAAACAACATCCTCACGTGCGTTCACTTATCTAATTAAAAAAATGTATGTAAAAGTATTTTTTAATTGCCCTCCGTAATAATAACGTTCTTGCGGAAAAATAGTACTGAATAATTTCAAGATTTTCCATTATTACAAGATTTCCGTAAACGAATTCTGCACGTGACCAGGCTCACGACTGACCTAAAAAGTAAAATTAACTATTGACAACAGCCAAACTTTAATTATGCAAAATCCTGATATAAACTTAACAATATATATCACTATAATATAACTTAATAAACGATGTTAGAACACGTAATAAAAAAGCAAGATTTTAGAAATACAGATTGATGTCATGATTTAAGATTATGTTATAAGTATAATAAACAACACGCAATCAAAATTAATCGTTTAAGGGTTTTTCTATTTCTATAAACAACAAACTTTGAACAATATATATACACACTTCGAAATATCAATTACCTAGATATTTACTCACGAGAAATACATTGAAGATTACCAACACAATGTGTATCGAATTAGAAATCGCTTGTTGTTTTTTATCCACTCGACTTGGCTTTTAAAAACATGTTTGCTACATTTCACTATAAATCTACTTGGCATTACTCGAACTGTGTTATATTCAAAGGTAATAGGCGATAGATGTAAATGGAAAGTGCTGCGTTTAATAATAATCAAAGCTTAGGTTTATTCAATATGGTAAATCTGAATTTTATTCCCGGCCAAACAATATCTAACTATTTATATATAGAATTTATATCTATAAAATGCAGGTCTAATAAACAACACAAAATAATACAGTATCTAGCCTACACCCAGTTGCAAGGTTTTGTCTTGTTTTTAAGGACCTATCTGGTCGCCAAACTCCAAAATGTACAAAGTTTTGTCATAAGTCATCATTACTTGAAGTAGGGTGAATGAAAAAAAATATATGGTGGAGTTGAGTAGTTTATGTATCCATTTTTAAAGATCAATACACGATTTAAATAACTTCGCTCGATAGAAAAAAATTAATACATAGCCAATTTTTGCCACATTGAATTCATTTTATGACGGTGATTTTGAAATTTACGATATATTTTATCGCAAGCCAAGTAATCCATTTAAAAAAAAAATGTTAATATTACATTAATTAAATGTTTTACATAACTAATTGTTATTACTGGCCAGCCCGCCTCAGTGCTACATCTCTCCACTGCGCCTCGCAGTTCACCCCGAGACGTGCTGGGATAGGCCCTTAAGGTTCTGTACGCTACTTTTTTGTATTATCTTTGTGTCGTAGGGGAATACTAAGGAGGAGTACCTCAATAAAACATATAACTAAATGCCCCGTAGCCAAGAAACTCTTTGATGTTTATTAATAATCTAATTTATTATAAGAATAGATTAAATTCTGTAACCTTTACTAAAATAACTTTCTCCTTCAAGGAGCCCGTAATTTGTCTTTGTGTTATCTTAAAAGCTTTTAGCTTTGTCCCTTGGTATAGACTATAGACGAATACTATTTCTGATTTAGGTATTTTTTTACAAAGAGTATATATGACATCTTTTGGTTACATTTCCACGTAGTGATGTTGATAAAAAAATCTTTAATAGTTTATTGTGGTGTTATCGCGCCCTTCAAAATCGATAATTTAGGAATAGGACTCAAATATCTCTACGATCTTGACATTTGACATACATCGCCTGCTTCCTCTGCGATGACAATTTTTTTTTATTAAAAAAATGGCTCAAACATTTTGATCTGGCAAGCAAACTTCAATTGCTTACACTATAAATTGCTTTAACCTAACTTATACACCGATTCATTCTAATGACTTGTGATACGGAAGTAAATAAAAACGATTAATAATTTAAATACCCGGCCATTGCCCCATGTTTATTTATGATTCCTCGTAGGCTCCAATGTAACTAGGCATATTTAATGCTCTACAAAATCATATCAAAATAAGTATTGTTTGGATATTTTCACGACGTACATAAGTCTGAAGATGCAGAGGTTAAACAGTAATATTTATGGCGATACTCAAATGGCCGAAGACATCGCAAATAAACAGAACAAGTCGCGGGCATCATCTCGTCATAAAGAATTTCATAAATCACCTTGAAGGTCTGAAAGCGACCCATTTTAGTTCATTTCGAAACAATCGTTCCCTTTCAATTGTATTTCTGCCTACAAAATAGCTTTTATGTAAATGTACAGTCGTGCAACGTGGTTTCAGAGGATTGTATGATGTAAATCGTTGTTGTGAGGGCTTAAAATCGCTTGATTGTAATTAATGCGCAGTGTCTTATCAGCTTGCATAAGCAGTTATCAGTGACGCAAACTTAACCTCTCGAACCTGATTGTGGCCTATATATAATAATTCAGTTTGTAAGCCATTCTCATATGTTGTAATTGAGTTCTTTTTCTTGATGAAAATAACTACTAAGTTCACAACATTGGGTGTTAATGCAAAACTGTCGAAGATTTTAGTAATAACAATTTATAAAGACGGGCTCTTTGTCGGAGAATTTTCTAACGTTTGATTCACGTATGTACATACGTCTCTTTTGAAGTTATACAAGTGTACTTTGAGAAAGGATTTATTTAGATAATATGAGAGTATGAAGCCGGTAAGCGATACTAAACAATGTCAAACGAAACTAAATATTGTCAATACGCTTTTGCGTCGCATTTATTTCTGGTAGCCAACGTATAGGAAAATTTAACACGTGACGTGAATCACGCGATCTCTATTGACTTATTATAATTTCACATGGTTAATATTTAAATACGTTTAATAAATGGAAACTGCCTTTGTTTAACGACCTTGTGTTCTCGGGTATGCTAAATTAAAATAAATGTCTTAAATATATATATCTAAAAACGTTGCAACATAGCTACGCAATTTAATGTAAAGTTACGTTACGTTACGTTATTAGAAAGACCCGTCGATCTTTTTAAATCCTTACTAGATTGCTTCAAAATCGATCATAATCCAATCTGGGTGTCGGATTCAGTGATGTGACAAATATGATACCTAGTTAAAAAAAACTGTGCCGGACTATGTCCATATATATCGCAAATGGGTCTTATGCGACGCCTATTCACCCACTATAGGTATATAAGGTTAGATTGGCGTAATTATTTCACTTCTTAATTTTTAGTTCCTGAAGCTGACAACATGCTTCACTTCGGCATTTGGCCATGTAGGATTCGAACCCTAAACATAGAAAAGATTATACATATTAAATCGTCGTAGGAAGTAAACGCAACTGAAATTTTTCACAGCCCAAAAATTGACCTCACTGGGGCTCAGCCTAATTCTCATGCAGGTTTTTTTTTTTAAAGCTATGATATCTAAATGTATCGATTTTGATCTTTAGTATTCTTTGTTTCTACGGAAAATTTGCTTCGCCTTGCGTAGAAACAAAGCCATTAATAAGTTTCGCTGTTATTGATCTTGGCTCTGAATTAGTCGCAAGGCTGGTGCAATCGATCACTAATTATAGACAGACGTAAATAAACAAGGCGATGCGTTGGCGTCTTCATCCACAGCTGATGGTGATACATATATGTTTACATATGAAGCACTTTCGGGAAGGGTTAGACACATTACTGCGTCTTTTTTAATTTTTAAAGTAATACTTTGGCGCGTTAGGGAAAAATGATGAGAGTAAATTTTTACGATACGCGCGCACACCGTCGCAAATTCCGACACCCTAATGTTAGCTATAGCCAACATTTTAGTTTTTTTATACAACTATTGATGCCTTACCTACTTGTAAGATATTTAGTCAATGTTTTTACAACAATATCTGTATCATACTTAAGCTGTCATTAACCTTCTTGTAACTCACATGTCTACTGAACTCCAACCAATGGACGTGATTTAAATAGTAAATAACAATATGTATAAGTAGCATGGTAAAATTAAAAAATGTCCATTTCTTTAATATTTTTTTGTGAATTTTAAATAAACTTAATTTAAAATTGTATTCAATACCTATTTTTTGTCGGCACAAACTAAATAAATCACAATACGATACTGCGGTATGGGTCATTAGGAACCCAATACACATATCTATTAAAAGTTATATGACTATTTCGGTTACGAATGCTCATTTATACCGAATGAGGGTAAACGAGTAACCCACCAGTGACCTAAAACTTATCTTTAATGAAATGTCGTATCTCTTTAAAGTAAGATTTTAATTGTTAATATCCCTATTATTTAGGTTTATTATAAAGTTATAAATTTTCTCGCGAGAAATAAATTTAGCGTTATTATGACAGGTAGAAATTGATAGCTGTTTTAGTTCGCTGTTTCGTCTTTTTTCAGGCATTGAAATACAATAAATTATTTAGTTAAAATAACGTTTCATTTGCAATTTAGAAATTCACAGGCAATTAGCAATATCTAGTCTAAATAAAATCTCACGACATCTTACCAGGGGGGGAGGGAGGTACAGAAAATTAAAAAAAACACCTCACGTAATTTATGGACGCCCCCTTACTAAAAATTGATTTCTTGTTTTTTCGTAACATTGGGGACGTTCGTTGCAAATTAAGCGTTGCCATGACAAAGATCATTTGTGTAGATAAGATTTTATTTAAAAATAATTAATGCTATTCAGTTATTCTACGAATAATCCGCAGATTTTTACTGCTTTTTAATGACTGATAATGTCACAATAAGTTGTATAATGCAATAAAAACCACAAATAAAAATTTATAACATCGAAATAGAATTTACATATAATTATTATATCCATATAAACCGTTATTAGTAACCTTGTATACATCGCCTATTATAAGTACGCACTATATAACATTTTATTTAAATTATCCTGTTATTTCGTGTGTAAAATAAATAAATTATGTAACACCCACACAAAATTTAGAAATAATAATTTTAATTTCATGCACAAATTATTAATAAAGCGCTCAAGGGACCATTATTTTAAATTTACATGAACATAATTTAACCTTGTTTATAAACAAAGTTTATTTTGAAAACATATCCTAACGCACGTGTATAAAAGGCAGTGTTCACTGATAGCAAAAGATAACAGTATTTGAATTGCTTGATAAATATACTTATCTTTTAATTGTAACGATTATTCCATATTATCAGATAATATGAAAAACAAGTTTGTTGTAGTGATTAGTCTCTAAACCATAAAAATTGCACAACAAATGAATAATGATCACACATTCGGTCAAGTCAAAACATGCCAAATTTGACGGTTCTGTAATGTCTGATAAGGAAAAAACAATGGCTGACATATTTTACTATACATAAAAAAAGGTTTACAATACTCAATTATCACTACAGCTTTCGTATATAGGGTAATCTGATAATCGTAAATATGTTTATGCCCTCACAATGTGTCAACATCTTTTTCCCTTAATGCAATGCAATCTTCAGGTCAATGTTATACAATGAACGATTATAATTGTAATAAAAATTCCTTTACAATATTTTATAATTTGTTTAAAAGAAATACGACTCGTTTTTGCATGTGTTAATAGACAGTGTTTTGTTTAGGTATTAAACATGGAGTGTCGACTTTACTTCAAATCAGTTGAATGCAGTACTAATTAAATGATTCAGCTAACGGATAACGAATAGGTAGGTAGTATTTTCACATACATTGATCTCAATATGCATCTAAGCCAGTTTAAAATATTGTTAAAAAGTGAACCGAAATCTACATACAACCTACGCTGATAATTCGTATTAAAATCGTTTAAAACATAACTTATTAATTAAGCTTTTCCCTGAAACTACTAAAATATATATAATAAACTACTCAATGACATAAATTGTCGGAACTAGTTAATATGCGATGAATTTAGACCTCTATCTAAACTTGAACCGTCGCGTCGTCTTAAAGTTAAATCTAAAACTGCAAATATTTAATTTTTAAACGATGAAGCCTATATACCTTGAAGACCACATCGCAATAAAAGAAAGTGATAATAATCACGAAAAGCGGCAACAGACTATCAAATATGACTCAAAAATAGGAGCGCAATAATTTTATGTTTTTTTTAATGTAAAAACATTAGTTTAGCAATTTTTGTATAGAATCATTGATTCATTCTTTGTTCGCACTAATATAAGCCTATGTTTGTCACAGAACCAGTACTTTTACATCTATCTAAACACAAATAGTGCCATATTCTGTGCTAGTTATCGTTTATGTAGTAAAATGGATAAAACCGAAGCATGTCGTTATTAGCTACAGTTAAAGCGTCATTGAGCAAATGAGCAATTGTTTCCAACCGAGCAAATGACAAGCTTCAAGGATGGAAAATTGAACTCATTATTAAAGCGATCACGTCTCTATACAAATAAAGTTGTATAACTCGGAAACTTGTTTAACTAAAACGTGCTTCTATAGCTGAGTGTGCGACATACATTTTATTGAAGTACTAGGTTAAAACAAAATTGAAAATTACAAACCATCGGTTTAAGCGCGAAATAACGGCACAACGGTGCAAATTTTAGATTTTTATTTAAAGTTAATATCCTGATAACCCTTTCTATGGGATTTTAATTTGCTATTGCAATTTCCAAACCTAATTATTTGATATCTCAATCATTCAGATCGGTCCATAGACGAAGGAGCTATGTTTTTTGTGTTCATAAAAGTTCAAGTTGAATTGTATAGCGGGAAAAACACTTAATAATATGATTGAGACAAGAATAAAATGGTAAGACTGATTTTCTACATCCTACCCGAAAGACTTGGGATCAAGTCCTTTTTTAAAAAGTCCTAGAGAGGCGAGCTAAATTTAAGAGCGTCTTCTTTGCAGAAACGATGGGCTCAAATCGATCAGAAACAGATCCAGTCCGCCTTTTGACCTTAATCTTGTGTCACATGACAATAAAAACTATCGGATTCTAGGTTCCACTTATTTGCCTACCGATTTTATTTCTTGAAAATGTAAAATATAAAATGGGAATATGTATGCCAAGTGCACTTAAATACGTTTGCTACTTAATAAACACGAACACGTTACAATGTTTTTACGGTAAATTGCAGTACTGGGGAATATAGTAATATCCGCTAGTTTTTACATCAACTAATTAAACTGTTAGGTTCTATACGTAGTTTCATTCGTGTGACAGAATGTAGGTAGTATAATTTTTGTATATTTGTGAGAGAATGAAGAGACTTGTAGTAATTTATATCGTCACTTTAATACCTATATGTATTTGTTTAGCAGCTAACTAGGGCTCACCTAACACCTGCTTTCCAGAGCCCAAGTTATAAACGTCATGGAGTTTTTCAGTTACAAAAAAAAAACATTTGTAAAGATTTATATTATGTCTAAAGAATTGGAGTAGACTGAGGATTTTAAAGTTGAATAAAACTAGTCTCAAAAGCGGGTCATTGTTCGCGACGTGTCGCCGTCGCACGCGCATTGTCCTTGCCGGTCTGATGCTTTGTCACCTGATCCCGTCATTACCTGTTGCTAAGTACGTAGAATTGTATATACTCGTTTTACCTGGCTTTGCATTTGTATAAGACAAGGTAGTGCAGGGCCGGAAAACGCACACCCTTTCCGACGACGCCTTTTGCTGAATCGGAAACTTTTGCTCATTATCGTCAACAGTTCGATAATTTCTTAGATATATTTAATCTGAAACTACGTACTTCAAATTGAAATATATGTGTTGCTTGTACAGTTTCTTTATTATATTTAATGGAATAAAGTCATTGTAAAATATCTATCCTTTTTTTTAAAACACAAAACCGGAAGGAAAGGAATTTTCACTTTCAATAATTGTGCACACTCATTTTAGTAAATCCTAGCTCGCACGGTGACGGAAGTGGGAACCCGGAAGCTATTGAAATAAGATCCGGTGCTGAGTGCTCTCGATAAAGTCTCTTTGGAGGAAGAAGTTCGTTTTCACTTGATCCTGTGGAGATTATCTTGTAATCTGAAACGCTATATAAACTTATACGTCCTGCATATAAAGCACAGAATTTAACAGTAAAAGGCTTGCAGGATTTTAATGCACTAACAATACCTTTTATTAAATAATAATATCATGTCGGACTGTCGTTAGCCGCACATTCCATATGTTTTGGTATAGGCAAATTTTTGGGACTATAAATATATATAATTTCAATAAATAAATGAATCATGTTAATGTCTAATGTTATTTAGTCAAGTACATTATCTGTTAGAAAATAACCGCGTTGTTATAGAATATTTATGAAAAGCCCTTAAGCGTAAGTGTTCTAAGCCTTAATATTATGATGTAGTGCGGCGCGTGATTTCATTGCACGTGCTCCTTTCGCCTCCGCAACCTTAATCACCTTTATAATATTAGTTATTGTAGCCATTGTTGTATCTATACAGCCGTTTCTGCATTTCTAAACTATATGAGCCGTAAATGTGGCTATTGATGGCACATTAGGCTTATAGTGAAACTGAAATTTGTTTACATTCGTTGCACTCTATCGTACGAACAAGTCTCAACCCAAATCTCAGCTCGGTTTATGTCCCATGGCTTAACAATTTTCTTTGACGATGGTTTTTTTGCAGAGGGTGGCGGGTGTGTGGGACCCTGAGTCGCGGCGGGGGGCGGCTGCCGGCAGGTGACCGGCGGAGTCCGCGGCTCATGTGGGCGGCTAGCGCGTGCTGCTCGCGCCAGGCAGGTGTGTATCACTTCTGCTCTACGTAAAGCCTTTAAAAACCTTTTATTTCTTCTTTTGATATTTCTTTTTAGGGTTAGAACTACAATCCAATAATACTATCACATTAACTATATTTTATTATTTAGTCCAGTCAGTCAAGACAATTAATTCATTATAATTCCAAAAGTTTTCAAATTTTGATGTAAGGTCGGGAGTGGTATTAAAACAAACTATAAAATTTTGCAACCTGCTCTGCGGTCCGGAACATTGTTAAAAATGCAATAAATGATAATTTGCTTAGTTCTTGAGACCAAAATTCCAAAAGTTCTGCAAAGTTGGAGTGGTGTTAAATATATTATTTTACATCACGTGTCAAATTTGCAACCAATTTAAGTGTATGGAACATTATTTAATTAATGTTGTTCTTTATTAAACTGAAGGAAAACGTTCCAAAAGTTCTGCAAATTTGACAGATATATCGAAAATAAAATAAATAACAAAAAATGTTCCGTACACTTAGGTTGGTTGCAAATTTTATACGTGATATGAAATATTATATTGAAAACTTCCCCAAGTTTGCAGAACTTTTGGAATTTTTTTCACGACCATACAGACATAAAATTAATTTAATTGCAATTTTAACAATGTTCCGGACTGCGGACAAGCTTGCAAAATGAGATTTATTGTCGTCCCAATGTACCATTCACTTGACCGAAGTTTGAAAACTTTTGGAATTATTATCAAATTTTCGATTTCGAATGTCTATAATGACTGGTGTAATTGTCAAATCCAATTCATTTTCTGGTAAGAGTAAAAATAAGTATTTTTAATACTTGCTTTAGTTGTTTAGAAATTTAGGTTAAAAATTAATATAGCGAAAGCAAAACATATCTGTTGGCTTTCCTAATTTTAGCGATTTTTACTAATCTTTAAATAGAACCATATGTGTGCCGTACATAGTGTAGAATTACATAACTGGTTGCTACGCGGACGTGGTAAATGTCCAGAGACTTCAATTGGATGCAAGCTGCAACTCGATGACATCACGGTTAACTGATTCTATTTGTAGCAAATGCGTTCTCCCGAGTGTATTAAAAATAATTTAAATTTAACCAATACTCGAAAATATTCATAGATTATATTTTGGATGTGAATAGTGAATAAATTCATCAAAATACGTTTTAGATTTTTTAAAGCCTTCTCCAGTAATAATTTAATATTTTTTATTTTCCATTTGTTTGGCTTCATTGGTTACGCTACTAAAAGTGTTCTTCTCCCTTTTTGATCCACTTTCTTTTAAAGTAAATATCAGTTTTAAAGGTTTTCTACTTCAACAGGTTATATAATAATTTAATTGTTGTTTATTTTGTTTTAATTATTGTTTCATCGCATGAGTGCTTACTTGGGGGTCCCGCGTACTATATCTTTGTCATAAGACCGCAATCGACATTGACTTATGCCATATGTTTTGTTTTCAATGGTTGACAGTTGAAACTTCATTGGACACATATGTGGAAATCCATTTTGGCAATCAAGTAAAATTTATTTTATTTTAATCATAAGATACAAAATGTAAAATAGAGAGACATATAAAAATATATCGTTGCCAAAAAATAACTCGTATAAAATGGCATATTTATATGACGTGACTTCATAAATATAGTAAACTGTACCAAGATTAAAAAGTGCTGTACTGCGCTTTAAACTCTGTAAATTATGAGCTATTCTCCTCAAACCTCTAGCAATTTAGCCTCTATCCAGAAAATATTTTTTTGAAAAGTTATGCAGTCATAGTCATAGTGTCAATAGCGGAGGCTTAGTACGGCGGGGCGGGCGCGTCTCTGACGGGTCTTGTTAATCAGTAGCAGGCACTCATGCGTGACGTGGTGACTAACCGTGGCGGGGTGGCAGGCGACGGGGCCAGCGCGACGCGCGCGCCCGTGAAGACCTTCCAGGCGTACCTGCCGCCGGCGCACCGCACTTACAGCTGCATACACTGCCGCGCGCATCTCGCCAGCCATGACGAGCTCATATCCAAGGTGGGATAGTCAGTAGATATCTTAATATATATAAATTACGTGTCACGTTGTTTGTCCGCTATGGACTCCTAAACTACCAAACCAATATCAATCAAATTTGCACATCGTGTGCGGTTTGATCTGACTTAAAAGATAGGATAGCTTACATCTTAATTTTATATCCGCAATATTATGGTGGTTCCCATGACTGGTGTACTACCGTTTCCCTTGAATAGTTAACTACTATGTAATATAACAAAAACCTTAGCCACAGCAACGCTTGGCCGGTCTGCTAGTTATATATATTTCTCATTTATTACTCCAACACAGCATTCAGCCTAAACGTCTTAATCAATCCTTAGCATTATGCCCCCAAAACAATGTAAAGTAACTTAAATGGGTCGGGTTATATTCGACCAATAATACAAATTCCCCTATTGTTTCATTAAAAAAATTACTAGAAAAAAAAATTATTAGACTTATTAGGTGGATCAAGTGTTTGTCGAATTAAGTTGAATTTTAAAAACAAAAAATACAAGAACGGCTGTTATAGATAATATATTGAGTTTAAATAATTCTGTTGTACTCGTAAAACAACATTTCTATTACGTAATCAGCAAATAAACTTAATGAATACAACAGAAAGTCTGGTGAAACAAAGGCGTTTACTGACCCATTTTTCAATACTTAACTGTATTAAATGTCCTGGAACTCGTAAAATATAGAATTACCTCTATTTTTCAGTCGTTCCAAGGCAGCCAGGGGCGTGCATATCTCTTCAATTCTGTGTAAGTATTCAATTCTAAAAGTTGTTTATTTATTATGGTATCTCATAATAAAGTATGGATTTACGAAAACTACCTTATTGATGTTTTCTGTTATTACAAGATTTATTGAATAAATAATGCATAATATCAATTTAACTACCATTAATTATCAAGTTAGAACTATCTACATTTCCTACGTAACTACGTAAAATGCGTTAGACATACACCAACGCAATCTTCTGTGTACCGCGTAAGGCGTGGGCGTTGAGTAAAGGTTGGTGAATTAACCGTGAAAGATTAAATTAGAAAGGGTTCAAAAGAAAGATTTTCGGAATATTCACAACAATTTAGAATTTACAAAAAGGCAGCAGATTCCAAGTATTCCAGCCATATTTATCTAGGTAGAAACTTCAAACGTATTTTTTTACTCAACTGGATTGAAATAGGAAAGTCATGTACTTGATTCGGGGCTTGGGTTCATTTCAAATGAACTTTGAAAGGTAAAATACATAAATTATAAATTGCCTTTAACACATATATCTTTGGTAATACTAGATTTTTCTCAAGGTAAATTTTAAATTCCAGGGTAAACGTTGGGTGCGGGCCGGCAGAGGAGCGTGTGTTACTGACGGGGCTTCACGCAGTTGCTGATATTTACTGCGAGTGCTGCAAAACCATGCTCGGCTGGAAATATGTAAGTAGCATAATAGGCAGGTTACCTGTAAAGCGGCATTTGACAATATTCTTGACAGATGTCACTCGGTGACAAAAGCACTAATTAACAGTTTGTACAGCACATCAAATGTATAGATAACGTGCTAGTTTCATAGGGTTTGGTCAACCGTGTCTTAACCATATTTGATCGAGTCTTCCTAAAAGTCTATCTGTTATAAGGCTTGAAACATGGATCACATGGTTCTGCGGAATGTTTATGAGGCAATTTTTGAAGTTGATGAGAGTGAAATTTTACGATGCGCGCCGACCGTGACACAAAATTAACAGAATGAAGTTGCCCACGGAAGATGCTACGGCATTGGACAATTTAAAAACAACATTCGAATAATAATAGAATTTATGTTACACTTAATGTAAGAGAATAATAATAAATATTTATTTATTTAATTTTTCAAATGTAAACTGAACTTTATTGACTATAATGACTCCTTTTCCAGTCTTTGATTATTTAATTGTAATTAATTATTTGCTTGCAATCAAAAACTATTTTTAATAATGCCATAAGTACACGCACCCTTTTTTATTTTATTTGAATTTCACTACCATGAAAAGCTGATGTGTCTGACAAAAAATGTTTTACTTACTCTCATTTTCCATTCCAGGAACACGCATTCGAATCGAGTCAAAAATATAAAGAGGGCAAGTTCATAATAGAACTGGCTTATATGGTGAAAGAGAACGGGTGGGACTAGGCGCTGGGACTAAAGTGCTGTGACCCCCGTCAATGACTGTTCGTGACCATGCGTCGGCGCCTCGAGCCCTCGTGATAAAATGGCCGGCGAGTCACCTCGCCTCTCTCGCAACTCCGCCGCCATCGATACAAATTATTTTTGTCATAATCAATTATTCATGGAAAATCGATGATGGCGGATTGTCGAGCGATTTACCTAAGTACTGTCAATTGTTCAAGCGTTGAACGCACTGTTTAGCATCTACTATCGGTGTTTAGAGAACAGGATCGAAAACAAATTGTAAAGCGATCACGTAAGTTGTTTCCATCCCTTTGGAAATTCTAAAGTCAATTGTATATGAATATTGGCCAAGTGCGGTAATCCTGCTTGACAGTTGACAGTATGTCGGGCGTTATATTAGCGGCTTAAGCTTGAGCACCGCCATTTGACGTTATACATAAGTTATCGATCTCAACCGCCCAGCTTCGGGCAGTGGGCATAGAATTTATACTAATTTTTAGTTATAGAATCGTTTACTTTTCGCGCGAGCGAATATCTTAAGTTGTATTAGTTTACACGTCATTATATATCGGAAAGAACACTAATACTTCTTGTCCCCTTTAACCTGTGATAAGTACGTTAGAATAGAATTTTTGAATTTCTTGAACGATCATTTAAAGAGTTGCTCAGAGAAATTTCATATGTATGTTCCTAATTTCAGCTGTACAATTTGCTTTACTTTTTTACTAGTCGAAGCGGAAAGTAGTTTTCGATGTATTTGCGCCCGTGTTAGGTGATTTTGGTTAATTTCGTTCATTTTGTTTTGCTTTCCGTTTGAAATTGGAATTTACAATGTTAGTCTTTAAAGTCGGGGAGACGATTGGATCGAACATTTTTATATACGAAGGGAGCAGTTAGTAGTTTTATTATTCATTTATTGTTTCCATTTAAATGTATATTAGACACAATTAACCCCAAATATTTTGTCTTAATCTGCATGGTACTTCATTAAGGCGATAATGTTATCCGTGTAAGATTCAAAGCTTCTACAATAATAATGTCGGATGACATAGTCTGTCAAAATATAATTCGAAATATGACCCGAGATATTACTTGCATTTGGCGATCGATAATCAATTGGAGGGAATCTTTATACGCAGTTAGAGCAGTGGCAACAATGTATAGTGCGGTTTCAACAACGATGTCTCATTGGATATAAAATATTTCAAATTTTACAAATAAGTATTTTGTATTTTAATGGGAAAATTTGGAAAATATGGGATAAGGAGACATGGAATGTATATATACAAGAATGGTATTAAATTGAACAGCAAGTACTACAACAGAAATGACTACGTGGTTTCAAAAACATGGCGTCCAAATAGATACTTTGGGGAATATTTATACTTATTGTGCATTTTAATCAAACATACGATACTCGTTATAAAAGAACTTATTTTTTAATAGATATGAAGTAAGGTTTACATTTTAAACCTTCTTGATGTAACAAAAGATAAAAATGCATAATTGATATAAAATGTACTAAATGTTATATCGGTATACCCAACTTGATAAAACAATTAAGCTTTTCTAATGCATATTCTTATAAACATATATCGATTTATTAGAGATCTTAATTTATATTTTATTTCCTACTTCTAACCACAGACTGGTATGTATGACATGTTTTATTTTTTTAAAGATACGTCGCGGCACGTAACTTTGCAAAATTGGTCGTGGTAGGCGAAAGTTTGCGCTCGTACTTTGAGTAAAAAATAGAGAGATCTACGACTCTTACCAACTTAATTGTCGGGAAATATATATATGCATACATTATCTCTATTTTTCCTCTAACACATCACATGAATATAGGAAAAGGTGATTTCTTGTTGTTGGATTTCTATTATAATTATCCTATTGTCTAGACTTTGGGTATATCGACATAATGTTAAAATCACCCATCGCCGTAATATCAGAGCGTTGATTACTGCCACTAGAATACTTTTTAATATACATAACTAATGTTAATAAAATTTACATGAACGTAAGGGACACGTTTGACACATTATTTTTACGATAAAGCTAATTTAATAAACTATTAGGGCAGCTCTGAAGTTAGCTACATATTTCTAGCTTTGAATGTGAAGCTCTAGAGAAAAGCCTAGAACTTTATCGTAGACAGCGCATAATTTACAAAAATGACAATGCCAGCCTACAAGCTGTCCTAAAACAATGCAAAGTTGCCGCATTTAACTAAAATTTGATCATGCTAAATTTGTGTTGCCATCATAAGAAGCGTTTAGTAATGCAACTGACTTCAGAGCAGCCAACATTTGGTGATAGCTGTACATTAGAATCAGATTTTTTAGTGCAACACCTTGTCCGTTTCATATTTTAAGACGTATTTGTATTAAATAACGATACACATTGAAATCAGCCGTTCTATAACCAAAAATGTCTAATTTTTTAAACTTACAAATTTAAACAGAGTCATATATTTTAAAGGGCCTAAGTACAATAAACCACACCTGGCTCTGGATATCTGAAAGAAACGAACTGTGATTTTTGCTTTTAATAATATCAACCGTGCTTTTTAAAGATCGTTAAAAGCTTTGGGTTGAACGAGAAATAATCACATATTGTATATCTATAATTTTCTTTCAAGCTTTTAGATGCTAATTATTGTAATATGTGATATGGAAAGCAGATACGTCTTTTTCATAGTAATAATGGTAAATCCGTAATCACGTCGTTCACGTATATTGTAATCGTAACTGTTAAACATAGGGTTTAAATTGTTAAGAATACTGATGCAAAATGTTCAATGGAGATTTGAGTTTAATTTTGTTTCATTTTCTGTCTAAAGATAGCATTGTTTCATCAATTAATTGGTTTGTAAAGCTTTATGGTGAACAAAAGTAATAGTTTTCTTCTTTTTAGTCATGCCTTGAGACTTCTTTAAAATTAATTTACTACATGACCTTGGTCATGCCTTATTCTTAAATGTTACCATCAAAGAGTACCACAGCTTAAAAAATATATATTACTTCATTGTTTGCTATTTAGAGGAATGTATATCTATTGGGAATATGAATAAGAACTACATCCAATAGTAATTTTTACTACAGTATAATTTGTTATTCACTCGTTATGAACATTATGCAACAATAATCGAATTATTGAGATTGTCACACTAGTTTATAATTAACACTCTTAGACCTGTATTACCTTCTTTAACATATGACCGAACACAAAAATATATCAAATTGTGACGTTTAAAGTGAGAAAATTAAAAAGATTAGATCTCTGCGAGGCATATTTAAAGTATTTTTCTACTTGATCGTTTAGGGATGCTATTAGATATTTTTGGACCATTGTTAAGAATCGATCAGTATTGGTGAGGATTAAGAATTTAAATGTTAGTTTTGTGAATGTTGAATGCGGTTGTTGTTGTCGAGATTAGCGAGTTTATGCTTCTATAGATGTAACTGCACCCATTTAAAATATGCTTTGTTACCTGTTTTAACACTGGCAACACCCTAATTCTATATAGAATAAAATACAGTAGATTTTATTAACTACCAATTTAAATCGCTACGTATTTTACTCTATAGTAATCCAAATAATCAACCTGTCAAAACTAAGGTCTTGGAGTGTTAACTAACGACCAATTAGGTGAGCCGAGGAACAAGGTGCATTCATGTATATTTCCCATACAAACCAAATAAGGTATCCCAGTAGATGTTTACGACGGAACCGCTTATTTTTGTATTTTCCTAGTACGTAATGAAGCATTATTAAATTCGTGGTGTCTCCTAAAGATTGTATGCATTATGCTATAGAAGACTATTTCGTCAACATTTTGTTGAAATAATAAGTGCGTAATAAAACACTTTTTCGTATTATTCAAGATTTTTATTTTACCCATAAATTATAACCCGGATTTATCAATTAGAAATGATAATAATACATAGGAATATAAGATAAAGGTATAGATATCCCTACTCATCGGCAAAGAAGATGGAGGATGAAGGCCGATAAAAAAAGCCGGCCAAAGTATATTTCCCATACAAACCAACACATGGATAAATGTCATTATTTTTTCTGCCTTTAAAATGTTCTTGTATAATACTAAGTTGTATAATGTAAAAATTAAGATAAAACAAAAACGCCTTGCCTAACCGATTTTAAAGAGTTTGAAGTAGTAGAGAATAATTAATGAGACTAAATATACCTTTGGTCCCTCCCTTACATACATTTAATTAGATCATTTGTGGGCGTCACAATTTTTTGAATTTATATATATTTGATGTTTTTACTTGATTATGAATAATATTATGTATACGGACTATATATTCTGATAGATAATTTTCTAAGGTTTTTTACAAAGGACTCAAACTCCACTGATTATATTATAGACTATAAGATACGATATTTTTTTTTTTAATTTGCAATATATAGGAAAAATATACCAAAACTCATTATTTAATATTCTTTATTAATTCTAAAAAACTTACAAAAGAATCATAATAAAGTTCAACATTTAATGCACAAATGGTGCCCTTTCGCTCTTCTATCTCTTTCACTTGGGGCATAATTCTCTATATATACATAAAAACGTAACTGGCATCTGTACGAAGAAATTTAAGAACATAAAGTAAGGTTTTGGATAATTAAACGAAACACAAATATTATTTCTTTTGTTAGATTGACAGATGTACTAAGCTTATATATGCTAAGCTTGATAATTATTTTAACTTTAAAAGCTCATACTTTCCTTCCATATAGCCATTTATTTTAAAGATCTTAAGACTAATACAATTCAAGAACCATCTTTGAATTTTGCAAACCTGATTCCGATTTACCAACCCATAAGTTAATTAATAAAAATATTTAAGTACGACGAAATAAAGACAATTATTTTATAAACATTTTCTCAAAGAGTTTTGATTGCATTGTGGTTAAATAAAATTATAATCTAAAGCTAATTCGATAAGACCTATTATAATATAAAGGAAATGCTTGGAAATACTTGTATTTTAAAATAAATTATTTATATTTATGTCTCTTTTCATCATAGTGTGAACATTACGTAATAATTGGACAGAAAGAGACGAAAATACTTAGAAAAGTACATGTTGTGGATTTGAGGGCAGCAAAAATTAAGTTAATATTTTTTAAAATTTTTGATAAATGAATATTACTACTTTAAACGTAAATGACGTATACAACACATTGCAAATACTTTTTTAATGATATTAAATAAAGGCAAAAGTTGGAACATCGGAACCAGCAATAGCACGTCTCATGATTTAGAATACGGGCCTGAGAATTACACCCCTCTTGTGACGCCCACTTAGTGCTTATATCAAAGCGATTTTTCAATGACATATCTTGGATATTTTTCGACCTCTGATTTGAGTACCACTTTTGCCTGCTCTACTTGAGATGGAGTTAATCTTGGCAACGATTTGTAGAACATCTGAAATAAGAACGATAGTTTTAACCGACTTCAAATAAGTCAAAGATTACATACAATTAGCGTGTATTTTTTTTAATAATCCAATTTTATTATTTCAAACATTAGAACACTTTTCGCATATTTTAATTAGTTTCAGATATTTTGTAGATAAATAAATTTATAAGGCAAATTAATTATACCCTTTAAGAGTGTAGAATGGGTTTAGGGTTCCAGCGAAAAAAAAGTTTCGGAAGACACAGAAGGCCGATCACCATGCTGGAAAGAAGTAAAGTTTTTTTTTTAAAAAATCCGGAACAAAAACGTGGAAGTAACAGTGGATGGTATCCATAGTAACACACGGTTTCCATATATTTCCGTTTATATGCGCGCAATTAACACTTGCTCCTAGTATGAAGGCAAATAATGTGAGGAAACCTTTATGTCTCAAACCCAAAAATCTCCAACACAAAATACTACTTGTCTATAAAAAAAGGGTGCGTGTACTTATGTACGCGCGTAAGAAGTTATACTTCTTTGGCATTATTAAAAATAGTTTTTGATTGCATGCAAATAATTAATTACAATTAAATAATCAAAGACTGGAAAAATTATAGTCAATAAAGTTCAGTTTACATTTGAAAAATTAAATAAATAAATATTTATTATTATTCTATTACATTAAGTGTAATATAAATTCTATTATTACTCGAATGTTGTTTTTAAATTATATCCAATGCCGTAGCATCTTCCGTGGGCAACTTCATTCTGTTAATTTTGTGTCACGGTGCGCGCGCATCGTAAAATTTCACTCTCATCAATTTTTCATAACGCGCCTAAAGAAGTATAACGTCAAAAATTAAAAATGAACAAAGAAACTGCTGCAATCTAAGGCCAATTAGAGTTGTAACTCTATTGGATAATTTTATTAATTATTATTTTAAGATTCTCCTTTGGGAAATACAATATATAGATCCTCCTCTTTAGAATATTTGAATTGAGAATATGTCAAATATTAAAAAAAACCCACCTTTTGAGTCATGAGTAGCATTCCGTGTACTTCCTTCATGTGTTGTCTCAGTTGCGACATACGGGGGTACCTGTAATTCATATAATTATATTAAGCTTTGCTCTGAGATCTATCTATCTTATGATCTGAAGTATTTTTATTGATATATACTCTTTAGTATTTTTAGTCCTACATATAATAATAAAGTCCGTACGATCGAGGATATTTATTTGTAGGTATACATATCAGACATATAATTGTTACTTATATTTGCCTTGAAAGTGATACATAGGATGTATGAAGTAAAAAGAACTGAAAAACCAGCTATATAAAATCAGTATACTTATGTGAAAACAATTATTAATTAAATATTTATATATTATGTGAGTATGTCAAAAATGTATGACTTAAAGAGGACTTCCTGTCCGGTGATATAAAATCGCCGTGCCCTTAAAAATCTAATTGTAAGCCTCATTTAGTAAAAGGTTGTGAACACACAGTGTGTTTCATATAAATCTATATCACATGAATGTTAAGAATATAAAGATTCCAAAACGCATAGATTTTCCATATAACCTACATAATAAAAACAATATTTTAAAAAAAATATAACTTTTTAGTGCATGTTAGTGGTAAGTGGAAAAAAAAATAGAACTGAAGAACAGAGTAATTTCTCCTTAATATCTAAGTAGTGTTATTAGACACTTATTATTCTTATGTTAAATATGTATGCTAATAGTTGGTCCTGCTCCATAGGACAATCATTGAGCCTGGACAAAATCAAATTGGTTGCTGACTTTTTGCTGTAACATATTTTTCTTATTATTATTATAATTTTTTTTTTAATTTATAAATGCTACAAATGTAATTTTTTTTTGTATCTCACACACTGTTTTGTTGTGTTTTTTAATATTTTTATTACACTTTAATGTTAATATTCTACGGTTTCGATATTTGTAAATATGTGAGGAACATGTATACTAACTTTTTTTAGTATAGTAGTTTATTCTAAGAGTACATTGTCTTCACATATAATTATTTAACAAATGTAACAAATATTGTAAACCTATTTTAAAAGAGTAAGTGTGGAGTTGCTTGCCCATTCTTCTCCACACGAAACTACCTTTTGGAAGGGGCAACTAGAATCTTCTATATATATATATATATAAAAAAATTTTTTGACGTTTAAAAGTGCCATTTTAGATGGTCTAATTGAAATAAATGCTTTGACTTTGACTTTGAGACTTAATATACTTAGTTAGGTTAGTAACATCAATGATGTCTCAGTGAAGAGACGGAAGTATTGTTACATAAACTATTTAATGTGTGATAAACCATACCTGGCCGGACACAGTTGACAGGCGCATGGCGGGGGCAAGTCGCGATGAAGGCGTTCAAGGTGCAGCTGAAGACTGCTCTTCTGCGAGAAACGCTTGGGGCACTCCGGACATAGGTATCTTCGAAGGGCAGCTGTTCACAATTCATTATTAAATTAACAGCTCTATATAATACATACTTACTTACTAAGTTACTTTTTTTATATTTTATTTGTATTTATTTTTGCTATCAACTAATTCATCTTCATATTTTTTCTTGTCACGTTAAAGATTTAAAAATTCTTAGGAACAAGTAAATAGTCATTATATTATAGAAATATAAAATAACTAAAATCTGTTAGAAAAACATGTGCAGTAAGTTTGATCATGTATTTTTGACTTACTATCACCGTACGAAAGTGGTATTGCCACATAGAAAAATTTAACCGTGATTTAAATGCACGACTTCATGAGCGAGCTTAACCATTTGACCAATTTTTCATTCCTAAGCATTTAAAATTGTGCGTAAATGAAAACCAAACATTTATTGTCATTAAGGGAACAATACCGAAGCTACACAAATCATCTACCAGCAAGTTTTTTTTTAAATCTTCTGTATTTATTTTAATATTGACACTCATAAGTTTACATATTATGTACAAGTATCTTTTGTATTCAAGTTTTGACATAAAACACAAATACACATGCGATCTTACGTCACAGTTTATTAGTAAAAATGTAGTAATACATACGTTGGTGCGTCAACATGTGTGCGTCAAGGGCGTTCCTAGTACTAAGTCGCTTGCCGCATTGCTCACACACTAACATCTCGCCGCGGTGTTTGCGCATGTGACGCTGAAATACGATTTATAAGACTTCTGAAAAACACTTTTATTAAAAAAATATACCTTTATTTATAGTTGGTCTTGTCAATAATAAAAACAATGATGATACACAATCTTTCCTAGATCATTTTTGGTCTAAGGCACGACCTCAAGATGATTTCCTTCTAAACAATCTATTATAAAATGGGCACATACAAAAATACCATTTTAATTTCTATTTGTATTCATTTTTATATAAAATTCTCGGGGGTTGTTGATTAAATTTGTTACATTGGAAACAGATACCTTCTAGAGTTTTTCTTCTGTGGCACTCAGAGTAGCTCATTAAGAGGTAACGGTAACATAAGCCATTTAATAAAATCCGCAATCTAAGATTTTTACTGCCTTATGTTTCCTTAATTCAGTTTTGACTAATTAAATGTTGTTGCAGAGTTTACTTAAGATATAATTATAACATATATTGTATTTTATAAATTAATATATTTTATTGTTAAAGAGGAATAACATTAACTGATTATTTTGATTATATTATAGTATTGTAAATAAACAAGTAAGAAACCGGTTCTAAGCGGTATTAATAAATTTAAATTATGCAAACTATATGATAAAGTGCAGTGTTAAAGGAACACTGCATATAATTACTGTTGTAAACTTTTAAGTGTAATCTTTCAACTGGGATTCACACATATGTGCATTTTTGTGTGAGGGAGAAGGGTGCACATACCGATAGAGCAGAAGGCGAAGTGTATGCGCAGACGCAGAAGGCGCAAAGATAAGGCCTGTCTCCCGCGTGCTCGTGCTCGTGTGCGTCTAGGCCTGACCGAGTACCGAACGATGCAGGGCACTGGCTGCACAGGAATCTGTAACACATATGTGTATTTTAAAATGTCTATATATGTATAGTTTAATTTCATAATTGTATTAACAAAAAGACCCTATTTATGCTCAATTATTATTTTTCTAATTATTAATTCCACTCATCCTTCTATATTTGATGATTAAACATTGTGTAATTAATATTTAGAAGAAAATAATATTATGCTCTGTATTATAAGGGAGCGTTCAAGTATTACGAAACGTTTCGTGACCACCTAGTGACTCTTTAGTTACTATTGTTCTCCTGCTGCGAATTAAGGCCCACATGCTATGTATTATACCTGTTAACCAGAATATATTTACCTTTACTTTTATAATAAAACAATAAACAAACCTGTTATTTTCAATTCTGATTTCATGTGATTTAGAAAAGTAGGGCCGATTACGTCCTTTGCTACTAAGATGTCTGGAGCGAGCCTTCAAAACTGAGATGATGTCGGGATACATGGTGCAACCTTTCTCATGTTTGTATAAGTTAGTGGGGCTGGAAAATAATGATAGTTTTACAACATATCTATAATAAATATATTCAGTAATTAGGAACACATCGCACAACGGAGCAATTAGGAGTCTAATTGCGGAAAAAGGAGGAACACATCAATGCACTACACTTATGTTAGTAAATTCTACATTTTAAAAAGTTTACAAATTGCATGTCCTAATTTAAAAACAATTTTAGATATGATTTCCCCGATGTAAGTTAAAATTTATAACTTTCAGCATATACTTACTTTCTAAAATCTGCTCCGCACGCAAAACACATGAGGTATCGCTCGCCATGATAGTATTGAAAATGACGAGCAGCCTCTGGCATACTGTTAAAGAACTTGCCACAGGAATTACACCTGAAATCAATTGTTATAGAGAGTCAGCTCAGCTTTTTAAGATTTAAAATATAAGTACAATTTTATAGTTGCAACTAAACCAGTAAAATAATATCTTTTTTAATAAAATGTATGAAATTATTTTGATAGAAACTAATTTTACAGATTTTTTCTAGAACATTTCTTTGTCTGAGAAGCAGAAAGAGGATTGTAAGTGTATTCTATTAATAGTTCAATTACTTACTCAAACATAATGCCATTCATGACACAAAAATTATCAGGAAGAGGTGGCGGTTTTATTGTTCTCATAATTTCTGCTAAAGTTGAAATTAATCTTTCTTCATCATTCAATTCTGGGTAGGTTTCTTTCAACTCTTGCACATAAGAAGAAACCTGATGTGGCCTCGGTGGTCTTTCTTGTTTCCTTTTTGGTCGTGCAAACTCATCATCGCTTGATCCTTGAGTATCTTGTTGAATAACATATTGAACATTTGAATTGTTTTTATTGGTATGTTCATCTGTCTCTTCAACTTCTTGCACTAACACTTGTTCACCATTTATCTCAACTATATTGTACTTAGATGATTCTTGAAGGACATACTGTCCATTCTCTTCTTGTATTAAATAGTGCTGCCCGTCTCCATCCTCTAATTGTAGTTCACCATTTTGCAGCTGTAGTATACTATTTTCATCTAGACCTTCAATAATTATTTCTTGATTATTTGTTGAATTATTTTGATCTTCTTTCATTTCTTCAAGTTCAACTTCATAAGGTTGGTCTAGTATTATCCTTTCATTTATTATGTCACCATTGACATCTGTCTTAACTGGCTCTTCATAAACTGGTTCCTCTATGATTATTCCTTCATCAACAATTTCTCCATCAAAATGATATTCTTCTTGATTTACATTTTCTTCACCATTTAAGTCATCTTCATTTTCTACTTGAATTTCATAGGTACATGGTTCTTCTTCAATTTGTTGTTCTTCTATAATTTCACCAATCTCCATATTTGAATCACTTTGTTCTACAACTTCTTTTAAATCATCAGGCACCTGATAGTCTTCATCACCAATAATAACAAGAAACATTTCTTCATTTGAACTCATTTTAATGGCTACAACAGAGTAGAAATAAATTTAAACTAGCAATTTCAATATGTATAAAGTATGCTAGCTAGATTCTTGTCATTAGTATCCTAACATTTGCAAGAAAATGAATATACTAATTATACAAGTTTATTACATAGAGCATCATGACGATCAGTATGTGAAAATAGTGTGATAAAATGAATACTCAATTTTTATTTATTTAGATGCAGGTTATCATTATTATCAGAAAACCAACCAAGAAAACTTTTAGAATCTTACATAAATACATCTTGCGTACAAATAGGTTAACTTGAAGTATATTTTTAAATAGTGTCTTAGATTTCTCATTGTTTTTACGAATATATTTTCTATGAAAGTTAATATTTATATCATTTGGCGCCCTAAATTGGCGCCACTTTGACAGTCTCCTATTAAATGCACGCAAAGCAAGGAACTCTTTGATAGATACTCATGTAATGACTGATTAATCTAAGTCAGTTATTAAAACTATGTTACATACCTTTAGACCTTCATATTTTGTAAAAACTGTTGTTATTTATTATTTGGATCAATTTGACTTATCCAAAAAGTCAATTTATTAACATTTAACTAAATTAGACAAATGGCATTAACTTCCCTTTGCCAGTTGCTCAGAGAAAGAATCTTATTTTTTGACAATACACATTCAAAATGGCACCTTTATTTATGACGTCTGACAATGCTGCGAAGCGTGGCGTTCTTTGATGGCGACACAATGGCGATTGGCGATTTGCATTATTGATATGACAATTCCCGTGTGCTTGGGTTGCCAGCTAGGAAAATTTAAAATTTATTGTCAGAAACATGTAAAAGATTTTATGATTGAAGCAGAAAAATAATTTTTCTACACGATTTTTTTAATGAGTAATACGAAGAGTTAAAAATTTAAGTATGTTGTTCTTGAGTTTTTATTATTATCTTAATTAAACGAGATTAGGTTTTGAATTTTGATTACATCATACAGCCAATGCATATATTATATAGCTATATCTTATACATAACTTTAGACTGTGGAATGTGGATTTCGTCTGGTTAAAAGTAAAAAAAACAAACCGTTGCCAAGTTTTAACTCTGAAAAACTTTTTATTTTTAGCAGTTTTGAGATTAAATAAATGATTTAAAATTGTTAAAAAAAATATAGAATATATTTTACGTTAGCTAAATCTGCAGATCTAACAATGAATTCGGAATTACATATTGGCTTACCGAATCCATCCTTTCCGAAAGTTGTTGCAATGAAAATAACCTTACAAGAAACTATTAGATGTTTCAAAGGTATATAAACTAATAACTTTGCTATTAATTAAAACTCGTTTCATTGTTAGTGCAGTTACGTTTCATATAATAAATACGGTATTTACTCATATTTCTTTAAAACTTTTGATTTGGCGCCAAGTTAGTTATTCCAGAACTTATAATTTTTTGATAGTCTTGTATATAACTCATAATTGACTTCATTTATTTATTGCTTACCTTAAAATAAGTCAAATTGGAAGTGCTTTTACAGAATTGGCTGAAGAATATGATGAGCTAAATAAGGAAAACATGGAATATAAATCAAAATTTCAGTCAGTTGAAGAAAAGATGTGTAATTGGTAAGTTTAATTATGTCTGATGAGACTGAAAAACTGTGTTGACTAATAAAATTTTGGTTTTCTTATATACAAAATTTAAGTAATGTTGCAGAATTAGAATGCACTATTTGTCAATTTTTGTTTCAGTAAAAACTTGAGTAGTGAAGACGAATTAAAAAAAGAACTGCAGCAGAAAAATTATTTAATACAAAAAGTTGGTAAGATCTTGTACTGTTGCTTAGTACAAAAATAATATAAAATATTTGTTAGTAAATAATAAATATAGACAAATCAAAAAAAAAATATTATATTAGTTTCTGTAAAATTCCAGCTTCAGCCCTTACAGAACTTCTAGAAACAAAAGACCTTAAGATAATAGATGACATTTTTAAAATAATATGTAGTGAAACAAAGTTAGATAATAATGATGTAACAGTAAAAGAAGAAATACAGGGTGAATCTTTGTCAGAAATAGCAGGAACCCCTGGTCGCAAGAGTCCTATTATTCTAATGACCAAAAAAGTTAAGACGAATACAGCTTTTGGCTTAAGTCTAAATAAGAAAAGTGAGGAAACTAGGTGAGCATTCTTTCTTTAGCTTAAGTCTTATATATGCCTACTTTAAAATACTTTGCTTTTCTATGAGGGGTGTTCAACAAATAGTGATAATGCCATACATGCCTTGGAAATAAAAAAAGGGTGCGTGTACTTATGTACGCGCGTAAGAAGTTATACTTCTTTGGCATTATTAAAAATAGTTTTTGATTGCATGCAAATAATTAATTATACATAGTTAAATAATCAAAGACTGAAAAAGGAGTCTGAGTTGGGCGTCCCGTGCGGAAGTTGTCTTTAATGGGAGTTCTTTCACGCTCAAACTCAGCACACTAACGCGCAACCGTAGAATATGGATGAGCATGAACCCCTAATGATATTGTCATCTCTTGATTTATCAGCTCCATAGTAAAAATGTTAAAGGAGTTTTATTTTTTTTACCGCGCAGTCCGCGCGGTAAAACACCCTTTTGAACATGTTTCGAATTTCGATACAACACAAACAAAAAACAATTTTGTTTAAAACAAAATAGAATTGATTGTTTATTTGATGCCCGACAGTATTTTTGAAGTTATATTTCTTTAGGCGCGTTATGAAAAATTTATTAAAGTGAAATGTTACGATGCGCGAGCACCGTAACACAAAATTAACAGAATGAAAAATTAACAGAATGAAGTTGCCCACGGAAGATGCTACGGCATTGGACATAATTTAAAAACAACATTCGAATAATAATAGAATTTATGTTACACTTAATGTAAGAGAATAATAATAAATATTTATTTGTTTAATTTTTCAAATGTAAACTGAACTTTATTGACTATAATGACTCCTTTTCCAGTCTTTGATTATTTAACTATGTATAATTAATTAATTAATAATTGCCTGCAATCAAAAACTATTTTTAATAATGCCAAAGAAGTATAACTTCTTACGCGCGTACATAAGTACACGCACCCTTTTTTATTGAACACCCCTAGTATCACTAGTAATGTTTCACATAAATATAAATTGTTACTATCAAATCCTAACCCATCAATGGATCGGCGTCTATAATAAATTTGATTATAATATCAGGGAAACACCAGAAAAATGTGTCAAGTTGATATTTCCATCTCCAACTAGAAGTAAAGGTAGTGGTCGGTTAAAGCAGTCCAGACTTAATGTTTTGAAAGAGAAATCTTCACTTGTAGTTGACCTTACTTGCTCACCAGAAGCTGTTAGGACTGATAATGATAAGGTAAGATAATAATAAGGTATGTAGGTAGGTAGATAATGATAAGGTAGGATATAGTTTGATCTGTATAATGATATTATCTGTATCTTAAGCTTCTGAGACCTATTATTATTAACTACTATTATTTATTTTTTGGTTCTGGTAATATTTAATTTCTACTCAACTACTCATCTATGACTGCGCCAGGCTTAGCGCACGCGCGGTGGTGACGTTTCAGATTTTGGCGCCATTCATATTTGACACAACGTTTGTTTATATCAAATAGTTAAATAAATATTAAAATTTTGTTTTGGCAATGCCGGAGAGTTGGAGATCACGTTCATATAAATGCTATCGAGAGTTAGTTACTACATTAACAGAAAAATAATCAAATTTAAACCTAAAAAAATTATTTCATTTTATTCAAATTTGGTTTGAGAACTTCTTTTTATTTTTAGTGTAATGTTAAAAAAGAAGTAACAGACTATGATGAAACAATATTACCTTCACCTACGAGTGGGCCATTTCTTTTGCATCAAATGTAAGTGATTTAAATATCTATAATAATTCAAATGAGACACTGATTGTGTAGGTATCTATGGCATGCATTTCAATAGGTATCACAGTTTTTAACATGTATTAATTTTTACTAGTAAACAGTATATTTTTTTTTGTTTACAAGGTTTGCCTGGTAGTGATCGTTTGCCGTTGTTAATATTACATGTATATGTACCAAATATGTAATGCAACGAAGTTTTAATATATAAATAAATAAAAATTATTTATGAGTGAGCGTGCTTAAAAGCGCCAATATTAAAACCTCTACAACTTTATAAAAAGCACTAATACGTTCCTTAAATATGTATCACAACACAATCTTCTATTTACGCTTATATAACACTAAAGATACACTTTACCAGTTTAAAACGCGTCTAATTTATCAAAATTGTACAATTATTTATTTTTACTTATTAAAGTATCCTGGCTTGTTTACCAGTAGGCACTGTCAACCCGTTATTGTAAAATTAAACTAGTTTTAATCCGGCTTCAATAATATTTAGGTTTAAATCGATGTCAAGGGATAGTCCAAGTAAATTCAAAAAGCCTCAATCACCGCTCAAGTTAAAGTTAGAAGCAACAGAAACTTTTCACGATAAGAATCGAACTGACTCAGCAACTTACACACAACATTCAATTGATTTGATGAAGCATTGCAGACGGAAGTAAGTAACAAGTCTATATAAATCCTATTTTCAATATGTTTTTCATGTCAATGTACTTTTGCGCATGAATTATTAGCTTTTAAAATTAAAAGATAACTTTTTTTAGGTTATCCTGTAATTTATTGCATTAATATAAATATAAAATACAAACTAAGTTATTGTTTAATTATGATTGTGAATTGTATTTGCGTCTTTATTTCTTTTCATTAAAGTGTATTTTACATTATGCCTTTTTTATTGCGTCAATCGTGTTCTTTTAGTTCGTTCCAAATACATATTTTTCAACGAAATAAGGGAATATAACTAAACCTATTAAAGCCACATTAATTATGGTACAAGTAGCGGCACGAAACTCTAGCGCTGACCGTTTTTGCGCAGAATTAAAAAGTAAGGTACCTGATGGGGGCTAGCGGAATGAAGAGTTTCGATTGGCTCTCCAGTCGCATTCGGTCCCCCGCGCGACAGTACACATGCGCAGCAATCCCCTCCACGTATCGGCCAGCGCTAGACTTACGTGCCGCTGCCTATAATAAGTCCCTAAAATGACGCGACAAGAATAATTAAAGACAAAAGAAACAATATAAATTGTACTCAAGTTTAAACTATATAAGGGTTATATTTATTTATGCGGAAAAAATATATAGAATACAGATTGTTCTAACTATATTTAATTTTCAGCTTAAAAATAAATAAATCAGAGAATGAAGTCGAAAACATGGAGTGTGATGCGAACGACAGTGTTTCATTATTGCATAATAAAAATAGGTATATATACTAATTATATATTTTTCTAGAAGACACATTGCTGTTTGTTTTATTTAATTTTTATTTATCTTTGAAATCTTGTGCTCTAAAACATATTTATGCGATAACGAATCAAAGACCTATAATAATATAACATATATCGGATTCGAATGATTTGAATCCACGTGAGCCACAATATTATAAACACTTTGGAGTATTAAAAAGTATTTGATAATTTAAGCCTATTAGACTTATAACATATGGATACTAGGTATATGATGACTATTATACTTATCGGTAAATAAACAGCCAACATTTTTTCCTTTTCAGTCCGCAAAAGGCGCCGTTAGGTGTAAACAACAACGTTTTAAACACACAAGTAGATATGGAGTCGAGTCTGTCGATATTACAGCGAAACGCGAGAATTTCACCCCCAAAACCGACCTTGCCTAAGAGGTAGGTCACAATTAATATTATGTCTGCAATTTTACAATACAAAGATTTCCTATCAAACTATTTATAAAGAATATTATATTGTTTTGTATTGCATGATATATTCGAGATAATGCTGTAAGAATTACACAACTAATTTTATAAACAAAATTATAGGCGTTATAATATAATATCTACTACAACATATGTACATTAAAACTTTCTTTAACGAAATAAAAGATAATGTTTCCATAACAAAAAAATCACAAGTAGTCAATGTCACTTAGAATAATAAAAAAAAATATTTGGCGCATGCGTGATGTATAGAGTCTTGGCGCCATTATGTTTACATTTGAAATTATTGCACCTGATATTATTGATGTGGTTGTGTAATTTTTATTGAAAACAAAAATACGATAGATATTGTTTGTTACCGTTAAAGAAAGTATTGTTATTGTTTACATTCTGTTGAAAACGTATAGGCTTTCTTTAATTTGAATTTTATCCCCTAAAACTGTCAATGTTCATTGCTGATGAAAGTTGTTATTTATAAGGACAAAGTTGGAACCAGTAGAACCGGTGTATAAGGAGCCTACACTGAGGAAAAAAAGTGATAAACGGGCCTTACCTGGATGGAGCTGTGATAATTGTATGCAGGTAAGAATATAATTGATATGTAATAAATACTTACAATACAATATAATAAAAAAGTGTGTGTGTACAAAGTACACAGGTCAGAAGTGAAACTTCAGTGGCAAACTAATCTTGAAGTGTTGTTCATATTTATACAAATCTAAAAGTTTAGATTTCCGATACTTAGAGGGAGGGAAAAAGGAAGATATGTTAGGAATTTAATGAATTTAATTGTCATTAAAATATTAAGTGTCGAATAGTAAATAATAAATAATGTGACGGTAAATTTTTTTCCAACGCCGATAAAGAAGTTTGACTTCAAAAAGGAACATGGCGCGTAACCGAAAAACGTGACGCGTAACGAAAAAATGTTACACTAAATTTTTTTCCAACCCCGATAAAGAAGTTTCACTTCAATAATGAAACTGCAAAAGGTTAGTTTCGTGTGCTGTTCAACATAGTTCAATTAAAAACAACCAAAGAGTTTTTCAATAAAATTTCCTCTTTTTAGCATTTAATATACTGGAACATTTTCTAAAAGGAATCAACTATTTTCCGTCGTTAAACAATTTCCAATTATGTCTTTGACCTATAGTTTAAGTTCTAGTATTAGGACGTAACATGGCAAGATGCTGCGGGAAACACGTACTTTTAGTAGCATGCGTTCAAAAGAAGGGATGGTGATCCATCCCTGCAAGCACTGGACCAGATCTCCCCTAGCTATTCCTAAAAGCGTATGGCCCGATCTGAGAAGGATACTTGCTGTGTCAAGTATCTTCACAAATCAACAATGGGCGGGGAGAGGCCGCATCGCATGTCGGGTTGGCGCTTTGGGGTTTAAGTGGGTATGCACAATCGCGAGTCCCACATAACCCTCCGGCACTAAGCAGTCGCACCGCGGTAGGGTATGCGCAATGCATTTCCCCAAGTAAAAAAAAAAAGCATAATACCTAAAAACGTCAACTGCATATAATATACTGGCATGTAACTAATTTATATCTGCCTTAGATTTTGTCGGCGTGTTATTAGTGTAATAATAATGTAGAATATTTATTTGGAAACTGTACATACATTTATTTCCAGTTCTATGGGACCTTATACGCTGACAAGCCAGACATGCTTGCTCAGAAGATGGAAGAGTGCTCCAAACACCGAGGCCGAAATAACCCTATTCGTCCCTCCACTCCTAATGGTTTTTGGGATATTAGATGGGATGTGCCTGCAGATACTGAAGAGTTTAATAGAAGGAATAATGCTGTATAAAAAACGAATAACCTAGCCATAAACACCCATAAACGATTTGACCAAATCATCTGATAAATTGGTCATTTTATTAATCATATTTAAATCAATTAGTTTTGTCTATTGTTTTTAACCTATTTTCATATTCTGACCTATCACATTACTTTATTCTGTCTAATATAGTCTGTCAATTTATTTTTTATTTCTGCCATCATGATTATGCTATACTCTATGGATGCTAATTAGTACAACTTTTTTATCAGGCCAATCCTTAAAAAAGTGCAGCTTGTATTTGTCTGTCTCCTCTTTGAACACTTGTTGAATTATTACTTAAGCATCTAATAAACACATAATAAAATTTAATCAATACAATATTGTAAATCCTTATTAAAATCAAAAATAGGCTATATGCAATCCATGACAAACATTATTTTTATAAATATTTTTTTTTTTTTTATTGTAAGAAATGTAAGTGTAATAGTGTTCAAATCTAAATTATTATATAATTAGTAATTACTTTTTGTGGGAGCACTTGTCATTTTTTTTGTATAGATTTACTGTTCTGTGTTACCGCATACATTATAAATTATACTAGTTATGTTAATTTTCTTAATTTGTTCAAATAAGTAATAAATGCTGTATAATCCACCAAAATAAACAAAGTAGGTATTAAAATGTTCATATTATAATTGTATTTGTGTTATTTATCAATAAGTTTTTGAATAATTGTATGTATTAACAAATATGAATAATTAAAAATTATTCTTTTGGTTTGGATAAATAACTAAACTATTTTGGATGGTATTTAGTGTGACTTTCTACATTTTTAGATCTATACAAAAGATCTGTAATGTCTAAAATTACGCATAGTGGTGGAAATGAGCTTACTTCTGGGCGGTAAAGCGTGAAATATCGAAAGTATATCTAGTATCGAATAAATCAGAGTTTAGGCAGACTATGAAGAAAAATTATTTTGAAATCTCAATACATTTCAGAATTCGGTGTAAGTGTCTAACACAAATTGACCTCATTTTTAATCTCTTATTTTTATATTAATTAGCCGCCAGAAGCGCGAAACGTAATTTAAAAATATATCTTCTAAAAGTCTACTCTGTGTATATTTATTTGTAGCTGCATGCCAATGTCAATTATCAATGTTCATCAACTGGCCATTGATTGGTCTGTTGGGTCGAATTATTTGTTTTGAAAATCGTGTTTTGACCAAAATTATTTGAAAAAAATTAAATTCTTATTACGTAATTAAAATAAAATGCAACTAATATGAATAAATTGTCACATTTAAGCGGATATCAAACTGCTCTGCCACTACAGGTCGTTAATAAATTATTTGTTAGAAGTATTGGTAACTCAGGACGGAAAGAAATTGAGGTAAAGCTTGCGTCACTAATAAGAGTAATAAGGTGTTTTACATAAACGCTTGAGGTATTATTTACTACATGAGTTATATATATTATTACATGTTTTTTAGGAAAGTTACAAACTCCTAAATATTCCGCTTGATTCTAAGCATGACACAGTTCGTCAAGCATTCTTAGAACTTGCTAAAAAGTATCATCCAGATTCCCAGTCTCCACATGCCGATATAGAAAAGTTTGTGGCTGTTGAGAATGCATTCAGAATAATTTCTAAACATAATACAGGATCCAGTGGTAGGGCAGAGGTTGAAAAAATTGTTTTTGATATAAGGGTAAGATTTTAACATTCATAACATAACATTCATTTACATACAATTGAATAAACTTAATACTTGTACTTTACAATTTAGCACACAGCACCACAACACAGACAATACCTGAGTTATGAAGGTGTTGGCCATGGTACTCCATATCAGAGAGAAAAACAATGGATTCAAGTGCGAGCACAAAAAGCAGCAAACAATGTGATGGAGCATCGAGTGTCTAAAGCTGTGGCATCAGACAAAACATTAATGAAGAAGGGTTCTTTGAATAAACATGCCATTAAAACTAAATATGGGTTTGATCGATTAGTTGAGGATCTAATTCAAGAGTCAATGTCTAAGGGTGAATTTGAAAATTTAAGTGGAAAAGGAAAGCCTTTGAAAGACCAGAATAGGAATCCATATGTGGACTTTACTACTCATAAGTTGAATGAGGTAAATTTATTTATTGATATAAATGAACATTATGAATAATATTTAAGTTGATGTTGAAGTTAATTGTAGTTGCTATACCAAACAGACTATTGTTGTAGAATGGTAACTCTCATTAACTTTGAGATTTTTAAATATTTATACTTTTGCATAGACAAGGGTTGTGAATTCCAGAGTTTGTGGTGCAACAATTAGCTTTAATTTGGTAAATAACTTGACTATCATAAACTACATATAAAGATATAGTACCTGCAAATAGTAATTTATAGTAGAAGTTCTTTTCAAGTTATTTACATAATATATTGCTGATGTTGGATTTCATTTAAAATATTTTTTTAAACATGCATTTAATTAGAAATACTTGTCGGCAAAATTGTTTGGCACCTTGGCAAACATATATTTCCTTATGTATTCGTATAAATTAAAGTTTGTTAATATGCAATATATATTGATTGAATGAACACAGTAATCTTTTTTTTTTTTTTTTTAAGACAATTCACACCAATTGATCTTACAAATCTTACAACTGTCTTGTAAGCATAGCTGCTTAATGTAGTTATTGTATTTACAGGTTTTAATAAATAATGGCTTTACACCTGAATGGATAACTATGAGTAAAGACATAGAGCAAGACATTGAACTGTTAAAGGATGAAATTAAAAAGGAAAGAATGTATCTTGGCCCATACCCATTTTCAGAAACAGATAATGAGAAATGGTTTAAAATATATGAAAATAACAAAAATTTAGCTAAATCCATTAACACAAAAATAAATACATATAATTTAATTGTTCCCCTACTTAATAAACAAAAATTTCATGTAGAATATGATAAAATTTGCGAAGATATTTGCACAAATGGGAAACACTCTGTTGAAGGTGTTTTGGAGAAAGAGGAAGTTCGATTTGTGCATGTCCAAGAGAATGAAGATATTATTTCCATAATTTTCAAAGCTATTAGTGAAATAATTAACTTTAACCCTGACAAGAAGAAGGCATAAAATATGATAGAGCATAGAGAAGTGATTAGAAATCTGTGATATTTAGTAAACATAATTTATAACATGTAGTAAATTTTAGTGGTACTCTTGAATACCCACAGTGTACCATCAATAAATAAAACAAGACAATATTTTAATTTATTTTATTCAACATATAAATCTTAATCATAACTCCATAAATTGATTTTCTAAAATGTACATGGAAGACTTATTCGAGAACCTTAAAGAAAAAACAATTCATAACATTTTTATTAATTTGGCAGCCTTATTTTATGACTAAATAAAGGAAAGTTAAAAATATCTACTTGAAAATTCAAAAGTCAAAGTTTAACTGCTACTTTTTTTCCATTTGATTAGCTCTATAGCACCTGTTAGAGTAAGCGGAAATTACCATTTTTGTTGTTTACAACACTGTAACATTGTAGCTTGACAGTAGAAATATACAACTTTTGTGAATAAATGAAATGATGCATAGCAAATAAGAATTATATTAGTTCGTATAACTGCCACGCCGGTTCTTTCAGCACAGACTATTATATTTGAATACACTATTGAATCCATTTATTCACATAACAGTAAAATTGTTAAAGATCATATTATAATTAATATTAAACTTAATTCTATATACATTATAATATTATATAAAAATAAAATTGAATGGTCCCAAATTTTAACATTAACAAAATTTATCTTTTATTAGATAATTAAAAAACTAAACGAAATTGCTTGTGTAGTTTTACATAAGCAAAAAGGTTTTTACATATCATTCATTTAATATCAAAAAAGTTACCTTAACTAAGAGTAAGTTTCACATGTTTTAATTAAATAAGAAACAATCCTTCTTTTATTTTAAATTTTTAAAAGTTCCTGCATTTGATTTTTTTGTAATACATAGACTTTTATTTACTTTTAAATATGTTGTCATTGAATAGTGTTTACATTTTTAATAGATAATTAATGTGTAATTTATTACTGAGATAGTTCTATAACATGATGACTTGTCCGTGGCTATTCAGTCTCGCACGACCCGTTGACACAAGACGTAATGCACGAGGGTAAGCGCGATGTTCCGCTGTATGTATACGTGCGGTTAACGTCTCGACCGTATCGTCTGAGCAAACGGGCACGCGCTCTTGGACTATTATCGGACCCGTATCCATACCCTCCTGTAAACATAATTGAAGATTTCACTTTAAATTAAAAAGTTTTATATATATCTCGACTATAGCACCCGTTCCTGTCAGAGCTCTTGTTAACGAACATTTTTGTCAACGGGTAACGGGCCGACGCAAAACGGCTACCTTTGTACACGATACGCTAAATATAACGTGAACGTGTCCGTTGTTGTCGATATCAGGTCTATTAAATTGGAAGGGAGAAGTGCACGTACGCTATCTCCACTGCAAAGAAACAGCTTATTCTAGCCTACTATTTATACAAAAAACAGCAGCTACAAAATAAAAGGAAGAAGCTGTGGGTTCATCCAATTTTATTAGGAAGAGAGTCTTATGGATCATTCTGAACAAGGCTTATTAATAAATCCATATTAATGGTAAACTCCATATTCACAATGAGCAGCAGAGGGTAGGTAGATAGAAATATAAACGTGCGCACATCCGTCGTCGTCAACACACTTCTATGAAATGTCGTAGTTCACTGCATCGGACAACTGTATTTTACTAGTTTGTTATGTACTAGTAAAATACAGTTTTTATACAGAAAAAGCTATTTTAGACCAGGGTAGAGCCTTCAAAAATAATAAAAAGTGAATAAATAATAATAGTAAGATGACCCATTTGAAAAGGAGATTTCGATTTTTAAGCATTTTCTGAGAAGAATTATCATTTTTTTTTAAAGATTTAAAAAGTATAATATATATTACTATAGTAAATCTAGACCAAAACAACTCAGCGAATGTATATTCAAATAAAATAAAGGGTATTATTATTATTAAAATACTTACATCTACAAAATGTACAGTGCAACCAGAAAGTGTATCGCCGGCTTCAAGGCATTGTTTCTGCGCGTGTAAGCCAGGGTGACGAGGCAATAGCGAAGGGTGGATGTTTATGAGACGACCCTTCCATCTAGAATTTTATAAAATATTAATAATAATACATATAAGCTAACTTTTATAATACCAGCCATTAATTTCAAAGTACGCTAAACAATTTTTATGAAATAAACAGTTTTTTAAGGTCCCATAACACATGACACGTTGATCATTGATACTTTTAAAGACCAGCCTTCTGTACTTACCAAGCCGAAACAATTATTTTAAGTACTTTTCTAAAATTTCTGCTCAAGTAGTCCGATACAAAATATCAACATAAGAAATCCCATATTGAAAATATGACAAAGCATTTTATAACTAATTGAAAATGACCGCGAAATGTACTAACTTGGCAACAAAGTCAGCTGAGAGTATCCTCATATATCCAGCCAAACACACGAGGTCAATACGATGAGCTTCTAATACCTTCGACACAGCGCTGTCAAACTCCTCCCGAGAAGCGTAATCTTTGTAATTGAATACCTTCAACAGATAATATGAAAATTAAAAAAAAAATATATATATAAAGAACTAGACAGACGTTGTGCCACAACCCCTGATGTTAAGTGAGATGTGGCCTATTTGAAGGCACGCAATCTATAGAAGACTGAAAAGCTGGCAACTGAACGGCGATGGTTACTGGAACTGGCAGCATCGGCCCTGAGATGATTGCAGTACTACACACAAGCAGCCTTCAGCTTGATAAAGATTAAGAAGCTGTTCCGGTGTGAAGAACTGTCGGTCTTTTGCCAAAATACCAGGTTTTTTGCCTACCATCTGAGCCGTACAGAGGATAAAACGCCCAAAGCTGAGATCGGCCGACAGGATAACGCCAAGCAACTCGAAATGATCAGCTATTTCCAAAGAAACACCCTCAATACTAGAACGTGTGTTGCATACAACGAAAACTAAAATATATTTTCTAAACCTGCAAGTAAGTTAAAAAAAGCTGATTTTAGTGTGACATATTTTATGAACGGGCCCAAATATTACTAAACCATATTCTAAAAATATAATGATAATGCTTACCGCTGTAGGTATATTAGCTTCCTCGGCCCGTTTGAGTGCGTATGCGTCTTTCTTGTTAGACACAACGAGCGCTATCTCCGCGCACATACATTGTGAACGATCACGGGTCGTATCTATCAAGGCTTGGAGGTTACTGCCGTTGCCTGACACTAGTACTGCCACCTGGAAATTTATGTGTTCCATAATTTTAACTTAGGACTTTATTTATGCAATTTTAATAAAAAACTTACAACTTAATAATTACTGTTAATAAGTGTGCATTGTAAAATACATCTTAGGGGCCATCCATAAAGTACGTCACACGTCACAAGGGGCATGGGGGGTCAATACTTTTGTGACGTCACATGTTAAAAATTTACGAACTTGATCTATATTTAATTAATTAAATGAAAATAGCTGTTTTCTCTGGATTATTTTTAAACACATACATAAATTTTAAAAAATTGTGACGTGACATCAGGAGGGGGGGTTATAAAAATGTGACATCCTGTGACAAGGACGGGGGGAGGGATTCAAGAGTTAAAATTCGTGTGACGTACTTTATGGATGGCCCCTTATATCAAATCAATAAAGACGATATTCAATTCACGAGAATTCAATATAGCAATTTTTAAGTTGCTTCGAATGTCTTGAAAATTATTATTTATTTTATATGACTAATAGTTATCATCGCTTCAAATCTCTTGAATTATTTTTACTATAAATTTCAAAGTGAAAATAAAATGGAGAAATTTAAAACAATTATTCGTAATCAGACGCTACGGTATTTAGTCGTTTTTATTATTATTATATATTAAAAATAAGTTTATTTAAATAATTTTCATACAAAACATTATGAGTAAAGGCAATCTTACCTTCTTGTTAATGAGTAGTGGCATTCTCCTAGTGAAGTCGAGGGCTGATGCAAAATTGTCAACAATAACGCGAGCTCCACCTGGTGGACGAGCTTGTACACTGCCAATCACCATGGCGCCAAACGAACGGGTTATATTCATCACCTAAGAAAATTTAAATAACAATAACGCATTTCATATTGTCAAACAGACATTAAAAAAAAGTTTATATAAATAACCAGTTTTCGTTTTAAAAACAAACAAATTTTATTTATTATAATATGATCGTTATTTTGAATTTAATTTCGATTGTGGCGCTACAACCCTTGATCTTGGCTTCAGATATGTTTCGTGATCATTTGTTTTTTTTTATGTTTGTGCTTGCACTCCGACTTTTTGGGTTTAACTGAGTACGAGTGTTAAATTCGCACAAAGCCAAGAAAGTCCATATATACACAGTCGGTATTCGAACCTAGGACGTCAGGGATGAGGGAAAACACCGCTCAAATCCCTTATATACTGAGTTTAAATGTTGTTGTCTATGGTCATGTTCAAGATCTTAATTGAGTTTTTGCTATTTACATAAAATTTTTTGTCTAAGCTATAGTGACATCATAAGCACATATATTTTATAAGTAGGATCTCGATAAGTTGCGATAGCTGTTTGAATTTTAAGGTAAATCAGGACTTACCTCAGCTTGATGTTCTGGTGCAACAATGAGGACCATTCCAATACCGCAGTTAAACGTTCGCAGCATCTCTTCGTCTTTCACTGAACCTGTTTCAGCGATCCATGCAAACACCTGCAGTTAAACCATGATTTTTTTATTAATAAAAATCCGTAAAACATAACCACGGCTTAAACACATTATAATTCAGTACAGTGCATTTTATATATGATTTCTGTATACTTCAATATCCTAATTCTAACAATTAATTTAATTCGTTAACGGTGCCTGATATGAGATATTTATAAATTTATTATATATATAAATATTATATTTATTATTAACACAAAATATGAAGAAAAAAAAAGCATAAAAGAAAACTTAATGTGTATTGCTAATTGTTTCTTCAATGTATATTTTTTACTTTGTGAGGTTTGCTACAGGCAGATCATTTCACAATCTAATGGCACTGACAAGGAGGAATTGAAATAGAGAGAAACGAAGGGATAGATGACTATTGGAGCCACGAAAATTGAAGTTATTCTTTAAAAATATAGGTGTATATTAATTTTAATTCGTCTTATACATTCATTGAAAAACGAATATGGAAAACCCTACCGTAGTACTTTTCGAAAATAATTACCATTCTATGTGATATAGCATGAACAATATACAACAAATATAAAAATACATACAAATATACAAAATAGGTTTTGGCTTTAGATGGCCTTCTGTCTGACACATATAGTTTTTTTTAAGACATGCTATGTTGGTTTCCACCGATGGTTTTCACGATGTTTACACCGTACAAGCTATGCACATCACAAAGATTGGTGCACACGGGATGAGAGTCGCACTACTCCACGTAACATCGAATAGTTACCGTAAATAAATTATGCAAATACTAAGTAACTTACCGGGTGGACATTCCACCAATGCGCATTAAGTCTCACTCTCACAGACTCGGGAATGACACGAGGAATGTTCTCCAAAAGTCCACCGCCCGTTATATGCGCTACGGCCTTAACGTAGCCCTTTTGTAAAGCTCCTACCACGCTTCCCACGTAGATACGCGTAGGTTTGATCAGCTCCTCGCCTTACAAATAAAGAAAAAAATTAGTACACGAGCTGAATTCAGGAGTAATTCTTTAATATTTCTAATATTCCCGAACCCTAGGGGCACGAATTTGTGCATCAGGCCCTCAAAGGCGTTGCGTTACTGTCTCCGAATTTCGTTAAAAATATTATGACAAGGGTTATTAAGTTACACAAGTATCGCATTGGCTATTAGGGTAGTTGTATAGTTATTAAATAAATAAATTATTATAATTTGCGTAAAGAAAAGCTATTTGAAAATGGTTCTATTGATTCATTGACAGAAGTTTAAAGAGATTTTTCTTAATTTAGGTTAGTAACTTTAACATTGATGAGTCGAAGATCATTTCAAAAAACAGTAAGCTCACTTAAGACTAAGGCAGAAATAACAGAATATATCCGAAACCTTGAGGAGAATTCGAAAGCATTACATGATAGTTTGGAGAACAAAATAAACATACAAAAACTTAACGATAACATAGAAGAAATAATTTCAACAAGTCTTAAATTAGAAAACAAAACAAACAACAAAAACAAACAAAAAATACTTAAAAAAGATACATTAGAACTAATTTCAAAGCGCCGAGAACTAACTTCTATAAAAAATAAAACTGTAGTTACAAAAGCTCAAATAAAAAACATCTGGAAACAAACCTACAAAGCAATCAGAGAAGACTACGCCACGTACAGAAAAACAATAATCGAGGAAAACCTAGCAACGTCCAGAAGCGCAAAGCGAGCATACAAAGAATTAAATACACACAAAACATGGATTCAGAGCCTAAGAAACAGTCAGAAGAAAGCAATAAATAGGGAAGACATCCTAGAGCTTGCAACCAACTTTTACCAAGAACTTTACAAAAAACAACCAGAAATCACAAAAATTGAAGAAGACAACGTATATCCGAGAACGACTCATCGGGAGCATATAGATATGGATACAACGATCATGCCTATAAGTAAATCCGAAATATTGCATCACATAAAAACCCTTAAGTCAGGAAAAAGCCCGGGGCCAGATAACATAACCAACGAGGCCCTGAAATTTGGAGCACCTATCCTAGTTACATATCTGACAATACTTTTTAACATGGTAATAGAACGAGAGGAAGTTCCAAAACAATGGCGCCAATCAAATATAGTATTGCTGTACAAAAAAGGCAACCCATTAGACATTGTGAACTACAGGCCAATCAGTTTGGTATCCGTAATATATAAATTGTTTTCATCAATAATACTAAGCAGAATATCAACAAAAATTGACAATAACCAACCAGTAGAGCAAGCAGGCTTCCGCCCAGGATATTCTACTATCGACCACATCCACACTATCGAACAAATCATCGAAAAATACAATGAATTTAACAAACCACTCTACATAGCATTTGTAGACTATTCGAAAGCGTTCGACAGTATATCGCATACATCCATATGGAAAGCGCTTAAAAATAATAAAGTAAATGAAAAATATATAGATATATTACAGAATATATACAGCAATAGTGTTGGTAGAATAAAGCTAGAAAACAAAGGCCGAGAAATCCGAATTGAAAGAGGTGTAAGACAGGGTGACCCACTTTCCCCAAAATTATTTATAGCAGTCCTCGAAGATGTATTCAAAGGTATAGAATGGAATAATAACGGCCTCTGGATACGAAACAAACATCTTACTCACCTTAGATTCGCAGACGACATAGCCGTCTTCAGTGACACCGCTACAAAATTAGAAAAAATGCTCCAAACATTAGACAGGGAAAGTCAAAAAGTCGGGCTTTACATGAATACCACAAAAACAAGAATCTTATCCAACAGTGTGTGCCAGCCAATCAGAGTCGACAGTAAACCTATAGAATATGTTAACAACTATGTATATTTAGGAAAACAAGTATCTTTCGATAAGAACAGCAGTGAAAACGAAGTAGATAGAAGAATAAACGTGACTTGGAAGAAATACTGGACCCACAAGGAAATTCTGAAAGGAAACTACAGTCTACAACACAAGAAGATAATGATGGATTCAAATATTTTACCTTGTCTTACATACGCAAGTCAAACGTGGGTTTTCAGCAAGAAAACAACTAGAAAAATCCTGTCTTGCCAGCATGCAATGGAAAGAAGCATCCTAAAGTTAAGGAGAATAAACAAAATAAAAAATGTTGAAATCCGTAAAAAAACCAAACTCACAGATGCACTTGAACAAGCTCTAAGGCTAAAATGGAAATGGGCAGGTCATATTGCTAGAGCGCGGGATAAAAGATGGACACTGGAAATAACAAAATGGACTGGACCTACTGGAAAGAGACGTATAGGACGACCAAGGGAAAGATGGACAGATGACATCGTAGAACTAGCAGGGGAAAACTGGATGGATGTTGCGCAAAACAAAGAAAAATGGAAAATTATGGAGGAGGCTTTTACCCTAAAAGGGGCCATACAAAAACCAGATACAAAAAAATAATAAATAAAATCTAACCTAAATTTTGTTAAAACTTACTAACTTAACTAATACTAATAAAATATTAAGGAATATAAACTAACAATTGTTGTATGTATGGATTAAATAAAGCTTTAATAATAATAATAATAACTTTAACATTATGTATTGAAATTAACGACAAAAAAATAAAAGCGATTTTAAATATATAATCGTGAACAATGAATAAAGCTTATATAAAACCTTATCACAAAAACTTACCTAAGGTGAGGCCATCTTCGCTAAATGGAGCCTTATCGTTTAATTTAAGGTTATTCTTCTTCATAAGGCTGTGTATCAGACTAAATCCGTTACTGTGAACTCCGTTTGACGGGAGACCGATCACTATGTCTCCTACCTGTTGAATAATAATTTTGTTTATCTGTTTTAATACGTTGCCATTTTAATAATCATCTACTCTAAGAGACCAATTTTCAATTAGTCTGCGGAAAGGAAACTGTTGTGCGATTTGAGTCGCAGCAGTGACAACATTGTTACGTCATTATAGTTGGACAGTAATCTTGATACTCAATAGGCCAAAATTAACTATTTCTTTGTAAATAATGTGTAACAAATAACAATTATAATAGTTTGCATAATTTCTCCGGCGGTTCCCTTTCATCACAGGCATAAAAATAGCTATCTTAATAATTAAATACATATTGCAACTATTTAAATAACATAAAATATCTAGTATCGCAGTAGTGCCTTCAAGATATCTTAATAATTTAATTGCTTGTCCTGAAAAGTAATGAAATTGCATTTATCATATTCTGACTTATGGATACAGAATTATAATCTATTTAAAAAGCTTATCACAAAAACTTACCTAAAGTAAGGGATAATTTATTAAATATTTTGTACTTACTGCAATATCGTTAATTTTTGGCAAAATGTGTGTCCGTTCGACCACACCGAGCGCGAAACCAGCTATATCGTAAACACCTGGATCATACATTCCTGGCATCTCGGCAGTCTCACCACCTAAAGAACAACACCACGTTGAAAACATTTCTTGTAGTACGGGAATCAAAACATGAACTGTAATCGTGTCATTTATAAACATACGTTTAAAATGTATTGGTTTTGACATATGGAAAGCATTCTTAGTGCTTAGTATATTTCTTCAATTCACCCTACGAGCCTAGACAAACTAAATAATGTTTTTATTTTTCAAAGTCCCATCAGAGTGGTAGCGAAAAAACTTTAGGACCTATTAATTTTGATACTAAGACTATTTGCTAATGAGAATAACGATGTCCAAGGTAAAATGAGTAAAGTTCGGAACAAACTTTTATTGACATGATGTTAGGTACCTTAAAGGAATGACTAACTATTGCAAAAAAAAATTAAAGTTACTAAGGTATAGACTAAGTAATATTTATGTCGTAGTACTTAAAGTTAAAGTTCTATCATTACCATTCTATTATATACATTCTGGTATATTCAAATTTTGACTTATGGCCACACCCGCGCATTTTGGGCCAATCATACCTTCTATACATTTTATTAAATAATTTTTGACGAAGTAATTTAAACTTGGAGGATTTTTATCTGTAATGTGAGTTAACACAAGCATTTCTTACCAATCAAAGCTGCAGATGACTGTTTACACCCTTCGGCGACTCCAGAGACCACGTCTTTAGCAACATTAACATCCAAAGAACCACAAGCGAAGTAATCAAGGAATGTTAAAGGTGCCGCGCCGTTGCAGAGTATGTCATTAACACACATGGCCACTAAATCGATACCAATTGTACTGTGTTGGTTGGTCAGTTGGGCGATTTTTAGTTTTGTCCCAACTCCGTCCGCTGCTAGGACCAGCACTGGATCCTGAACAAGAAAAAATATTTTTATACCAAATGGCCGAGGTATCATGATTAATATAAACTTTGCGGTTGAGAGTAACTAAGGAGAATTATAATTTTGTTCCCGTAATATTTAATATAGGGCAAGCAAATGTCACCTTACGATTTCTTTATTTTATTTTAAAATCTATTCAAATACAACACACAATGGCGAAATTTTAAAGACCATAATCACAATAAAAAACGATTTATATTAAAACAATAACATCAATGGAATTCCCAGAGTGACAGTGAGGTCCACATTTAGATTAATGAACACAAAATGTGGTTCACATTCTTTAACAAATGAGCGAAAACCGTCATGTCATGTAAAAAATCGAGATATATTACCTTTTCCTAAAAATTTATGGAATTAAAAAACAATGCCTGTCGAACCACAATTATACAGCTGTACACTAGTTTTATCGATAAAGTACTGTTTAGAAATAAAATCTAATTATAACTATAGAGAATTATTAAATATTTTTAAATTTCTATTTCCATACTGACCCTTACCTTATACTCCTTCTCAATAGCCTTCAATTGGAAGCACCCTCCAAAGCCGCCCAAACCACCCAACACTCCGGACCTTGAGGTGGACCTAGCCAAGGGTTTGATCAAGGAGACAAGGGAATCTCCCGCCTCTATATCCACCCCACTGTCCTTGTATGAAAGAGATTTTTGTGGCACGTTGACTCCTGCGCAGTATGGTGCGACAAGTGGCGCCATTGCTTCTTTAAAATTGTCTACTTCTACTTGATGACCGCCTGTGTAGTTAGAAAAATATTTGAAGGCAAACTTTGCAAAGCGCCATCTACCGACACATGAAAGCAACCCCCACTAAATAAATTGAAGATAATTTAAATAAAATATTAAAAGCCAGAACCCAATTGTAAAACCTTAGCACGAATATATAATATCTAGTTTAAATAAAACTCAATAAAATTACTACATACATACTTATATATTTTTAATAATGGTACATATTATTTAAATAATAAAACTATTCGGGTTCTGAAGCTATCAAAAATTATCCATAACATATAATTCCCGAATTACTGATATCATTAAAAATATTAAGTATTAATCTTGGCACAACGGTCGGATTTTGTATGATGAGGGATGATATTGATGAAATTTTTACCTTCCTTTCCAATAGCTTTCACAGAGCCAATAATGTCTACGGGACCCTCAACACAAGCGAGGAATTCCTTCAAACAGACCGGGTCCACGATGGCTACCATACCCACACCGCAGTTGAATGTGCGAAGCATTTCGAAATCGGAAACCATTCCTATTTAAAAAAAATGTAATAAATAAATCAAACCAACTTTTACGACGACCCCTTGTACGAACAATATGTAAAATAAATAGATAATTTAGTATCAATAAATTTTGTAAAAGAAACTTGAGCACTCTGTAGTGATTGCGTGTTTGGACCAGAACTGAAACATATTCACGCATAGTTCGAATAATTCACGTGATACTAATGATATAGTATAGTTACTATTTTTGAAGTGAAAATTTCTTTAGCGGCGTTGTACACTTTTTTTTGGAATGGGTAAAAAATGTTAAACTCGCGTCAGGACACGTGACCTGATCGAAAATTCGTAAGACGGATGGAGAGTAGACAGCTGGCGCGGCATATTCAATGTAATATAAATTGTCATGTTTGTGTACGATAGCGCAATAAATAAATATTGTATTCTACCACATAAATGATAGTACTTTTATACTGATAATTAAAGCAATTCGTGCAAAATTATTCCCTAACCATTCCAAAATATAAAAAATGCACAACGTTAATATTCAAGTTTTCACTTCTGCCGGCACTCCCGGAGTGCAACCCATCGCTTTTTTTTAAATCTAAAACTTTTTAAACCTTAAAAGTTTGTGTAGATAGATGTTGTCTTATTAATAGCAAAGATAAATGTGTGTGATGACACAAATTTATGAAAACAAGTCAGTTTGGAGTGTAAGTAATTGTAATTATTTCTTCTCAATAACAGCCGTTAGATTTTTGCTACTCATGACAATATTACTAATAGTTTTGTTTGCCAAATCTTGATCTGCTAACATCATAAACTAAATATTATTATGTAAATCAGAGATCTAAGAGAAATCAGTGGAATAAGTTATTGCAGTATCATTTAAAATTAAATTAGACAAGGGTTTTTTAAAGTTGTTAAATACCTTTAGCCTGCAGCCATCCGAAAATGGGCTTTATTTTGAACTTCAAAGCATCCAATTTAACTTGGACACCAGCTGGAAGTATCCTGGGTATATTCTCCAAAAGACCACCGCCCGTTATGTGAGCGAGGCCTTTGACTAGCTCTTTTTTGATGGCTGGCATCAAAGACTTTACATAAATACCGGTTGGTTCTAGAAACTCCTCGCCGAAGGTTCGGTTCGTTGTGCTAAATGGAGCCTTTTGGTGGAAGCTGAAAAGGTAATATACATATATAAACCACAGCGGTTTGCTAATGTAACTTGTTATGATTGTATTATATTTTTTTGTAAAATAAAGAAATTAAAAAAAAAAACTTATCGTATTTCAACGGTTCAGGTATCCGATTAATATGATTTATCGATTTAAGTGTAAAAGAAACTAAATCAAAGTCTAGTCAGGCAATACTCAAGTTTTTATTTGACACGTTTGGACTTTGGATCATTACATTAGTCCGAGCTACCGTCGGAAAGCAAAATTTTGTAGTTACTCCTTTTTGCCTATATATCATTTTGTAAATAAATTTATTTGAGCCTTCAAAAAATTCAGTCAATATTTAAAAAAATAATTTAGTAAATAAATTTATTTGAGCCTTCAAAAAATTCAGTCAATATTTAAAAAAATAATTTAGTAAATAAATTTATTTAAGCCTTCAAAAAATTCAGTCAATATTTAAAAAAATAATTTAAACTATACATTTAGCTGTTCAGTGAATATTTATTATAAGTCATGATAGTTGGTTTTAAACTCAGTGTTTGTAATGTTTTACCTTTTGCATTAATGGTATTTGGGTTTGGGCTATATTTTAAGTAAAATCGTTGCATGTATTTAATTGTAAATAAGTATAAAATGTAATTATTTTATATATATCATACTTCATACAATACAAAATACATTTATTTAATAAAAAAATCACAATAAAACAATGTCAAGTGCCGATATGTCAGACAATTCTAACTATAAACCAAATATTGTTTTATTTATTTAAATAATAAATACTCACGTGTTTCCGGTCTCAGCCATGATCTTCTGTACCAAGCTGTACCCATTACTATGTACTCCAGTGGAAGGTAAGGCCAATACCACATCCCCACTCCGAATTTCTTTCATACGAGGCAACTGCTTCAAATTATCGACAACTCCAACCGCGAAACCGGCTAAATCGTACTTGCCAATGTCGTACATTGAGGGCATTTCTGCAGTCTCACCGCCTAGAAAATATTATTTATGGCTATACAAAATCTATGTACAATTAGACGCAACTTTATGAAAACTGTTCCAAATTTAAATTATTTTGTAAATTTTTGACACTCGCATTATTATTATTTCTTATCCCATGACGAGGTGGTCAGGACATATCGTAGGTAAATATCTAGGATGGATTCAAGTACGATATTTTTTTTTTAAAGCAGTTAAATTACTTAACGTCTTTTTAACAAACATTCTAAATGCCTTCAGCTTTGTATTTAATTTGAAAGACAAATATACAGCTATTGTCTACACATAGGTTTACTTACCCAATAAAGCACATCCCGACATTGCACAAGCATTGGCGATGCCCTTAATAATAGCAGTAGCGGTGTTAAGTTGTAATCTCCCACACGCCATGTAATCAAGGAATGCGAACGGTTCTGCGCCGGCGCATAAGATGTCATTCACGCACATTGCGACTAAATCTTGGCCTAATGTGTCATACTTTTGGGTTATTTCGGCAATCTGAAATTAAATATTTGTTTTGTACCCTATACGGAATAAAATTCCATAACTTAAATAGAAACTATAAATTTATTTATAACATTTTCAGTCATTTTTTTCTTCATTCAAATAAATCCGATCCTGGTAATCAAACAATACCTTAAGTTTAGTGCCAACACCATCTGTCCCTTGGACCAGTACGGGATCTTTAAACCTTGTCTCCATAGCAGATAACTGAAATAGGCCGCTGTAGCATCCAAGACGGCCCAAAACTCCTCGCCGGTGCGTCGCCGTCGCTACGGGCTCGATTGTACGTACGAGATTCGCAGCCGCGTCTATGTCTACGCCGGACTCAAGGTATGAGAGGCCGTTAAGTCTGTAAATTTAAAAAGTGTACTTTGTTAAGGTACTATAAAGTTCAATTAAGTTATTCATTTGTTAACTTAGTTAAAGAATGTTGTGTCTCGTATATCACATACAACATGCAAAATTTATAATAAATGAATAAAATTTAATAGCTATTTAAAATATTATACGCTTTTTAAATACGATTTATAATACGTTTCTGATTTATAAAAAAAAATGATAACAATGTTATATATTTTTGTATATTAAAATAACTGTCTAGTCTCCAATTCTTGTGGTAAAAAAAATAGCTTTTCAGGTTTCTCGCTACATTATAATGTAAGTAAGCATAGTAATAAAAAAAATACTTGGAAATTCCTTTACAAAGTGTCTTCGCGTCGTTTACTTAGTATGAAATAAAATATTTTTTTTAATTTACATTAGTTATTACTTATTAGCAATATATCTAGTAAGAAACATGCTCGTAGCAAAATGTTGTGATCACATGATTCTAATTTAAAATGAAATTGTTATAATTTTTCAGTCGCTATATTAGCTTCTAATTAACATATAAAAAAGGTTAATGAGACAACTTATGATACTAGAACTACACATACTAATGTTATTTTTGAATGTGGTAAAGAAATGAAAACCCAAAAAAATCGATAAAACTTAGATTTATTACCCAAAAACAAAAAAATACAAAACAAATGAAAAATGAATGATTCTTCATTCCGCATGCGCTAACGAACTGAAACAAACCGTTGATGATGACATTATACGAAAAATTCAATAATTGAAATATTTAAATGTCCTAAAATGTATTTGTTTCGAATGCTAGGTTTAGTTTAGTATAGTCTATGTTCGAGACGTGACAGAGAGGATATGAATTTGGTCGTGTCATCTATCACAAATATATTGTGACAACATTAACAACAACAGTAAACCGTTGTCGAGTTTGTATATCTTCCTTTAAAAAAAAAGGTACATGCAAATTTATACAACACATAGGTACATAAAACACAAGCATTGCATTAAAAACTAACACAGTAGCATTCCATAACACGCATATCAAAATAGTTACCATATCTCTTGTCGGAAAACTGATAATATAAAAAATAAATTATTCAATTAGAAATGATTAACCTAGAAGTCTATTAGGTGGGCTGAAAATTTCGTAGGCTAACATAGAAACAATCTTTATTTAATAGAATTTGATTTGATTATTCAATATAGTTGCCTTCATCATACAATTTTTCAATATAATTTTTATAGTATGAGTCTTTAGCCTCAAAATAGGCTTTTCGGCGATTACCTCTTCATCGACATAACATATAAATTAAGAATGACAAAAAACAAAGTCATGCTTTTGAGCAGCGGCCTATAATAATACAATGTTAAGTTACTTATTTTCAAACAATAATTTGATATAATTTTTTTATTATATTATAAGAGCCTTGACAAATAAATGACCAAAGACCATGACAATGGAATGTGAAAATAGAGAAAGAGTTAAGATACAATAGATTATCTTGGCTTTCAAATGTTTTGAAGCTAGAAACGAATTGTATTGTAAAAGTAGTATTGTTTTTTATAATATAATTTACATGTTTCTCACGGTTTAAACCTTTCCCTGAATTTCCACAAATATCTCAAGACCAAAATTTTCCAAGTCGGTCCAGCCATTTTCCAGGTTTAGGGAGACAATCCAACACCAATTCATCTTTATATATAAAGATTACATAACTCAATGATATCAATTTAATAATATAGTCTATTGAAATTTTTCAATATTAAAACTGTAATTTTTACATGTTACATTAAAAATGTATAGATACTTAATACAAATATGTATATTTTTTATAAATATTAAGAAGAATGGAATATGCAAAACTTACTTTGAAAATGCTTTATGCGCAATGTCCTTCCTATACTGAGCACCGGGGAAATCAATAGCAGCTGCCGCAGAGGTCGCTACAGACGCTGCTGTTCTTAGGGAACCTCTTTTAGCCGCTACAAGTAGAACTCGACCTCCAGCTGTTACCAAAGAGTCATTTGCACCACGTGCTACACCACTATGAAACACTACTATGTTCGGACGAGTTTGTACTTGAGATAGACCTGGAATGTAAAAAAAAGCGTAACTATATTATAGTGTGTATATGTCGCAGCCAACTAGCTTAATTAGACGTTCAATTAACAGCCTAGCCTTTAAACTAAACGGCGCCGTTTAGTTAAAAGGACGACGATAAAGGGACTGCGTGTGTTGCGAGGCTTTAAACACACAAGGAGTGCCAACACACACACATGCACTAGTCATATTTTAAGTACGTGAAAAAAATATTATTTAGTTACATTTATGTCGCAGCTTAATTAGCCGTTCAATAAAGAGCCTAGCCTGTTTATTAAACATTGCATTATTTCAATTACCAAATGTTAAGTAAAATGAGTGTCGGTGTTAATTATATGCAATATTTTTTTTTGTGAATAATTTGTTAGAAAGTCAAATTATTGAATAAAATGGATAATCACGTACCACTAATAACACATCCTTTGGTAGACGTCTCGGGGTAGCCCTTAGAAGCGATCACGACGCCGACAGCACAATTTTCCGTTTCCCATTTCACTTGTACTTGTTTTAGTGTGCCATCGACACATGCCTGAAATATTTATAGTTAACATAATAATATCTATGACGAAATTATCTATCGGGATAATAAGTGCGTATACTTTTTTTCAATTATTCTGTCTTAAAATACAAACTGCAAAATGTTAAGTTCCGAAAATATTGAAGATATATAAAATAAATAGTATTTTCGAAATACTGCAAGGTAGACTAACCCTCATAATAGTATACAAATCAGATTCCAACAGCATCATGAGCACTTGTGTCTCTGGGTCACCGAAGCGACAATTGAATTCCAGTGTCATCGGCCCAGATTTCGTCACCATCATACCGGCATACAGGACACCTTTAAATTAGAATTGTATTAACATCGAAGAATAAGAAGTAAGACCAATTACTTCAAGATTTGTACTGATAATGACACCACACACAATGCAATAAATATGCCATCACAAATAACAAAATTTAATACAATAATCACATTGCTAATAATGGTACTCCATAATTCTATAGGTCTCATCCAATGTCTAAAGTAAACGTCTAGATACCGCTCAAGCTCATGTGTAACCAATATCAAATAAACATACATACATCAATGATAAATAACAAAAGTAACGGTGGAGTTAATGTTAATAATAATAATCAGTGGCGCTACAACCTCTTTAGGTCTGGGCCTCAGATTTCTGAATCTGTTTCATGATCATTTTTGAATTTAATACGCAAGTAGGTGATCAACCTCCAGTGCCTGAACACGCCGTCGACTTTTTGGGTCTAGGACATGTCGGTTTCCTCACGATGTTTTCCTTCACCGTTCGAGCGAATGTTAAATGCGCACATAGAAAGAGAGTCCATTGGTGCACAGCCGAGGATCGAACCTACGACCTCAGGGATGAGAGTCGCACGCTGAAGCCACTAGGCCAACACTTCTCGGAGTTAATGTTAGGTACTTTATTTTGTTCATATTTTATCTTACGAACATAATCGATCTTTTTTATTCTTCTTGTTTATATTCAACTTCAGGGCCCGGATAGATCGAACACGGAATATTTAAAATTACCGAGACCTTGACATTGTAACTTTGTATTACGCACGAAGCGTATAACTTACATCAACAAAATACTCGCAAAACAAGCTAGACGCAACATCTTAAAACGTTGCCTCTGTTTTTAGACAATTCTCAACCTAATTCTCTTCACAATAAAGGCTACTCATGTAATGTATAAAGCATGGTTGTTTGTCAATTGTTATCTTTGTTTATCACTTTTAATTACAATTAATGGTTATCACAACGCAATAACAATTATCTGACGTCTCAAAAATAGAATTAAAGTATGTATTACGATAAAAAAAAAACAAATGAACGAATTTTACAGTTGGTTATTTTATAAGGTAGTCAGGCTTCAGCGTGCGACTCTCATCCCTGACGTAGGTTCGAATCCCGTGCATCAACGGACTTTGTCTATGTGCGCGTTTAACACTCGCTCGATTGGCTGAAAGGTCTCGTTACCAGGCCATAAATTAAAAAAAAAAAAAACACTCGTTCGAACGGTGAAGGAAAACATTGTAAGGAAACTGGCATGCCTTAGACCAAAAAACGTCTAATAATAACGTCTAATAAACATCTAACATATACCGAAATCTCAGGCATGTTCTGTAGCTTAAAGCTTTCTTCGGTAAACATTTCTTAAAACATATCCTATCCTGCTCAATCGTATTTTTTGTAATTCTAGTATTTATTCTTTTGCATCGCAATTAATCAATCCGTGAGATTAGCCTTTAGTTTATATTCTTTGTATTATTTTAGATTAAGGTTGGTGTTTCTATATTTTTTATGTAATACGATTTGGCACTTTACCCATCATATTTCTTTTTATAGTTTTTTCCTTACAAGGTTGCCTGGAAAAAAATCGCTTGTTAGCGATAAGGCCGCCCGTTGCATACCTTATAATTTGTATGTATTATCTTATTTGTTGTTTTATAACTGTAACGAAGTGTAAATAAATAAATAAATAAGTAGACTATTCAATTCAATAATAATATTATTTTGTTAGACATATGGTATCTACTAATTATTAATATCTTCTATAAAACTGTAGTATATCACTATGCTCTGTTGTCAATAGATCCCGCAGCGATTTAGGAATTTTTATTTGTCATTTTAACAACTTTAAAAAAATATTCTATAGCTTATGTTCATTAGAGATAACGTAGGGTTCTAATTCTATATGTTTTACAAACGAGTAGTCTGGACTCAGTTTACACAATAACTGCTTACAATTGAAATTTAGCAATAGGCCGAGAAGAAGTAGGTAATATTCTAATAATTAAAGTGCGACATGTGACCTTTTAACTCTTACACTTATCTACGGGAGCAAATGGTATCTAACAAACATAAAAGACGTAGGTTATTGACACGGTATACCCGTAGTATTTGACGTATGTATTTGTTTTCGATCTCTTATCGATATTTAATTAGAAATCACATAAATAGGAGTAAACTATTGCGTTCTAATCAAGCGTGTGTTATTTTTCTATTATTTGCAGTATTTTATAGCAGTAATTGAATATTTTAATAGTTACGAATTTATACGTTGAATTAGTTCTCCTCGTAAGTAGAACACCCAGTAAATATTATTTATCAAAATGTATTGACAATTTGAAATAACATAGTATGAACGTTGTGTTAATAGAATTAAAAAGCATTAAGCTCAGTCTTTTTACAATGTTTTCCTAGTCTGTCAAATATATATATATATATATATATATATATATATATATATAGTCTGTCATAGAGCCTACAGGCTACAGCCCAGATTTTAAGTTAAGAAGAAGTGTGATATCTAAGGCGCATAGATATTAATTATTCAACAGATTTGTATTGCCCAGCAGAAAAGCGTTTCTAAGGTAAGCGTATTAACTAAATCTTCTACTCAAATGACTACAATAATTAGGAATTAAAACGTATTTGATTTTGACATACGGGAGTCAAAACGCTTAGGGCAAGATCTATAGAGCGCACTTAGACTTTGCTCACTTAACTTTCGAGTTAAGTCACAGTCGGTATTTATAGAGTAAACTGCGAAACTCTCTGAGTGCTAGCGTAGCTTAATCTTAAGTCTACGTAATCGACGACTTACCAAAAACTTTGACTATAAACCTAACAAAAATAATGGCCCAAAACTTACTTTACAATCTATTTAACTTTTACTTGACTATTTATTTTACGTGCTTAGCTTAATCTCACCGTTAAAATGTCCATAAATACTAAATCATAGTTTATGCTTAGTGTACACTAAGCAAAGTTTTTCGTAAGTAAGAGCTAAGTTCGCTCTATAGATCTTGCCCTTAGTGCCCTTTGTATATGCAGTGTGCATAGCTAAAATACCCACCCAACTATGATAGCTAAATATAAGATACACCAGGGCAGCACCCTTTGATAAGTTAATTGCTTTCCCGTGCGACGTTTAATTGCCTGACAATATAAGTAACGACATAGATAATTTCTAGTGTCTAACAACAGAATATTCGAGACAAAGGATGAAGTGATTGTTGTCATGTCCAATAATTGACCAAGCCGGTTTTAAGACTAAATTTTGCTAACATTACAAAGTTTCGCAGAATGATCTGGAATTTATTAAAAAACTTTTGACGTGAAAAAGCGAGCAACAATATAGGAAAGTCAGAAATCAAGCTACATTACGCACCCATTCATAATTTTTTTATCGAAATCTTTCCAAGAATCTTTCTCTCCAAAAAATGTGTCCAAAATTAAATATTTTATTTTTTAATGCTTCGTAAAATATATGGCAGTAAAAAAATATCGGACACATATAAAGAAAAAAAAAACACAGGGAAAATGAAAAGTAGAGTATAAATGATATGGATGATGTCATACATTTTTTTTTTGGAGTTTATAGCCTGGTATCTAGACCTTTAGGCCAAATGATGTCATACAATGATCATACGATTATAGATAACCCTAACATATGTTATTATCTCGGTTATTCTTGCGTAGTCATTTGTTTTTCTTGCTTTATGATATTTTTTATGCGACAATGCTGGCATTCAATTGGGGTATGAATGGGCAGCATCAGCAGCAGATGTGTCATTTCATAAGCAGCTCTTACCTTTCAGTAGCGTTACCGCCAGCGCCCAAAGTCACAACTTCAGCGCTACGAATAATAAGAGAACTACATAGGGCTTGCATACAAAAACGTCGGAATCAACATGACTGGCACTATTGGAAGAAATTGAGTGAGGACGCAGATCTTAATAATTGAGGGTACTCTCACATCCATTGTTCATGTCAGCATGTATGAAAGCTATGATTTACTTTTCTTGTGAAATTTTTAATTTAATGAAATCAAAAATAGCCTATATCTATATATATTTTTACGGCCAAACATGATTTCAAGTAGTGAATAAAAAGTTATCTTAAAAGAAAGGTCAGCCAAAAATATTATTTAATAATTGTACTTTTTATTATAATACATCAGTATTATACCTAATAAAAATCGCGGAATATTTTCACGAGTCGATAACCTTTAGCGAATACTTTCAGTGATAAAACGAATTATTTCGAACGTAATTTTGACAAATAGTGAGTTGTTAAAAAAGCATGTTTTTTAACATCGATGTAATATTGAATATATATATATACCTTATACAAGGTACAAAAAGTTTTTATCTTACTGTTTGTTGAAATGTTTTCGTTTAAATTTTTTGTATTAATTGTATTTGTTTTTACCTCTATTTAGTAAGGAATTTAAATTCTGTACTCTGGTGTAGCCCATCAGCACCAAGTTGGTTGGTGGATTTACGTAGTGATTTTTTTTTTGTGTTTTCTGTACCTTTACTTTATTATGTATTTGTAGGGGAGCCCACGATGCTTAATGGGGATTTAATCGAGCGTAGTAGAGACCTATTGGGATGCAAAGCTTAGATGATAAGAAGAAAAAAATGTTGTATGATATACCTTTTCATCGGTGGGGGAAGCGGCTATAGATTGTTAAATATGTAAAAAAACCCTACGTACGCTCGAGAATGTCGAGATGACGTTTTTTTTTACAACTTTGTTGTCCTCCCCTTTTTTTACGTCACTCTCAAATTGTCAGATTAGTGGAATATACACTTTTTAGGATGTAATTAACTCACCCTACCTTCTATCTATCTGACGCGCTCGGAAATTTCTGATGGTCAATTTTTTTTTACTAATCTAATCCTGTCTCCTTCATGGGCGGCCTTATATAGGGGCCTCATGTTTTGTGGAGGTACTTAACCGGGTACAAGGTATCCCCCTGTATATTAATCTGCCGCGCTTTAGTAAATCCCGAAATCCCCTCTTGGGCTCCCTTACCATATATATAAATTATTTATTATTATTTAAGATTTATTTATTTATTATTATATTTTAAGCAATAAAAAAGTAAAGTAAATAATATTTAAATTGCAACTTAGGAACATATCTTACTTCCAATTCATTCCCTCTTTTTATTTGTCACTTCTGAATGACAAATAAATAAAACAAATAATATATAACAAAACTTACCAACATATTTAATTCCCTCTGCCTTTAACCCGTCAACCGCCCTTTGCAGCACCTGCTCTTTGACGTCAGCCAGTTGTTCGGGTGTTATAAGGGGGCAGGGACAATATGCTCCCATGCCGCCTGTGTTGGGACCTGTATCACCATCCCCTATACGTTTGTGGTCTTGAGCTGGTGGCATCATGGCTACGGTTTCGCCATCTGTGAAGGCTAGCACCTGAAATAGGGAATCCAATTTTTTTGAAGTTTAAGGCTTTATAGAAATTTAAAAGAAAATTCATTTTATAATGGTAAAAATGTGACAGATATTTAAATTAAAAATATAATGCTTAAAAAATATCACTTTTTCAGTCATTTTTATTATATTTATATTTTTTCCCAATTTTTATTTAACTTTTATTTTTTAATTTTAATTATTTTTATTAATTTTTATTTTATTTATGTTTTTTATATATTATGTTAAGTTAAATCAAGCTCGTCTAAGATAATGCTGCATTATGCTAAATATTATATACTAAGGATAATTTTTATTTTCTCCCATATTACATTTACAACAACAATAATATAACAGTTGAAAAAGCATTGGGAGACTGGTTTCAAAACTAGGCAAGAACCTGTGATATGGATAACCAGGCTTCCACTCCACAGCAAAGTCATTTTGAGTATTTACAGAAAGTACATACATATATGGGTAGGCAAACAAATTAACGTTTTAATTAAAGAGAGAAAAACAAAACAGTCAACTAATAAGTTAAGTTAATACAAAATAGCACAAGTAGAGTTGTATGGGCGTATTAGAGGGTGTGTGTGTGTATGTGTGAGTGTGTGTATTGAATTGAACCAGCAACTAGCTTTGGTTTTTACCTAAATTATAACATGCTTACACTGTTATCACAACAGTTTGTTTACCACGAAACTAATAATTAATAATTTTACTTTCAAGGCATGTAGTTTTGATTTTTAACATAGGTTTTTCTAGGCATGTAGTTTTGATTAATGGGAATCGATTTCTAAAAATATATCGTAGTAACAGAACAAGTAAACAACTAAACAATTTTTTCACTAATTAGTTTCATTATCTTATTTAGCCCCCAATACACAAAGATTACAGTTTGACCTCCTTTATCTATATTATTTTTGTGACCCATACGTAATCGTACACGGCGTAACATCATATGTTTTTGCGATCAATCCATATTTCAAAATTGAAACAACTTGGAAAACTTTCAAGTTTAATTAAGGTAAGATATTCTTTAAACGGTGACACTATTATAGATATTATTTCTATACAACAATTGCTTCATACAATTATTAAAGAACTAATATTTGTTTTTATAAATTACATATATCAACTGTTTGTTTAAGAATATATTAATAATTTTAACATCGATACGTTTTCTAAAACGAAGGATAGGTTTTAATCGCCAACTTTTACTTCCTCTATAATTAAAATATTGTTTATGTTGTAATATTACGAAAAATAAGCAAAATTTTACTACAATCATATAACGCAGGAACAATTCTTATGGTCTAGAATTTCTTTTCTCTCGAAAACCATATGAAACCTTACTAATAAAATCCGAATCGGAACCGGTTTAGCCGCTACCTACGCGACCTGTTGGGAACAAACATTGCGTGTAACTCAGAGGTTCCAAGATGTCTTAGAAGGCTAAACGAATAAGCCCGATACCTATTGGGGTATATCTACGCAACCTGTATGCCATTACAAGACACAACACACAAACAAATGTTTTGCGACGAGTAACCCGTGTTAAGTTTATACTTATATAATTAAATAAATTATACTTAAAATACAGCTCCATTAGAACAAAATATAGACAAGTTTTGCAAGCACAGCTTCTGGGTAATAAAAGGTCGTTAAAGGAAAGTAGTATTTAATTTAGCTCTTGAAAACACAAGATTAACTCATGACGATAAATGCAATCGTTTTCGTAATGCATGCTATGCGTGTCTTACTGCACATGTAATCTTTTTGCTTTATCGTTCAATGAATTATTTATATCAATTGAATGAGTTTTATTGAAAATTTTAAATTCAGAATATTCGCAAACAAGTGAAGGTGTTTAAAGCCATTTTGGCTTACGCTACTTAATGTTTATAAACATACATAGTATGTAATGTATTATAATTATTGTCTTTAGTGTGTTTTCTTTTGTTCTATACAATATGATGAAGTATATTTTGCCTAATTATTTCTTTACATTTCATAAAATAAATATGCTATTTGAAAACTTGGATGTCATTAGGCTAAATATATATAATATTATAAATGTATATTTTATACTACACTATCAAAAGCCCTCACCGATACTTCATCCCCTTCTAATAGCTCTTCAACTACAACAGTCTGGCCAGCAACTCCATATTTGGCATCCGTCAGAATCTCATCTACAGCTGCACAAGCTTCTTCCTTGCTTGACGCCACAACAACTCCCTTACCAGCAGCTAAACCAGATGCTTTGACCACCAGAGCTGGGTATGAAGCACTAAAAGTATTGATAAATCATAAAAAAAAATGTATCTAACTCAAATGTATTTTATGTGAAAACAATTCCTTATATTTTGACTTACTTTTTAATAAATTCCTTAGCTGCATTTGCATCACTGAAGGACTGGTATCTAGCTGTGGGTATCTGGTACTTTGTCATAAACTTCTTGGCCCAATCTTTATTAGCTTCAATTTGGGCACCAGCTTTTGTGGGACCGAAACATTTGATGCCGCGAGGAACAAGTGCGTCAACAATACCATTTGCTAGTGGATCTTCTGGTCCAATAACTACTAAATCAATATCCTTTTCTTTACACCATGTAGCAATAGCCTGTAATCGTAATCTATTATGATGTAAAGTATAATAAATAACTTTCATAGGACAGGCAAACAGATGTTTTTATTAACTCTTTTAACATCAAGTATGGTACTATATTTCTTAATGGAGATTTAGACAATCATCATTATTGCTTCAACAGAAATCACACCTTACTCTTTGAATGTACATCAAGATACCATCACAGTAGTTAAGCTCATGTTTAAGTACATAATTTACTTTACAGAAGGATGATAACTATATATGTAACTACCAATACTAATAGAAATGATAACAAGAAACATACTGCTTATATTTTTCACAAAAATACTAATTTTATCACATTAATGAAATATTTTTGAATATTTATTGTCATAAAGTAAGCAAAATTTTACATGGCAACAATTATTATTTAGTTACATTATCTTAGAATGTTGGTTCAAAGTTTATCTTTTATTTGATGAGTACTTAGCATAAGAATGTTTTACAAATTATGTTTATTTTTTTTAATATTTAAGTAGTATAAGGACTAATTTTCTTAATATAAATTCTTATTTTTTATGACAAGCTGTGCCCCTCAATTTTAATAGCATTCATTTGAGGAATAATCCACTGGTGGAAGTATCCAATACCTTCCTCAATAAATTTACTATAAAACATTATTATTACAATACCCACCAATAGTTCCTGAGATGAGTGTGTTCAAACAAACGCACACTTCGACTTATAATAACATTTGGTACTTAGTCACAAACAATCAAAATATTTTTGGCCATGTATATAATTATAAAAATGTATTAATTTTTACTGAGAATAAAAAACTGAGTGATTTTTTTTAATAAAACCTATTAGAACAATTACAATCTAGATTCTAGAATATCCAGTTAAGCAGTAAACATTGAAAGTACAAAAAATATACATAAAACCTAAAACCTTTGGTATATAGAGAATACTTTACTATTTGGCTAGAAATTGTAGAATTTTCTGAACCATCTAAATTTTATTTTTCAAATGAATAACTTGTAAAAAATTGAGATAGCAGTCCCATAAGATACTCACAGGAAAATCTTTGAGACTAAGATCGACACTTTCCACTTTAATATTTGACGATATACCAACACTTCCTGGAGCACAGAATATACGTTTTACAAGAGGAGAATTAGATAGTTTCCAGCATAAGGCATGCTCGCGACCACCACTTCCAATAACGAGGACGTTTTTAGACATATTTATAAGATGTTTTTTTACGTAGTAATTAACTCTAACTAGAATATACAACTTCTTAAAATTACTTAAAACGTGTGACTATCAGTAAATGAATAGTATGATATTTTATGAAAGTTAAAAACAAGTTGTAGTTCAGAGCGCATTAACAAATATGCGACTGCCGACTACTATTACAATTATTACAAGTCACAAAGACTAGAATATGATAGTATTACAACTTACAACCTAGCAATTGACAACAGCTATTTTATATACATGAAATTATGCACAGACTAGAAACTACAAAGATTGAGACTGCGAAGTGCGAACTGTCATGTCGTCAGCAAAACTCGAAACATCCTTAAAAGCAAAGCGTGATAACCTGCTTCTAAATATAATATATTATGCGATATTTTTGTAGTGTTTGTGTCTCAGCCAACTAGCTTAATAAGCCGCTTAATTAGCAGTAAAGCCTTTTAACTAGCGGCCTTATGGCCATGTGAAATACCTTTTCAGAATCCCTATTAATTGCGACAAAACTTGTAATACAGGGTCACTTTTCGTTAGAGTAATTTTTTTTCACAGTGGGGGCCGAAGTAAATAAAAAGTTATGATTTGAATTTTTTTTATATCGTATAACATTATCTTCAATACACTCAATAAACAACTTTAAATAGTATGTCTAACGCAAGAACTCATCAGTACCAATCTAGTGGATATTATGAAAAAGATACAGGATGTAGATTTTTTCGAATTTTCATAAGAATTAGTAATAAAAGTAATTTTTCTTATAAAAAGCAAAATAAATTATAACTCTGCAGGGGTTCAGCTTATAGACCTCCCGTAGAACAATTTTTTGCAGCTGATGACCTCATCTATCCTCTATTTGCGTTTTATCCACGACTGTTTGGCCATCCTGTATATATATATTTATTGTCGTTTTAGTTTAGGGGCTGAAGTCTGAACTTAAGTGATGAGTGGCTTCTCTATTCCATGGTAGATTTTTATTTATTATACTCTATGAAATAATTCAATATGGCGATTTTATACTTGTCATTTTACTGTGATGGTGATAATTGTTCGTTGCGTAGGAAATATCTCAATTAGTACATAATAAAATGGCAGATACAGGTCTTCGCATGAATTTTGCTGCATTGAAAAGGGCGGACCCATATGCAAAAGAAATAATAGATAGTGCGTCGCACGTCGCACTTTACACTTTTGAAGAAAACGAATGGGAAAAAACCAACATTGAAGGTGCTTTGTTTGTGTACTCCAGAAATGGAGAGCCTTACCATAGTTTAGTAATTATGAACAGGTTGAATACCAGTAATTTAGTTGAACCTGTATCAAAAGGTATTGAACTGCAGTTAAAAGAACCATTTCTTTTGTATAGAAATGCGAAGTGTCGTATTTATGGAATATGGTTTTATGATAAAGAGGAATGTGTAAGGGTAGCAACAAAACTAAATTCCTTGGTTAAAGATTCTATGAAGGGACCAAATGAAATTCCGCAACCAACAGCATACAGTGCACCACCACCAGCAAGTGCTCCTGTTGACATATTTACTATGCTCAGTAAAGCGCAAGATGACTTCAATTCAAATAAGGGTGTGGTTTCGAATAAACCTGATTCAACAGTTCCTAGACCACCTGACATGACATCACAAAGTGTAATGGATTTCTTTGCCAAGGCTGGAAGTGGAGCAGCAGTACAAATGCCTTCTGTTTCATCCCTTCCATCTCCTGGTATATTTGGGCCACGGCCAAATGATGCTAGAGAGACGCCTATGTTGCTGCAGCGACTGATGAGCAACCCTGCTCATTCAGTTGAACATATTGAAAAACAACAAAGGTCTGTTACACCACAAGAAGGACATACAATGAATGGCAACAATTCTATAGATCCAATGATGAGTCAGACTGGATTTCAGTTAAAGTCAACACCAATGGATAAACAAAACCAGCTTAGGACACCAAAATTAAAAAAATTGCAGCATATTGAGGGTGATATTAATGGTCCTAACCCCCTGGAGAGTGAATTGAACTTAATGAATATATCATCTCCAAAGCCTTCATCCCCTCTAGCAACATATTTGACCCAATCAGAAATTGTTCATGTAACCCCTTACAATAGTGGTAAATTAGAGGATTTAGGGATGACTCCTATAATGAATCCTTTTCCTAATCAGCCCAAGCCTGCATTGATGCCACCAACAATGTTTACTGCTACTACAAGCTGTGAAGTTCAGTCTTCACCAGAACATTTAACAAGGAATCAACTTCTTCAGGCTTTTAATTATTTACTTAAACATGACTCTGATTTTGTAAATAAGTTACATGAAGCTTATGTAAAATCTTTTTCAGAAAAAGCCTTTTCAGTTTCATAAAATTTCTGACAAGCCTATCAGGATACAATAATGTACAGTTGTAATTTGAAGATTGAATTCTCTAAAATGTTGTGTAGATCCATTAGTAATGTAGTAAATTGGTTGAACAATTTTTTAATAAGTTTAAACCCATCGACTGTGACACTGTACAGAATTAATTTTAGTATTGCAACATTTCAATTCGGACAAGTCATTATTAACAATGATGAAAAGTTTTTTGTGATATTATCATTTATTTACTGGCTTTATATAGTTAAGCAACAATGCAGATCTGTGCTTAGAAACCTCATATGTGACTTTAAAGTTGCATAACATATATTGTAACCAAGTGCATGTTTGGCACAATTAAACTGCTACAATTATTTGCTAGAGTAATTTCCCTAAGGAATTAAAATCCTTTGTTATATTTTAAAGTAAACCATATTTCTTTAATGCTAGCAACATAACTATTATTTTGCTTTCTATTTTCTCCAATAATTTACAGTTGTGTGACATATTCTTCTTATAAATATAAGAAAACCTTTATAACATTTACTTTTCGTGACAATTGAAAAACTTCATTTATTTCTTAGATACTTGTTTTAGACATTTGAGTATTGTATTTTTCTAAATGAAAGTTTAAATCCATTTGATAAACTAGATAGAAATAATTATATTTGATAAACCAGATAAAAATAATTGAAGCTATAGTTTTTCAGGCATTACTAGTTCTTTTCCTATTTATTGGATAGGAATAAAATTTAGAATTCCCTACTTCTATTTACTTGATTCATTGGTATACTCTGAAACATTAGCAATTTGTCTTATGTATAGGAGCATCTATAAAAATTATTTATTAGATTTTCATCCCAGCAACAAAATACCTTGAAGACATGACAGTTGAAATTTAATATTTTTGTATATGCTCTTAGATTAGATTTATAAAAAATGCCCCAGTTTTTTAAAGTATATTATTTGCGAATACAATCTCAAATTAAATAGTTCCAAAGCAAAATTAGCTTTTTTTACTCACTTTTAGCAACAGATTTACTTAGTAGATTTAAGCACCTTGGATTTTTTAACCTTTATAGTGCTTGAACATAAGGAAAACAAAACAAATTTGGCATATATTAATTATTTCGTAATATACGAAATATCTTATGTATTTCTAATTCATAATGGGAAGTTGGTTTTATATGAAGGCAGTTACAAAATATGCAATTTAGACCATCTTTGTTTTTAAACAGAGTCATTTATCATTCTTGATTGATGATCTGATATATTCTCAAAATAAATAATATGGGTAGAATAAAATTTTAAGGTTTTAAATCGATCTTTAATTATGATACAAATAGCTTTGAACTTCGAACAACCAGTTGAGACTTGGTTATGTTGAACAAAATTAATAATTACTCCACTTGTCTACTTACAATGAAATGAAGCTATTAGACAGAATCAAAAATGGAAGTTATCCGATCAACCACAATATGTAACACATTAGCCTCTCGTAATTTAGTTTTTCGTAACGACATTGAAGATCATCAAATAGATTGAATTAAAAAGTGAGAGACTATAAGCCCTTTGTGGACACTGTCATTAAAAACCTAAAATAACTGAAATAAGCAATATCTTACTTAAGAGATTTTTTTTAATATAAAAAGAAAAGCAATAGAACATTACATATTATTAAAATATTGTGGTTGGGACAATTGCATAGGTTTCAGTACATAAAAGTTAAACTTTCGAACCTAAAAGGCAGTGGTCTCAGATACATATGTATCTAATATAATAAAAATTTTGTCAATTCACCAAACTTTTATGTATGAAACTGCTATATTTACAACATATGCGTATTCATACGCTTTATATTCATATAGCTACATTTGTAAGATTTCAGTTCTATCGCTAGTGTTAAAAATTTACCATCAACAGGTTCTCAACGGGCAAATTAATCTCACTTTTGTTACTCACCCTGTATATAACAGTGTTAATTGATATGCTATAGGAAAAATATTTACAAATTATTAAAAACTGGTTAACTACTTTTAGTGCAGATTACTTCACAGTTCATATCAAGAAGTTCAAATTTACAGTTATCCTTGATAGCATAATTAGAAGACGTCTAATTATACTACGACTATTGGTTCGGACGTCTTCATCGGCATAACATAACATTTACTTTTGACTTTCACTGTGAGCTCTCTCCTGCTACAAAGTATTGCAACACAAGTCTCGTTAATTATTACTCCACAAGTAACCTTTATGACATACGCGTTTACGCAAAATAATCTGCAAGGAAAGGAAGACTATGGTACTGGATATGAAAGAAATATAAACCGATATTGCATTCAAAACTCAACAAATTTTTCATAGAATCCAAATGCATAACTAAATCTGCTTTAAAAGCGGTTTACAAATTTGTTACAGTATAGGAAAATATTAATACAATGTTATAAACCAAATATGAAAATTATATCAACACTGCAAAGGTTCGTTAATATAAAAAACCTAAATATTTATTATTAGGTACACTTATATTAAACTACAATGCTGGCCGACACTAATTGCTATAGAAACAAGAATATTACTTTAAAATTAAAGTATATTTTCCTAAGTTCATTAGATATAAACTATTCGTATATTTGGTTTGAACTGAACATTAGTGTATGATTTCAAATCTCATAATACAATTTAATTTCATAATCAATTGCTATAAATTTTAGCACCAGATTCCCTTAACTTCATTCAATTATTTTGTTCATTGGTTTATCATCCAGGCAAAAACAGTCGTAATTTAAAAATTAGTTTATTGGTCTATGGAACAATAAATTTACCATCCATAAGAATACCTGGTGTAGCTAGTGATAAATATTTTGCGAGAATTATGACTCCTCAAAGGTCAGGATACCAAGCATGACCCTAGCGCAAAGTTTTCGATGGTATCGTTATGTATTCAGTTCAGTTTTTGACAAAACGAATGCATTTGTTACAGTTTACGTAAACGATCCAAAAACTCCGAGTTTCCGTTTGCTTCTTGAGGGGACATTCGTACATGGAAACTGCTAAGGGTACGTATCTCAAACAACAACTTCCACAAAATTCTTTAATCTGAAACTCCCTGGTATATTGAATGCCGTAACTCGTAAGGGGGCACCGGTCCCTATAATATATTAGGAACAATAACCAAACAGTTAAGGTTTTATCATGTTACACTTTAGTTTATATTAATTGTAAGAGATTTGAAAACACTACTAATGATTTACCGATCCCCTTCTATTCTCTCACGTTTCAGACAATATAAAGGTAACATACATTATAACATCTATGTCTATCAACAACGCTTTTTATAACCACGAAAAAATAATCTTTCTCTCGGGTAGCCTCACTCATTGCATATTTGCAATAGAATATTAATGTTCCTATGAAAATTTAAGTAGTATTTAAAATTTAATGCCTTAAGTGCAATCTGTGGTTTGAGCTGTCAAGCCTATAGATTAAAATTTTAAAATAGTTCAAACTTTAGAAGACCTCCGTGTCATGTCATGACAAGAAAGTTTGACAAAAAAGCGTTGTTAATGAAACGAAACTACTCAACTGATTCGGTTTCCATTTGTACATAGTTTACGTAGTATACCACTATTGTCTTTATTCACGGCACACCATGACGCATGGAGACATACCTAACATCGGGCACATGTGAAATTTTCATAGAATTTCGACAGATGAACGAGTTGGGTGACACTTAGTTAAGACTAGTTTGTCTTTGGATTTTGGCCAGGGACTAAAAGTACTATTTGTATTTTTGATTCATTGATTTTATTACTTTTGCATTATCGAGATTATTATTTTTAGCTCTTAACATCATAGTGCGCCTGTGATTTGCAACTTAGTTTAAGTGAAATGCCTCAATTTCCTAAAAACAAATCCATCTAAACTTCATTCTTAATTTAAGAAAACGCTTAAAATCCTTGATTAACTATAATTTTACATCAACAAATAACTTTATGAAATTGATATAAAAAAAATACTCTTCCTAAAGTATAAAGAATCGATAGATCTTTCAAAAGGTCTATAAAAAGTTTATTGTTAATCAAAAGTAATAAGTATCTCAAAGATCGTCGATTTTTAATTGCGAGTATCTAAATATATTTATTGTTAAAACCAATTTCGTTCTATTTTATTTTGTTGTACAGATATTACAAAACTTATATGCTCAAAAAAGAGATAATATGGCAAAACTACATTTATTGGGATTTATAGAATATCAGATAATTATTATTTAAACGAATATTTTTTTTAAGACAGTAAAATCAAAAGTCTGACAGCTAATAGTGAAATAATTATTTATTTAAGTACCAGTTAAAGAATATCGCAATTAAAAATAGACAATAAAACATATATCCGTACGTAACACCAAATTTCGCAGGATCCACACAATTTTTTTGTCATGAATTCAAAAATCACTACTGATTTAAAAGCAGTCCGATACAAACTAAAAAAAACTTAAAATATTGCCGTCTCATTCCATGTAGGTGAGTGATAGAGACCTAAATCGACAAGGGTGTTTTTGAAACTACCCTCTTCTACAAACGTAGGAAAATTCAGTCCTATATTACACTAATCACTGTTTATTTAAAACAAAACTTAAAAAATTATTCCACTAGATTATTTCTATATGTATATTTGAATAGAAGCGCTGTAGGTTTCTAACAAGTGAAAAAAATAATAAATAGGTTCTGGAAGCGCATTCACTCCCTAAATTTGTACAAAACGCTAGTATCTGAAAAGAAAAAAAATATTTTATAGAATATTTTTCAAAATGAGATGTAAATGAATGGCAAATTTGATTATCGTCACTTCTTTTCTTTCCATAAAAAACTGTTTCCTAATAATTTTGTGTTAGAAACAAAATTATTTTATTTTAAATACAATAGAAGTATTTTAATCGAAATATTAAAAATTAGCAAAATATCAACTGTATTTCTTTATTTTATGGTAAATTTAAAAGTAATCCCTTCCTACAGGGACTTATGGTATGCCTTCTAATCTAATCCATTGAAAACTTTTCTGAAAGTGAATAATTAATATAAACTATGGAAATTCTATTAAAATTGTCCTTATAAAACATTACTTACCGAGCAGGTGCTACCATAGGCGGTGTAAGTGCAGGTTTCTCGACAGCACTGAGCGCACGTCATGCGTGAAGCGCAGCGCGTCGAGAACTGGCAACAGATTCAAGAGCGCCACGTCCAGGGGGTCCGAGAACCACGACTTTATTGGGATCGCGTTATCTAAAAAAATATTAAAGTAATTTTTAGACCTAATATATAGTGATCAATACAAAATGTATACATAACTAAAATAATGAGAAAAATATAATATCAACAATTTACACATTATATAGGTAGATAGGTACACATCAGCTTTTAGTAGAACATAAAATTAAAAAAAAATATTTGTTTAAAATTTTCTGTTAGAAAGAGCCAGTCACGCAATATAATGGAGCTGTTTCTATTATAATAATGTAAATAACAAAAAAAAATGTAAATAATTATAATACTATATTATACATTATGGTTGAATTTTTAGTTGTAATGGTTTTTTGGTCCATTGTGTATGAGTGATTAATCTAAGGCAAATCTTGTTACGAAAAACAACAAATCCAGAGCAAATCATAATCACCATAAACCAAAATTATACCATTCATTTTTCGCAAGAGACACTAAAAGTACCTGGAAAATCCCGATAAGCGCCGGGAGAATTGTCCAGAATGAATACCCTGTTAAGATCATCGCATATCGATGATAAGTTCTTCGTGTACGAGCCGTGTTCCGGCGTGCAGTGTTGTCTGGAAATTATAAACATTTTTAATAAATATAACTAGCCAACAAGATAAAGAAATAAACAGTTCTGACTTAGAATCTACGAAAAAAGACTTGAGAATTTTCTTTCTATATGCATTAACACATACACATGGTGAAAAAACACATAAACATCGTGCATGTTTAGACACCAAAATCAACAACGTTTGTTACAGATACCGAAATTGTAGTTAAGAACCATGAATGGTTATAACGCTACAGTATTATTATTTATTATACGATACTATGGTTAGATACAGATATAAGTTCGGAAGGCGAAGTAATTTGGTATGTATTTTCGCGTTCCAGAACTCAATTACCTTTAAATTGAACAAGTTTGTAACTCGAGATAAGCTTAATATGATAGATTCTGGATCTATTAAATACAAATAATTTGACCATGTTTTGTATTGATTAAACGGTATTGCTGGCTTTAATTGAAACCCTCCCAAATATTAATAAGCTTTAGTCTAATAAACGTTTAAGCAACTAGAACTGATTAAAAATATTGACAGTCCTTCTAGAATCTGGTAGGACTGGGAATTTGTATAAAAAAATATTTTTTAGATATCAACCAAACAAAACATATTTTAAACAATGATGAATTATATATATTCATTTACACTGACGTAGAAAGAGAACGGAAATTAGTTAATACAAAAAGTAAAATGTAAAAAAAAAATATCAATCAATTTCCGTATATAATGTCATTATCATTTCTATCGTCCTTATCACAATACAGCAACAACATTTATTGCTCACTGCAACTGTGATAGAATAATTACAATAAAAATAATCTGATAAATACCTATGTGATAGTAAATTGCAATTGCCGTGAGAATGTTGATGAATTTTTTTTCTTTGTTGGCGTTATTTAATTAAATAGACCATGAAATTCATTCTTTTATTATAAATAACTATCTGATTGACGTAGCTTTTGTAAAAAGGTAGTTTCTATAGAGCAATTTAGGATTAGCGTCTTACAATTTACATTTATTTTTAATAACATAATTTTATAAATATATGAATAGTATAGTTACCTGTAAAACCGCCGCCGGAGAATTCCCCGTCCGTTGTCCAATTTGTCGGCAACAGCAGCGCCATATATCTCCATAGATGCCGTAAACACTACCAGCTCGTACCATTGTGACACCTATAGAATATGAAGGTATACATGGTATAATGTGTAACATAATGATAATTTTTATAAAACACGATAATATGTAAAAACATTGTATGTATTTGGAAAGTTTTGGTATGTATTTGGATGGAAAACTTATGTAGTGTGAACATGCATTGTTTGTATAGAGTACCGTTCTTTTTTCTAATAGAAGATATTGTGAATCTATGTTAATAGCTTATGAACTAGACATAGGTGTGTAATCAAGAGAACTTACTATATCCAAGAAGTAGTCAACATGTGGCCTTTTGTGAACAAAAAATCTAACTGGATGCTTATCTATAGTAACTTTGAGTACAAAATCAGGTGGGGTGCCAGGCTTTACTGTTGGCCGCAGCATTGCATCATGATGAGAGTGTATTAAGGTCTCATCTAAGTCCAGTACCAACATTTTTCTTTTGACTAAACCTGAAAAATTTATGAGTATTTTATGCTACCACTTCATATTTCCTATGATAATGAAATTATTTACTCTAAAAAAGTAAAACTACTGAGACTATACAAAACAAACATTTTTATTTTTGTATATTTATACTAAAAATGTAATTTATTTGTGGAAACTAATTAATTATTCAATCCAACTAAGCCATGCTAAAACAATATTACACAATGCTATGCAAAGTTTAGTTGGTCAACTTGGACCATTGATAGAGGATAAATGCCATTTAGTCAATATTTCATCAATTATATAGAATATAACACTTCTACTGCTATTGTTTGCAGTTTTGTCAAAATTACTATTTAATATAATTCCAAACATTAAAATGATAAAGAAAGAAATCAATTATAATATAAAGTATTCTCATATAAATAATAAACTTAAAGCAATAAATGAAATAAATTGAACAACTCCAAACTGTTGTTTTTATAATAGTTTGTAGTACATCAGATTTATAACCACTTTGTGTTTAGCTTAATGAAATGTTTCTATTAGTTGATATAGTTCATAAAAAATCAACTGACATATACAATAAGGAAGCAATTTAGAAGTTCACACCTTAATCTTATCTACTTTAAAGTTTATCAATTTATGACATCAGAAATTTTCTTTTTCAAGCAACTAATCTCAGCCTCATTGCCTGATTAAATATTAATTAGGAAACAAAGTAATGTCGTAAGGAGAGCTGGTTTGGTGCCTAGTTTGTTTCTATGGCCATGTTACTAAGGGTATAAGGTGCATATAATAAAGTGATAATGTTTCACCCTATGAACGTGGATCTTTCGAGGGCAACTGCTATTGATATGGGGAATGATAATAATATCAAATGTACGAAATACTTACTCAGCCTGTGTCTAGATACTGGAGAAAGTGGGTATATCTCATATTTGACAGATTGATATTGAGCCAACTGAAAATTTAAACACCACGTGAGATACAAAACACTTAATTATCATTAAACGCGCGATTTGAAGCACAATTAGATTATATTTACCGCTCGATACTGCTTTCTAAACATGTAACAAAAACAACTCCATACTTTAGAGGCGAGGAGCATGAACGCGCGAAGGCCCATTTGCAATTGTTTCAGCATTTGAATAGTTTACGAAATATTTTTTTTTTTATAGGTAACGCTGACATTTATATGCAGCGAAACATGCGAGATCATTGACAGAGAAATTCAAAACAAATTCAAGGAAATTCAATGCCGAAAACATCTAACCCGCCATGACATAATCGACCCAAGTCATATACCATTGACAAAATGAAATAAGAATATTTCATTTGTCGGTTGTCCACATATCTTTTTGTCTATGGTTCAGTGATGTCAAGATTCAAGAAAATATGTTTTAGTTTTCAACCAGCGGTATAAGGTATTTTTTACATTGTATCATTAGAACACTAGATATAAAATTTATTATAATAATTCACCCATGTGCTTCATTGATGCTTTTTCTGGATTACTTGAAATTTAAATCCTTATTGATTGACAATGTGATTTTTGATTATTGACAAACAATATATAAAAAAAAAATTACCTTCTGACATTTGCTAATTTCATTTTGGGGGCGGATAGATATTACATACGACCAAAGAAAGTACTTTTTAATTTATTTCGTTAGGTGGCCTACAATGACTGTTTTGTTCTGTATACGCTATACACTGATCTTATAGAAGTTAGAAATTAAAATTTATCTAGTTACAATCACAAATCGTAAGTATATTAAATCAACTAATTTCACCGACTAACTGTATGTAGGATATCGTTAGCCATATCTTGCTTATTGATTGCCAAGTGCTTCTTGGCTGTTATACTCAGGCTGTATATGTAAGTACTATTGTTTTATGGTTCCAGCCCTTGAAGATGATCGGGGGATTATTCGTGTATAATCACAAGGGGGAGGTGCTGATATCGAGAGTGTACAGGGATGATATTGGGCGTAATGCAGTCGATGCATTTAGGGTGAATGTGATTCATGCACGACAGCAAGTGCGATCTCCTGTTACGAATATTGCACGTACTTCGTTTTTCCACATAAAAGTAAGTTTATTCTACCTGAGAAGGTGAATGAAAAAAAAAACAGCTTTATGTAATATATTAAAGATATTATTTAATAATAGTTATAATAAGTATTCCTTCCATTTATTTTAGAGAGCAAACATCTGGTTAGCTGCAGTTACAAAGCAAAATGTGAATGCAGCAATGGTATTTGAGTTTCTGCTGAAGATTATTGATGTTATGCAGTCATACTTTGGCAAGATTTCTGAAGAGAACATTAAAAACAACTTTGTGCTCATCTATGAATTACTTGATGGTAAACACATTGTTAACAATCAAAACAAGGCTAATTATCTTAAAAGCATTATTTGTATTAATGGAAATTATTTTTCTACATTATTTTGTAGGTAGAATTGACTGTCATAAAAGTTTATGGAGTATTTAAATAGGTTAAGATGCTGGGTCGAGACATAGTGCTAACTAGTATTACTCTTATATGTAAAAAACAAATTGAATGTTGATACCGGTAGAATACATTTAAATTATAATTTTCAATGGTTGGTCATCAGGTTAAAATATTATTAAAGAGATTTCAAAACAAAAAAAATTATATTGTAAATAATCACTGCTTCTACAAGTATGTTACCTATGTACAATTTGTACTAAATAAGATGGAATATTATTATTACAGAAATCCTTGATTTTGGATATCCTCAGAATTCAGATACAGGAGTGCTGAAGACATTTATAACTCAACAAGGGATAAAATCAGCTTCCAAAGAGGAACAGGCCCAAATTACTTCCCAGGTATTTTTTTTTTTCTTATAGTATATTTTTATTCTTTTAAAGACAAAATTATATGATAGTGAACTATTAATAGCTTAGCTATAAAGTTTCTCATTGTGTTATAGGTCACTGGACAGATAGGTTGGCGAAGAGAGGGCATCAAGTACAGGAGAAATGAACTCTTCCTTGATGTACTGGAATATGTTAATTTGCTAATGTCCCCACAAGGTAACTTTAACTAATGTAAAGATATAAATTTTTTAATGTAAAATTTTAATACTTAGCATTTTTTGTAAGGTATTGAATGTTAGCTTAATAAATGTGATTTATCATTTTTACACAAAACTTTGGAGTTTATTCTAACAGCATAGTATTAAATTACAGGTCAAGTGTTATCTGCCCATGTAGCGGGAAAGGTAGTAATGAAATCCTACTTATCTGGTATGCCTGAGTGCAAGTTTGGTATTAACGACAAAATTGTTATGGAAGCCAAAGGAAAAGGGAATGGTGAGTGGGGTTTCGTTAATGTAGAATATACTTCTTATGATATTAAAATTAAAAAATTCTACATTTATACACACTTAAGAATCAATAACAAGAGTGTCTGTTGTGTCGTATTAAGCAGATGCTGTACTATTATCGTTAGTTTATGTATTTCAATTATAATACATAATTATATTTTCATCAGGTATCAAATGAATTAAGCTATATGTTTGACATACTTATTTATTATTATTCAATTACAGACTGTTGACCTACATTTTCTGTTGTTATGTTATTTGATTTATTTAAAATATTTAAAAAATTTAAAATTCCCAATGTATGTGTAATACATATAGTAAATTAGTTTAGATGAAATGAAGCTAAAATTGTTATTCTGCTTGTAACTAATCAATTTTTTTTCTACTGATACATTTTCAGGAGGTATATCCGGTAACACGGACAGTGAGGGAGCCAGGTCCGGCAAACCAGTGGTAGTAATTGATGACTGCCAATTCCATCAGTGTGTCAAACTAAGCAAGTTTGAAACGGAGCATTCCATTTCTTTTATACCACCTGATGGAGAATTTGAGCTTATGAGGTTAGTATCCATAGGTATATTAGGCTGTATAAAAATGTATTTTACGGAATACTTGATATTTATGAACTGATAAACATAAATTATTTAGGTATAGATGAAAGTCAAAATGATTACTTGCTAGACTAAGATAATGTGGAGTACCAATTTGTAATTTTTTTTTGCTTTATTATTAAAAAAATACTTGTTAATGTTAGTAAAAAGGTAATATAGATTCAAAAAACAAATATTGTTTCAGATACCGGACCACAAAAGACATATCACTGCCATTCCGAGTGATTCCTTTAGTCCGAGAGGTAGGACGTACCAAGATGGAGGTGAAAGTTGTCCTCAAGTCTAATTTCAAGCCATCTCTCCTGGGACAGAAGATTGAAGTGAAGATCCCAACACCGCTTAATACAAGTGGAGTGCAGTTGATTTGTTTAAAAGGCAAAGCCAAATATAAATCGTCAGAGAATGCTATTGTATGGAAGTGAGTAATTTATTATTGTTCTATTTCCCATCATTTTCAAGTTTAATAGAAATCTGTTAATTTATTTGTTTGTTCATTGCTCGAGAACTAAGTAAGAAGTAACGATTGCTACGAAAAGACAGCTGTGTTTTTACTTTTTATACAAGAAAATCTAAATTCCTATATTAATAGTTCCAAGTATAACTTATACTAATTTAGGTATAACGGATATTTTATAGCCAAGTTGAGAATAGTTACGTCAGGTATAAATTACAGATTTTTTTATTTAACCTTTTGAATGAGTAGTGGGACAATTGTAATAATAGCGAGATATTCAAGGTTACTTACGTTGATAGAGCTTATTAAAGTTTATTTAGATAAAACATAAAAATATCAAAGGCAGAAATGCAGAACTTAGTTAAGCTTGAAAAAAAAGTCCAAGCTTGAAATTAGTTGTTGTCTTCTAGAATAAATGTCCTCTAAAAGGGTCCTATGTAGTTATAAAACTGAGCTGTCGAAGTATGTAGTAAGGAAAGATTTGCATAGTCGACGAATCTTTGTTTTTATATTAATGATTAAATATATTATTTTCCTACCAAAATGTTCTTCCTAAAAACTTACTCAGCTACGTCAAGTCTAGACTCAACAAAATAATATATTTTAAGGATCAAGCGCATGGCTGGGATGAAAGAGACTCAGCTCTCAGCTGAGATAGAGTTACTAGAGACCGATACTAAGAAGAAATGGACCCGCCCGCCTATTTCCATGGGCTTTGAAGTGCCATTCGCTCCTTCTGGATTCAAGGTAATCATTTAATATTTAAAAACAATATATAAAGCCACTCAGTATGGCAGGTTAAATTTTGTGTTGTGTTTTCTTTTAAATTTGTGAAATATATAAAGTACAGGTTTAATATCTTTCGTTCATTTTTATAAGAAAAGAAGAATCATTATTTTATACCAAAACATTGTTTCCCAGTATAACAAATCTATATATATATATAATGAAAATGGTCTTCGTTTGAGGCTCAATCACGCCTAAACCACTGATCGACATGAAACTAGCACCATTCGATGCGAAATTTTTCCTAGATGGTTATGGCTATTTATTTATTAAATTCCAATGTTGCTTCATTTTTTTTATTGCTTATTTACTTTTATGAAAATTTATCCATACGGACTTCACCGCGGAAACATTCAGGGAGGCTTCCTAGAACCTCTAAACGTCAACATCTGTTAAAAACTCGATTTTCGAAATATTTCAATTTTCTTAGCGGGAAGTTAAAAAGAAGAATAATAAAAATATGAAAAAAAATAAAATAATGAAACATAAAATTTATTTTAATTCGTCCAGCAAAGCGGGCGCGAAACGGCTAGTATACTATAAGCCTAGATTGGTCAAACAGTCTGTTTCATTTAATTATTCGGAATGGCATAAATGAGATTTACTCGCAGCTTTTGTTAATGTAATAATAATAATACAGTGACGCTACAGTACTTGAATTTTTTGGTTTGATTATAGTTTTTTTGATTGATTTATTTGATTATAATTTTTTTAAAAGCTAGTTTTAATATTGAATGCTTAACAATTATACAAAACATTAGCAAAAGTGAATCAATTTTTAAACACCAACATAAAACAGTATTAAATACAATTTAATTAAAAAAACTCAAAATCTTGAGTAAATCCACATGGCCGATGTATCTATATAAAAATATTATTTTAGGTCCGTTACTTGAAAGTGTACGAATCAAAGTTGAACTACTCCGACCACGACGTGATTAAATGGGTGCGGTACATTGGACGATCCGGGCTCTACGAAACAAGATGTTGAATATGTAAGCCTTCAATTTTAATATAATATTTTGTATTAATTATAGCTTTTAAAATACAGCTTGAACCAACATGCAAATGTAAATTTAGAAAAATATAACTTCAAAATGAGTTAATTATTGCAACACATCCATAACTTTATTGTTATTTACCGGCATAATTAATATGTCATGACGTTACAGCGAATCCAACCATCTCATTCATACAATATTAATTAGGACTCACTATGTTATTGAATTAACAAGTATTTTATAAAAAAAATAGTGTACAATCGGATATCTCAAAAACTACTACGATTTTTATGAAATTTGAACTATTCCCTGAGAGAGCGTTCAACTATTACATCACGCAATTTTTGGAGAATATTGACCCCCCATGTAACGCGCCGTAACATTTTCCTGTCCCCAAGTACAGTACTGTACCCAAGTATAGTAAAACGTTTCGTGAACACCTAGTGACTCTTTATACCTAAAAGTTACCACTATGTGGTGTTAAGTACTGGAAAGTCGAAAATAATATTTACTATAACGCGTAATTCAAGCCCCGCCCCGCATCGTAACGTTGTACAAAAGGACCCCCCCCCCAAAATCCGTTACGTAATACTTGAACGCTCCCTGACCTGGAATATACTTGGAATAAAAAGTGGTCTCCATACAACTTTAGTTTTAGAGAAACTTGTGGTATACACGTACGAATTTTAGCACACGTGCTTGGAAGTTGGAATTGCTAAATTGTAATACAAAAATTTTATCTAGTTCCAAAAGTATCAAATACATACATACAGATCAAACGAATGACCCTTTTTTGAAGTCGGTTAGTCAAATATTGAATCTATTCTAAAATTTCTAGAGAAAAGAATTTTTGAAAATTGCTTCGAATATACATATTTTATTAAAAAACGCGAACTAGAAGAAAGAGTAATTTGTCTCTTCATAGACGTAATATATGCTGAAGTCCATTTTAAACGGGTTCAACTAAACTTATCGAGGTTTATAAATCGTATGTTTATTGTGAATTTTTTTTCAGGTTTGCGGTACTCCAACAATAGCCCATTTCTGTACTGTTACAGAATTTATGAGATTTTTAGTATGAATTTTCTTTTATTGCTCATTGAAGGTATGCTGGAACATATTGGAAGAATAAAATGTATTAAAAATTAAGATGAATTATTGTATCGCTTAGATTAAACATTTTGAAATTCAAGTTTTTTGGAATCTCAATAAGAGTTTCGTATCATGTTTAAATAATTAAAAATTATTTTTAACTTATTTTTATTAGTTACTTGATTGTTTAAGTTACATAATATCATTCCCTCATAGATTTTATTTTGGACTTGTATGTTTAAATATCTGATTATTATATAACTATTATTATATATGTGAAAGGACGTACGCCATGCTATGTATTCTTGCTACGAGCCGTTACGTACTGTAAAATTGAGATGCTATCAACTGTTCTTAAGAAATATACGACTCATAGCAATAAGAATACCGCGAAGCCGTGGCATCTGCTATGCATAATTGTATATAAGTCCATATATCAAGATTATAATATATTACTTAGAGTTATTTAGAAATTGCGAATCACTTAGCGAAATTATGGCAACTGTTCTTTACACAGATTTCCTATGCATGTTGGATATATTGAAATATTATTGATCGGCAATCTTTAATACAAGCTTTGCTATGAATATGAACTTTCTATTATGGCAATTTAAATACAAAAAATATCTCGCATTGAAAAGTCTCTCGTACAAAAGATATTTCATACAATTTTAGTCCTGAAACAAAGGACGCTAGGTATAACGCGTAAATTCGCATTTGAATATATTATGATTGCCGTTCGATAATGTAAGAAATAGATGTTTAAAGTTCAAGGCATGTAGAATATGTATGTTAGAGGAAGCTTGGTGTACCCAGTCTTACGTGTTATGTACAATAAACGTTTAAAAATATTTTATCTTTTATTACCTATATCACTAAATTGCTCATTTAACCCCTTTAAATATCCTATACTGAAATAGAGGAATGATAATTCTTTGTTACTTTAAAAGTTCGGCGTTACACGTTTCACTACCACCCTGACTTTTCTAGCGAAATAATAATTGTTTCAGATTGAAAGGCCCTCCGCCTTGGGTATGATGACAAATAAACAGAATATACATTGATATATAGTTATGCCAAGAGCAGGCTTGTGATATTGTTTAAAACTAAGCCTGACATTCAGAAACGAAGTGACTTCCGTTTGCCAAAATTCGTGTTCGTATTTGTATTATGGCGCGTCTAAACGAGCCATGTTTTGCTGCAATTGATGGCTGCAACACTGTGGCCGGCAACATTGCAAACAATAGCAGCCACACTATGCAATATTGCAGTAATGTCCCGGCCATATAGCCAAACATGTTTTGTATAGCCACATATGGCCGATGTTGCCCCGATGGGTGGCCGGACGATCGTCAGGCTATCGAATTCAACTGCAATATTGCACAGCCAGTTCTCTTGTTGTTTCAGTCACTCTCTTTGCTATGGCACAGTGTATCCTTTTCTACGCGACATGACGTTTGCTATGAGTGAAGTGTGCTATATGTATTGTGTGATTTCGTCAGCCATAATAATAAAAATAAGTCTTGATAATAAATTATTCAAGAAGTAGAATGTCAAAAGCAGTCATTTTTACGTAGTAATCTAACGTCAAATACAGGTGATCGCAAAACACAGAATATAGTAACAGGCACACTTCACTCATAGCAAACGTCATGTCGCGTAGAAAAGGAGACACTGTGCCATAACAAAGAGAGTGACTGAAACAACAATAGAACTGGCTGTGCAATATTGCAGTTGAATTCGGTAGCCTAGCGATCGTCCGGCCACCCATCGGGGCAACATCGGCCATATGTGGCTAATGGCTATACAAAACATGTTTGGCTATATGGCCGGGACATTACTGCAATATTGCATAATGTGGCTGCTATTGTTTGCAATGTTGCCGGCCACAGTGTTGCAGCCATCAATTGCAGCAAAACATGGCCCGTTTAGAAGCGGCATTAATTGTCAAGTAATTGTAAGTAGATTTATAAATATTGTCCATAGACAATGTCATAACAAGTTTCCATAAATTATAATATTTTTTACAATACCAGCATTGTCCGCCGCCACGTTCGGTCAGTTGAGCGCGAGTGGGAAGAACCGTTTGGTGGGAGACTGAACTTTATAAAAAACGCTGAATAGGGCAGGAGGCTCACCTGATGTTAAGTGATAATAATAAGCCGAATATGGACACTCACATTGCCAGAAGGCTCGCAAGTGCATTGCCGACGTTTTAGAATTGCTACGCTCTTTTCTTGAAGGGCCCTTATTCGAATTGGTTTGGAAATAGAAATGTGAGGCCTCTCTGCATGTTCTACCGCATTTACCGTTGGGAGTGTTCAGATGAGTTGTTCGGAATAATAACTGCAGCTGAGTTTCATCATCGCCGTCGAGGCAGAATACAAAATATCATCCATGTCACCTCGACGTCCGTCTTTCCAGAGCGTTTCTTAAGGCAAATGTAAGGTAATGTGGAATCAAGTGCCCACTGAAGTATTTCCAATTCGACTTAGGGCTCTTCAAGAAAAGAGCGTACCAATTCTTAAAATGCATCTGGTGAGCCTCCTACCAGTTTGCACCCTGTTCCATAAAAAAAATATAAGATCTTATAGAGTCGTGATTATAATTGATCAAACAATTTCTTGATTGTATTCAACGACCCTTTTAAGATTTATTATTCATAATATAACTTGTTGACTCGAACTCTATATTAAACTAGTTATACTTCGCAATTTTACCCGCGTTAATTCCATCATACCTTGATGTGACATTGCCTATAAGCTATAGCGAATATCTTGGTCTATCCAACCCAAAATATTTTTCCCAAACCTGAATTACTTTAAGAACAAAGAAGATATCGTGTATACGACAAGTGCCCAGAACTTGTGCAAGACAAAAACAGCCTTCACTCGCACCCTAAATAATTAATCTAGCGGTCGCTTTGACGTTAAGACCCATCTACATTAAACATTTATACTATTCAAATCTTCGGAATTAATATTTGGATATACCCAGATGTAGTGAGTTTGAATATAATAGCAGGATTGGAACAAATATAACCCTATTCATAATAACTTGTCTAATTCATAATTAAACAAACATGATCTAATTATATACGTCTAAACTATATTATATTTCGCACCATTTAATTACTAAAATTTAAGATTTTTTACTAAAGTAAAAAAGTGAAACTAAAATAATTCATCTAATTTATAACTAAGCAATTCAAAATAAGGTTGAGTTATTCAGAATATTTAAGTCGTTAACTAAATTCGTAGCCTTCGTTGAGTTGGTTGGTGCTACGAAATAAAACTACAAAGCTTGTAAAATTTACATTTTAAAGAAATATTTTCTGTTACATTTATGGCGCCATAAATGTTACAGAAAATATTTCCTTAGAATAAAAATATTTTTTTGTAAAAAAATTATATAAATCGGGATATTATTAGACAGATATCCTGTCTTCTATCGTAGAAACATTTGTTTCGACTCAACACCGCATAAAATTAATTGCATAATATAAACCGCGACGGAGTCGGTAATTGGATAATTACAAGTACTTGATGACTTTCTATCAGTTAAATGAAATACATAAAAATATTAAGAGTACATTGCAGAGTCTCCCTTAGATATCTTTCGTGTCCCTGAGCGGAAACTCTTGATTCTAGTTACTTTGTAAACACACATAAATTTACTCGACTATCACTCAAATAATTAGTACGCATTCCCGAGCGGTTACGGGAAGTTAATTTTTAATTTAATTTCATCTTACAATGTTGATTATATATTAATTCAAATAAATATAATTAACTCTTCTGAAAATATCAATCTCCAATTTTATGCTCCTTTCATTTATTAAAAATAAAACATAGTCCCGTATTCATTATAGGTATAAAATATTTAAGAATAAGAAAATATATTTTATTTAAAATTAATATTTTATTGGACCGTGGTTGTTACGACATATATGTTTATGTGACTTGAATCTAGACATTAGCAGTATTCGTGTGAATTCTTTCGTAAACACAAAATCTATGACTTTTATCAAATTGAAATATGATCTAATGAAGCGAAGCTCCAGGTAAGACATACTAGGAAAAGGGACACAATATTTTGATTTATACAGCGGAATACTGCAAATCAGCAGCGCTATAGATGTCGTCAATTTGGCCGTCAAGTTGGCAGTTTGGGAGTTTGACCACCACGACGACCAAGCATTCGGATCGTCGAGTAATTAAGATTATGTATGTCATTCGCGATTATATCTGTTAAAGAAGTTTAAATAAAAAAGCTAATCGCATAAACGAAATACATAAGGATGCTTTCAATCAAAAAGTAATTTAAACTAGGTCTAAATCGGTTCCTATTTCGAAGTTCAAAGACAGACGAGAAAACAGAATTAAAATGAACTGGTAGAGAAGTAATTTGAGCTCAGTTGTTTGTCTTCCAACATTCAAATTAGACACGATAAAGTTTATTCCAGATAGAATTTCAAGTAATTACCAAAATGTAATGATCTCTTTCATTTGAGATATTTTGACGTCTGAAACTAACGACAAATGACTGTTTACAATTATAGAGATAAATTGTTACACCGAAGGATAATATCTTTGTGTATAAAATAATAACTACAATCTCTCTGTACAATTTACACCTAAGACGTAAGTATGATATTTGTTAATCACTATGACACCATCATCTTAAATGCGAGCATATATTATGTATCTAATAACTGAAAAAGCAAAGGGATTTAGAATGACAATGAGATATCGACGGTCATAAACTGAACAATTTAATATGTAGGTACGTTAATATTGAAAAATAATACAAATTTATTTTACAGCCAAAACATGGAATGAAAACATTAAGATTCAATGAAATGCTCAATTTACAAGAAAAGGCCTTCGTTCAAAAAACTCCAATATTTTTGAAACCATTTTAATCCCAAGCTAATCCAATTTTTAATCTTATAAACTAATACTTCAGGCAGATTGAAACCGCAGGCTATTTCAATTTGGAGCAATGAGAAAAATTATATTTGGTGAGCGGCTTAGCCCAAAACAAACATAACTCCGCGAATTTCGTTCAATGTGGTTTTTGTGGATAAAATAAACTTGAAAAACGCGTTATTTTTAGAAAAAATGTTGTTGGCGCGATTTTCTTTTAATATTTGGTTCTGTATATATAGAAAAAATGTAAACGTGATAAACAAAAAGCTGGAAGACAGTTTAATATTTATGTAGTATTGATTTAAAAATCTGAAACCCAAAATTAAAAAGGAATTGTGTTTTGTTGACGATTTTCCTTTAATTTAACTTCGAATACCCAAATCAACAACCTTTTAAGCTTAACCCATAGACTGTATAAAAGGAGACGAATCAAACCAATAAAAACCCTTAAGGGAAAACGGAAACACTTTAATTCAATTACTTTAGAATTGTATAATTTATTTGTGTTACCCTGAATACAAGTAAATGTTACCGCAATTTTTTAATTGGCCATTACAACTATATCATCAATGACAATACGGGCTGTATTTGGGCTTGTGGGCCTTAGTGACCTTAAATATATTTCGTTATCTAATCTGTTTCGTGCTTCTTGCATCCAACTTCGAATCCCTATTGTTTCGAGGCCCTTGACAACTCCATCCCACCAACGCAGCCGCGGTCTTCAGAGAGTTCACTAAGGACCTTAGGGTTCTATCGTTCGCCTTATTTTGCACATGTCCCAACTACTTGAACCTGTTGGATTTTATTAATTGGACGATGTTGGCGTCGTGAAGGTTCTTCATTGAAGCGAACACGCCAACACCGTCATCGCAAACAGGGCTAAACATTCTGTGAAGAATCCATTATAAGTATCAACATTTAAATAAATAGCATAAATGTCAATTTAAGGTGTCAATTATAGAGAACATCGTAATATTATTCTAGATAACGACACTATTATTCTAATAGAGGAATAAGATATCGTGACCAGTTTTCAAAGTTTGTTTAGACGACGCCTAGAAACTTCAAACTTTGGAATAGAAATGTTGCTAATTTCTCAAGTTGTCGCTTCTTGTCTAATTTATCGGTGAAATTGCGTTTGTTTTAATAACTTCGTAAATGCTAGGGTTTGTTGAAATTTCGTATACATATTTATAAAGCGGCGCTTACCTGCGGCATTACACTCGTTGAATACGAAATGACTTGAATTTTTCTTTGACAAAATTCTTAATTGAAGATACTTTTATTTGGAATTGGGAATTCGATCTCTGTATTTCAGGTTCATATAAGGATTCAAAGTTATACCTTATAAAACCTATTTTTTTGTAATGTCTTTCAACCAATTTTTTACTTTGAAACTAATAGGCATAACAAAAAATTCAGTTTATATTTTTTGGAAATATGTTTGCGGTTAGCTTGTAGTAGATGTTGAAAATACTCAAGCGTTATATATTTATAAAGCACGCAGAAACCTTTATAGAAATGCATGAGAACAGTTCAAAACAGTACATATAATTGGGTCAACTGGTATGTTAAGGTCAACACAAAAAATTGAACGTCTAACACGACACTAGAATTGGTACAACAAACTTTCAGAGAGTGGAAATAAAATCGAATAGGCATAGGATATTGTACCTTATTCTGTGGTGATATATATCAAAATTGTGAAATATAATTTTACACGTGCACACGTCTGCCTGAAGTTCAGGATATTATTCGGTCTTTTAATAAAGGTAATCTTTGGGTCTCTTTCCGGTTTCTTTCTTTTTGAATGCCAGATTCCTAGAATGAAGGAGCAGACGCAGATTTGTGTATATTTTATACTTCGTTTTTTAAAGGAGTGTTTAGCCTTATAAGTCTACCAACCTAAGTTGTAAAATAAGATAATGAATCACTAAATACATATAACTTGTGTAATCTATTTTATCCATTTTCCATTCTTTATCTTGCCATTAGCGTCATTAATCTTTAAAAGGTGTTTGATGGTGAGAGAGAGATACCTATTTAAAGAAGGAACCCTGAAAAAATGCAATCCAACATTTCATAATGTTGCAATCTCAAAAATTATAGGATCTGTTTTAATCTTGTGGTCCCAATGCATCGAGCTGAGTCGAGCCGTCTTTGCTAGTGTTGGGAGCGGGCCAACAATTTATCGATACTATTATGTAATAGTAAAGGAGAAATCAATTAACGGCCATTTGACTACACGTAATGGCGGGAAATCAGTTCTCACATTAATTCCTTGTCCTATTTGGCTATGTTTGAATGTCTATGAGATATTTTTATTGTACATCATTTAAATTTTCCGAACAACAATTGAATGTTTATTTCGTTATTTTGTAGTAGTATGGTTTATTTAGTAATAAGAAGGGCGTGGGTTTTCTTTGATATTTTATTAAATCAGATTAGATATCAGTTAAGCGTATCTTATCGTCTGTTATGTTTTCCTGAACACTGATATATCAAAGTTGCATAGAAAAAGTTCCGTCGGATTATTTATCAGATTAAAATGTTTCTTTTTAGATTGGGTCAATACAAACATTATTAAATACAATCCTAATACATTCCAATTATAACATATATTTAAAGGCACTACTTCAAATTCAAAAATCATTTATTCATATAGTACAAATGCAAAGTTGTATTTACTTAAGAATTATACAAGCTATACAAATAAGCCATGACTGAGTGGCAACGCTATGAAAAACCGACACTCAAAGTCATTTACAACAGTCTGGAAAACTGCGTAACGACCTGATTAATAGTTTGGAATGAAGAGGACAAAATTACAAGGATTTATAATAATTTCTATAGACGTTTATTGCACTAGCCAATTTTAAGTGTTCAAGAACGGCGGTTTTAGCTAACATAAAATACTATCGGCCATTTGGTCCATGTGAAGAAAAAAATAGTTTAGTTGTCACGCGAAAGTTGGGAAAAGAAATAATTTCGCATTTATAATCTGTATAGAGAAATACTTGTCTAATAAATATCGATAAATCATAAGAAATAATCCATCACTGCTCGGTTAATCGGAATCGATGATGGAACACCTGTTAAGAAATTCCCGATTTTCCATCACATTATTTGCACTCCTCCGTGTCTGCGCCAGATTTTTAACCCTTTTTACCTGTAAGATGTATTTGGGGTTGCCTTAGATTATTTTACAGTACCAACTTTATATTTTATCTATATTTTTCTTTCATACTTGTAAAGGGTTTTCTCGAAGAAGAAATAAAAGCTAGTTTTTGTTGCTTCTTGAGTCTTTGACAAACTATTGATCAGATTTTTTTCTCATTCACACACTCCTAAATAATAACTTTAAAAAAAAGTGTGTGCGTACAAAGTACACATGTCAGAAGTGAAACTTCTTTGGCAAACCAATTTTTAAGTCTTGTTCATATTTATAAAAATCTAAAACTTTAGATTTCCGAGACTTAGAGGGAGGGAAAAAGGAAGATATGTTAGGAATTTATTGTCATTAAAATATTAAAAGTGTCGAAAAATAATACAATTTATATTTTTTTTAAATGAATTCCTTCGATATTAAAAACGTGTGGCATATTAATTTAATATTCGATATTTCAAGAAATTATTTTGCATATAAAATACTAATATTTTATAAATTCTCTTTCCGAAATTTTAATTCTAAAAATAGAATTTCTATAAGGTAATTTGCCCTTCTCACTCTTTCTCAATTGGTCTCAATCGCTCTCTCCCTTTTCTTCGATAAAAACGCGAATGCTAATATTATTATTCTTGCGTTTCATCCGTAAAATTTTACTCTCATGCGCCTAAAGAAGTTTCACTTCAAAAATTTTAACATCAAAGTATCTCTAGCGACGGAGTAGCTCTATTATTTGCGATTATTTGTTACCATATCTCATGTGAAAGGCACAACTACATACATTTATTTTAGAATATAACTCTTGTTCTTATTCAACCTTAATCTTTGAAAGTAATATCAACTACTATTTATTCTTATAAGTATCGATTTACGCCATTTCACTCCGAACCACCCCTCGTAACTTTATAAAGCGCAAATTCCAGTTGTTGCCGCGCACCACCACTATATGGAACCAGCTGCCCACTGAAGTATTATCGAACCAATTCAAATTCCTAAAAGGCCGGTAGCTCACTTGCGAGTGGTATCTTACGATTAGGTGAGCCTCTTGCCTGTTTGCCGTATTTGAAGTTCAAAAAATTTTCATAGCGAATACTTTTCAGTATTCTTTATGTTCTGAAGTCGTGCATTCGAATTGCGGTTGTGCACCTATAGATTTATAGTAGCGCCACCATTCTTTCTCCTTTCTTAAAGTCGATTAAAATCATTGTTCAGCTTCTATTGTTACAGAAAATTATCCTACTTGCATCTATGAACACTTACGGTTCAGTTAGATTACTTAAACGTACCCATAAATTTAAACGCGTAGATAAACTTGAAACAGAACATAAAATTAAATAAAAACAAAAGCCGGAAACGGAATCTAACTTCAGAGTGAAAACAAATTGGATAGAATTGGAATACAAAAATCAGAATCGTAGTGGCTTTTCGAATAAAAGTTTCCCGTCACAAACGGCGAGTTAGCAAACTTGCTGTTTTCCATTTCAATGGTTGTAATCACAATGTACTTAACGGTAAGTAATTTTATACTATAGATTTTAAAATCTCTAATAACAAAAAAAAAATTGATGTTACGTAATACCCCGAAAACAGTTGTATACATAATCTTTTAGTTTAATCATTCAAAAATATAACATCTGTACGATTTATGTACTAAATAAATTTATAAGAAATAAATAATTGAATTTATAGAACTTAGTTTTGAATTGAATAATATACAAAAACTAGTTCACGTTTTTGAAATAAAAACACCTGCATCTTCGTACTTTTAGACATTATTTATTTTAGCTTAATTAGGCCCATATGATAGATACGGAGATACAAATATAAGATTATGAAAAAGTAAACCAAGGTCGATACAACATCTAACTGTTTCCTTTCGTATCTACAATGTTTAAATTTCCGTATCTTGTTAGACGTTCGGTAAGTTCTTTTAATTTGATATCCGGTTCTAAGCTCTATTGTCATCAAAACCTACTGTTTAAATTTTGGAGTTTTACCAAAACTACATAAGGTAAATCGTGTTTTTGGCTAGGTAGTTCGCTTCTCGTTTTCTTCGCAAGGTCGCTTGCCGAGTTCGCATCCAAGTTTGCAACTAATCCAAGCGTCAAATTAAGTATCTTGGCGACAGGATTGGCGATCCCGAGCCACAGGTGCGAAACAATATGTTTTACCAATTACAAGGAGGCGCCTCGCCGTCTACCCCCGTTTGGGACAAAGGCTGTTTGTTTTTGAAGTCTCAAACCGGCCCACTGACCGAGTGTGGAATCGACCGGCGCATGCGTGAAAAAGGGACGGCTTTAGGGAGGTGCGAACTGATTCCATTCGACTGAAGTGATGGGCTCTATATTATTTTTTAACACTAAACAACTTCACCTTATCATTCAATTTAAAATAAATGTATGGGGTTCTATTATGTTCCTAAATTGTTTTAATTTTTAAGTCTCAACGTGCGCGGAAGATAATCCCCCTAAGTTGGTTATAATAGTTTATTTATTTCATTGGGTGACAATAATTATACTACTTCTTATTATGCTATTTTCTGTACATGTAATTTGGGAATGAAATATATCCATTTCCATACACATGTTAATAACACTTTTAGTTTATAAGTCTACATCAAACAAAAACAACGAATAAATTCTGTTCTTACATCCAATTAGTTGGACCCCAACATCCAACTTAGTACAAAGGCGTCTTAACTTATTAATAACACGATATAATCTCGATTAAATTCGCTTCCTGAAATTCGGAACTGTAAGTAAATAATCGATAAAAACTTGTTCAGTTATGAGCGGCACTAGAAGCCAGTCGTGTTTCGCACCGCGCTCCGAACGCGCGTCTGTCCCAGCCCGGACCTCCCAAAACCGATAATAACTAATGCGATTTGTTTACTATTTATCATCACGTGCTCACAAATATAATGACGGACAGTGGCTAAACAGAAATCGAACAGCGACTCAAGTAATCTCACAACAGGTACGTCAATTTCACGGCATATGAAAATCGTTTTGCATTTTCCACGTGTCTTATAAGTTTTGATGCGATTATGAATCGATTTTATTAGTAAGTCTATTATCGTTGATTCTATATTGATGACTACCATTCGATTTGCAAAAGTAACCCATGTCTTTTCAGTCATTCATGCTTTCACAGCTGGTAGAGCGGAAATAAAAAATACTAAAATGTTATGTTGTTTAAAAACCGTAATAACTGTATTTATTTTAATCCACACCATTTTTATACCCTTGAAAGAATTTTATCAAGACTTAACCTTATTTAACGTCGAGCTGACATGCGTGTGACAGTACGCTTAGGTTATATTTTTTTATTAAATACTTCTGAAGGCAAAATCTCTTGGGTATTATTTTACGCTAAAAAATCTTTCTATAACAACTTCTTAATACTGATCTAGTTAGTGTTGAATCACCTAAGAATATTGTCAAGATTATTCACGTTTTCTTTATCTCTGTTAGTGGTTAATTGCTCGAGGATTGTATGTTTAATGTAATGTTAAGATAGATGTCTGATAAAATGCTGTAGATTACATTATGAATTTTAAAAAATGATTAAAATACGTCAAGAGTTATGAAGAAATCAATTGTTATGTACTTCAGACAAATATTTGTCCTAATTTTACACAGCCGTAGTCTAGTGCTCTACAGTTATGTATAGAATTGCTGAATAAGTAATTGGATAACTCGACGAGTGTGTAAAATTTCGTTGAACATTTATTATTAAAGTTTTATAAAATACCGACGGCGCTTAGTTTTATCATAATTCGTATAATACTGATAGTTTAAGAAATGTCTCTTTAAAAATATTTAATTAACCGCAGTCAAACGCTTCTATTTCCCACAATTATTTATACATAATTCTAAAAAATATATTTGTTTGAAAAATTTAGTCACTGTCCTGACTTTTTGCGTACATTACAACTAGCATATACACGTTGACTGCGATTGAAATAATTAATTCTAAAGCAGATATTTAATTTAATAATTTAAATATTTTTTTTACATATAATACATAAATTGAAATGCCAATACTTATTGTCATTGATTAGATAATAAGCAATAATACTAATGTTTATAGATAAGTAAAAAGCATACCGTACCTAACGTATACCTCAGTAAAACTTCTTATAAAATATGTTTAAACAGTAAAGAAATCTCTCATACGAATCTCAAAATTATTGCGTGAAGATATTGATTATATTCTACTATGTTATTTAAAACTCTATAATATACCGGTCTCATATGAAACCTGTTTGAAAATAAAACGATGATTAAAAAGAATTCACACAATTATTTTCATGCATTGTTATCTCAAATGTTTTATTTACCTAAGATTATCTGGTATATGTTTAAATATACTAAGTTTAGTATGGGTAGTTACCCATTACATAATTTGAACACAAAATAATATGCTATTAGTGTTTATATTTGTCCATATAATGTACATATTATTATGGAACGTAAACTAAAATATATTGCCAAACAATGTTGTCATACTGTCAATTTAATAAATTCAAGTTATATTTTGTATGTGTTATAAAAACAATACCAGCTGTACTGAAAAATCTTTCATGTATCTTTCATGTGTCTTTTAGGCAATGTACATCAACAATACAATGTACAGTCAAATATAGATAATAAATTTATTCCATTTTTAATTCCTGTAATGATAATGGCCCGTCATATTTTTCTGTAGGTAAATGCCGTGTGTAAATATATGTAGACCAAGTCTCATGTGCAAACATCGAATTGGTGAGTTGATGATAAACTGATAATATTATTTTGATATCACTGTTATTTACGTCAATTATTTTATCTTATTTCCTACTGGTACCGGCGCTACTTTATTTATCAAAGTCCTATTTTTATAGAGAATAAAGGAAAAGAAAATAAAATGTTTATTCTCAAATATATTCTGCAGTGTTTCTTATCAATTCGTGTGTAAATCTGAAAAAAGTCATATGTAAATAAGATCATTCATAAAAATAGTGTTTAAACTGAAGTACTCATACTTCTCTTACTGTCGAATTATGTTTTTAAGCCATATCAGTGCCTAAGTTATATATTTAATATATTATTCGTATTATAAAATACAAATAACATATTGTTCTAACTTTCTTTCATATTTCATCATTTTCAAGAGATTTTTGTGGAGATAAGTCTCTATGATGCAAGGATTCAATATTATTAATTTAAAAGTTACATCATAAGATTTATCTAAAATATTTTCCATCGTCCATTACGTTGAAAGTACATATTTGGATATTGATAAGCCTTGCTAAGACAAAAGGCTAATCAAGGTTTCTGCATATTATCGCTAAGCTAGAAAAATCTTACAATCGTAACAAAGAAGCTTTTAAACAGTCGTTCCGCTATTTCTTTTCAACGAAGATCACAGGTACATAAAGTACTTTCTATTTTAAAATTCACTTTTACCTAAAATGTAAACTCTTATCGTGTGGCCATCTAAGATATTACGGTGAAACTAAACTGCTTTAAACTTCTTGAAAGTTTTGAAACGCAACTTCAGGAGAAAGATTGGGTCGTGAAAAGTTACTTAAATTCTCGTAGCAAAGAGAGCTTTTCCTCATCTTCTGGTTAACACAGGATTATTGTTTTTATTAAAGCTACATAATTTTTAAAAATTTCCTAAACTTTCCATTTTCATGTTATAAAGAATTGTATACTAGATTGTTGATAGTGAGCAATGATTTCCAAGTAAATTGACCCTCATTAATTGACGATTGAGCGTAAAAGTTAAAACGAAGTGTAACGAAACATTATAATATAAATAAATATACGTCATCTAAAACTATGAGAGGCAACAGAAGGTCTTAAAAACCAGACTTTGTCGAAAGAAAAACTGCATAATTCAGATTATTTCACTAACTAGGAATTGAAGCGCAAAAAATATTAATCTAGTCATAGTATGGAACAAATACTTAATACTAAATTTATTTTAGAATGTTCAAATAAATAATTTATAGAACTACAAATTAAAAAGTTGCACTGCCAGCTCCGCGTTAAAAAAACATAATTATGGAAAGGTCTAGTTTTTTGTGAGATAGAACGCACAGGTTACCACTGTTAATAGTCATAAGAACAGAAGTTGAACATGAAACAATCGATTAAAAATTATTATGTAATACTAAAAAAACGTAAGATGGTCACGTGTCTAAAATATCGGTTATCGAAATAAGATTTTTTAAATTAATTTATAGATTACTAGCTGACCGGGCAAACGTCGTTTTGCCATGTATATCATTTATAATAAAAAAATAGGGGTTGATCGTAGAGGGGTGAGTGTTAGGTGTTGAATGTATTTTTAATGCTGTATCATAAAAAAATAAAAACAGAAAAAAAATCTAAAAATAAAAAAAAATATTTAGGGGTGGACTACCCTTAATATTTCTCAGTCGTACCCAATATGCACAAAAAATTTCATGAGAATCAGTAAAGCCGTTTCGGAGGAGCTTAAACACAAACACCGCGACACGAGAATTTTATATATTAGATTTAACTAAAACCATAAAACGTAAGATCACAGGATATATTTTTTCGAAATGGTAAAAACATTTTTCTCAATGACATTCTTTCTATGTAGCATGAATCTCATTCCATTTGACAATCAAATTGTCTTTTTTTATTTACAATATTATTATTACAAATTCGATAGCGAAAATATTTTCAGACAGGAAAATTTAATTCTTCCTGTTTCTGTCAACATTATGAACTTCAAAAGGTTTTGTAACATCAGAAGTTAAATAATTAACATTTGGAATTGTGAAATTGTTTTTAAATATTAATGTAGCATAAGTTAAAACGTATTATTTTGTACAGGTTTACAGAATATATTTACAATGCTACATTTAAAACATTAATGAACATTTTTAACATGATTGACTTAAAAGAATATTATATATATATTAAATTTTCTCATAATGTTTATATTAAAAAACAAAGCCTGATTTAATTCATAATTGTACCCGATTAATTATGTTTCATAGATTGTAATCAGCGTAGTAATATTTTGCGCTTCTCGCTCGTACCGCTACGCCGTAGCTCATATTCGTGCGTAGCGTGATATAATGTTGAGACCACTTTGTTTATTGAAAATTCGTTAATAATTTTCAATAATTTGACAATATAAATAACTTTTTCATCAAACTGTACACAATAAACAGACCATCACAAACACTATTGACCACAATGTCATTGATTGTACGTAATCATTACATCGAAAACATCAACATACAAATAACATACCAATGAATTTCATAAGTGTAACCTCAATTGTTGCTGTCTACCGGTGTAACCGCTATTCCGATTTATTTTAATATTAATTTCGAACATTTTACCCCAAATAAACTTATTGGTCTATTCTATCATTTTTATAAAACTACTAGCTGACCGGGCAAACGTCTTTTTGCCATGTATATCATTTATAATAAAAAAATAGGGGTTGATCGTAGAGGGGTGAAAGTTAGGGGTTGTATGTATTTTTTAATGCTGTATCATAAAAAAATAGAAATTAAAAATTTTGTCTAAAAAATAAAAAAAAAATTGAGGGGTGGACCACCCTTATTATTTAGGGGTGTGAAAAATAGATGTTAGCCGATTCTCAGACCTACCCAATATGCTTACCAAATTTCAGAGGAATCGGTCGAGCCGTTTCGGGGGAGTATGCAGACTAACATTGTGACACGAGAATTTTATATATAAGATTAATTATTCGTTCATATCAGAACGAATAGTATCATAGTAGTATATGCAGTCTAAAATAAAACAAAAAACTTGTTTTCGACGTAAGTAAGACGTGAGTAAGTATATAAAGTAAATATTTTAAGCCCAAAACTCAAATTGTTCGATTCACAAGCCATGCACCGTTTTTTAATTGGAAGACTGATAAACTGGAAATGTGTAAAAATAGCGTAAAAATTACTTTTTATCCTAAAGCTAAGAGTAATAGCTCGTTATAAACGAGGCCTATAAATAAGCTTTACATGGTAGATTTAAAGCACACATAACATTTAACTAAACGTTTCGATCCAACCTTGACCTCTGAAACGAGTGATTAACGTTTATTCCTCTCATCATTTGCATAATTATATGTATCATTTATATGTCTTTTGGCTTAAGTAGAGCCTAACCAAATATCAACTTTGCATAGAAGAAACTTTATTGCAAAACTATTATTATTGTGTATAAAACTTACTTAATATAATTAAGCTTAACATAAGTAATTTTTTTTGGTAATTATATAATTGAGTTATTAATTTTTGTAATAAGGGAATATTAATTTTTATTTTAATAATTTATAGCAGAAAACGCGTAAAAAAGCTTCAAACCAGACACGAATGAAAGTCTTTTTAGGAAATCGCATTCAAATATTACAAAAGTTAAATTTTTCATAAAGTGTTTTTCATATCCAGTAACTTTTGTTGTTGCTCCAAAAAATTTACAAATTCAAATTCACCAAGAAGATATAAGGAAAAAATATTATAACAATATCTGGATTTTTGAGTTCATTCACATAACTCAAGTGTAATGCCACATTTGTTGGCGAATGCAACGACATGGGCAATTTAATTTCACATAGCATTTACTATGAGTATGTTATGATTTTGGGCCTTGCGTGTTCATGAAAATTACTAAATTAAAAACGCGATGTGCAAGGGTTAATAATAAATTTTGTTTATTCGCTTTAACCGGGCTTTCATTCTGATGATGGACTTCAAGATATTCGCATTCATAGTTTATGTGTATGGAAAATTTTAATTAAGTAATGCTTTTATTATTTATGAAAATCTTAAAAAATAATACTTTTACCCGGCCGACGCGTCGTTGCTTGCTACAGCGCAAATTGGAACTATTCCGTTCAGAGGTAAAAGAGATGAAGTAAAGTAGATTAAAAAATAGAAATATACTAAGAAATAGTACCCCTCAGTAAGGTGAGGTCCATTTGGTTTTCTTATAATAAAGCTGGGTTTCTACTTTTTTATTAATATTTTACTATATTGTGAAGTATAAGGATGGTAATTTATTTAAATCTACTTTTTACATTAATGCAAGACGGCTCTTGAAAGAAATCTAGTTCCCTTAAAAACGTTGCGTTACCTATGCAAACTAATTTAATAATTAGCAACACAGAAAAAAGTTTGCTATGTGATTTAAGTTCTAATTAAAATGAGAAAATACTTACACGCTCTACATAAAACTTTTTATGATTTTGTCACCTGGCAACATTTAACTTTGTAAAAAAAACGAATGCTCTTGTAATAAATAATTGGATAGAAAATTTTACCTAAAAGTCTATTGTGAGGCGACCTTATTTAGTATAACCTGAATTAGGCACATAACGATCGGTTCAGCCTTTTAGACCCGTAATATCCGGCTTCGAGGAAATTGCTTTGATTTATATATCATGATAGTATATGTACTTTGCATATATTGGAATGACATTGCTAATATACAATTAAATGTTTGAATAAATAAATAAGTACTCATGTGTTAAGTCCCAACACGCTTTAGTACAAAAAAGTTAAGGCTAACCTAACCTTTACCTGTCTAAATAAAAATATCACACAGCTGCAGAATTCCAAGTAAAAATTTCGTAATAAATCAACAGTAGCACATATAAAATAATTCTTCGTTTAACAATATAAGATATAAGGTGTACAAAAGTTCACTCGTGGAAAACGTCGCATCAGAGACAAGTGTATTATTTTTATCGGAAAACGTGATCAAAATAAGTAATACCAGTTCCCGTGCGCCGACTAACTAGCTTCTTATTTTACGCTGACCTTTCTGTTTATACGCTGGCACTTTTAAAAAAGTGTCCTCTCTCCTTGCGGTGCCGTGCCTTGCCTAGCGTTTGAATTTCGTAGGAGGCCATTTTATAGTATTCAAACATGTACAACAAAAACGTACTTTTAGGTTTGAATACAAATTTAGACGAATTTTAATATCGTAGAGCTATTAGTTGTAACGTAGCATCGCAGCGCTACGGCGTTGCTTTGCTACAAAAGTTCCCTACTTTATGGCGATTGTAACAAAGAGTTGAACTGAAAACGAGCGCACTAATCAAACGCGAACTTTTTGCATCGATATCTGACATAATATGCTGAGAAATTCGAAAAGTTGTGCTCATTCGTTGCGGGCGAAGTTTGGAAAATAATTTATATTGTTTTATACTTCCTATATTTGGCCGGTTCGTATGATGTATAGCTGGATTCCTTGGCCTTATTCCCAGCGCGTGTCAAGCGAGCGCTGATAGTGTCATACAGTGGAACAGAGTCGATATGAATTCATTTTGTTAGCCGCCCAGCGATAACACGTTCCTACTTTTTATTTATATCGTTTGTATGACGTAAGACGTATTTAATTCTTTACAAGTCATTTATTATAAATAGGGTATTTTAAATAAATTGTTTAAGTTCTATCAAACGGTGATAAATCACAATAAGAGTAAACGTTAATGAACAATTGATCTTACGGTGATTAGTTTGATAGGGTTCATGCCAAGGTACAAGTTTTGGTACAGATAGACGGAAGTTAGTATATAATCATAAGGGACACAGAACTATATGAAATATCTTGTAAAACTCCCTACAGAGTTAGGTATCTAATCTAGACGCTACTTATCACATAATTATATTATTATTATTTAAAAAACGAACAATTACTATATTATAGCACCATAAAACATACGTAATCACTCACGTTTGAATTCGACATTCATTTAAACATATCAAAAGAACAGAAAACATAGCAGAAAGATTCTTTACACTCAGCCTATTCACCATTAAGCGTATTCAATGCTACACATTTGGGCCTTTCAACATTTCGCATTTGCAATAGAACCGTAAGCTAATGTAATTGACGGTTTTTTAGTTCTTTTTAAACTGGATGTTATTAAGGTTTCGCTTGTGAGATCAATACTTCATAAACCTGATTATTTTATATAAACCAGATGTTATGCTTGAATATTAATTTTATGATTATGGTATGTTTTAGTCACTTTGTTAGTCCCGTGCAGTGTTATAGTGGTAATTGTACACTAAATTTATGCGTATAACTAACGTAAAAAATGCGTAAACTAAGTAATTTTAGTGCTACAATAGCAGTGCATACCTACTAATCACAAGGATATCTTATAGTATATTATTTTTTACTGGTGTAAAAATACAGATTGTAAAGCACGCAAAAATGTTGGATAATCTCATAAGTTAAGTATATTTTTAAGTAAGCTTCAATCACTGCATGAAAATTTTAATAAGAAAAACGATGTTTACTTTTTCATTACAATTATATAACAGTGAGCGATCAAGGAGGTGATCAGGCTTCTCTACCGAACACACATCGTTAATGTTTTATGTTGGTTTTCTGAAGACTGTTCATCGTACAAGTTTTAAATAGATTCGGATTCGCAGATTGCAAAAAAAAATCATTGGTGTCGGCGACTTGATCCTCAGAGTTGAGTATCGAATACATTCCCACTAACACAACTCATACAAGTACAAGTAAATTTATTGTATTTTATTGTGGAATGTAACAAACCATACATTGGTGGTTGCAATTAATATTCCTATCATCAATATGGTATTAGATTAATGTGGCTATTGCACATAATGGCGTCATTAACTGGCTGTTACATTTTGATTGGGGTTTAAACTGGGGTAAAGACGAGATTAACTTGTGCTCAATTACATTCACACGACGCATTAGTTCTGAAATTTTAATTTAACTATTTAATTGACAGTTTACTTTTGAAAATTTAATTAAATAAATATTTACTATTATTCTCTTACATTAAGTGTAACATAAATTCTATTATTAATCGAATGTTGTTTTTAAATTATGTCCAATGCCGTAGCATCTTCCGTGGGCAGCTTCATTCTGCTAATTTTGTGTCACGGTGCGCGCGCTTCGTAAAATTTCACTCTCATCAATTTTTCATAACGCGGCTAAGGAAGTGTAACTTCAATAATTCTCTTAGACGAGAACAAAAAGTCGTATAGAAACAAACATAGTTCAAACAAATTTTAAGCAATGTTCTTTTTTTAAAACCATACTGATATTTGACTAGCAAAATACATATTAAATTATAATGAAATAATTGGAAAACAGTTATCGTGATTATTAATTAAATAGTTTAATTATCAGCCGACAAACAAAATAAATTAATAAAACGTATCACACGGAGCGCGAATAATTCAAATTGCGGTCACAACACGTTGTAGGCTTAAACGTCACTATATAAAATGTTTACTACTTTATATGTATAAAATGAGTATATAAGAATATGTTTTTTGCTTATCATATCAATCGCACTATCAAACCAACCAATAAAGAAAATTGTAATGGACTATCAATAATCGCGTAGTATAAAGAAAATGAAACTCAAAATATAAAATTACTTCGATGTCAGAGCGAATTCGTCAAAAAGATAGATTCAATCGATTGCCCGGATAACGGATAGCCGCTAAAAATATCAGAACATTAGCCCGAGTGATAAACGATCTGTCTACTTGCTCTGGTTACGAAAAAGATCGGGAACCGCCTGTGGAAAAGTTATATTCTTTGTTTCATTTTTTGAGACTGAAAAACATTTATCATAAACTAAATAACATTTCATCTTCGATTAATAATTGTTTCGTGTCACGCTGTTGGTCAATCGAAATGTATCAATCGATTTCATGGATATGGTGGGTGGTATATACCCACCATGGGTATGAAAAGTATTATTTTTCTATACCCCGATAAGAAATAGGGATATAGTAAGATATAACATAGTTTAACGCTGCGAAACGAGGGTAAAGTCGTTGGGCATAGCTTTATCCTAATAAATTACAATCAGAAACAAATTTAAAAAAAAAAAACTATTATATGTGTTGATGCCAACCCCCACGACACCTCAGAGACTCGGGCCTGCACAGGATTATACGTTTATGTGTTCGTTTGAGAACACCCGTGCAGTAACCAAAGTAACCTCGGCGCGGCTTTGAATACCGGTGGGGTTTGACTTCGTACGTACTACTATTGTAGCCAATCCCGACGACGCCTCAGAGACCAAAGTAACCTCGGCGCGGCTTTGAATACCGGTGGGGTTTGACTTCGTACGTACTACTATTGTAGCCAATCCCGACGACGCCTCAGAGACCAAAGTAACCTAGGCGCGGCTTTGAATACCGGTGGGGTTTGACTACGTACGTTTTGTCGAGACGGTTTGACGTATCGCTGGCACCGCCTCAACCCACGCACCCCTGCTAGTGCGTAATTGTAGGATGTTGTCTTGAAATGAAACTGCGCCTTGTTCTTGTTTCTTGCTTCGCCGATTATTCGTAGGTCCCAGTTCGTTGTCGGAGGAAAAAGAGGATTTTGCGTAGATCTCGCCGAGCTTAAGTACTCCAACAGTATACCGCGACGAGAGCTGCGCTTACAGACTCTGCGCGCGTATACCGCGACGAGAGCTACGCGACCCTTTTATTCGGCGAAGCATTTTACTAATTTATTTAACTGTATTTTTCTTTACATATTTTACCTAACTTATTTATACTTAATTTCTACTTATGAGCTACAAACAATATTCTTATTTTACTTATAGCTCATACTTAATTAACACGTACGAGCTTCAAACAATATTCATATTTAACCTATAGCTCACACTTAATACTATTTAAATCTATGAGTCGCCAACATTCTCCCCCTCGTGCGTAGCACCGTCATTCCTGCACGGCGACTTCGCAGGCACCAAGATCACGATCCTCGACGATGGTCTTCGTAACACTCCACCTTTGGTTGCGACGTCCACGATCCTAGTTCTTCCGTCGGGCCCGGGGTACGTGGTTTCGACGATTTCCCTCGGCCAAGTGCATCGTGGTAGCGTGATATCCACGATAAGAACCACGTCGCCTGGCTGCAGCTGCTCGCCTTCCCGTCGTCGTGTCGTTTTCCTGGGCAGTAGCGTGGGCAAGTACTCCCGTAGCCATCTCCTCCAAAAGTGATCAGAGAGTCGCTGAACGGTCTTCCAATCTTCTCTGCCCACCACCTTTGCGTCAGGAAAATGCCCAACGCGTGCAGCTCCACTGGATCGCCCAATGAGAAAGTGATTTGGGGTTAGCGCCTCCTCTTCTGAATTGTCAGCTAGGTTGGTTATTGGTCTGGAGTTGACCATGTGTTCTGCTTCCAACAAGGCTGCCTGCAGTTCAAGCCTTGGCATAGAGATATATATTTCGGCTGCATACGACGTCTCCCTCGCGTCAGTAAAAGTATGCAGCTCCCCCTCAGTGCAGAATGTTGTCATACATCGCGGCAGCTGGATGTCTTGTTTACTACCGATTTGTTCTAGGTAGCTCTTCCGCGCTTCGGTGTCGTCTTTAACGATCTCTATTGTGTTCGACGCCCATCCTCGTAACTCGAAGTGTGCCCTCGTATGGATCAAGTCGACTTGCTGTATTACTCGTTGGTAATCGTCGCTGTGGCTATGGAAGCTATGCAAATGATCATGCATATAGTGCTTCCGCTCTATTGCTTGCGCCGCTTCTTCATATTTATGTAAGAAGGCCTTTGCGTTCTTAATTTTTATATACATCGCAGTGCAAGTCGATGACGCAGCTCTAAAAACCACTGATAACATACTGTAATCCTTCACTAGCGCTTCCTTGTCTTTTCGCCAAAGGTATCTGAGACTATTTCTATCTTCTTCACATATTTTCCCCTGCAGAAACATTTGTTTTGTATCGGCCGCTATTGATACGGGACCTTGACGGTATCGCAGTAGCACTCCAAATATTGACTGCAGTAAGTCCGGGCCGGACAGCATAACGTCTTTGAGGCTGACTCCATTGTCTTTGGCCGCAACGACAATTCTTAGCTTCTCATTCAGAGGGTGAACCACTGGGAAGTTAGGCAGATACCACTTTTCGTTAGATGTACAGTCGGCTAGTGCTTCCTCAACGTAGTTGCTATTCAACAGACGTATCTGCGCGCTATGTTCATTTTTTAATTTAGCGTCCTTATGTAGTTTTTCTTCTATTCTTTGAGGTCTGTTGAAAGCTGCTGCGTAATTGTTTGGAAGTTGTATGTCTTCCTTTTTCCACAACAGTCCGACCTCGTACCTGCCATCTTCCAACTGTCGGCTGGTTCTTTCCAATATGTCCAGTGCTCGCTGTTCGATATCCGTTGAAGGCTTCTTCGGCTGAACTATTGTATCTTCGACGACGCTTACGTGTGCACATGTGTTCACATAACTGATCGGAGACACGCCGCTGCTGTCGGAGCCATGGAGAACCCACCCTAACTTTGTTCGTGACGCCACCGGCTGCCCTGGCTTTCCACGTCGTATTTGTAACGAGACAATGTACTCCCAATTGTCTTGGCCAATGAGCAGCTTCGGCGCCTCAGCTTCGTAGCACACGTCTTGTAGTAAACCCCGCAAGTGATGACACTTCTTTAGTCGGGTTTTATCTACGAGTTGTGGGGTTAATTTGAGCTCCTTGATAGTTCTTGCCCTCTTGAGTGTACTCTTCTCGCTTTGCTTGATCCCTTTCACTTGGATGTCTAAAATCATGGAGTCGTGATTTTTCATTTGCCCTCCGCCGATAGTTTCTATATTCAGGGTTTCGCGAGGACCTTGGATGCCGATGCTCGAAGCCACGTTTTCGTCAAGCAGTGTCACCGTTGAGCCTTCATCTAGCAGCGCCAGTACTTGTTTGCTCCCAGCCGGTCCGTATATCTCCACCTTGAGCATCTTAAGAATAGCTTTCGGTGTGCTTATTGTATTGACCGTCGCTGTCTCGGTCGCTGCCTCTTCGTGACATTGTTCGCTCTCCGACGTCACATGTAGTAGGCTATGGTGCCATCTTCGACACAATTTGCACGGTGGTCTTCGGCATGTTTCTTTGCGGTGCTTACCAGTGAGGCACTTGAAGCAGACCTTAAGCCTTTTAACTGTTTCCCATCTCTCGTTGACTGCCGCCTTCAAGAACCTTTGACAGTCCTTGAGTTTATGGGTGCCTTCACAGTCTGGGCACTTGATTTCTTCTGGTCTACTCCTTTCAGCGATATTATACGTAGCTTGCTTCACTGGCCTTCGTATTGCTGCGCTCGGTCGTACGCTTTTGCTGTCTTCGAGTACCGCGAATGCGCCGCATTTGTCCGCTTCTAAATTGAGGAAGTTGCTTATCGTTTGAATATCACTGAACGATTCCTCTTCCCTCACAGCCGTGAAATCGTACCATCTGAATCTGAGAATTGGAGGCATCTTCTCTATTATAAGTTTCACGATTTCAGGTGAGTAGAGGTATTGCGGTCTCTTCAATCCCTTTATGGCGGCCACGGTGTTATTTATTTGGCTAGCGAAGACGCATATGTCCCTGGGATTTTCCGTCGTTCTGGGAAGCGCCTTTAATTTCTCCAGTTCAGCTAGCACCAGGGCGTCGGGTCTACCAAATCTTCGGCGTAAAGCGTTAATAACTTCTTCTGGCATCGCCTCTGAGTACAACAGGCTCTTAATGCTTTCTCTAGCTGTGCCTTTAATCGCTTTACGTAGCCGCGCCATATTCTGAATACCAGAGAACATCGGAGATGTGTCTTCATATACGACTCGAAACGCCGTCCATTCGGAGCTGTCGCCTTCAAATATCGGCAGCTCTTGAATGTACTTCGGTTGCGGCGCTACATGTGTCGTCATGGCTTCCTTTATTGCGTCAGCTATTGCTCGAATGTCGCTCTTTGTTTCTATTTCTTCTGGCCTTTGTGCCGAAGAGCGCATCCAATTTGCTACCTTTTCTTCATGGTTATCGTTGACGTCTTCTATAAAGGAGTCTTCTTCTTCCGTTTCTGCTTCTAATCGTAATCTGGCCAGGCGTGCTGCTGCCTGCGCTTCCCGCAGCTCGCAGCGAGCCAGCTCTTCTCTGGCCTCGGCTTGTCTTCTTGAGCTGGCTCTGGATACGGCTCTCGATGCGGCCCGCCGGGTGGAACCCGCTGGTGCCAGAGTCAATGCTTGATCTGGCTGGCTGGCTGCGCTCGTCGACGTGGACTGCTCTATCGTTATCTCTTCGCCTGTGGTCCGGACTTCGGACGTAGTGGCGGAGGTAACAGTCGTCGTCGATTCCCCTCGCTGCATCCCGTTCTGTGACCTTGTGACTGGCATTTTCTTTTCGCAGTATTCACTTCTTGATGACAACCGTTGCAGGATCCGGCGCTCGAAGGACCACTGTTGATGCCAACCCCCACGATACCTCAGAGACTCGGGCCTGCACAGGATTATACGTTTATGTGTTCGTTTGAGAACACCCGTGCAGTAACCAAAGTAACCTCGGCGCGGCTTTGAATACCGGTGGGGTTTGACTTCGTACGTACTACTATTGTAGCCAATCCCGACGACGCCTCAGAGACCAAAGTAACCTAGGCGCGGCTTTGAATACCGGTGGGGTTTGACTACGTACGTTTTGTCGAGACGGTTTGACGTATCGCTGGCACCGCCTCAACCCACGCACCCCTGCTAGTGCGTAATTGTAGGATGTTGTCTTGAAATGAAACTGCGCCTTGTTCTTGTTTCTTGCTTCGCCGATTATTCGTAGGTCCCAGTTCGTTGTCGGAGGAAAAAGAGGATTTTGCGTAGATCTCGCCGAGCTTAAGTACTCCAACAGTATACCGCGACGAGAGCTGCGCTTACAGACTCTGCGCGCGTATACCGCAACGAGAGCTACGCGACCCTTTTATTCGGCGAAGCATTTTACTAATTTATTTAACTGTATTTTTCTTTACATATTTTACCTAACTTATTTATACTTAATTTCTACTTATGAGCTACAAACAATATTCTTATTTTACTTATAGCTCATACTTAATTAACACGTACGAGCTTCAAACAATATTCATATTTAACCTATAGCTCACACTTAATACTATTTAAATCTATGAGTCGCCAACAATATGCAATGCAAAGATAGAGCTAGTAAAAAATTTTACCATACAATTTGTTTCCGCTTTGTTAAAACTTAAATATTAATTTAAATCGAACATCACACAGACTTCAAAATTGACATCACGCAAAATATATACATAGAAAAGTGAATTATTATACACTTTGATGATACTAACTCTTTTATATTACATTAAAAAGTGATAAACACTGTGTAAATGTTAAAATTATCATTGTTTATTCAACAAGATAAAATTTCATACGAAGCTTCGGAGATACAAAGAATAAATTACAGTTAGTTAGCCATTTAGTGGTCGCCGTAACGGACCTACGGCCATTCTGTGCCATAACTCACTCGGCTTAATTACTCGAAACTTAATTTACTAATTTATTGCCTGCTTGTCACAAAAATTAAATATTTATTCATTTATATCTAAATTATTTCTAACATATTAATTTAGAGAAACTCATGAAAGTAAGTTCTTTGTGTATGGTTAGAGATAATTATACTAATAATTTATTTTGGAATGTGTCATTTTTATGGGGATGTGTGGAAAAAATACAGATCTGCTTGAGCCAGACGCATAAGATTACAGAACTTGAACAATATCGTAAACTTACCTACTCATGTTTAGTATTTGTATATAAATTTTTAAAAGCTAGGTCCTCTATAACATGGTCAAGTTACAAAAGCATAAAAATTTTGAAATTGGTTGAATTTGCGAATTTTCTTCGAAGTGAAAATGTGGTTCACCCCGCGTCGCCGCCCGATACACCCCGTTTTATGAGGCCGCTCGTAAAACCGCTCGCGACGTCGAATTTCTATTTTTGAACTTTATATAACCCCTGACGGGGCACAGTTGCCACGCGCATCCCCATCCTTTTGTTTAGACGAATTGTGTACCGTTTCTTTTAAGTTCCGAGTTTGATAATGGCGTGGCAAAGCGGTAAATGGAATAAACCAGTTTCCTTTTGAGAAATGCTTGTGTTTTCTTAATAAATTATGTGTATTTTTTGGAACGCGTTCGTGTTTTGCGTTATAATGTCTTGAGTGCTTTAGGGTATTTCGTTTCAGAAGTCTGTCTTCGCAGGTACTTTAGCTTTAAATAATAAACTTTATACAAATATTGTAATTTTTATTCCAATTAAAAAATCCGCCAATTTGTGTGCTTCTTTAATTACTAAATTATTTGTATTGTGTAATTAACGAGTCATGTCTTGAACAATTTATAAAATAAATTATACTTTTATAGTTTCACACTTGTTGACAGTAAGATTATCTTTAATCGGCAGAAACTTAGTAACAAGATTATTACGTAACCAAGCAAGTATCAAATAAATGAAAGAATTCTTTTACTTACAGAGGTTTTATAGCTGTCTTGAACATATTAGTTTTTTGTTATAAGTTTGTCATGTGTCCAATACAGACTCAATCGGCCTGTAGTAGGCAAGGAATTGTAGCGTTTCTTGAGCGATACGATCTGTCATGAAGTTTCGAAAAAATTGAATTCGAGTACCTTTTTATGTCATCAACTTATACAAAAGCAATTGTAAAACTTTTATGGCTATATTTTACTTGTCATACTAGCCTTCTACTGCGGTTCGGGTGTAGTTTCCAGTAAAGCCAACTGGAGAGCAATTTGCTCTTGTTGACACTGACAATACCACAACAACGTCAAATTGAGTAATGCCAAGAAATACACGGAAATTAACGCAAGACTACTGCCAACAGTTCGGCTGGAGTGGAATATAAATTATAATGTTTGAATGTTAATGACCAAAAATTTAAGTCATGCTTTCTAATAAGTTCATTGGAAACAAAAACGACTTATCATAGTGCACAGTAGTTAGTTCATGTTGATGTTGAAAATCGAACACTTTAAATACCTTGCCACCATTTTTTCTTTCTATCAATAATCTATTAATATCGATGTATATATTACGATAGTAAAATCTTATTAGAGAGATTATTCATTTATCCATTAGATCTTTATCTTTAGATATAAAAGTACATTTCATTGTCCTTAAATTTTATATAGATTCGATCACCTCCGTTATACCCCATATTTCAGGAGCCGTAAACCCCTATTTTCAGACGATAAAAAATTACGCTCGCTTTATTATGTTCCGACCTGCGTGTGTGCTTGTTGTGTGTGTGAGTGATATGTTATCATAGACAAGGTCGCGTCGATCCAATAATTTGCACTTACTTAGTATGGCTTCATATCGTCCGTAAGACGAGACTGCAATCATTTTTGTAGCTCTTAGGTCATTGTGAAATGAGTTATCTATAATCGTTGCTCTTTTAAATAGGACATGTAAACATTTCTTGTAACAGTAATGTTTTTGTAAACTATAATTTGAACTTAAAATACAGGGTGGTATACATTAAAACTTTAAAAAGTCGACCATAAACTATTAAAAATAAAAAAAGTATTTATTAATTGTATTGAGTATGCATTTTAAGTAAAAAAAATCCTGTATCAAGGTTTCCAGCTGTTCCATGACAATGATAATAATAAATTAGAAGTTACAATTATATATAAATAGTCAAATGGAATTTTTGTGTCAGTGGTTGTCTTTGCTGTTTCTACATTCAATTTTAAACAAGGGCTTATAGTAATAGAATTAATATATATTTAATTGCTACACCTTAAGATCTATTCTTCGGGTGATATGTAGAATATATATTTTATACCAATTTATGTATAAAAGTAAAAACCTGCTTTTCCATAAATTAAACCCTTCCAATTTCCACTAAAAACTTTGTCAACTATCATCATGTCAAAAAGCCCTCGAAAATAACATCAAAGTGAGTATTTTGCTAAAGTTTTCATAAACGTTTATGTCGGGCACGTTCAATTATTATATATTGAATGGAATACGACCTCGGTATTATAAAATAAATGAAACACCAGTAATTATTAATTTAAAACTCAAATAGATACCGGTATCAAATGATTGCTTTATCGCATTTCTATTAATTTTGTTTAAAATAATGCATAATGTGATTTACGATTTGTTTTTATTAAAATGAATTTGGGAGTGTTAATTTAATTATGAACCTTGTTTTATTGCGTATTTAATTTACCTATATAGGATTACAAATATTGTTATTCCTATATAGTCTAACTACGAACTTTCTACAATATTCTTCAATATCTATGAGAGTAATTTTTCAATTGAAGCCTGCTTTAAAGAGCTTATAAACTATTTGTCTTTATGACATTTGACAAGTCATATGTTTTTTATAAAGTTTGTGTGTAATGTGTTACCTTTTTATCGAACTTAAAAAAGTATTTTTCACAAAGCTCTCGTGTGTGTCTTATTAAAAGTGATACAGAAGAAGTGTCGAAAGGTGAAAACTCGTATTGTGGCAGTTGTGTCCCCAAACCCGCACTTGCTTATCACTTAGATACCCTTTTAGCTTAGATTACAATTTGCAAGCATTACTTGCATTTTCACTTTAATATTGAGACATTTCTAAGAAAATAAACTTAATATAGTGTTAAATTGTTCCACAAAAATCTGTCTAAAAATACTAAAGCAAGATATTTGAGACCCTAATAACGCTTATAAGAATTTCAACCCAATCTTTTGTATATTCCTAAAACGATGCAGATCGTAGACACGAATAACGAAACCCAAAAGAAACTGTTTGTATGTAAATGAGATCCAAGCGTAGGGTTGCCAACTTATTTTAAACAAATTTTAAATGCTCAATATAAAACTCTTTATTTAATCCGTTGTTCTTCCTAAGCTTATTAGGAAGGTTCGTGCGCAACCCTTAGGGTGCATGAGTTCACCGCATAATGTACCGAAAAATAGATTTCCTATGAAGATAGGAAATCTATTTTTCGGCAAGTATGATCAATACAAAGGTTGCTGATAATTGATGAGCATCAGGGTAGAAGCAAAAACAATTATTACATATACGGTTCACTGATATTGTTTATAATATAATTATAGTTTGTTTTGCTTTTTTGTTTTATTAACATTTATAAAAATACAAATAAATTTTCTGTTGAAAAAAAATATGCCGTCATCAATTATACCTAATAAGATTTGGACCAACGGATTTTCTCATAAAGATAATATACAAAGATTGACAACCCTATGCGAATACTCGAAATTTCCCTGAGCAATATTATCTAAATAATGTTAAATGTTGCTAGTGTAATGAAAGGATGGGATGGCTACCTCGTTCGTATTGCCAGATATAAAGATTTTTTTACAAAAAGCAAGTGTAAATGTTGGCCCGAATTGTGTTATTTATCTTTTAAAATGGTGCTCCGATATTGTGTATTTTGAATGGAATTTTGGAAGTTTTTCAACGGGAAAAGTTAGTGTTTTCATTAGTTACGACTTTGACCCAAACTGACTGACCTTTGCAATATGTGAGTTATGTTTCCAGTTTTTGTTTCCGTGAAATATTCTGTCAAATTGATAAAATTCGCTGTTGAACGTTTTAGCACTTTTCCTAATAATATAAAATAAAACAGGCACTAAAAATTAACAATCAAATTATTTATTGTATACTTATATGAATATTTAATATATTTTTAAATTATCCGGAAAACAACAACTAAAAAATATGAATTGATATTTAGGCCAAATAATATTTCTCAGAAATTCGTTCGTAATGAAGTTTGAAACATGCTTAAAATTTTACCAATGCACACAAATATTTCACTTAAATTTGTTAAGTCACCTTTGAGTTCGGAAATTAATTTAATTTTTATACGAAAAAATATTAAACAATTCTAATCGAATATTATGCAAGTTGCAACAAACATTTCAAACTGGTTAAATTCTTTTCAAATTGCCATTCAGAAACGATTGTAAGAGGTTCGGAGAAAAGATAACTGAGCATAGATTGAGGTTAAATCTGTCGAAGCGTTCCACAACCGTTTGCGTTTGCTAAGTAATGAAATGTCTCAACAATAAGATAATGTTTATTATAAATCCTATTAAAAGTTATTTTTATCTTCTTTCTATAAACGTTCTTTTATTAAAAACCCTCCTTATTTATTAGACAACACACTCGTACGTTTTATATGGGTCACGGGTTTACATTTCTTTTTGTTCTTATTTATTTATAAGTGATTGTTTGATGATTGATGCACGCTAACGGTCAATAGACCAAGCTTGTGCCTAGGAAGTATTGGTTTCCTTCACCGTACGAGCAAGTTTTAATTAAGAAGAAGTATTTACTATTGCGGCTACTACTATTTATATAATAAATGGACTACCCGGTCAGTTATTAAATAGCTTAACGTTAACAACATAAGAAACGAGTTGAATAACTATTTTGATAGGCATTTGTCGCGTTCCTGACAAGACTGCTATTGTTACATTAATACAAACCACAGTGGCTGTAACTGTAATATACCATGATTTATTTTATTTTGTATTATTTTGTGAAATGAATAAATTAAAAAAAAAGATAAAGTAGATTAAAAAGCTGGGTTCCGAACTCACGACCTCAAGGTTGGAACCGCATCCTAATCTTATGATAGCTATTTATCATACATTTATTCGTATATGCAATTAATACAATTATTTTCCTAGAGATAAATCAGTGGCGCTACAACCTTTAGGCCTGGACCTCAGATTTCTGAATCTGTTTCATGATCATTTTTCAATCTAATAGGCAAGTAGGTGATCATCCTGTGTCCAACACGCCGTCGACTTTTCGGATCTGGGCAAGCCGGTTTCCTCACGAGGTTTTCCTTCACCGTTGGAACGAATGGTAAATGCGCACATAGAAAGAAAGTCCATTGGTGCACAGCCGGGGATGGAACCTACGACCTAAGGAATGAGAGTCGCATGCTGAAGCCACTAGGCCAACACTGTTCATCAACCTAGAGATAAATACTCGGTTAAAAACATAGCCTACTCATTAATGGAGTCAAAGGTATTTAAGGCAAGTCTATAAATACTAAAATATTTCTAGGTAAAACAATAAATTGGACTTAAAAATGTGAACGCAAAGCGAAGTGAAGTTTTTGTACAAAATGATTAGTACTGGATGTATTAAAGTATCCAGTTAACTGTTATCTCAAAGATAAATGTAGTTTAAGATATTTGAAAACATTAAAACCGAAGTTAGTTTTTATGTGGCTATTGTAAGAACTTATGGTGTTGTTTGAAAAATATTCAGCAATAAAAATGTAATCAAAACCAAAATAATAGTATTTGTTTAAACAATTTGCTTAAATTTACATTAACGTTACATTATATCATTCTACATCTATTTAATACAATTTCAAAATTACTTTAGTTACAATAAATAGTTAAAATAAATAACTACCCTTAACATACAGTAACTAAAATATATTATTAAAAGGGGACTCCCTTTAGGCAAGGTTCCGAAGATACTGGCAGGGTTCCCCCTTTGAATAGCTCGGTCTCCTGTGATGTCGACTAACCTTTTTGATATTTCTTTAAAAACCCTAAAAGCGCTAGGACCCCACGGACCAAGGGTCTCGAAACCGAAATAACAAGCTTAAATAAATACGTTATTTTAATTGTAATTAGAAGTTTATAAAAACTTTGGTAAGAAATTGGTTAGTAATGTTACTTGGACACCACTAAAACATCGTTGTGAAAGTGGCATAAAAATATTATTTTTATTTCCTGCATATATTAATAAAATATACAAACTTGTATGCTTAAGAAACTAATACACGTCTCATTGGTATCCAAGTCTTACTACCTTCACTTTGTTGAGTTGTTAATAATGTTGAGTATCACTAAAGATTTAAAGAAATAAATTAAACGGATTTATAACTCGTTGTCAAATACACGTACGAACATTATTCGAAAGGCAAACGAGGTAAAAAATAGCACTCAGTAACGCTGCAAATTAAACGTCATTGATGACGTTCAAATCGGGCCTTGATCGAATGGTTTATTCGTTTTATCCATCTGCAAGGCGAGTTTCAAAGCGAGATTGGCCAATGAGTGAAACCGAAAAAGACTAAAGAGTTCGAAATTTAAAAATAAATTTCTTATTGGCTGTGTTGGAATCGAAGGCATTTTATTATATCATTAATATCAATTTACTAGTACAAAACTGCATTTATCGTATCCTTATTAATCGAACGCAAAAATCCAAAGCTGGCTTACAATTAAATGTGTATGTTTTTTCAGATACACAATTATTTTTTTAATTAATTATATAACTAAAATATGGGTCCTAAATAAAAGAGCGTACCAATTCGTTAAACGCAACGGACTCGCGGGCCTCCTGGCATTGAGTATATCCATGGGATGTATCACTTAACATCAGATAAGCCTCCTACCCGTTTACCCTCTCTTCTATAAAAAAAAAAACTAAAAATAGACAGACAGTGCACTTTATATATTGCATATAAAGCAATAGAAAACTCATCTTAAACGACCTATATGAGAGGTTCAATGATTTTGCCGTGCCATTGCATTTATTACTGTTAGATGCATACCCAGCAATATCTCCAGTGAAGTGTGAACAAATAATTCATTCATATTATTTAGAAGCGAGCTCAGCAGATAATGGTATCTAGTAATAAACGGAGGCGCGCTGTCACGGCGGCTTTGTTAACTGAATAATCCTCAGCTTGTAATTCACGATACTCGGGCTTTTGTACATTAAATACGTGTTTATGTTAACAATAGTAACACCGGAGGACCGCTTATATCGTCAAGTTGCACTTTTGTTTTTAGTTTTTAAGGTGAATATGAATTAAAGTTTTGGTTGAGATCAAAATATGTCTACACAACGGCAAAAGATAATGAAAATGTTTACTAACTCAATAGTTCAAGATGTGCTGTTCTGTTAATACTATAACATTATATTTTTTTTAGCAATAAATTTATACGTTATGTTAAAAACTGATTCATTAAATTACTAACAATCTAAGGATGATGATAATGAAAGATAGCAATAATAGGAAAACGCGTTTATCTCGTAAATATTAGGTACTGCGTTGCACTTTCTAAGGCACAGAAAGTTCGGAAGATAAATAAAAAAGCCGTTCTTTGCAAGTCCTGAATTTGCTGATATATAGTGAGCACCGTAAAAGTGTCTCAACCCATGAGTGGAGATCGTCAATTTCATGTATAAAAAAGTTCTTAATTCAGCGTAAGCTGTTCACAGTTCGCATATATGAGTATAGTCTGGTTTGATTAACGTACGGTATTTTGGGCATCAAAGGCCCTCACAGGCTTTCATTAGAGACGATTAATTAATTTTCCTGACATCCCTGTAACAAGTAGGTTGAAATCTGGAATCATTCGCACATGCTCTGTTTTCATCACCTTTTGTATGTGCACTTAATTGTTCTACAAATGTGCCGCTTTTTTGTTGTTTCTTTGTGTAATTTCTCTTTAAAATAGTTTCAAATCTTTATATTATACTGTGGAAGCTTTTGTAGATATTCAAAAACTGTGAACAGTATGGGAAAAAGCCTTATTAGAGTACGTGTTCTAGAAAGGTTTAGATTATTATTTATAAACAAAACATAAAAAAATATTTTTTAAATAATTATTCTTTTATTTTATTTTGTTAAACTTATTATATAATATGAATTATATATACAATATCATTAATTTTATAGACCACATAAATATATATATACGTATATCTAAAATAAGTTATCTATATTAGTCGAACCTCATCATATTTCGCTAGAAAATACGAGATAAGCACGAAAACTCGAAAAAGGAAAGTATAATTAATTATCTGTGGAGCTTTGAGGAAAAAATGTCGGAACAGAGCGCAACAGTTTTACGCGGGTTAATTTATTTGTTTAGGCTTAGATCATCGTTTGTGTTAATTTAAATTATTCGGAATGTTTTTAATTATTGTACGAAAATACTGTGTATGTAGAAAATTTGAAAATTAAGTTCGATAGAGATCCTTTAATAAATAAACCACCTTAGCACCTCAGGCAATAATATTTAATGCGGCCTTTGTTTTTTTATTATCTATCTAACATAACACAAAAATGTGCGCTGCCGTGGGAAGACTAGCTGATGTGAACGTGTATAGAAGAATAGATACGACCATAAATAATACTATTACTATATGATCATTACTTTATTTTAAAAAGATTATTATTAAGTAACTATTTAAATTCATGTCTTACAAAAAAAAATTTTGGTTGTTTGTAAAGTATAGTATAGTGATAACGTCTTATTGGTGATATAAGTTTTTTGGAAGTAAGGAATTAATGAAGATAACAATTTTTTCAAATTTTAAATTACATCTATCGTTTTATTCACACTTTTGATGATAAATTTCGGGTGTAAAATGACAAGTTTACTTTAAACATTCAACGAAAACTTAACCGCACGAGAAAATCTCCATTCGTTTGTATGCCGCTAGAGTGAGAGAGACGGGAGAACGGTCCGTCTCTCTCTCGTTATACCTGCGATCGCGCTCGTGAGGTTTTGGTGTGACACAAGTTTCTGAACATGTCACCCGACTAAAACGATTTTAAAGACGTTATCACGTCAATAAAATCACATTTTCGAAATCGAAACAACTCTATTCTTTCAATCAGTTATTTCTTAATAGTGCAGTATTGATCGTCACGGTATCTCCCGGACGCTGTTGGTACATTTTTACATTTGTACTCGATAAATTATAACTACAAGACCTTATTTATTTATGACAATTGAGTCCAGAAGAGCTTAGAATTGTTAGATAAGTATGTAAGATTGTAAATATGTAAAAACGAATTAAACCTACTTTGATCAGTGGTAGTGGCTAAGAAAATCGTTATAGTCTATCTAAAATGACATAAATTTTATTCTCTAGGTCTCGAGTGTAACTTGTATTCTCTGAATGAATTAACAGCGTTCCTTTTAAATGGTAATTCATATAAAGATTTTCACAATATGCCACTCGAAAAACTAGCAGTAGAAAAAATGAGAAAATCGAAAAGGCTCGACGCAGGTGACATTTAGCAGCGCGGTACGGTACCCAGATCGTGCTGCCCCAATTTCTGCACACTGTCCGTGAATACCAATGCATTTTGTGAGAGCTTTTGAATTTATTTCTTAAAATGTTGTTCAAATATCGAACACTAGCTTTTATTTGCGACTTTTTCTTTATTTAAGCCTCGCGTTTATCTTATTTGCACTTGAGAATAGTTTGAATCAGCCATTTTTATATATTATGTTTGATGTGTAGTTTATAAAAAAAAGGAAGTTACTAAAAAGTAAGTTAAATTAGAACTTTTGAAGTACTAACTAGATTGTCAACATTCCTTGTATGACAGATTTTTAAGGTTAACTTTTTATACGTAGGTTTGTTATGATTTATTCTATATTTAACAATATGGTTCTCCGGATGAGAGTACAACCGTATTCTCGGCCATAATATGTAGTATATATTTAAAGGTTCGAGCACTGACGTCTTGAGACCCTCACGTCTCATATAAATATTTATAATATTGTAGTATATGTATTGGTCTAGCCCTATGGTGTAGTGGTTCGATGTAGGGATACTGTATCTCCAAGAACTTTATTGGTTATGGTTGTGGATTGAATGGCACCATGTTGGTGTGGCCTATAGAGGCATTCAATTGTTGAATGTATTTAGTAATACTTTTAGCTACTATTTCTGTTGCGCCTATAACTATCGGTATGACACTAGTTTAGGTATTCCACGGGCAATATATATGTAATCAGCCGTATTATTATTTAAATTAAATCCACAGACAAACATAGACTGTGTAGATCATACAATTTCAATCCGTAAAAGAGAAACCTCGTACTTTAAAATCAAAAGGAAAACGCAAAATAAAGTGATTGTATTATGATCCTTGAGGCTTCTAAGCAGCTTACGCCAGTTGAAATTCTTTGCACAACTGTTGCATTTTCTTTAAAATATCTGTTTTCGCGATATTCTAATGTATCTAGTAAAATCTGGATGAATTTAGTTACTAGTTTTTTTTTAATTTCTCTTCCTTACAACATAATTAGAAAAATACCGCCTCTGCTTAGTTGGTAATTGACGGAGGTCTTGGGTGCGATTCTTGGCGTAACAATAATTGGCACAGAAAGGTGCCAGTTTAACTGTAAAAAAACATTGTTTTTGTTACTCTGAATAAACCTTTAATAAGTAAAATAGAATAATTTGAAAGACAAAAAGGTTGGATCTTCAAAACTTTTTTTCACAATAAATGTTAGGTAAAATGAAAACAATATATCCTGTGGGTGGGATTGAGAGTCCGGGCTTAAGTGTAAAAAGTGAACGCGTTTATAAAGATTAAGACAAAACCGTTTTAATCGTTTATTCCTTGCTGGTCCGGGATTTTCTTTTGTTTATTCGTGTTATTTAAAAAGACTTAGGAGTTTTTAATTAACTGTTTATAAGAGTATAAAGTTCGGTAAAGTTTCTTACTATTAATACTTTACAAGTAATTATACAGAGCTACTTGTAAGTGATTTTAATGTTATTACATACATTTGCGGACACATATCTTAACAGCACAGAGGACCTAGGTTCAAACTAAGCGAAATAAGCACATTGCTTTAACATAACATATTATGCAAATGTGTCTACCAGGCTTTATATAATCTAAAGAGAATCTAAACTGAGAATTTATATAATCTAAAGAGATTCTAGCTAGAATCGGTGTATTAATCTACACTAATATTATAAAGAGGAAAACTTTGTTTGTTTGTTTGTTTGATTGTAATGAATAGGCTCATAAACTACTGAACCGATTTTACCATTCTTTCACCATTAGAAAGCTACATTATCCACGAGTAATATAGGCTATATTTAATTTTGAACAAAAATAGGGTTCCGTAAGATATTAGGGTTTTTCGGACACAAGGTGTAAAAAATCAACCAAAAAAGTTACTTATTTTGCGTACCCTGCCTAAACTATTAAAGATAGAACCATAAAATGTTCTAAGTAATTGTAGATCTTATAAATATCTACAAAAAAGTCCGCGACACACTATACCTATCTATGTCGAGTGAGGCACAATAACCATAAATGATATAATGACATGGCAAAACGGCGTTTGCCGGATCAGCTAGTATGTAATATTTTGAGTTAACACTCGATAGTAGAAAGCGATACATGGCGAAAGCCTTAATCGTCTGAATATTATAATTCACTGAAAAAAATGATCTTAGGTCGTAGGCATTGAATAAAGCAATGATTGATGGGCTAGGAACAATATTTTAGTACTGACCCAAAACAAATATTTTATTCAATAAACTTCGAACAAAATAAACCATATAAGAACAAACAATATATTCACCAAATCTAAATTGCTAACAAAACTGTTGGATTTGCGAAAAATCTACAAATAAAGATTCACCTATAATACGACACGATAAAAACCATTTGAAACAGGCCAAAAACGTTGACATTTGTTTCCCTGGACCTTTTTGTCACGGTGAGCGTTCCCTCGCATTAATCAGGCCAGCGACACCTGTGAGTAATTGTCGCCTGCCTACCTAAACCCCCAGACCCCTGTTTCTCTAACCCCTAAATCGCCTCATAACCCCTTATCGAGTGAAGATGTCGAGGGTTTTAGTTGATAGAATAAATGATCTGTCATCTTGCTTTTTAAGGCCCCTTTTTACATGTTCTCGACTCCTATACAGTTTCAACAGTGGTTCAACACCTCTGAAAATATAAGTTTTTTTTTAATGTAACTAGCAAACTCGGCGAACTCCGTTTCGCCACCAGATGGCTTGGTTTTATGTAACATTTCGTTTGGTGATCCCGCTTTTCTGTTGAAATTTTTCCTGAAATTTGCTATAAACCTCACGGAGCTCAAGGCCTTTCCAACGAATGCAAAACCGTGGAAATCGGTTCGTGCGTTCTGGAGTTATAGCGTCAGGAAGGAAAACCCGACTTATTTTTATATAGTAGATAGGAGGCAAACGGGCAGGAGGCTCACCTGATGTTAAGTGATACCGCTGCCCATGGACACTCACAATGCCAGAAGCCTCGCAAGTGCGTTGCCGGCCTTTCATTTTATTGATTTAATAAAGGTTGAAGATAGTATAGATTTTAATGAGTGTATTAATAAGGACACACACTACGAACCTATAACCTGAATATAGTTTAATCCAGCCTATTCGAATGTTACAAACTTAACACTAAAAATTATTTGTAAAATCTCACAGATAGAGATTCCAGTTACTGTTGTTTGAAATGTATGAGAGACTGCACAAATCAGTGCACTGTAGCCTACGATTGCTACTCGTCAGCAAATAAAGCTATAAAAACTATACTCGTCAGTGTAACCGCGTTGTCATAGTATTTTTTGGCCGTTGATTGTCTGGCTTTCAGGTGTCGGAAATCGGTATTTTTATAGTGTCATCCCAGTGTTGTACACAGGGAATAACGCTTTTGTATCTAAGGTAATCGCTGACAATTTATTTTAAGCGTTTTTATTGTTGCTGAAGCAGACAATTTAAACTGATCTACCAAATCAAACTGTAACTTATATGTACTGTACATACAGTGTTTCACAGGGTTTGTGGATTATATATATTTTTTTTATGAAGTAGGAGGCAAACGGGCTGGAGGCTCACCTGATGTTAAGTGATACCGCCGTCCATGGACACTCACAATGCCAGAAGGCTCGCAAGTGCGTTGCCGGCCTTTCAAGATTGGTACGCTCTTTTCTTGAAGGACCCTAAGTCATAATGGTTCGGAAATACTTCAGTGGGCAGCTGGTTCCACATAGTGATGGTGCGCGGCAAAAACTGCCTTAGAAAACGCTCAGTTGTGGAACGACGGACGTCGAGGTGATACGGATGGTATTTTGTATTTTGCCTTGACGTCCGATAATGAAACTCAGCTGCAGGAATTAATCCGAACAACTCCTCTGAACACTCTCCATGGTAAATGCGGTAGAAGATGCAGAGGGACCCCACATCTCACATTTCTATTGAAGAAACCTGCCTAATAAATATGTTGATATAAAAAGGGTGTTATCTAACAAACTTTGTCGTCTTCAAAGAAATCTTTAAAACCCGGTGATTTTACTGAAATGCAATTCAATAGCGGCGATCAGTAAAAATATTTTATTAAAAATTCTAAAAAAATGTTATTTTCACAGCTATCTAGTCACGAAGTGCCAATTTCCACTTGTTGCGAATTAACCGTGTTCACTCTATAACGTAAATCTTTTATACTTTATCGTTTCAATATTCACGCATATTTTCATTTTTAACAATATGTATTTGGCACTGTGTATGAGAGGATTTACAGCTTTGATTTTTTTGTCAAAACTTGGCTCTTGACTACGTTTCTGTTTCCGCGTTATTTACTCACGATTTGTAAACATCAATAATTTCTGTTGGTTTTCATACTTTTGACACTCGGCGATTTTTATTGAATACTAAATATTTCTCATACTCCAGTTGGTATTATTTGAAATATATATTACAAAAGGCTTAAAGGCCTAAATTAGCTATTTAACTATAATATGCCCTAATTACTCTTGAGAATTTTAAAAATTACATGAAACATACGTTATAATACTAAACTATAACTGTAACTTAGGATTGTATTATTTATATATCCGAACATACAATTGTTTAGATGGCGTAGTCTTGCTCTTTCGTGAATTTTGTAAACGTTGTTGACATTCATAAGCATGCTCTAAGAAGCATCTAAATTGAATAAACGTATTTTGATTTTGATTGATTTTGATTTTTAAACAAACTATTTTTATATGGAACAATTTATCAGCGTTAATTAATGTAGGTTAATAGCTGGAGGAAGCGCGTTGGGACTCGGGATCCGGTCCCCATTTCTGACAAATGGCGAATCATAACTCGTTCATTCGTTCACTAATAAAACGCATAATATTGTGGGCCTTATCGTAAATTTATGGATTCCTTTATGTCTTTGAATGTAGTCAATATCTACCTGGCTAATATCCTTTAAAATGATATCTTATGAACTATATTTTATGCAGTTAATATATTATATCGATAGTTAAAATATTTGATTACGATTAAGTAATATCCAAAAAAGCTATATTATTGATTCTAGACAATGACTGATTTGAGTTTTCATTCCTTCTGCAATATAAAAATTGAAAACCAGCTCTGAAAGGAAAATAGTGTTAAAACATTATGAATGAATTAATTTTAAGCTTGATTTGAAATAAAACAACAAAGCCAACAAAGATCGAACAAAGTATAAATTCAAAATATATAAATGGTTTTATGATAATGAACATTCTCAATGTTCAGAAAATATTAGATGCTGTTCGTTCCAAATTTAAGGAAATGCATCCGTTTTGCATATGATTTATACCAGAGCATCGCAATGTACATTAATAAATTAAATTTTAATTTTAAATGAACGAAATTTCAATAACGTATATGAGCTGACTAAGCTAAAGTCATAAATCAATTAGTTACTGTCCAAGATTTATAGAAAACAAACATTACTACTATTGAAATATGATATTTAATGTTGAGAATGGACAAGTATTTACTTTGGAAATAATTAAACATCCCAATATCGAGTGCTTTAGGATTATTTAAAAACCAGAAATCACTAAGTAAACCACTTTATATCTCTCAATTCTCAAACTGCTTTTAAAAATCAGCTGTTTTAAAATTAGAACGTAAAAGTGAAAACTTTCTTGACTCCTTTCCAGGGCACGTCTCACGAAAAATTTTGACAAATGAATTATTGTTTTAAGAAATCAAAGTCGAGATAAAACAGCAACTCCATCCAAGTGCTAGCTAGCAAAACGTTCACGTTCCCGCCGAAACACGAACGGAGGTCGCCATCTTGATAAGAACTCTAGAGTCTATGGACTCACGGGAAAACTGCTATAGTTCTACTGTCATTTAGCTTTTATAGTTTGAATTTAAACGTAGAATGCGAATTCAAGCGATACATACAAGATTTTTAAATAAAACCTTATAAAATATATAATTATATAATAAATAGGTTACTTTAACGAAAAAAATTCTAGATTGAGGTGTTTGCTTCGTGATATGCTTAATTCAATAATTGATTATATTTGGTAACAAAAAGTTTAATACTGTTTTAAACCAAATGGTATTTGTAGTAAAAAGAGAAATATATCGCCATGTCTGTAACAAGCCTTAGGGGCCGTCTCCACAAGCGAGAGAATCGCGACGAGTCCGCGTTTTTATCGTCGGGTAATCACCACGAACGAGCGATAATTCCGCCAGCGTATCGTCGCAATTCGTAACGGAATCACAGCGTATCCGCAACGACTCGTAACGGAATCGCCGCGTTACTTTGACGACACGTTGTGCTCTTATTTTGTTCAGTGTTCATTTAGAGTTCAGTGGTGCCAGACGAGACCGAAATAAGTAGTGTAGTAAACAATAAAATAATTATTTACTATGGATGTATTGTTTTTATTGATGTATGGTCACGCACGTCGCGCGCTCTCTGCGAGAGCGCCACGTTCCGTGGCGAGTGCGCGACGTGCGCGCCACCAGTAGCGATTGGCTCGCAGCGATGTAATGACGTTTTGCGCGCACTCAACCACCCGTCGCATCGCCGCGTTAAGATCGCCGTGTGGAGACACGTTCTATGAGATTGTATAGAAATGCGTGGCAGGACGATTGTATCGTCGCGATTCTCTCGCTTGTGGAGACGGCCCCTTAGATGCTTCGTATTTCCGCTGAGCTAAACAACTTGATACATGGCGCTTGTCATTTTGACTTTGTGTTACTTCCTGCACAATTATTTTACGGGGTCTTTTTGGACACCGTGATCAAGCGATAGTAAATCGATGAAAATACATTTTAGCTTTTAAAATATACTTTTAAAATTCTAAAACGCAGAAAGAATATGTTAGAACTTAAATATAAAATAACACTAGCTCAAAAAGTAGTAATTATTCTATAATAGTAGTGTATCTGTGGTGTGGTTAAATGTTCTCGTTGGGGCAATTTAATTTTTGCTAGCATAGCCGAAGGGGCAAGGGTTTGGTATATTTTAGCTTAGGTTTGATGTGTTAGAGGTATTTGTCTAGGAATCGTCTGGGAGGGTAATCGATTCGTTCTGATTATTACCGTCTGCTGATTTCAGTACTTGAAAGATAAATACTTCAACCGCTTTCTATACAAATAGAATTTCGTATTGAGTAATCATTATTTAGATATTAAATTAACTATTTGACTTATCTTTCAATATACAATAGTAAATGCATTCTATTCGCGCTATAGTTAAGATGAATAGCTACGATTTCTCATTTGACATACCTTACAATCAATGTAGAGGTTGCGTAAGTCAAAAATTATTAACAACTTATTTACTGTATTAGATATTATGGTTTTCACCCACATATCGTATCTAAGCCTCACAAGTAAATATATCCGTTCAAAATCCAATCACAAACTTTTATCCGAGTTTCAAACTTAGGCTACAAGATTGTAAACGTAGATATTTGTAAATAGTTCAGATACGTTCCTATTACAAATTCTTTTCAAGACTTTAACAACTTTCGCAACCAATATCTCTCATAGACAAAGCGACAGTGCACTTCCTCCCTGATATAAAAGTAATAAAACCAACTCTCGAATTCCACTTCAGAAAGCTTTGAATTCCCCGAAATTTTGAACGCTGACTTTCCCGGTGTCCCGAATTCCTGAAACGTGTGGTTACAGTGGCTGGCGACAGTCGCTTGTTTGTAGCGCATGAACGGTTTTAATTTTTTTATGAAAGGTTGAAGTGTTGTGTTCTAAACACGATTCTGCTTATTTTCTTCGTAGATATTTTGCGCAACGTTACTTATGTTATCTTTTGTCTTAAGCACTCACTAGGTACTTAAAATTACTTGAAGTTTACTCTTGAGTGTTTCTGAACATTATGATTTTTATTTACTTGTTCTTGAGTGCGCCTAATTTAGGCATTTGACTTTGAAAATTAACATTTTTATCTTATTTTATTCTATCATATTAAAAGATGTTTTTATCTGAATAGGAATCATCTTTCAAAAGGTTATATACATTTTTTAACATTATGATGGACTGCCAGTCACGATTTAAAGTAATATAAGTCATTTTTAGTACAGTGGTTAAATTAGCCTTTATTTTACGAAGGACACATATACTATATGTTATAGCTTCAACTATATAAGACAGAAAACATCATATAAAATGTATAATGTTTAGACAAATAGTCGATTGTGTATTGATATAGTGAGGTAAGGCCCATAGGGAAATGATCGGGGTAAGAGGTGATACAAATAAATATACTTGATATTCCCTCTACAGGTAACTCGTTGTTCCGGCCAAATCGTTCATTCAAATTGAAAATATCGCCATGAATGTTTATTTTAGGTACATCTCTTTGTTCATTGTTAATATAGTTGCTTTATTGTTTACATGTTACGTTCGAAAGGTTATTTAGTTTCTAAATATATACCAGATTTGAATTGGTGCGAGTAACCCATATTATATATATTAATGAGATTGAGAGAATGAGATTGTTATTTATATATATATACTTATTTATACAAATTAAGTAAATTCGAACACTGTACATAAATATAAATAGGCTTTTTTAATTAATAGGTCATTTTCGTATTCCTATTTTCATTTAACCCTCGGCCTTAATTAATAGAAAGAAATAGTAACATTAGGTTAGTACAATTCAAATCAAACGATTTATTAAAATGATGATAAGCTTAATAAAACAAATGGTGCAAATATTATGGTAACGCCCTTCATAGAAACTGAATCTCGTTAATTTTCCAGCATCTATTTATCACAATTATCTCATGGGATTCCCCATTCAAAGCAGATATCCACTTACCGAAACGTACACTTTATGAGGGTAATAAAGCATAAATTGTGTCCACCTTTGTTTACATAAGTAATTTACGAAGGTATAATATTGTCGATGTCACGATTCCCCGAGGGAGCGCACCGCCTGTAGGCTCGGCTTGTAATAGATAATACACGTGTGTGTAAAGTACATTACATTGGGGTTCTAGAATCTTTATTTCTGCTCTCATTTTAAAAAAATTACACAGACATATAATTAATAATACAAAACACATAAATCTATATTCTATAGTCATAAAGGACGCCAAATTTGTCTTAAAAGTACCAACTGGCACTTTGATTGATATATTTTAAAAAGGGTAGATCAATAAGTAGAAGTCATATTCATAATAAATAATTAATATAAAATCAAAACTACGTTACCGGTTTACTATCTCTTGGTATTATAAAGTTTGTCGGTAATGAACCGTTTATAACTACACAATAGGAAGGGTTAGGGATTGATTTTCCATAATATTTATTGTAAAACTAAGCCAATTATAATATTTCAAATCAAATTATCTAATATATAAAATTCTTCTGTCACGGGGTGCGTAATCGAACTCCTCCGAAACGGCTCGACCGATTCTCATGAAATTTTGTGTGCTTATTGGGTATGCATGTTAGGGGTAGTCCACCCCTAAATTTAATTTTTTATTTTTTAGACAAAATTTTTAATTTCAATTTTTTTATGATACAGCAATAAAAAATACATACAACCCCTAACTTTCACCCCTCTACGATCAACCCCTATTTTTTTATTATAAATGATATACATGGCGAAACGACGTTTGCTGGATCAGCTAGTGATATTATACAATTTTGTATCTAATGTTATTGGTGTAAATGAAAGTAGATTTTCTTTTTTAATTGTAAGTGACAATTAAACCTAAATAAAGAAAAAGATAATTAAAATTGCCTTTGGAGAATTCAAAGTAAATAGTGCCTATATGGCAATGCTTTCTTTAAATTCTATGTAGACTTAGTAGTAAATTAGTTTTAGTAATTTCGTATCAGAAACTTTACACTAATAGCGCATATAAAAATAAGTTCCAAAGTAAAATTGGATGGTAATATTCAGCATTGTTGATTGTAAATTGCGTTTAAAAATACTTCATAATACATTTTCATTTCATCAAAAATTCGTTGAAAAAGAATTTTTATTCTTACCCATTGATAGCAATATAAAAAGTTCTAAAGGTTGCCAGTGTGAAAAATTACAACTGTTCCAATTGTCGGCAATTTAGGCTTTTCCGTTCAATCGTAATCCATTTCATTATCTGTGGCCTTCGATCGCTGACATCAAAGTAACAAAAGATGAGTGAAAGATCTCGCCATTACGCAAATTAATTATGTGTTGGTGTTGCCATACACATTCATGGTAAATTATAGTCATGTCTTACAATACTTTATGTATCTACGGATATTTGGGGCCTAGCAATTTAAGGTTTATATCATTAATTTAATTGCATAGATGTCGTCTCGATTATTCTTTAGATAGTATAGAATTATCATAGCATTTTCTACTCTCATGACTAAATATGCATATGCCACCTTTTAATCAAATTAGATCAATATCAGTGCTGGAATTGCAAAGGTAAAAAATCAGCGCAATGTCCACGAAAGTTGAATTATTTTGCTAGTAGTAATTTTCCCGTTTTTAATATATTTTCTGTTCTTTCTTTATCCTATTATATTCTACGCAAAGAATATTCCTTAGTATTTAGTATTGCGACGTTACTCTATACCTAAAACAGCGAATAAATAATCCAATACAAATAGAATAACGATTTTCCAATTAAGCGTTTGTAATGAAAACAATTTTCAGCGGTGGCCATTACGCGGTGTATCTCAATTATTTTGCCCTTCATGCGGAATGCTTGCCAAATCTACTTTCAGGACACACTTTGCCGAGCTTTGTTCGTATTGTGCTTAATTTTCATACTAAAATATCCATAAAAGTATTTTCATTAATGTAAAATTTCATAGTAATTATACGTTCAAAGAATAAATACAAAATTATTAATTCCCTTTATTGAGTCGTTTTTTTTTAAAAAGAACATTCATAATATAAAAACGAAATATACCTCGTTTTTCATTTGGTTTTGATTTGTGGGAATTTAGACCATAGAAGATTTATAATTGAGAGTTTGAGCATTGATATTGAATAAATACATAATATCTTCATTAAATTAGTTTTAAGGTTAAGTCTTTCTGAGACTTATTATGGACTGAAAGTACTTTTTAAGTTATACAGCTCTAATTATCAAATAGTCAGGATTCCATTTAAGGGCTAAGCTGGAAACAAAGTTTATAATTAACGTATTTATCTAATAACATCATCGCGTAAACGTAATACGTATATACTTTATGTACGAAAATATCACCTTAATCAAAATAAATATCAGTGATTTAAGTTTTGGTCTTTCAGCGTTACCAGTCCCAGTTCAGTAATTTAATAGATTACACTTCGTAGCAGTCTCCCGACCGTAGCGCTACGAGGCCGGAGCTACGACTAGACTGTTACGAACACTGAACACATTGCTACAATTTTTTTTTACCTAATTCGTTTTGTTTTGTCACGTAAAAATGATATAAATCTCACACTAAGTGTTTTATATACACAATATCGTCAATATTCTGTTCAATATAATCCAAGTTGATGTCCCAATAAAACCATTACCGAAACAATATTTCCGCCAGAACATAACCCCAAATTGTGCCAACCGAAAGTCAATGACATTTCTCACGAAAATAGCCAATTTCCAGTCAGCTTCTGGCACTAAACTAACAATTCTCAATATCCAGTCATACAGGCCTTTCGAACGGTCTAACTAATACGGGGTTCGCACGTACGCCGCAACACGTACAGACAACAAAACATTGTTATCTAATATGCATTTTATTGTCGTGCGGTAGGCGCGATGCCGCGTGGCGTGTACGGGTAGCGAATAGTTTCCGAATTTGGCTCTTTTTGAGTTGCTTTTAACTTGTAGGCAATCCGAATGAGCTTTTCATACTGCCACAATTGTTACATATGAAGCGGCCCGAGCATATTTCGCCTCTTTTTGCTATGGATGTCACTTGTTTTGATCACTGGTCAGATCTATGAATCTATATATAATATATATCTACTTATTAACAAACATTAATACCATTTAACTTGTAAATATTTCTGCTGCATACAATATTTGTCCTGCGAAGTTGTTCCAACACATTGTTGCGACGTACGTGGTAAAACTGAAACAAACTTGAGCAATTTTGATAACTATTGTTAATGCAAGTAATTCTGTATTCAGAATTGCAGCGATTCAGATATTCCCGACAGAGCACGAGAGAAGCACATGTCACCAATGACCGTGTCATTTTATGAAAATGTAAAGGCACTTTATAATATTATCAATATGGGAAGTAACGAAACTGCTTCGCTTCGTATTTTGTAATTAAAGTACTAGCCAAACGAGCAAACTCTCCTGCATTATGTGTTAACGTTAAGTCATTCCGCCGTATATTTGATTGCAAATATCACTCCTTTATTCTCAAATGATAAATATATTTTTATTGCTTAATACATCTTATAAATATTTATTTACAATACACAAATATACAGTAGTTAACATTTTGTTAACATACATAGTAATAATAATAACTAACAATTTATAAATAGAAAATTAAAACATATATAAAAAGTTTGATCCCTGTGGTAGAGAACCTTTAATGCTCTGGCAGCATTTCCTCGCTATATTACAATACTTATTCGTTGAGCGATGAAAGCACCAGCTCTTGGGTCTCCGATGCAATCTACCAGGCGACAACTTAAATGTTTAATTAGCCCCTGTGCACTTGAACCCCACGGCCCAAGAGTGTCTACTCCAAAGGGAACAAAAACAAAGTTGGAAGAAATACTCTTATATTTGAGCCGTTTATTATTTCCTACCTGCTCTGCGGTCATTATCCACACAAGTAGAATCCCATACCAATGTCCGCCCCATCCGCCAAGGGATCAGTGACATCCCATCCAGCAAATTGCCATCTTGATCGCATGTTGGCTCCAAAATGGATTGAACATTGACAGAGGCAAGAGAGCGGCGTATGATGTGGCCATGGTCTCTAAGACTACTTACTACAAAGGCACTGGGACACTTATGGGGAGTACAAAGTTGACGTTAGAAAGCTAGAAAGTTGACAGAGATAGAGTTGAAAATATTTCAAAACGAACGTTTAAAAGAGATTCTTAACAACCAACAGCGACGTACATAAGTTAAGTTGGGAATAAAAAGCCAGAATTTTAATATGAACAGTGCTGAGTAGGCGGTAATATCCAGAAGACGGAGAGAAACATCGTTAAATTTGGGTATTGGTGAAATAATGTATTTTTTAAAGCTTCTTTGAAAATCAAAGGATTTTTTTTATTATTTCGTCTATGTCCAAATTCTTACCATACAGATATTTCACATTTATCAAAGTTAGTCTAACTTTTTTGAATTAAAATTTGATATTATTTTAGATAGATTTGAAAGTACAACATATGCGTTACCCAGAGTACCACTATCAAGATACCAGACGTTATTTTCCTTTGTTCTTACTTCTGGACCTTACTTTAAAGATTATATCTGAGTGTTTTTAGTAAAATCGACTATTAGTTGTTATACCATTATTAGGGCATATATTTCAGCACACACTTTAAATTTATTTAAACGTAAAATTTAGCATATTTCAGCGTTTTTTGATACGAGAGAAATCGGGTCAATTTCCAACTAAGCTATTTCAAATGGTGCCATTCAATCTGGCTTTCTGACTCGGTAACCTCAAAAGGGTTGTTTTAATGCGCTAAGTCAAACGTGGCGATAACGTGTATGCGTTCTCAAGTGGTGGATTGAAAGCCATGCTAGCTACCGGCTAAATAATTGTGAATTCGTGTAAAAGTAGGTATGCTGGTATAAATCTATAAAGGATTTTATATCCGGGTCAATTGACTTGTTTAGTTTATATTGAACTAGGTTGGGTTGGTTTGTTGTTAGCCCTCTAAAACTACACGTTGCTGATTAGAAGGTATTATAGTAGTATAATATCTTCTATAGTACAGTAGTATATTTAATTTTTTGTTTAAGTAAACGTATTGAATAGTTTTTATTTGTTTGTTTCCTTTTGTAAATTTTTGAACCTTTTTGTAGTTAAATGTATTATTATGTATCTGGCTATATTTTCTGTGTTACTGTTTGTTAATATATATAATTTATGTTTGCTGTAGGATTACGACATAAATAAATAAAGATTAAAACGTACGTTTGAGAAGTTCATATGATCCATATAGTAAAGTAAATATATAAGGAAGAACTAACAAATACACACTGTATATAGTCATTATAGTTTGATAAATGCAAGGTTTATGCGTGATCTGCGCACAAATAATTTATATTCCTTTTTATATAAAACGTAACTACAAATATAAAGCGGTAACAAGAAAGAACGAGACAAAGAGGTAATATATAAACGATATAGATTATATAAGAAACAAGTTGAATTCGAAATTACTAAAGGCTCAAAGACGATTGAAGCTGAATGCTTGAAGACAGATTTGTTGCGACAAATAGACGGAATTTAAAATGCAATTACTGTACTCAAGTAGATTTTAATATATACTGTCTTAGATCTCTTGGGATTCTATTTATAAAATTAAAACGTGCATGTTTACCTAAGTGACTGGATAAAAAGTTTACAATATATTTTTATTATCTCCATATTAAAAGAAACCTATTTTATTTAACATATGACATGAATGAGGAGGTGATCAAATTGACGTGTAACTTTTTTTTAACGTGTACTTTCGTTATGATACGCACCGCCTTCGTTAGCTGAATTTAATTACGTTTACGGTGTCAAATAATTCAGCTCAGCAGCATTTCCTTGGAATAAGGCTGTCAGCCTTATGGGATCTTCATATCATTGAAATAAAATTAACCTAATTACTAATTGATTTGATTCAAATACAAAAAATATAGGGTAATTCCGGGGGAGATGGCTCTAGTAACTATAAAACTGTATTATGAAGGAATTATGATGAATAAAACAGTGAATTCGTATAGAACATAAACTTTATTTATTATTCTTATCAAATATTAACGATACATCACTTTAGACAACGCTAACAATATAATTTTAAACTTTAAAAAAAAACTAGGACTGGCCATCTCTCACCGAGTGCCCGGGGGAGATGGCCATAGTGTTCGGGGCGAGATGGCCAGTACTTTTTTTACCTTTCCCGTTACCCTTGAGATCTTTTAACTCCTTTGTTTTCTTATTGCCGCAGTGAGAACACATGTCATCAAACTCGGTGCAATTTTCGTGCACCCAGAGCATACAAATTGCATTGAATCCAATCTTCAAATCTTCATTCTAGAAATATATCAGAGGTTATATAGGCGGATTTTTGTGACATATAAACCACTGAACCTGGAGGCAGCCCATCTCTTCTTTCATCTATTTTATTAAGTATTAAAAATAAATTTAAATTTGGGCATACAATTTTATGGCTATCTCTCCCGAAAATACTATGGCCATCTATCCCTATTGACCGGGTGAGATGGCCACAGGCCGTAATAAAAGCAACATCTCAATTATGGAGTTAATTTTGTGGCTAGAACACGAGAAAGTTCTTTACTTCACGCAGATTTCACGAAAACGTACAAAACTGTCCAAACTTTTTTTTTACCACTTAATGTGTCAACCCCTTAGTTTAGATTTAACGTGTTAATGAAAAACAAAGTCAAATTACTTACTTTTTCCTATTTATTTTGCAAAACAATTCACTGTCACTTGTTGCCGGTGCCGACATGAATGAAAATAAATAAAAAGTATTGACATCTATGAATTAATACTCGAACTTTTTTCTATTGGCCATCTCTCCCGTACGGCCATCTCCCCCGGAATTACAATATATCTACTTTTAGTCAATTTGCAAAATATTTTTTTTGTGAAGGCAGCCCAATCCAGTCTTAAGCATTATTTATTTTTCAGATCGTGACCCTTACTGGTTAAAAGTAATGTGGTGCGTGGGGTAAACACAAGTATTACATCCCTCATCCACGGTGGCGGGGTATACGCGTCATGCTGTGTACGCGGGCAGCGCAAGCACCTACCATGCGCGCTCGCCCGCTGTACCCCTCAATGCGAGTAAGTATTATAACAATCTTATACGTACCAACTATTACTATTAAACACTAATTATTTTTAAAAGCAATGAAGACAGATGAAGTTTATAGGTAACGGCAAGTCTTTATTTCTTCTTAAAATAATCCTTAATACCAGTAGTTAGTACTACAATATTTGATTTCTAAAGGAGGAGTAGACTGTCGGACGGACGTTCATATAAAAATATATCAAAAATGTAGTAAAACAATACTTTACAAACTAAATTTACTATTACTATTACAGTTATCGGTTTTATAATGAACAGAAGTTGTAAACAAATATAAATAGCTATATTATTTGCCGATAATGTTGTTATGGGACTAATTAACTCGTCCATTAATTACCAAATAACTTGTTATAGCAATAATCATAATAGACAATTGACCGTTCGAAGCTTTGTTCTAATGTATTGGCTAATGTTGTGTAGCGACAGCAAATATGTTTCATATAGATTTATAACTCAAACACGAGTATTTTGTCGCTTAACTATTTAAAAAAAATTGTGTTTATAAAAAGACCACACCCAAACCAAAACGTAGTTTTATTTTTAGCTTAAAAAATAAGATTAAAGTTTCACGAATAAATTTTTCTATAAAAATATTATAATTTAGTAGAATGTAGATTTTTAGAAAGTATATTAGTGATTTTAATAGAATTCAATGTATTGAATTAATTACTATGCAGGAAGGACTTCAAAAGGTGACTTATGCATATGTTGACGGTACATTGTGGACTAATCTGTCAGTTCACACGTCACTTCTATGAAAGTGAATGACCCATATAGCGTTTGATTTGAAATGCCATAAATAGAATATTAATGTTTCATCCACCGTTGATTTATTGTTTTGCGCGAAGGCGATGTTTGCTCGCTGAATCAATTTCTGTGGTTTTGTTGTATGAATGACTATCAGTTATTTCATCTCGTGTGCTTGTGTGTGAGTCGTTAGGTTTTGTTATACGCAGCACCTACAGTATTTACATGGTTTATATAAATAGCCTGTATAATGGATTACATTAAGTGTGTGTATTTAGTATGTGTGTGTGTGTGTGTTATATCTAATGTGAGTACACGACCTCCGCGGAGTGAAGGCCTCCGCCGAATTCTTCCATTTGTTTCTTCGCATCCGGATATTTAAAGGAAACAATCAAAAATTATAAATCAATCCAATTCAATTGGGCGGGGTGAAAATGTTGTAAATATATTCAAGTTTAAAATATAAACTTTAATTCGAAAATTACATTATTTACTTAACATATTATCGTCGTTTTAAGTTGCAAGTCTTAAAATATTTACAGAGAAATATGTCTAATTATATTCCTCAAATAATTCGACTCACCTCACTTACCTACTTATTATTTATTACCTTGACAGGTGCACAAATAATTCTAAAGCCTCAAAGATTATAATTTTTACTACGATATTGATACCAATAGAGTTCTATTGGTCGCCATTAATCTAACCAAGACCTACAGAGACTCTAGTATGCAATATTACATTCCCTTAACACTATTGCACACTTGAACAGACGTTAAATTGTACGGAATATTCCGAATTCTCTGAATAATCGTTCATGGCATACGATATTTATTATTGCGTTTTGGGTGTAATTACAGATCTAAGATAGTGTTAGTTTTAGTCAATTTCTATTGTTGTTTTTGATTCAAAAGTCACCAACCAGCTTGCCTGTTGGTAACCGGAAAATAAATATTCATCATAATCAAACAGTCTATATTAAAAAAATATACCTGAACCCAGTTTCAAAGGTCAAAATTAAATGTATTTTTTACACTTATATTATACATAAACGAATAACACAATTCGTCTCACTTAGGTTGACTAAGATAAGGTTCTATATGATTTAAATGAAAAATTAATTTTAAACTTTAATAAGTAACTTTTTCATACAAACTCGTTCACATTATGTATTTTTGTCTGTATGTTTGACATAGTAATCGCGAAAGTACGAATAAGCTATTTTTCAATAGACTTTTATCAAATTAGTTTGTAGAAAACTAATTTTAATCAAGTTTATTAGTTTGTGATCACGTTTAGCATGTATTTGCATATTCCGAAATTTTCCTAACCTAATATAAAGTTATTACACTATACAGTAATTAATTTTCCTATACAAGGGAATATGTCAGGTGTATCTTTGGAAGGTAATATTATAATGCGGGTTCTATACTACCTTTATTATTCTAAAGTGACTGGTAAACTATAACAAACGTTTTCTGAAGTCCCTCAACCCCTCATGTTTTTTCTTTTAAGACACGTAAGTTAACCTACGTTAGGTAGGTATCGTTATACCTATGAACGCTAAATTATTGCTGGTCCTGGAAACATCCCAGAACCTTCTCTCTATCCACCTTAACCACTAAGCCACCTATAAGTGAACAACAATAATGTCTTTCTGTCCTGATAAGGATTATAAATAGAATTTGATTTTGATCATTTAATTACATTTTCAAGGCACATTAAGTTTTATTAATTCTATTTAGTCAGGGATTTTAGTAAAAGGTTACTAACGAGTGTGGAACAAAAATCTAGCCATGTCTATTAATCAATTAAACTAATGAAATATATACAATTTAGTTTTTACTCTGTGGCATAAAAACAAATTAGTACACGAGTTATACCAATAGTAATTTAAGGAATCTTCGAGAATTCAATAATACTTATGTTTAACTTAAACAACCCCTGTTTATTCTTTCAGCTGAAATCAACATCATCTTGATTTCCTTGCTGAAAATGGAATTCAACTCTAACGTGTTGGAAGAGAGTTCAATATTGATTGATGTCTCGTTCTTCTCGAATCGAAAATATTCAAATAATATTATTCTTGTCTTTTCTTGCAAGGCACGTTTCGATTCGTTATTGTTTCTATGGAAATTGAACTTTAATACAATAGTGTTAAGTGCAAATTGAATTGCCTTGGAATACACAGTTTATTGACCTATTGTTGAGATGATAGATTGAGTTGCAATACTTTTAGGTACTACTATTTTGTATGTTTATAAGCAACGAAAAGCAAGGAGGAACGTATATTCAATAGCGGATTCAATTCAAATACATTTGGCTTATTTATAAAAAGACGGGGACTTCCCCGAAAATTGGGGCTAAATATATTAGTTCATATTTAAATGTTATTACTGTATAGCAGTTAAAAACATAGGGTAATAGGACCGTTTTTAGAAAGAGGGAGCTGTGTTGTGGCTTGATTATGTGTCTCTTTTCTAAGGTCGTAGGTAACCTCGCCTAATAAATTTTACTGTGAGCATGTAACACTCACACGTTAGGAAACCGGCATACCTTAAACCCGACGTCAACTCGTACTTGCCTATTAGTAAAAACAAATCATACAGAAATATAAGGCCATAACCAGGGGTTTTAGCGCCGCTGGTCTTTTGAAAGAGCAATATTTAAAACTAGCTGGCCTGGCGAACATCGTGCTGCCTAACAGTCGTTTCTTTATTTTTTTTAATACTTATTCTGCTATTCGGGACACCGATCTAGCTAGTAAGATAAAAAAATAAGTTGATAAGACAACAAATACATTATGTCAAAAAATAAAAAATTACCTTCCCGGAACCCCTCCACTAACACTTGAACTTTATGCTATGGTATTAAAGTTCAAATTGATTTTTAAGTATTATTACGAATATTTTGTATGGGAATATAGAAAAGTGTTGTTTTTAGACTTTTTCACTCATTTTTTTTAAATTTTTTATCCGTAAGAACCATCCTCGTACTTCAATGAATATTATAAAAAAAATCAGACAAATCGGTCAAGCCGTTTTCATGTTATGTCGTGACAACGGAAAACGGGTTTCATTTTTATATATATAGATTATACTAGAGACACGTATGTCCCATCATAAAGAGTAAGTGTCATTTACACATTTCTCTTTAACTTTGTCTGAAGGGGCGAAATGGCCTTGACCCTATTGCAATGGAATTTTTGTGAAACTGATTCTTTATGGAACTTATCATGGAACACTTATCTACATGGAAAATTGCACCCATCATTAAGTGGTAAATTTTGTGTTTGTAGAATAATTTAGACTTCAATGTTTAGAATTAAAGATTTCAAAAATTATTTCATAATTACTGTGCTACAGTATTCCTGTGTTATAAATTGTATTGGATTACAGCGAACCTGTATTTATTTAAAAAAAAATCTTTTGTTTCTTGTTTTTCCGGTAAAAATAAACTCGTTAAAGGTACGAGAAAATAGTCAGACATTCATCTTATTTCCTTGATATATTTAAAAATCTACAAGCCAATAGAAATGTAAACTTTATAAAATGTTCGACACTTACATTTGGGAAGGCACAAATCTTCGCTAGAAATCAGGCAACCTTAAATAAAATTATTATGAAGGCGTTTCAAGTATTTAAATTCACTCGTAATATTTCCCTCAATAGGGTTAACACGTCCAAAAGGTCGTTAGTCCCGTGCACCGGGCCGGAATAATTGAATTACACACGGCTATACCGCCGGTGTGACGGTTATGTAACGATGCAAGCCAATCCCGCCCTTATGTGTAAAAAGTGAAAATAATACCTTCCCATTAACTTATCTCTACAGTCAGCAACGTGAGTTCCATTTATAGTCGCTTTGATTAAGTTATGATTTTATAGGAAATGTACGATTTTAGATTATTTAGGTCGCTTTTGAGCTTACTTAAAAGGTTACCTAATTTGGTCCAGTTTGTGTAATAATAATTGTAATAGACAATTTTACTTAAATATCTGTCACTGTAATAAGTTGAAATCAATACACGGAAAGTTTGAATATTATTAATTGAAATAAGTTTTAATGCGATTGGTAAGTTTATTTGCGGAAAAGGAGTGACGTAGCAATACTCAAATGTTGCATAATGAATTACCTTGAAACATTAGGTGTTGGAAACTGTCTAGATTGAGATCAAACTTAGTTCTGTCTAAAAGCGCCCGTAATTAATATTCGCTAAGTAATTGTGGGGTAAACTGACTAATTAACTGTGTTGCAATTACGATAAGTTATTAGTATAACTGTAGTGTATAAGACTCTAATTATGGCTGTCATTACAATCAGTAAAGGGGACACAGAAGAATTAAAACTCAAGATAATGAGGTATAAAATCTGAAAAAGAAATTTGATTTCATTCCTTTTTATATATTAATAAAAAAGAATCGCCGTCATGAACGCATACCATTGGTTATATTTCCTTTAAAGAACAAAGTTGATATAAGTTAAAAAAAAACAGACTATAAATTCCAGACTTTTTGAATAAGACAATATTTTGAGATAACTTTAACTTATTGACATATATGGAGAGTCCTTTGTATTGAGGAACACTATAAGCTATACACCATGCACTAGGAATTGAGTCGTAAGTCTTCTGTGGTCACTATGTTAATACATTACTAAGATTTGGGCATAGACCTTAATATGAAGCAAAAATACATAAATATAAATTGATTAAAAATTTAAGTAATAATGAAACAATTTACCTAACAACTAGTTATAGACATATGTTTTCTAACAATTGTCTTATGTCAACATTTACTTTAAAAATATGATATTTAAATTAAAGCATAAAATGTATCGAGAATTTCAACACGAACACAGTCATCGTTCTAACACCCTTGCAGTGTTACAAATGATATATGTGTGCACGGTAACATACATAATATTATGCTAAGTGACACTGATATCAACTGGACATGAACGTTTCCATATTTAAATTATTTTCTAATGTATTATATTTTGTCGAAGAAGGAGTCTTTGAAGAAATTAAAGACTGGGCAAAGTGGATCAGAAGGGGCTTCTTCACCAATTGAATGTCGAGGTTTTCTAACTTGACATAGGGTTAGTGCGAAGATATGAGGCTATATTAGCTGACCCGGCGAACTTCGTACCGCCTAACAATGAATATCGTATTACAGATTAGCCGAATTAAATTTATGATTTTATGAAAGTAATACAATTAATAATATATAAATATTAAGTTAACTACTTCATTAAGATCATAACTCAAGAATACATAAAAATTGTTGTAAATTTAAGCTAGTTTACACAAAATCAATTTTTGACAACCAATATGTATATGTCAATCCTTTTCCATTACTAACATTTGTCTACATTTTAAAAATCTCAAATATGCCATTATATGAATATTGTGGACATATCAATTCGATTCGATAGGTTCCTTTATTACGTAACTTTAATTTGAGCAGAGAATTCACCGTAGCGACCAAATGAAACATGGGATAAACATTAAATGTTTGATGGTTACGAAACCCATGAAAATTTTGTATTGGTTTTTTTTTTCAATGTTGAGGAAGGAGACAAATACAACAAATCAAAAGCTATGAAAAGCCGTCCTACCCAACAAACTGAAGTTTGTAGTAATCTATAGAACTTAGAATAATGTTAGAATTATTGAATTTTAATTTATAGGAAGCCACATTCCATATTTCCAATAGGGAATCCATATTTGAATGCTTTAATGTCGATGAAAACTTTATTCAAAATTTTCAGCAACTTCTAAAATTGTCAATTCTATTGTGACCACTGGATTGGAAAATGTATTTGATCGAAGAGTAAATATTGCTATAAGGTAATACTTATATTTTTTTAAATAAAAATTAAAATGTCTCGTTTTACTATATTTAAACTATTATCGTTTTCGTAAAGCCAATACAAGAATTTAACATTATGTTTTTTGCTTTTCAGTTGATAATTGTGATTAATAATTTGCGCCTAACTATTAAATATGAGCTATTTTTTATTTTGAACGATACTTATAAAGATCATTCAATGTCTAAGTTTATCAGAATCTTTATTAAGTATACCTTAATAAAGATTCTGATAAATTTGAAACTTCTGAATGAAGTTGAAACACAGAAGAAGTACTGAAGTAAATGTTAAAAATACATAGATCTTTGGAATAAAGAAAATAGGTACTAAATAGCGTGTATAATATTTGTGTTATAAATTGAATACTGTTAAACTTAACGTGAGATAACTGAAATCACCTTAACTTTAACAGAATTTTTCTAAGTGTTCTTCGACATGTCAGTTGTTTGTACCTATTGTCTATGGATATAGCAAAATAGGTATCTATAATTTTCGTTTTCCTACATTATTTTATGAGGCAAAACGTTGTCTGGTCACTATTTCGAACATTTCAAGAGCCTATACATTAAGCAAGATTGTTTTGTTATAATATTTAATTCTCTTTTTTAGTTAAGATACAATGTACATTGATTTTATAACTGCCTAGGTTTGATGGTCAATTAAAATCGTCGTTCTCTTGTTCTTACTGTATACAATGTGCCTCCGCACTTTTTAACTCTACGATTTAGGATCTTCCTGCTAAAAATATCTTTAAAAGCTACAAAGGTTGAACGTTTTATTTTAGATAGATTAGACATGATTGATGAGTTGAACCACGTGCTTGTGATGCGTCGCTGCGCCTAACATTTAGATTCTAGACAGATTTTTGCTTGAATATCTTCTTATTTTTGAAAGAGAGAAAAACAACCGATAAATTTTCAAGCATTCTAACTTCATTGGCTTTACTTCTTTGTACTTGTATGTTCCATTCCTATGCCATTTTTGAACTTAATACTCGTATTATTGGATTCTGTACTCCGTAATGTTTTTGAATAGGGTATCGGGAAGAGGTTTACATCATGCTAGATTACATACATGCTAGTTCGTATTTATGCTGCCTGCCTTTAAACCCAATTTCTAACTTATAAATGTTTTAAGGGAGCCTTGAGCTAGGCACGTCTAGCCAAAAAGATAAAATAAAAATTAACCGGATATTCTCAAAACAAATTGTGCTTAAGCATCCCACTAACTTTAGCTATAATGGGCCCATTTCTGAAGTCGGGCCAGGCAACTTATTGTTATGATAATAAAACCTCTATAAATCTACGTTTATCGGTTGTACCGCCCCTTAATATCAGATACGTTCCCTATTCAATGATATATTGACTATTTTTACCCTGTATTTAAGGACAATATAAGGTAATGTCACCTACATTTAGAAAAGTTTTCAAGATCCACATTTCCCAATGTGCGTAATTTTTGGCAAAAATTACAACAGAAAGAAAACACTGGCGCACTGAATACTGTTATCTTCAGCTCTCTGCATCTCTTTTGTGATCATTTATTTTTCTTAATAGTTAAATAGTCGTCTTACGTCTTGACACACGCTGTTGACTTTGGGTTTTAGGGCATGCCGGTTTCCCCATGACGTTTTCCTTCATGTTAATTGCGTACATAGAAAGAAAAGTCCATTAGTGTACAGCTGTGATTCGAACGATCTCTGGGTTCAAAAGCGCATGCTTGAGCCACTTGGCCAACTGCTCTAAATTGCACGTTTAGATTAAATAATAATAATATGAATCGTATGTTATTTATCTATAACCTATAACAACATTATGTTTTTTTTGTTAAAGTAAGAAACCTCTTTTTAACTAGTGAAGAACCACAGTTATATAAGTATCAAAAACATTCGTACAGATAAATTATTTTCAATTCATTTATTTCGATACATTTCAGCTATGTGCTAAAAGCTATTTTCTTTATATAGGGTTCGAGTCCTGGATCTTTGTACTAAACTGAACAACAGCAATGGTAAAAATCACAACTGGGTCATTATACCGGGTTATTATTTTTAGTTTTTTAATTTGAAGATTGAAGTCAGTGGAACAGTTTGCCGAGCAAACACTCATTAGGTGTGACATACTGTGGAAGAATGGAAGCTTACATTCAGCAATACAATGGATGCAATTTAAATTACGACATTCTTTCCAGCGAAGATAGAAGCGCTTCTGGTTAGAAAGAAACAAATAACAAAGCGCGCGTCATTTATAAATAAATATAATTATTGTAATATAATGTAAATTATAATAATCTTAATTTACATAAACAAATCTACTAAAATTCTTACTTAGAAAAACTTAGTTAAAACAATATCACCAATGGAAGTATGGAACTGTAACTTCACCTTGGAATATAATAAATTTGTAAAAGCGTCATCTAGTGGTGAATAAAATGGTGAAAGACGAGTTATTATCTACGCATGCGTGTTATCGTTCGAGGCCAGGGCCACCGGCTCGACCAATCAAGACACGTTTTACGTCATGCAGCGACTTTGGTCTGTCGCTGTCAAACGTGTACTGCTTGTCAGAATGTGTTTAGTTTCGTGATTCCCGTGTTTATTTATGAATGTTGTGACAGAGTGCTAAAATTGTAAGTATTTTATTACCATTTACCCATTAAACGCTTTTACAACTTGCTGTGTAATAGTTTTTGACACGAATAATTATTATTACGTAGCTGTTGCTAACCGTAGAATTTACAAGGATCGATGGGATTTTTTGTAACAATTTGAAAAGATATTTTCATTTTATTCATATAAATTATGATAAATTAGTAACAGATCAATGTTATAGGTATCATCTTATATAATTATTTGTTTTCATTTCAATATCATCTTATAAACTTCAAATTTAACCAGCATCATATCATCCGATATGGTCTAGTGGCTAGGATACCTGGCTCTCACCCAGGAGGCTCGGGTTCGATTCCCGGTATCGGAATAATGTTTTTTATTTTTTTTCAGATTCAGAATGAACCTCAAAGCTGCATTAGCGATTTGTATGGTGTTTGTGGGATGTTGTTCCAATGTGGTGTTTTTGGAATTGGTAGTTAAGGAAGACCCAGGCGCGGGAAATCTGGCAACATTCCTGCAATTCTTATTTATAGCTTGTATTGGTTTCTGTACCGTTGGAAAATTTGGTACAGCTAAACGAAATATACCATTTAAACAATACTTGCTATTGGTAGGATTTTTCTGGACAAGCAGTGTTGCCAACAATTACGCGTTTGATTTTAACATATCTATGCCACTACATATGATATTCCGAGCCGGTTCCCTCATGGCAAATATGGCTATGGGCGTCTGGATCTTGAAGAAACGCTACCCAGTATTAAAATACTTAGCTATATTCATGATATCCGCTGGTATTGCCATATGCACAATACAATCGAGTGGGGATGTAAAAGCACCTAGAGAAACGCATGAAGATGCTGCCGAGGAGGAGAAACTAAAATTCATAGATTGGCTCTGGTGGTGTTTGGGAATAGGAATTTTGACTTTCGCTCTATTCGTATCAGCGAGAATGGGTATCTTCCAAGAATCCCTGTATTCTAAATTCGGAAAACATCCATGGGAGGCGCTATACTACACGCATTTACTGCCTTTGGTATTTTGGCTACCGACAGCTACTAATTTGACAAACCATGTAAGCATAGCGTTAGATACACCAGTTGTGGATTTCCTTGGATTTACTCTACCGCGCCAAGTCCTGTGGCTAATTTTGTATGTGTTAACACAAGGTCTGTGTATCAGCGCCGTGTATGTATTGACTACTGAATGTGCATCCCTAGTTGTGACTTTGACGGTAACACTACGAAAGTTCGTATCACTTATATTTTCTATTCTGTATTTCAAAAATCCATTCACATTTGGTCATTGGGCCGGTACTTTACTAGTCTTTATTGGGACAATGATATTCACAGAGTTATTACAGAAATCAATCGCTTTGTTTATACCTAAGGGGAAGAAGAAAGTGCAGTAAATTAGAAAAATTCGTAAATGCAATAGTTAATTTTATATTTTATAAGTGGATTATATGAGTTGCATTATGATAAGGATATCTGTTGTATAGTTAAGTGGTAAGGCAAGAAACTGCTGTATCATTAATTACGTGATAGATAGATATTACAGTAAACGATGACTATGTATTATAATAATCTTAAGTTCAAACACACATATTATAAGACTTTTCAATGCTATTTATATTTATAATTCTGAATATTTATATTTAAATTAGTTTAAATATTTATTTTATCAACAGCAACTTGTATTATGTATATTTCAATAACATTTTCTATTGTACTAGTGTCTGTATTTATTTTGTTATAAGGTAGAAAAATATATAGATATAATTTACTAAAGATAATAATAATATAATAATTATTAGATAAAAAAGAATTATTTCACCTTGAGCGTTAAATGCGAGATAAAATGTGACGAGTAACGATTAATTAAATAATTTATAGTGTTTTAATTACAAGCATTTTTATGTCAAGGGGCCATAATTATTGTTTATACTTTTGGATAAATACATCTTTACAATAAACTATAAAATTGTACATGGTATGAACTAGTAGAAAATTATGTATGTATGTATGTCGTAGTTACTGCCTATTTCGATATTTCTTTCGATGTTAGCCTTTCTAGATGTAATGTTTTATAAGATAAGCAATTGTGCTGATGAAATGAAAGATTTAAATCTATTGGCCTAAATATTTCGGTGAAGCTGCTACTTATTTATTTAATATGATTTTTATGTCAGATTTTTTAATTGTTTCCAAACGACTTGTTAACATTCTGTTTTACCAGCTTTGTTAGGACTAGCGATGTATAAATGGTTAGAAATCCTGTTGGCTTTAATTTTTTCAGTAATTTGATACTTTTAAATAAAGCAAATGACAAATCTGCACATTTATATCAGTGAGTAATAATTAAAATGAACAATAAACTTTTAACAAATACTTGAAGTTTGTTTTATGGTTGTTTAAAATGTATATTACAGTTTCCATAGTTACTTTTCTAACCTTGATCCTTGCCAAAAATCTAAAACGCATCTAATTTAGATCTATCTATATATATAAAACGAAATTTAAATATGCAATTGGGAAGCATGAGTCTTTCGAAAAACGAGTATTAAACTTCTACCTTATCTTTCCGAATCCGCGTACGCGTTATTTGAAATTTTCTATTCAGTATGATGGTGTGCAATTATTTCATAAATTACCGTCCAAAATCAATTGTGTGTTTAATCAATTTAAAAAGGCATTACTGATACAAATCAGAATAAGGCCTGAAGACTAAAAAAACGGCTGTCTGATAAAAAATATCATTTTGTAATGAGAAATAAAGTTATTTAAATGTTCAAACTTAAATGAATTCAGTTTATAACACTAAAAAATAGAGGTCTCAAAAATATCCTATGAAAACTACCTCAGTACCTACTTACGTTTTAACATCATTAACCTAGCCGTATTTTCCACGTGCTTTATTATTTAAATATTTGTACTACACACTAATATAGCTGTTTGCAAAAGAAGAAGTAACAATATAATGGTCGATATAACATGGCGCCAGATGTGAAATAATAAAAAGAATTTTTCCACACCCTGAACCCTCTAAATCGACTCGTGTTAAGGCCAGTAGAACAAAGGACGGCTCGAGAGCTTTACAGGGCTGCAAAAATAAAGAAAACAAATATTGAATGGAGATGTGATATTAAAAAGCCATATTTTCCAAACTGATTGTCATGTCTTCATTTTGGTAAATTTTATAAAAAAGTAACAACGCTTACTAAACCGTAATAGGCGGAATACGTTTCAATTATAATTTGAATGTTTGTTATGTTATGTTATGTCTTTGAAAACTGTAGAACACACCTTACTTAGATAGGGCTTGTTTCGTTAGAGAAGATTATTGAAGTGAAACTTCTTTATCGGGGTTGAAAAAAAATTTAGTGTAACATTTTTTCGTTACGCGTCACATTTTTCGGTTACGCGTCACATGTTTCGGTTACGCGTCACATTTGACCGTTAGGCGCGTCTTTTTCTTGTCCCTACCACGGTTGATTCAAAGAGATTCAAAACCATTAATAACAAAAAATGTATAATAACGATAACAATGATACCTACTAAAAATTCTATTACAATTTATGAAATTCTGTAATAATCTTAGTGGTAATAAGGTAAAATGAAATAATTGTATTATTTGTATTCAAGTCTGTGATATTAAAAGCCTTTTGTTAAACTTTATCTAATTTAACTTTATTTAACCAATTTCTGTAAAGTTGCATATAGATAATTTTTCGAAAAATAAGGTCATAAAGAAGTTTCACATCTAACGTGTGTACACTAGTACACGCACATTTTTTTTATAGGACTATGTATTTCTATAAATAAGCCGTGATACTCATAATTGAATTGAGAAAATTTGCAATGTCGATTTATGGATTATGGTTCTTTATTTGAAAATTCCCTTTCCTTGTCATTAACTAGTCTTGTTCTCTTTTGAAGGAAATCCATTTGCATACAGTAAATAGTCTTAACTCCATAAAATGCAAAATGTATGCTGTCTAAATTGCTACAACCCTACTCGTAGGGGTGGCTACAAAGAAGTTTCGCTTGTTCGTTAGGAGTAGTGGGTCATTAGTTATGTACCTAGCGACGTCGAGTTACGAATAATATATCTTTTGTGTCTGATTTTTGACTCCATTTTGTCTTTTCACTTTGCCTTTGCTAGCGAAGTTTTTGAGCGTAATTAGTACTTAGTAGTAATTACTTTGATTTTTGTTAATGAAAATACATTTAATTTTATTTTCCTGTCTTACTTCTTAGAAACGTTATCGTTTCGTTAGTCGTTAACTAAAACTAGAATATTAATAGTCGTTGGAGGTATATTCATGAATGAGGGGTTAAATAAATATACATGTAGATAAAATATTAATGTAGAAATATACTAAAAATGTCTTGCATTTAAAACCCCTAGCTTTTGCTGTACCATACGTATAAAACTGCATAAAATTGAAATCCATAAGATATTTTTTAACACAACTCCTAATTAAATCTCTTACGGAAATATATTTTTATAAACTGAAAACCTAAGTATAAAACACATGAAAAATAAAGAATTGTAAGTACCTAGGTGTTGTATAAATAAAAACATTTAATAATTTGTCGAGCGCAACTAAAACCAAATAAAAAGCAATTAAAACTTGAATCGCAAAATTGACACAGTTTTTAAATCAGGCCGTTTTGATGACGTGCTTCAGATAAGATTGTGTTAAAGTCGATAATGTTCGGATGCCATACATTATAATATATTATATATATCTAGGTCCTAGATGCCTTGAATTTTTTGACACGTTACATACGTGTCGTTATTGTTCAGATAATTGAACGTCATTAAAGATAATAGGTTATCTAACTGTAGAGCTTTTGTTTTTAGATAATTTCAATATAAACTAAAGCATTCTATGTCCAATAAAACGTAACTTAAAAGGAAAATCAAACGGCTTGGAAGTGCTAAAGGTAACAAACAAAAGCGAATAGAATAAAGAAGTTATAAAAATTGTGAAAAAAAATATTATTAAAATGACTAATGATTGCCTTTACACATCTTAGAATTGCCATTTATATAACTACAATCTCAACACCGGGGAAACAATAATGGAAGTCGAGAACGGGGTGAAAACGAGGTTTTTGGCAACATTCGTCAAGAATGTCTGCGCTGCTAGCGGAGTTGCCTTATATACGACAAATAGTTCTCCCAACCTGATACACTAAAATTAACCTTACTCACCTAGAGATAGTGACGGAGCAGCAGCCAGTTTAAATTTGCAATAATCTATGGACCAACTTGTTGAAATTCCGTCGCCGTCCGGTGTACGTAGTTTCCAATTTAATGTTCTAAACCGGGCCCAAATATAAGCTCTTATACAGTTGAAATTAAGAAGATTTTCCTTCGTTTTTCAGTTAAGGGGCCGGAGAAATAAATTGGTCGTTTGTGTAGAAGGAAGAAATTTCGCCAGCTAAGCTTTTGCTCGAGTGCCCACTAATTTTGTCCAATCGTGGTTCCCAGATAACGTGTGAGACACATTTTTAGCCTCTTGTAATTCTTTCTGGGGCTTTTATTTTTTTAACTGAATAGACTAGAATATTTACGGCGTGGTTGCGCTTTGTCGCTGTTCCGACATAATTTATGGACTTTTGACCATGTACAGTTGCTTTAGACTTAAATAAAATGAAATCCGTTTGGAGGAAATTAAAATGGGCATCTGTTATATGGTTTAAAATTTACAATAATTACATTTCCTTTTTGTAATAAATCTTAATTTGATTTTAATAAATTAATAACAATTTATGAAAATTAAATTAGATTATTATCGGCGATTAGCGCTTGATGTCGGAATTACAAAACTGATTAAATATAAAATTTAAAATCCTATAGTATATATTTTGAAGCTGTCATGTTATATTAATAACAATTACCTTATCTTCTTTTTCAGACGGTGAACCAATCAAGCTGCCTGAAAACCTAGAAAGCTTGCCGCGAGCGGAACATTTTGCCGCTCAAAGACATCGCTGGAACACCAATGAGGTAGGATCGAATTACTATAAAAGTAATTACTATTAATATCTTTTATATCTTCTATACATACAAGATATATAGATAACTTCTCTAGACTTCTTAATAATTCTATTGTACACACAGTATATATAATTAAGTTAAGCAGTTAATTTTAAACATAAATTTAAATTAAACCAAGTCAAATGAGCACTCATATACTGTATGTATGTACTGTACTGCATGTATACATGTATAAGAGTAAATGACTACTCATATACTCTTATACATGTTATACCTTTATTAAAATTCGATTTCTAATTTAATTGATCATCAAGTATACAAATAAATGATTCTTATTTCTACGCGATGACATGTTATAGAGACAATTTTAGTATTGTCAGAAGCCGTAATTATGGAAGGGTGTATACAAAGTTTTAACAACGGATCGTTAGGTTTACGAGTAGGTTCCCCAATTAAAGCTTAATGAATATTGGTTATAGTGTATAGAATTACTCAACTACATACTATGGAACTATTTAATTATACATTATTGTAGTACAGTAACGTAAGAAATAGTTTGTTACATTGTTGTAATGAACAAGATATATTTATGAATATTGATGTAGGTAAATAGTAGATTAAATTGATTACCTGTGAATTTAACCGGTAGGTAAATCTAAGTTAATATATAGCCTGCCTAAATTGCAGTGGTATGCTATACTGTTTTTTTATTTATTGATTAATTATTATTAGTTTCTTTATTAATTTGTTTAGGCCAACAACTTAAATAACATTATTCAGTACAAACAAGACTAAACATTAAGCGGAACAAACAAATGAACTATGGAAAATAAAATCTAGCAGCTCAAAAGTAATATCGAAGAGAATTCAAAACTGAACGTCCCACACCAAATCTAAAGTAGTGCAATTGACATTTCCACTCGTAAATCACGGCTATTTCACTCGCGAGTGTCATCTGAATTATTAATGTCCGTAGCGCCCGCGGGACTGGCGCGTGATGACACCTTGCTCTTGGACCTATCTTGAGAAAAATTGGGGTTTTAGAAAAAGGACATTTATTATGTTTTTTAACATAATCGCAATAAGTGTATCTTTTCGTGTTAGGATAAATATAATTTGTCTATTTATGTTGTATTTTCATACATATTTTAAACTGTCAGAATACTATTAATTTCCTAATAAAATATTTCCGTTTAAAAAGGTTTCAAAATGATTAGGACGTTTCAAATTCGGAACCGATTAAAATTGTCTCTATGTAGCGAAATGGACAGCCTTTTAAAGTATCACCTACATTTGAGTGTTGTTGTTTGTGTATTCATAACATTCGAATTCGAACACAGTATTCGAACACATAACAGTCAATAATATTCTACATTCACGCTGAACACGCTTCGTAACTTAGAAAATGACATAGGTCACTTTTGATTATATCACTGTGCAGGTACAAGAAAACCGGATCGGTATCGATTAAGATCTAGGTTGCATGATCAGGTCATTATCTTATGACTCTGGACAAACTGTTCAAAATTTAATTGAAAGTACACTTATTACTTACTGATTAGTGCATTCAAAATTAATTACAATCTTCAAAATAATTTTGTATTGTAATGATTTTAGTTTAACTCGAATAAATCCTGGAGAACAATTAAGATATTAAGCGCCCATATTAAGCAGACGCCTGTTAACCCCCAGCCAAGATGACCCCACTATGTTCCTAATGCTCCAAATCCCTACGTATTGTCGTTGCAGTATAATTACCCTAATGCATGTACGTAGTTAATTGAGAAGAGACTTGCTTAGGTTGAAATATTACGAACCGTATCCCATTTTTGCGTATTTAAAATTATTAATCCAGTAAAGAATAATTATTGAATTAAAATAATTAAGTGTGACGATTTAAATTGTTAATATTTTAGTAATCGATTGCATAAAAGGATAGCTATTAGCATGCAACGATGAAACAGCCGGTCAATCTATAATTTAAAATGTAGGGAATCTCTTAGAGATAAATTCAAGGAAAAATAATATACTTACCTTTCCCTCGCAATATATTTATGAAAATATTATGTATGTATACAAAAATAGTGATAAGTTTAGTAGAATAGGACAATGTTAATACACGGAACAAACCCAGCTTGAATTTCCCCGTACTAGACTATCTAAAGTTAATAATTCTTTTTTGAGAAAAGGGATACTCTTCTTTAATAAAATCCCAGAGGCTCTTTTAACTCTGCCTTTTAATAAATTTAAGAAATGTATTAAAGAAAAGCTGTGTAAAAAGGCTTACTATACAATTATGCAATTTGTGGAGCAAACTGTCTTGATAGTTGCGTACCTTTATTTAAGAAGCTCAAAATTTTATCTCTTCCATGTATTTATATTTTAGAGATATCCTTATTCGTACACAGAAACATACATATTTTTAAGTCGAATGTAGAAGTTGAAGTAAGAAGTAGACATGGGATGAAATTGGCTGTGCCAAAAATCAATCTGGAACTGTTTCGGAAAAACAGCTTTTGTATGGCAATTAAAGTCTACAATAAATTACCAAAAGAATTAAAAGATCTTCCGTCTAGATTCTTTAAAAAGCGACTTAGTAAATTACTTTTAGAAAAAATGTACTATTCAATAAATGATTATTTGCATGAAACACCGTAATTGATATAAAGCTAATGATGTAATGTATATAATATAATAGACTAGATAATATAATAATTGACTTTGAATAATAATGTGAAATACTTTAAGACAAATTTGCGCGCCATCGTGTGTGGCAGAATATGCGAACGATTTATGATTGTATCACCTTAACATTTTGTACCATATTCTTGCAAAAAATAAATTATTATTATTATTATTATTATTATTATAAAGTTTACGATTATCTAGTTGATAAAAGGGTTTGTCTAGCACTAGGCTAGAAAGGCTACTTTTAATTAATTTACGATATTTGTTTTAAAATAAGTGTTGTTTGATGATTTGCTATTTTAAAAGAGTACCGAGAGTTTTTTACCCCGGCTTTTTCTCTCGGCCTACACCCTCTGTCTTCTTTGCCGATGAGTAGGGATGCCTACAAATTCAAATTTAATGACGTGGAATAAGTGATACATGTATCTTATGTTCCATTAAAAACATATTTTGTTTTTCAAGATTTTGCGTGCTGAAAATTCTTTAAAAGGTTAATTAAAAATGATGCTACTTACGTGCGGATGTTGACCGTGTGATGCTGTCACACCTGTGATGTATATTAACATGCATCCTCATTGTCTGTTTAGTGAGGTTCAGCTAATCAGCAGGTTAAGTAGGGTAAAGCATTGCCGTGCCGAGATATGACTATATGAGGGGACATCGTTTTGCATAATACATGAAATAGCTAATTTATACCGCTATGCCACATTTGATAGCCCGGTTGGCTATTTCGACTGTGGAATTTTGGCCTTTTTGGCTGCAAATGAAGAATTACGCCGGATTAAGATATGTCTGTAATTTGTTAGTTATGATATAGTGTTTCAGTCATTCCGTTTATTTGGGTCATTTTAGATTTTGAAGCTCCTTTCAAATGATTCTATATTCATATTTCCAAATATAACTTTTATATTATTTACTAGTTTATTTAACTTGCCTTAATGATGAATACTTTATCGGAAATAACTCGTATTTATTACATTATCATATTTTAGCTATAATCTAATCATATATAAATATCAAACTGTTATTTGTCGAATTTCTGCAACAATCTCACGATAACCACAACTAATAAATTCGCGTTTATAACGAATTTAAATGCGATATTGAAATGTGCATTACTCGTGTAATCCAAGAAAAGTCTTCTTTAATATATTTTCATGGACCCGAATTTGTTTTTTATAATAATAAATTAACAAAGGTCTTATTCGGCCTCATAAACTGTTTGTAGGTTTCATAAAATGTTTCCCAGAAATCGATGCGATCTTTGTAAAGATCTTTACCCATTTCTTCGTCTAGATCAATGAGGAGGTAATTTCTACTATCTTTGCTTATTGGAAGCCATTTCACTGGTAACATTTCAGTTTTGTTAGGGGTTGGATTCCTGAAAATCAAATAAAAAAGTGATTTTTATAACCTTGTTAAAAATTTGGTTCCTGAAATTTTATTAAAAAAACACAATTACGAAAATACAGTTCAGAAACTAGATTCCATTCATTCATAAACGCGAATTAATACATTATTCCGATAACAAGAACTTTCGAGTGCCTATTGCTGACCATAACTACTATGGAATTCACGTTTTAACAGCTGCTTATAGAAATTTGTTATACTTGAAAAATAAAAATTTACCCGTATTTTGCAAAATTCGTCCACATAGTCGTCATCCTTTCCATTATAATTCTATCTGGAGCAGATAGAGGTGGTATTGTGTTGGTTTCAAAAAGGTACGCCAATTCATCCCCATGAATAGATCTTCCAACAGATATATTCAATAGTTTCTTATATAAGTTTGACGAGCTCGTGTACGCAAATATGTAGTAGTAGACCTAGAAAATTTATAGATTAAATTATTAATAATTATAGTAGTACGACTTTTATTTTGAATATATTTAAAAAAAAACTAGGTATTCTAAATTTTAACTTATAAAAGCATTATTATTACTATTTTAAACATCTTCTATACAGGGTGGCCAAAGAGTCGTGGATCAAACGCAATAGGGGATAGATGAGGTCATCAGCGGCAAAAAATTGTTCTACGGGAGGTCTCTAAGGTCAACCCCTGCAGAGTTATGATTTATTTTGGGTTTTATTTGAAAATTGACTTTTTTTTACTAATTCTTAACTATAAATAGTATGTCTAACGCAAGAACTCATCAGTACCAATCTAGTGTATATTATGAAAAAGATACAGGATGTAGATTTTTTCGAATTTTAATAAGAATTAGTACAAAACGTAAATTTTCTTAAAAAACGCAAAATAAATTATAACTCTGCAGGGGTTGACCTTAGAGACCTCCCGTAGAACAATTTTTTGCCGCTGATGACCTCATCTATCCCCTATTTGCGTTTGATCCACGGCTTTTTGGCCACCCTGTATAGTCAATAACCAGAAATATGTTTTAACTACTTAGCACTATGAGTCAATAAAATTGGGACCTTTTCAGCGCCATTTTGTATAAATTTATCCATATCTCTATAAGCAGGGTAATTGAATGTGATGTCCGATGTAAAGTTAACTATTTTCCATTTCAGATCTTCGTTAACTTCATTATCACCAATATAAAAATGACGTACTGATGAGACTGCCTCTTTTCCTTTCTCGTTATTGAAATCAAACTCGTATTCCAGCATATTATTAAAAACATCATTGTCCTTAAAGTATTGTATTGGTTTCTGAAGTTTCATATTATATTCCTCAGTTGTGTGTCCTAGGATTATTCTTTTATTCTTTACGCTTGGCTTAGTATTAAAAGGATCTTTGTTGATTAAACCATTATAGCTTTCAAATCTTTTTTCAATGCATGGTCTGAATTCTATTGACAGATTTTTTGCAGCAACAACAACGTCTTGTGTTGAGCGACTTTTCAAAAAACTTAGGGCCTCTTTTATATCATTTGTTTCAAGGCCCAAATGTTTAGAAATTATCAGTGGAACACTATTATTGACGTTCCACAAAACATCAGCCGCGTGAGCAGTGCCACTCTGTAGAATAGCTTGATCTATATATTTCTCGGCTTTGGTGTACAGTAACAAATCCGTTATCATTGATCCAGCACTATGGCCAAACACAGTGATTTTATTAGTATCACCACCAAATGCGTGTATGTTCTCCTTTACCCACATTAAGGCTTTAATAACATCATTTATTCCTTGATTACCAGGAACTTCTGGTGAATCTAAACAAAAGAAACCGTATGGCCCAAGACGATAGCTTATAGTTACTAAGATGACATCGTGTTTCATGAAATACCTTGGTCCATGGAAGTGTGTGCCTTGAAATGTTCCAGTAAATCCTAGCGTAAATCTTCCGCCATGAATAAAAACCATCACAGGTTTTGATACTTTAGTGTATGGAACAAATACGTTTAAACGAAGGCAGTTTAGTGTTCCTACATATTGCAGTGATAGCATATCTACTTGTGGGCACATTATCCTGTTATTATTTGCTTGGAAAACTCCCTTTAATTTCGGAAACGGTGTGGATTCCTAAAATTATTCAAATTTGTATTTATATTATTTTAACGCCTCAAAAAGATGTATATTAGAACGAAACTTAAACCTGTATAAAAGTATATAATATATTAGAAATTATACTTTGACAACAGAACGTGGGGGAGTGACTAGATAGAAATACCTACCTGTTGGATCTTGTAAAGTCACCAAAAGATCTTGTATACTTACACCAAAAGGATTCTCTTTGCTAACCGTTGCGTATGGGATACCCATATACTTGACATAATTTCCATCACTAGCTCTGAAACCACGTATCCAACCTTGTTTAGTGATCACGAGGGTATCGAGGTACACATCGCACACAAACACACAAAAACATATTAGTACAGCTAATGCAAATAAATGTACAGCGTTAATATAAAAATCTTTGTTGAACATCGCATTCTATTTTCTAATTATACAAAAGTAATACTTAACTTCAAATGAACAAATCGTGTGTGACAAAAGTATTAAAATAATTTAATTATCGCAAAACGTTTAAAGTATGTCTAAGTAGTAATAGTTATTACTGTCTGTAACCAATATTGTCATAAAAACTCAAGGCAAAATTTAATTAGTGAAACAAGATAGGTATAAAAGATAGCTTTTGTAGGGAAAGGCATTTTTCCTGTCCTTTTTCCGTTGCACTAAAGCAGTGAAAAAATATTCGTACTGAGTATCAAGCCTTCGAGGACTTGATACTCGTTGTGATTTGGAATTAATTTCTGTTACTGGCAGACATTTGTGAGTTAGATATATTAAACATTTAATTTATTCAATAATTTTTTGCTGGAATGGTTATATTTTACAGTCTAAATACATCATTAAAATACCTCTCTAATTTCTCTTAGTAAGAAAGTAAAGCCGTATTGTCCCACGCTGGGGAATGGGTAACACATTTGTCGGTTTTTCATTATCAATTTTACGAATTAGTAAGGTGTTGACGTCCTTTAGTCCTTTAAATGCTAACAATTAAATTATAAATTACAATCGGAATAAGACTCGTATTAAATGGTTCACTATACTGAGGATGCAGTCTGCTATTTTAAACTTTTTTCACTGAAGTTTTAATACAAAATTTGCGTAAAGGTATTCTAAAAAAATATTACCAAGTAAATAAAGCGTCATATTAAAGCAGAACGAGCTTAATAACGTTACACAGCAAACACATTATTGTTAATGAATGGTCTAGCTAAGATGGCCGCTTTCCCGACGCCACTCAAATGATTTTGTTTACAAAGCTCATTTTTGTCACGAGTTAATGTATGAAATTGAGAAAATGTTGCAAATTATACAATTCTACTATATATGAGTCAATTAACTGGTATATAATTAAATATATTCGTAGAAGTTAGAAAATTGCCGATTTCCATATCCCTAATAGATGTGGTGATATCTGCAATCCACAACTACAATCAATAGACTTGTCTCCCAGTGCTGAGTATATATACAACATCTTGACCAACTCGCCAGTTAGTGGTTTGACTGATCGAGGATCCGCCCTTCAGTTTTGGAGGAAGAGAAGAAGTTCCTTCTTTCACTAAGATCACGTCAAATATTAACATTATCTCAAATGCAAAGACGCGGTAGTCTCTATGCGTAATGGTACAGTAATTCTTAAGCTTTCATCTTTTTATAAATATACGAAAAGTAATGCAAATTATATACAATTCATTGACTCTTTACAAAAAGCAAAAAGGTTTTTTCAAAGGTAAATTGTAAAGTAAAAGTTATAAGCTGCCTTGTGATGTGTTTCACAGATCACTGAGTTTACTCTCATCATTACCTTTTATAAAGTTTTGAGTAACTTTATAAAAGGTATAATACGAAATAATTTATGCGAACTTATATCATTATAATCTACTTACATACCCTTTACATTAAGGAACGTGTGGATCTTATCGTCACAAGTGATTTAGTCGTGCAAATATTTACTTCTGTGTAAGATTTTACTACTCTTTGCCTAGCACCTAAATCTAAAGGAGTTATTTAATTTGATTAGTACTTGGAATCCCAAACATTTTCCATTATTTGCAAATATAATAATAATCGTGGAAAAACCTTGCAGCTCATCGTCGTAGAAAAAGTAATAAAATAACTAAGTATAATATATAAATTTTTGTACAAACAGTAATTAATTACCCCATTAGCTAGAAGTCGTATCAAAATGTACGTAAAATTCAAAGTTGTCTAAATTGTACCGTGTACAACGACCTAAAATTAGCTAAGCAATTAGTAGTAAATCAGTACAGTCAGCGCAATTAGTCGGTGCGTAATGTACGCCTCTGTACTATTAGTTTAGAATACAAAATTAAGGGTAAGCCGGCTTTTAGGGTTACCAGATTCAAAAATTTCGTTCATAATAAAAATCATCTAAAATTGTAGCAAATCATATATGAATATAGGTTAGGAGATTTTGGTTTAGCCTACGATATATTTTTGCAACTGGTAACCCTAACACGTGACATATTGCGTGCGGCGAATCAATTAATTGTATTTCAGCGCGCCAAAACAAATCCGCCATGTTTTGTGATATTAATGGCGTACGTCACGGTAACCGGTGGCGGATGGATTGATGTGCGATGTCACCGGTTCTAACTAGTTTATACTATCTTAGTTTGTGCTAAGGGGTTTTAATACTAAATAATTTTTTCTTATTTTTATGTCGTACTAGCTGACCCGGCGAACTTCGTACCGCCTAACAGTCAATGAATGTCGTGTTACTTTTTAGCTGAACTAATTAAGGCTTTGATGACCGTAAAACAATGATACAAAATAATATATTTATATAGATAGAAACAAAAAAGTATTTTATTATGATGAATGATGATGAAAACATACATACAGAATGAGGATAAAAATAAAAAAAATAAAGAAAAATCATAGACAATCATAGAATAATCATAGTCTCAGCAACCAGGCCACGCCATAAGCTCCAAAAAAAAAATAGTTGTTACACTATTTGACAGGATTGGACAACAAATGTTTGACATGTAATAAACAAATCAGCATCTATTGAAATGATTAAGTATTCATTACACATATCGAGTTTTCATTGTTTTTGATGTATTCTGCTATTCGGGACGGAAACAAATCCAACAAATCAAAAACCATGGCAATCGGTCCAGCCGTTCTCGAGTTATAAGTGTTGTAACAAACACGACTTTGTTTTATATATATAGATATGTGCGATGTGTGTGATGTTTAGATGGATTTTTTCGACTGACTCTGCACAAGTAATCTGAAATAAGCCATGAATGGTACAAAATTGCCTTGTTTTTGTGTGTACTAAATTCAAGTGATAATAAAACAACCGTGCTAATATTGATTAAGGAAGTAAGTCTAATTTATTTTCTGGAATCCCAATACGGAGACAGTTACTGCCATTTTCTAGGAGCGTGACAAAGTAATGAAAGAAAACACCATTAAAACTAATGCTGTCTTTGTCTTATCATAATATTTGGCGTTATTTGAATCATTAGACGAAGTAAAAAAATAATTAAGTTATTCCTATAAAGATAGCGTTCATTTTTATGACTGTTAATATTAGACAAATTTCCATAAGCACCAGTCTCTGCTTTTGATTGATAGTCTCGAAATCTCTATTAGTGTAACCTACAAACCCTTGCGTGCCATTTACATACAAAATTTAGAGTTATTTACGAAGCTTTTCATTTGCGTTTTTCTGACGGAAACGTTACTTAAATTGCTTTTTTCTTATTATGTGTTTTATTTTTTGCGATAAATGTATGCCCTACATAATTTGTAAAACAAAAACTTTAATGTTAGCATTCGTTCATGCTATATATTTTTACGGTATTTTTTATAGATTCAACGATGCGTAATAAAAATAATACTATTATAACATAGTGAAGACATAAACCTTGTAAAGTTTATTAATAAAAAAAGGGTGCGTGTACTTATGTACGCGCGTAAGAATTTATTCTTCTTTGGCATTAATAAAAATAGTTTTTGATTGCATGCAAATAATTAATTACAATTAAATAATCAAATATTGGAAAAGGAGTCATTTTAGTCAATAAATTTCAGTTTACATTTGAAATATTAAAAAAATAAATATTTGTTATTATTCTCTTACATTGCGTGTAACATAAATTCTTTTATCATTCAAATGTTGTTTTTTAATTATGTCCAATGCCGTAGCATCTTCCGTGGGCAACTTCATTCTGTTAATTTTGTGTCACGGTGCGCGCGCATCGTAAAATTTCACTATCATCAATTTTTCATAACGCGCCTAAAGAAGTATAACTTCAAAAGTAATACATGTCCAAATACTTTGCAAAAAGTTAAGAATCACCAAAGACACGTAATCAAAGTCGCACTTTTCTTAGCCCTAAAAGCGGTCTAAAATTATCAAACGATGTTCAGAAATGGCTTCATCACAAGAGTGGCCAGTCTAAAATTAAATGGCCCTGAAAACACCCAAAGCCTTAAAGAAACGAAAGACATACAGCTTTTTTATTCTATATGCCTCATTAGACGCGCTGCCTCCAAAAAGACCTTGCAAAAGAAAAAGGTAAACTTTTCGATAATCGACTCTATTTTCTCTCTAGTATAGCTGAAGTTTCAATAAAGTATACGGAGTCGGACGGAATGAGGACACAATTTTGTTTAGGTTAAGTGTTTTTGTTAGGCATTTTGTTTGTGGAAATGTAGCCCTTAGAATTGTATGAAGGATTCTTGTATGTCAGGGTAATTGTGTGGATAAATATTAGATATTTGAAATCTGTTGCTTCTCAAAAACTAACGGACGTTAGTAGTATTTTTGCAAACTTTTATCAGTCTCCAAATTTCTTGGAAATCATCGAGACGATTGAACAATATTAACATTATCCTAAAGAAACTTTTCAACATTTCAAACAGTTGCAAACCTTATTTACGCATAGATAACTATTCTTAGGGTGAAAATTGCTCGTTTCATTATTCACGCAGACATACCATGTTTAAAGAATTTGGGCGTAGCCATTACTACGAGTACTTCCTTGATATAGTTAGGGTCCGGACTTTTGTAAAATGTATAAAGATACAATATATAGCTGTGCTCTACAGCTATATATTAATTCAGAGCGTCAATGATGTTTAACAATAGACGCATGTACATAAACGGACATACAATTTTAACTTACTTTTAATTATGTAGCAAAAACTAATGTGAATACTCTCGGCACTATTAGATAAAGCGAAGTTGGCGTTTAGTTTTTCTTATAATGAGAGGTCCTGGGTTAACCATAACTGTATATATTATTAAAAGAATTGTTAAAACAAAATTAAAACTCAAACAATTTTTTTATACATTTAAACTTTTTAGTAAAAAAATATTATAATATTTTTAATCTTTTTCATTGTTATTATTGTTAGTATTTATGACGGGTTCTTATGTGTAATCTCTTGTCTACCGTTCTGCTGTCATTATGTGTTTGTTTTTAAATATTTATTTTTATTTGAATTCTTTCTAGAATACAGCAAATATTCATATTATATATTTTATTTGGTTTTTTTGTTTATACTAAAGTGATGTATCGTTTTTTTCTATTTAATAAATCAATTAATACCAAAAAAGCCTTGTCCGTAACTGTAAATAAAAATGCATTTTTCATTTGAGTTTATGCCAAGTAAATTACAATTACAAAAATTTTCAGCAAAATAAACTCGATATATTTTCAAGTACTTTTGAAAACATTATGTCTAAGTACACTATATTTTCCCAAGACGGCACAATAGGCGGCCGAAGAAAAATATTTGGCATATATCCCCCTGAATGAGATTCAACGACTTGCATCTGTGATTCTCATGTATATTCTGAGATACGGAAATGTATCTTGAGAGGCACCTTTAAGATAACAACAAAGTTTTTCCTAACTTTTTTATAACTTATTTAAATTAATATATTTTTTTTATTGGACAATTCACACCAATTGACCTAGTCCCAAGCTAAGCTGGTGAAGCTTGTGTTATGGGTACTAGGCAACGGATATACATACATATTATAGATAGATAGACATATAAATACATGTTTAAACACCCAAGACCTAAGCACAACACCAAATGCTCATCACATCGATGTTTGTCTCAGCCGGGGATCGAACCCGGGACCCTTGGATTCGCAGTCAGGGGCACTAACCACTAGACTAATGAGCCGTCGGTAATAATAATAAGCTAGTGGCGCTACAACACCAAATGGGTGTAGCCTCAGATAGTTTCTTAGATCATTATTATTTTATAGTGGGTCAAGTCAAGTCTAAGTCAAAATCGTTTATTAATTTGAAACACAATGCACACTTATGAATGTCAATAAAAAAATACATATTAAATGCTAAATGCTTCGAATTTTACATTTACTGCCAGTTCTCAAATCAAGGGCGTAGAACGGAAGAGAAGAACTAGCAATAAACTCTCCACCACTCTTTTTAATCAAGTTTTTGTTTTACATAATGTTTGTAAGGAGCTGCAATTATTGCACCATGTTCCACATGACATCTTTAGTAATTAAAAGTTAATTAATAATAAAACAAAATTAAAAACACATATTTGTCCTCTATCAACAGGAGGCGTGGAGCACGCACTTACATTGTCGTGACCTTCGATCTGACAAATGTCGACGTTTTAGTTTTGAGATAGAGAAATGAATTGAGTGTTAGATGTGCATGGTCGGGGATTGAATTTACGACTTTATGCTTAACAGTCGCACGCTAAAGCCACTAAGACAACGTGCATATGTGATTCCCATATATTTTCCGATCTACAGAAATGTATAAATGCATCACTAAGAACTACAAGATAAGAATTTTTCTTTAATGTATTCATAATAAGTAATTTGAATTACATATAATAAAAATGAGTTAAACAACGTTTAATGTTATAACATTAGATTAGTTTTGTGACTGGGTTGGGTGCGCTAATTGTTAGTAAACCTACTTTTTAATATTTCAGTAAATGATAACATTATTTTTTTCTATCTATCTATGTTTTTTCTTTTATCTGATATGATTAGATACATTTTGATTGATTTGATTATGGCCGTAGATTCAAACCGTTTACATTTTTCACGAGTATTTTAAAAACTTAATAACGACAAGTTCTTTGTTAAAATAAAATAAATGTAAACTTTTGCAAATATAACTCACTTCAAACACAATGGAATTGATTTATTTGAATTAGTTAAGTTCTATACATACAAAATCTTAGTATAGATGACAAATGAGGTGAAAATTAGCGAAAAGAAGGCTGCGATGAACTAGAACTAAACCTAACACAAAGTACACATAAAATGCAATGCAATGGCAGATTGTTATTAAATAGTTTTGAAAGAAAATGTTGAATAAAGTTTTGTCTACAAATACCTCGCATTTAAAGGAATACTTTAAAAAATCTGGAATACAAATGTAAGCCTTAAGAAGTTTTTACGTTTATCACAGAGAATTATTGCTGCCGAGAAAATCGGAAATTTTTACTTCTACCTCAAGTTATTTCATGAATAGCAAGTGTTTGAGATAAGTCTAAGCGACAGATGTTTTTATATGGTAAAATTCGAGGCCTAAGTGCAAAAAGGGAAATTCGTAAAGGAATCTGCGCTTCCTTCGAGGTACATGACCATAAGTTGGACTGTAAAACGTACGCGAACGTTTATAAATTGTGAATAGATTTATTCGAAAATCTATGCATAAACAATCTTCTGCGTCCGCTATTAGGAGCTTGATTAGGTGTTTAAAATTTAAACCTGGTCATAACATTTATTTATATAAACAAAATATATATAAAGTATTAAAGTAAAATTCGATTGTTGTTAGCCCAAATAGGATGCAGAAGCGCTATCACGGGTAATTCAATGTAGTCGCACTAAATGTACCTAGGTGGGTATTACTCCCCAAAGGACCTTGAAGAAAATTGGGTCTAGCAAGACCCCTCTAGCAGCGAGTACATATAATTTTCGGGTATAGGATGGTAACTGGATTTCAATCTTCATATATTGCATTATTAATATTAGCGAGCATTGGGAATTTCACACACAATTTGCACTACACGGGTTTATGTCGATTTAATTGTCTTTATGGCGTATTTACTGCTTGGTTTGGATTTGTTTAATTAAATTATTACTCAAGTATGTATAAACTACTTTCATGATGTTATCAACCCTGTTGTGCGTTAATACCTCGGCACTACCTTTTTACTGGGCTATTAACACTTCGTACGGTCAATCCTAAACATTGTGTAGGATAAGATGTTTTACGTAATGGGTTCTGACAATCGGGAGTCATACTTCGTGTCTCAACACTGTGTCAGGCGTCAGGAGGCAGGTTTACCTACTTTAAAAGAAAAATTATGAAAGAGGTCTTAGTCCAATATAAAAGATGTAGTGCCACTAGATTGTTATCAGTATATATTAAGTAATTAATATTATCAGAGTGCAATAAACATAATACAATTCGAAACAACAGCGATTACAGTCACGACAATGTTTTTAACGTCATACACGCCACTGATGCAATTTATTAAAGGAATCGCTTTAAATAACTCTTAAATAAGTTCTTTATACATGTCAATAAGGAATTTCATATATACAGTACGCTTGCTTACATAGGCACAGTAAGAAACGCGTCAAGGGGTTAAGCAAGTTATGATTTTTATTTTTAGGATGTATGTATGTTTTATGCGGGTAATTCTAAAAACCGTGTTCGCAGACTGGGATCTTGTATGTAATCATTCAATTCTTTTATTCAAATTATATAAAAATACTAGCTGGCCTGGCGAACATCGTACCGCCTAACAGTCGATTCTTTATTTGTTTAAAATACTTATTCTGCTATTCGGGACACTGGTCTACAAAAAATTGATAAGACGACAAATACATTATGTAAAAAAATTAAAATTTACCTTCCCGGAACCCCTCCACTAACACTCAAATTGACTTTTAAGTATTATTACGAATATTTTGTATGGGAATATATAAAAGTGTTGTTTTTAGACTTTTTCACTCAATTTTTTTTTAATTTTTCTCCGTAAGAACCATCCTCGTACTTCAAGGTATATTATATAAAAAAAAACAGACAAATCGGTCAAGTCGTTTTCATGTTATGTCGTGACAACGGAAAACGGGTTTCATTTTTATATATATAGATTGAAGAAGTACATTAAAAAAATACCGTCTTATTGTCTTTGATTGACATAACCTTTACTTTTCAATAGAGAAGACGGCCTAAAATTGTCAAACACCTGGGATCCAATAATATTCAAATTAAAAACTCAAAAAGAAAAACAATCCGCGAAAATAGAGGACACCGTGAGCCATATTTGCCAAAACCTTCCATCTTTTAGTCGATACCAACTCCGGGGAAATAAATACAGATAATGCAACTTTCTCTACAGCTGTGATACTTTTTGACATTCAACACCTTTGTCTTCAGTCACCGTGACCACGCACGCTATAAAGCACGCAAAACGTCGGATAAATTTAAAATTATGTTAAATAATTGTAAATTTATTTATACATAACTTTAATCCGGTTAAAAAGTTTTTTCTTTAAATACCGTCTTAATTTTTTATATAGCATGTATATATTATAGACAAGAATGCCAACTATTTCATATTTTGGTAGTTTCACTACTGACATTTAATTGCTGACAATTGTCAGTAAAATTTGCTAATATGGAAAGAAGTTTGGTATTACCCTCACAGTGTAAAAATATAATAATGTGAACTCATCCTTCACACGAAGGTTTCAGAGTCAATTAAATTTTTAGCACGAAATGTTAAACGTTACCACGAAAAGATAAAGGTAATAATTTAAAGATAAAGGAAACGGAAATAAGAAAACACGAAAACTAAGCGCAAACTTGCCGGTACTTACCACAACCGTTATAATAGACGTTAATTATGTAACGAGGAAATTATATAGACTTAAAAATCAACGAGCCGTTGAGCGTTAGAATTAAATTTTATGTGTGCATTAGGAAATTACATTTTTAGTTGGAGAAGTATTATTACATACAACAGATAAGACACTGTTGTATGAAGATTTTTTATAATTCAGGCGCTACAACTTTTGGCGTCAAATTTCTGGCAATTGTTTTTTTGATTATTTTTCTTTACTTAGTATAAATTTCATATTTTTTTTATATTACCTTAACTTTACGAGTAAGTGGTAGTTGCGTATAAAAAAAACAAAATCTAATGGTTTTAAAACATTGATTTAAAACTGTTGATTATAAAATGGATATTTGTAAGTTAAGATAACAATATTAATTTACTATTTAATAACACGTCGTTGTATTAACTGTACATATAAGGAAAAAAAGAAACACTAAGGGAAAATACACATTTGTTTAATTACAAAACTAAAATAAACATATTTTCCTACATTTAGTATTATTGGTAGGTAATGTGGTAGGTAATGCGCCTTTATATATATTATGACAATATTGTGGGTAACACATATAATAATCATAATATTTCATTAAAAAAAGCCCTAAAAAGGCCGGCAACGCATTTGCTAGCCTACTGGCATTATGAGTGTCCATGGGCGGCGGTGTCACTTAACATTAGGTGAGCCTCCTGTCCGATTGCCACCTATTACAATTAAAAAAAGTTTGGTTTAATCTTCTTTAGAATTAAAAATCGGTAATTGTGTTCTTAATACAAAAAAAAACAATAATAGATTTGACTAGTAAAATAATCTCCTTGTTTGTCATTTATAAAGTTCTCTTTTATATTAGTTGCCTGTGCTCTTATCTTAAATCATTTCAAAGGGCTTTGTTACGTATAGTAACCCTCCATATATAACCTAGAGATCATTCTTGACACATTTATGTAACGAATTCGTCTACAAGCGTTTGTTACGCAGTTCTGAGTTCCGACTATACGAGTTCAGATGACATACAATAAACGCACATAGAATTCCGCTCAATTAGTTTAGTATGTAGGCCATCAGATTAAAGTGCTTTGGACACGAAATGTATGGGCTTAGTTAATGTCCCCTATACAGGCGAAGTCCAGGTCTTGAGGCATAGTGGGACGAAGTTGTGGTAATTGATTATCACTGAAGTAAATCTTATGTCTTCGGAGTTACGATTTATGCATCACACGCAATAAAACATTATTATAAAAAAGAACACATTATCTGATCGATAATATTTGCGATAGTATTGTCTGTTATTGACATAACTTTTAGACATAGAAAAACACTTTTTTAACGGATTTGAAGTTATGTTTAAATATAAATTTACATAATTTTAAATTTAACCGACGTTTCGCGTGCTTTACAGCGTGCGTGGTCTTGGTGACTGAAGACAAAAGGTGTTGAATGTCAAAAAGTATCACAGCTGTAGAAAAAGTTGTGTTATCTGTATTTATTTCCCCGATCGTCCAGGGAAATAAATCACCACGCACGCTGTAAAGCACGCGAAACGTCGGTTAAATTAAAAATAATTGTAAATTTATAATAAAACATAACTTCAAATCCGTTTATAAAGTGTTTTTCTATTTCAATATTTGCGATGCTTATTATTAAAGTTTATTTTAGTCTTGGTCATTGTCAATACTTCTCAGATAAATGGAGTGAGTAGAGATTTGCATTTAAAGTTTTCATTTCATATTCTGATTCTATTTACAATTGTCAACAATTCACAAACGGAATTGTCCAAACTGTCACATTTCATAGAGAAGAACGTTTGAAAGGTATAGAGAAGATATTGCAATATGCGTTTGATCACGTTTTGCAACATAACCAGTGTTATAGTCATTGTATTCTAATGTATAAATTACCTAGCTAATTTATTTAACATTATGAAGTACTACAGCTGAATGTCATGCGTACTGTTGAATTAGTACTAGTAACTAGTACTAGTTGAACAGTATCAGGTACGAGGCGAGTTACGAGGTTGTTATATAATAATTGCTAATTGTCTACGACATACACACTATGAAGACGTGGAGGAGACTAGTTTTAGTGATAAGGCAGCCCGGGTATATTTAGGACGACACCGGATTACAATCAGGAAACTTATAATCTAATATAATATGTAACGTAGTCATGAAGTTTTAATCCGTACTATTATAAAATAAAGTCCCCCGGTCACGTCTGATTGAACACGACGAACAATTTTGTGGTTATGAGCGAAATATAACGTTTATTGATGGCTGCAGAAACCTTTCCAAAACACACGAATTCTACGCGGGCGGAAGTTAGTTTAATAAAATACCTGTTCTGATATGAAATACCATATATTGTATTATACCATGGAAGATGGTGAGCGCTGCAGAAATACCAATCCGGTAATATAACCAGCATACTTAAATCATATAATATTTCAGATAGTTGCCAAAGTCGCACACAAAAGTTATTCGGTTCATTGCCCAGTGTGTCACCACCTCAAACTAATATGAAATTCGGCGACTCTCCGTTCGCAATAAAACTTTGTCTAGGCAAGGCTTTGCTTCCAAATTGGCTAAGACAACAATTTAGATTCAATTTTGATAACCATGTCGTTGTTAAAACTTACATTTGAATAGTTTAAACTTTTTGCCTTTTATTTTTGTTGGAGGTTCTATCGTGTCGAGCTACGAACTCGTGGCCTTAAACAATCTAATAATTTGCCGAAAACGGATCTAACAGAACGGAAAAACAAAAGAGGGTTGAAAACTGTAGTATTAATTGACATTAAACATATTCAGGATTAATTATGAAATAACGTTTTCACATATGTAACGTGTTCATCATAAGATATTATACACATGTTTTCCATAGTGTGCAATTTGTAGGTTAAGTTACGTAACAAAATATAATACATAATATATTCTATTAGATTGTGTCCACCATTTTTGATTATTATTATTACGTACAGAATATATGAAGTGTTTTCAATTAATTTTGTTACTATAACTACGTATTTTATTTATTGTATCTATTTAAATGTATGTCTGTTGATTGCGTTTATTTGTCCAATGGGCATATAATAAAACATATATTACTACGAAGCCTTATGAGCACGACGTACGAGACTGTAACCTAACATGTCAAACGATTCAATCAATGTAGCATTTGCCCCAAATTTCTTCAATCGTCCACAAAAGCCCATCGACACGATTTTTGCAGACATTAAAAAAGCCGTTTGTCACCGCCAGTAATGTGAAGTTAATCGATCGTCAACTGACCCGACGTTGAACGTGGTAACTTTATCTTAAAGGCATTAGAAAGAACGATCTATTGAAGAATTTAATGTATTCAGGGTCTAATATGTATACGCCGACCCTAAGGTCGGGTTTACATTGATTTTATTATAAAAAACGGTTGTATAGTGGTTCCGTAGACCGCTTTTCTTGTATTGCAGTCCTTTCACACTTGATTTCAACGGAGTAAAGATATATAATAGTTTATATATACTCAATAAGCCTTTTCGAATATCACTATTGAATTACATTTTACGTAAGAATATTTATACTACTAAACACCTGTGATATTATTTCGCATTATTTACGTGGTAAATATCAGTTAGTTATATATATATATTTTAGTTGATAATTAGAAGTGCAATCCAAATGCTAGCAATCATCGCAATTAAACCAAAATGAGCCCTTTAATTTTTCCCACACTCATAAATTGTAATAACCCCGTTAACAATTTTTTAATGAAATGCGTGTATACATATACTTATATAGAATAAAACGATTGACTTATGGAAGTTTTAACTGATCCTACTAAAAAATAATACTTGTTATATAAACTAGTAAAGAGACACGCAATGGACCGCGTAGGTAACTAATGCAGCAATCAATGTAACACGGGTGTAAATAGGCATACTCTATTGGATTAAGCCCTATTGCAATTTTATAAGGCCCGGAACTCATTGACGTGCACTTCAACCAAGTGTAATTTACATTAAAGCTCAGAATCTCTCTATAAATTCCAATAGCCTGATCCCGATTCCAATAATAAGTGTATCTAAGGCGCATTCCAATGTTGCGACATCATAGCTATGGATATTTAAAGAACTACATCGAATTTGTATACGAAAACGTCGGGATTCGCTATTTTCGCTATTATAACTATTTGGACTTACAAAGTACTGGTGCAGGAGTCAATGCACAACATATAAAGTAATAGGTACTTACCTAGTCTTCGATAGTATAACAAAGTGAATCTTAATGAAATGAACTATGGCGTTTATTAATTGTATGACAAAATCGCTGCTGCGTGTGTGTGTAATTCTTAAAGAAATAAAATACAAAAATAATAAATTCCTCTTTGTTTGGGGATCATATGATTATTTATGCCAATTTCGGAATTAAATTCTATACAGTCAAAAGGAATTACTGAAAATCCTTCCAATCGTTTAAATATTGTATGTGGGCTAGTAAACCGGAAATAAAACTGTGTGTACATACCCTAATAGGGCAGTTACCTCGGCCGTTCCCGATTCCAGAAACCTTTCTATCGACAGCTGTACACAATGTGTTGTATAAATAAGGACACGATTTAACCCCAACAAAATATTAGTATAACTTTTTTAGATTCTCAATATAGAATATATTTTTTTACTTCATAAGTCAGTTACTATTATTACAATATGGAATAACATTATTATCTACTTTTAATATCCTTTTAATTATTTTTTATTGAATCTTAAGCTTACAGTAAATATAGAACAAATACAGAAAGAAGTCTCGGATCGGATTTGGAAACATATTTATACTAAACCAATTTCATAACTGAAAATCAAACCTGTTAAAATTGAAAACATATTGATGCAGTTAAAATAGATTTTATGATAGTACTGTTGAATAGAAATCCTGGACAGCGACATGAACGTCCACATTTTATGACGCTGTACGAGCCAGCATCTTACAATGCTCAAAAGTGCTCGTTTTTATTGGTCTGCATTAATAAAGCGAAATAAAATATAAAGTTACATATCTAAACATTTTTTAATTTGCGCAGTATTGGCTTCAGAGTGCGACTCTTATCTATTGCAGTCGTAGGTTCGATCCCTGGCTGTGTAACAATGGAATTTCTTCGTGCACATTTAACACTTACTCTTACGGTGCAAGAAAACATTGTAAATAAACCAGCATTTCTTAGATCTAAAAAGTCGACGACGTGTGTCAGGTACTGAAAGCTGATCACCAGAAACAGCTACATACATCTACAGACTTAAAATATTGTAGCGCCACTGGTTATTCTCAAATAGTTACCGGTAGAGCTTGGTAAACGACTGTTTTGAATCATTTAAAGCTGTTCTATATAATAATTGTTTATTTACCTAATATTCTAACAAGAGTCTGCCTCCAATCCCTTTGGAAATAACCCACAGAAATGTTATAACTATTGCCATAGTAGTTTAGAATCTTCACTTAAAGCCGTGCTTAGAGTTATCGATTAAATTAAAGTAGGTTAATGATTATAATTACACGTCTATAGCATTCTATATTTAGGAAATTTAATAATGACAGATTTGACAGATTGAAGCACATAGTATTGAAAAACTTTTGTGGTAATTCAATGCTTAAAGCTTGTATATTTCAAATGTAGTCAAAAGCTTCGGAAACATTATTGTCTAAACGTTGAAATCCTTTTGAATTTTCACCTGGTGTTTTGAATAAAGAAAAGAATCAATGCCATACACTATACAATCTTTAGTACCAGATATTTTCACAGTTATACTATTTTGATAGTTGAACTCTAAAGAAATATAGTGACAATATAAGTTAGACCTCATGGAATGTTTCTGGATTGAAGATCCATACTACGTATTTGATATTTAAATATGTAATAATCATAAAAGTTTTTATTGGCACGAGTACTATTTAATATATATTTAATAAGAACTTTTTTTCTAATTTCTAAAACTATACCATAGTTATTTATTTTAAAATTAAACTGATAACTGCTCTGATGTTTCGCGTGATTTACAGGAAGGGGGTTTTAAATTTTATAACTGTTTAAAAAAAAATAGTTTGATAGATATGGGTACAATGGATTTATAATTATATTAATAACTAACACCATATATACATAACAAAGATTTTCACAAAAGCAAGCTATAATAAAAAGTAACTAGGTGTAAAAGAGCGGTGTAACTGCTAAGAGCAGCTTGTTCGAAGAAGCTTGTTTGTTAAAAGGAGAAATAAAAAAAATAGTAAAATAAAAGCAAACATAAAAATAAAATAAAACGAAGGCTTACGGCTAGAATCGTTTTAGTTATTTCTTGAATGAATTCCTAGTCAGCAAGAACTGCATATTTTAATTATTATTGTAATAGTTTATGTAACAACAATAGGTTTTTAAAATAGTGTCTACGTTTTAAAGAATTGTCAGTATTTATAATATTAGTCCATAAAGCCTCTTGCTACGGAAATAGGCACAATAAATCAAGAACATAACGTGCTGAACAACGAACATTTAAGTATATTGCCATTATAAGCAAACAGCCGAAACTAAACACCCTTTAAACACAGCCTTAGAACAATTGCAGGGTGGCGTGTGTTTGGAACAAAATATTTCGATTTAACCGATCATTATATGCAAATTTTCGGGTTATTAATAATAACATGAGAAGTATTGTAAGTGGGGAGTTGCGGGAACGCGCCTATTGCGGAATTACATAAAAACTTGTAAATTTTTACAAAGCCATTTTTAATATTTATAGTGGTTCTTTATTTATGTAATATTTTAAATAACATATACCTCGAATGTCTGATATTATTTTAGGTTCCATTGATGCTTCCAAATACATTTTCAAATTAGGAACTGTGTATCTGACAAATTAAGAGTTAATTAATTTATGTGTCTATCCTTTTTTACTTTTCTAACTTTTAAGCATATAGGTGTTAACGCTCGTGGTATTTGATATTAAACGAAGGCTTTAAGAGGAAAAATTACTAGCAATTACTAGAGCTAGTTTGAAATTAAAACTTAGTAAATAATATGATGCTGTATTCAGAGAGATACGGAGGCCTCGTAAAAGATTACAAGGTAAGCGGTTAATTCGTCAATGGCCCTTATTAGCTGAAGTTCTTTTATTACCCCACTAAGTGGCCCTTAAACACGTCCGATCAAAGGGAATCGACGGATTACCCTTATCTAGGAACCTCTGTAGTTGCTCTTTTTTTAATCAATTGTCTTAGTTACAAAGCAAGTGGCTCTAATTGTTAATTTTAGGTTTTAAACCAAATTGGGTTTTTAAAACCTATTTTTTCTACCGTAACCGTAACCATAACACGGCGCAGTAGATCAAGTATTTGCCATCCAAAAAGATATTTCTCCCAAAATAGAGTATTTTAATTTCCTATGTATTGATTGTGTGACAGTTTTGTTGTAAACAATTGTTACAACACAGAGTTTAATAAATTGTTGTACTTTTATTATTTACTATTAGTAAAACATGAATAATTAGCAATATATTATTCAGACCCATGGCGTAAAAAAAAGTGTTTTATAAAATAACTAGTCCATCGCCCGCCTGTGTTCATCACATTACATCGGAATTACTTCACGGGTAACCTCTATTTTGATTAACTAAATTTTAAACCAAACTTGTAACCTCATATAGTTAGGTCAACTGAAATTATTTTAAGTGCATCTATAAATTGATTGCTGTTACAGTAAAAACATCAACTTGTAGAGGCTCGGATAGTCAATAAATTGGCTAGTTACGATTACTCAAACGTTTACCTTGTAATATGCCAAAATATACAAGTTGACATGTAATAATTTTTACATGCGTGAAAGACAATAAATAGTTAGAAACCTGACCTGTTTTTTTCAAGCGTGAGATATTTGTAATCTAAGCAAACGCTATCGAGTCGCCTAGTGTCGCCCGGCGAGTACTCAAGCACGCGCGCTCAAAGGGACGGCTTGGATTTATTTCTTTTTAAACGAACCACGTACTTCACGATTTTGTACTTTTTATGGCTGACTGCAAGTGTCAAATTAACGAATGTTTGGTGGACAGACGTGCGATTGACGTTGGCTATGGTTATATATGCCACACTATATATCTAATCCACACTAGCAACCGAACCATAGACACAACCCACCATTTTATAACCCGTTTTTAATTTTTCACAAATTAAAGTGAGTGCAAATATTTCAATGTCTTGCAACGATATAGCAGTTAAGCGCTTATAAAAAAGGAAATCTACCATTTTAAGCGAACCTAGAAAGAGTTAGATAGATAGATAAAGTAAAGATTTTTCTGTAAGTTTACTTGAAAAAATATCTTGCTAATAATAATAAATGCGCGAAATGGTAACGCTAAATATGTGTGCATCAAAAGTGCAAGTATCAATAAATTTGATATTCTATCATCTATGTAACGCTGTTCACCCCTATGTATCTTTGTGGCCTTTTTTGTCAAAAGCCTCTTCCAAATCTCGCCGTTTCGGTCTGCATTTGCCTCCCCCTGTCTCCTTAATCTGGTACATCCACCTTTTAAATTGCCTTCCTTTTTTCTTTTAATTGTACCTTGGGCACAAGTTTACTTAATAATATCTCAACATCATTTTTGTATACTTTACAAACTTAAATTTTATTTTCTTATCCTAAAAATATTTTTTGCCATTATAATGAGACAAATATATTTTGAAAAACTCACCCGTGTAACAACCGTGCTCAAACACTCTGATAGCCTTAAGAATCTTCACACAGAACGGTGTTAAAACAGGGTCATTTTTACCCTTCATTATACAAGAGTCCTCTTTAAATAACAGAGTTACCTTTTAATATTATTTCTATCAAATTATATTATTTTAGGTAGATATGTATATTTTAATTATTCTAAGATTAGTTTAGATCACAAGGACCATAAGGGCTTTGATAATGACAGCGAATGTTCTTAGTTTAGTTGTAAATTTAATTCACTGTGTGAGTTGTAAAGGTAAGACAAGACAGACAACTTTCAACAAGTAACAACAAGATAAGATGGAGTTGTCTATGAAACTTGGACACTTCTGAAGTCCGTGTTTTTGTGGTGGATTTCTAAGACCTTATTATCATCTTCTTGCGTGAAATAGCTCGCAGTTGAGGTGATTGTAAGTTTTTTAGCAGTACATTTCTGGTTAATATAAATATTACAATAATATAACATTGTGTTTTTTTATGACTCAAACTAAGAAACTGTTTTAGGAAAGTATTTGTCTACACTAATATTATAAAGAGGAAAACTTTGTTTGTTTGATTGTAATGAATAGGCTCATAAACTACTGGACCGATTTTAAAAATTCTTTCACCATTCGAAAGCTACATTATCCACGAGTAATATAGGCTATATTTAATTTTGAACAAAAATAGGGTTCCGTAAGATATTAGGGTTTTTGGACACAAGGTGTAAAAAATCAACCAAAAAAGTTACTTATTTTGCGTACCCTGCCTAAACTATTAAAGATAGAACCATAAAATGTTCTAAGTAATTGTAGATCTTATAAATATCTACAAAAAAGTCTGCGACACATTATACCTATCTATGTCAAGTGAGGCACAATAACCATAAATGATATACATGGCAAAACGACGTTTGCCCGGTCAGCTAGTATACTATAAATACGTAATAGGCAGCAGAATCTAGGACTATAAGACTTCCTTTACTGTGAATATCATAATAGATAAAATTTAAAAGTTCCATATTAATTACATAAATGTCTATGTTCAGTGAACCTTGAACCTAGAAAAGAGATACGGCTGTACCCTCCACTCTCCAGGTTCTTTAGAAAAAAAAAGATGGATAAAAATTAATAGAATATTAAGAACTTTTGTGAATAGTCGGATCCATAGGACTGTAATATGTAGTATGTAACATTGTAATTATAATTATATGCATGAAATTTTCAGAAAATTATACTATAATGATAATTGTATATAGCCAAAGTCGTTAAAATCTGCTGATTTTAAAACTTCTAAATAGATACCGTAACTTAATGTTCAACAACAAGTAACTTTAGACTCTTGAGTAAAATCAAACGCGACTATAGACTAAATTTAATATGGAAAGTTAATAAAATTGGATTACTTTCTTGGTAGAACTTAGCCATCAACCGTCGCTTCGCTCGCACCTTTAATCGTACATCCTTAATCTTACATCTCAAAATTTACATAACACAATAATTGACACAAAACGATCAGGAACTTTAATAATTATAAGGAATTATAAAATTAAGGTCTTCATCTAGAATTCAGTTGTACATATTTTATATCGGTATCAAAGAAACTGAATACTGTGTATTGGCCACTATAGATAAATAATAAGAGCAAACAAAAATATTTTTCTTCCAAATACAAGGGTTTTGCAAACGAAATATACATTAATGTATCTTCAAATGTCATGTGAAGATAGCTAAGCCGAGCCATAATTATTGTGCACCTTACACTAAGTACTGCAATTTTCTCACTAAGAAGAGTTCTAAGTTCCGAGACTAACATTAAACCACTTAAAGTGAACCTACGCTTTCTGTAATTGTTTGTGTCTCACTTTTCTTAAGCTGGCATTCTCACTTGCTTTGCTTCAAAATACTTTGAGTTTCACAGGAATAGACATAGACATAACCATTACATTTATTACCAACAAAACACACACAAAATAGCAACGATAAAAAAATAAAAAAAGAATAAAATATAACATTTTTTTTCATTTAAAGAACAAGGTACGTTTTAACTGTGTCATGTGTGTGTGTTGTGGTTGTAATTAGCTCTGGCTCAGCATTATGCTGAGGAGTAGACTGTTTCACAGCGCTGGTCATTTTGCCAGAGACCACAGCAGCTTGCGCCTCAATTAATCAAAAAAGTAATAATAATAATACTTAGTAGAAAAAAAATAATATTAGTAAAAGTTAGCAGTGTAAGTAATAAAGTCTCAAAAAAGTAGTAGTAAGTAAAAGTATATAGTAAATACAGTTTTGAAGATTTTAAACTATGCACGTTCTTATTCCTCTGTATATAGAGCAGTGTTAGCTAAGCGTTTGATTTTCAAACGTGTGCGTTGAGGCCTCCACTAATGAATTTTTCTTTCCAAGTGTCCAATTAATTGCTTTTGCTTGTGGGAACAGTGACTCCATTATCTTAGAACAGTCAGAACAGTCGACGTGGGTTATTTACAGAATGCTGAAAACCTACTCACCTATCTAAAGATTCAGTAACCTAAAACGGTTGTACATTACACTTGAAAATGTATAAAACCTCCTTTTGCGAATATAACTTACACAGTACGTAAACTGTTAATCAATAAACACGAAGACTTCAATTTGGTCCATCTTACCTCGTTAGAACTAGACGTGGTGTAAGTACTATTCTGGAAATGGAAAAATAAATTCTGGATTTAATAGGCCATGACAATCAGGGAGAGATAGAAACGGGCATAGGCCAGGGAATCAGATGCTTGTTACAAATATTATTTGATTCTCGAAATACGGTTCATAAGTTTTATTAAATGTAAAATTCTTGGAATACTAAAATAACGGAATTATGTGTACAAAATACTACGCCGTATGTTACAGATTGCATTGTTACATACCGTTTCGTAAACAAAAAAATCATTCTGCTAATAGCATTTGCAAATTGTCATAATAAATTAAAATGAAATATTACCTACTCATAAAGAATATTAACATCGTTTTCAAGCATCATGTATAATCTCTGTTTCGGGTTGAGGTATAGAAGTCTTTCTGCATTTATTGCTTCATCGCATTGCGGAAATTTTTTGAAAAAAGATATAAAGCGGTTACAAGCTTCCGCCAGCAGGTTCGACCGTTTATAAAATTCGTTATATATCAAGGTTTCAAACCAATATATAATTATAAACCTATTTTCCTTTATCTCAGTTTATTTTCAGTTGAATGCAATCAAACGGACTGACGCGGCGGGGGATTTCAATTTATAACATACTAGCGGACCCGACAGACGTTGTCCTGTCCTAACTATGAATATTGATTACAAATTGGTATAATTAATTAAAAAATATTGAAGAAACAAAGTGTTTATTATTCTAATGCTTTATGTTATACAACATTCTTTGTTTGTTTTTCTGGCTCGCATGTTATTATATTATTTATTTTAAACGATATTCATATTTCTTACATCCTCTTTGACGATATTTGCAGGACGCATTCTGTCAATGTTATGTCAAACGCCATAAGGTTACATCAAAAAGTTCGAATTGTATGGTGGTTAAGTATTCTTAAATTGTCTAATTTTCCGCGCATTTTTTTTCTTTTTTTCTTTTATAAGAACCTTCTCCTGACAATTACAAACACAACAAAAAAACAATCAGACAAATCGGTCGAGCCGTTTTCATGTTATGTCGTGACAACGGAAAACGGGTTTCATTTTTATATATACGTATATAGATTATATCACCGTAAATAAAAAACTGATAGTTAAGGAAATAGTTTCGTATCTAAATTCTAACCAGATCGACACTATCCCCGCACTAGCGTACATAGCATCGGCACTTTACAGGCTCTCGGCTCCGTTTTATTGTGACGTTCCAAAGAGATCGACTAGCCGATCCCTCATTTACGAAATTGTGTCAATAGGTACGCTTTTTTACTTTCATTTAGCGATCTCATAATCCTTTATTTGACGTTGTTGGCGTGTTAAAAGTCTTTCTAATTTTAAAATACAATAGAGGGCGCTTATTACCGGTAGACATTATTCTTGTTTAAGGAACGTAGGGAATCTGTCTAATATTTATAGGAAAACTAGCTGACCTGGCTAACTTCGTTCCGCCCTACAACCTTATAATATCGTTGTTACTTTAATTTAACTTATTTTAGGATTTCATTAATGTTAAGTATTACATTACAACAACTTTTTTGCAAATACAGAAATGTTTTATTGCTTGACATTGCGAAAGAAGAATGGTAGTTTTACACATTAGACATCTTCTCTCTAGCGTGAATATGGCGATACTGCATGTTAAGCACTTAATATCCAACATCTTTTGATCAGGATCAAAATTGGTAATGCATCTCCTCATTCACCTCAAGATCGGAATTTCTTGAACTGACACGAATTCGACGTAAAATGATGCGTAGTTTTGTCAACAGATGGCACCATATGGTTTTTGCATTCGTAAAATTAATTAATTAATTTATTGTTATTCGATAACTTATCCGATATTTTATTGCTTATTCTGCTATTCGGGACGGAAACAAATCCAACAAATCAAAAAACATGGCAATCGGTCCAGCCGTTCTCGAGTTATAAGTGTTGTAAAAAACACGACTTTCTTTTATATATATAGATTATTGATTCGCTTAGCACCGAACATGAGGGCTCCCAATAACACCTACGCCATATGTGTTAACTAGTTACCCTGTTTAACCTTTATACGAACGTTATGTATAGAAAAATATTTGATTTAATTTAACGAACCATAGTAATTACCCTGAAAACATGTGGGTTACTAACGGTAATTAATAGCTAAAAATGTATTTCAATACCTTAAGCCCGGTTCCCATATCAAAGTTAATCGTGAAATTGAAGCGCAACAAGTATTTTTATAAATAATATAGTTCAAGGTCTATTTCAAATCGTTATATGTAAAGTTGTAACGGCATTGTAACGGCAGCTACAAGCCGTAAAACCTTCATAAATCATTTTATCCTGAAGGGTTTCTGACTTTAGTCGCTACTTTTATTGTTTTCATGTGTGTCAGATATTGATATAACACGGTGTCAGGCATTTTTTGAGAACATGAATTCGTTTGGAGTAACATTTTTGTACATTTCGGTGTTTCTGAAGCGGGAATTTAATCACAAGTCAAAGTATTCTTTAAAAGTTAAACAAACTGTAATAAACAGTGTTTGTGAAAATATTTATTTTTTATTATTCGTATAAAAAATAATCAATCTACCTCAAATTTGGCCCGCTACGAAGTGTCACGTAAAAACCATTTTTCATCCATGCAATGTCCCAGAAATATCATTAATAATAATACTTTCATGTACCGATTTTGATATTTTATTCTACGTCAAATAAGTCAATTTTTATAAATACTTAATAGCCCCAAGATACCCACAGCATTCTTTCGTAGTTACAAACACAATTTGTTTTTATTCCTACACATTTTTCCGATACCAATAATGTTCAGTCTTAAAGCTAAACTGGCTTCCAAAAAGCTGGGTGTTTTGGGTAGGGCTAAGCAGTATTTCACTGAGGTGCAACGTATGCAGCTCTACAAAGCTCAAGTACGACCTCATATGGAATACTGCTCGCATCTCTGGGCCGGTGCTCCCAAATACCAGCTTCTTCCTTTTGACCAAATTCAGCGAAGGGCTTGTCGAATTGTCAATCTCCAATGTCTTACTGATCGGCTTGATTCTCTATCGCTACGCAGAGACATTGCGTCTCTTTGCGTTTTTTACAAAGTATATTACGGAGAGTGTTCGGAAGAATTGTTTGGGTTGATCCCTCCTGCCTCTTTTCAACACCGTACGAGCCGAACGACCTCTAAATTTCACCAGCATCATCTTGATGGCTGGAGGTCCTCCACAGTCCGCTTCACAAGGCATTTTCTTTTGCGAACTAGCGAACTATGGAATCGACTCCCGGGGGGGGTCTTCCCTCAGAGATACGACCTCCAAATGTTCAAAAAGCGAGCCTACTCTTCCCTCAAAGGCCGGCAACGCACCCACTAATGGGTGTCTATGGGCTGCGTAGACTGCCCTTTTAGGTCCCGCAAGCTCGTTTGCCTCCCTATTATATAAAAAAAAAAAACACTCCTTTATTTCTAGGTGATTTGAAATGTTGTTCGATAAACTATTGTATAAAAAAAATAATAATGATTTACATATAAATTATATTATAGACAGGTATGTATATGAAAGTAGTAGAGATGTATTTAGACGACTCATTGGTCTAGTGGTTAGTACCCCTGACTGCAAATCCATGGGTCCCGGGTTCGATCCCCGGCTGAGACAAACATCGATGTGATGAGCATTTGGTGTTGTGCTTGGGTCTTGGGTGTTTAAATATGTACTTATATGTCTATCTATTTTTAATATGTATGTATATCCGTTGCCTAGTACCTACCCATAACACAAGCTTCACCAGCTTAGCATGGGACTAGATCAATTGGTGTGAATTGTCTTAAAAAAAAATACCCCTTTATTTCTATGTGATTTGAAATGTTGTTCTTATAAACTATTGTATAATAAATAATAATCATTTACATGTAAATTATATTAAAGGCAGGTATGTATATAAAGTACAAGAACGTTATGAACAATATCTCTATATGCCGTAGATTACATGTCCCATTTCCGTAGCTCACACTGTATGTAAAACAGCCTTATATCAAAGATCTAAGGCCTTTTGATGTGTGGCGGAAAGATGCGTAACCAAATACTTTGATACTTTGTGACGGTAAAATGTTGCATTGTGTTAAATAGGTTATAATTTTTTCACTACACCTGAATAAGAATTGGTTTTTAAAACAACATACAATAAGTGTATTCAATATTGTCATACTTAAAATAATCATTCTTTTGTTTAAAAATTGCATAAACATTTATGTTAGATTTGGTAATGAAAAAGGAAGTTTTTAACTGCTGAAAGAACTCACTGGACAACACTTTCATTTCCCATTTGTTCTGGATGTTTACCGACAAGCGTAAACAGTTTATGCCTGGGAAAACTATTGTTCTTATAAACTTAATATTACACGCAAGTGTTCGAGGCCTAAATACCATCATGACATTTGAGTCCACACCCAACTTGGATCGCTTAGCGGCATTTTAGGCGAAACTTCGCCCTGAAAGCCTCCACTGTGATTAATGTAATTTTAATGGTATATTGTTTAGACCGTCTTTTATTAATGTTGCCAGAGATAAGATTTGTAAATATGTAAAGCACTTTAGATATTAGAACATCAATTATAATTAAGTGGGTTTCGCGTGTAAACAAGTGATGATTTATCTTAGTTTATTATCTATTGAAACCAATTCCGTCTTATGACTCTGTTATAAATAATAATGATTTGTCACTGTTTATTACAGCATAAACACAATATAACAAAAAAGCAAGGAAACCGAGATTTTTGGTTAGTGTTGTTAGTTATTAACGAAACCGTGTTTTTAATTTTCACGTGATTTTTAAAGAGACTATGTGTTATGTTCTTTAATTCCAGGCATCTTGTCTAAACTTTATTCTGATTAGATCTAGCTTTTAAAGATATAATAATTGCTTGGCTAAATGTAGTTAGTAGTTAGATACATTAAAATATACATGTTGATATGCTCAAGAAGAATGCATTAAATGGAATGATTTTAATTATACACTCAACTATGAAAGTTTTCAAGATCCTAAAGAGGAACTTTTCAAAAAGCTACCGTTTAATTGCTACGGAGTTATCAACTAGAGAACTCGGACAACAATTTAAGTTGAAAGAAAGTTATCTTAAATAACGCTAAGCAATAAAGCAAGCGGAAACAGGTTGTAATTAAATTTATGAGGAAATGCCGCCATATTGGAACGGAAATTAAACTCGACAGTTTACCTTTGTTCGATTTTTAAATATTATACAAAGTTTCATTAATATTCTGAAGTCAAAGTTTGTAAATTGTGGTAAAAACCTGTCCTTTGTACTAATACACTATGTATTATATACGGTATTAGAACGTACACAGATTTTCATAATGGTTTGTTTTCTGTATATTCTTATCTTTTATTTATATACTGAAAAAAAAACAAAGAACATGGCGATTAAAAAGAGTGGCGGAGAGTTTATTGCCAGTTCTTCTCTTCCGTTCTACGCCCTTGATTTGAGAACTGGCACTAAATGTAAAATTAGAAGCATTAATATCATGTATTTCTTTGCTGACAAGTCATAAGGGTACAATGTGTTACCCATATGATTAAATGATTTTTTTTGAGGAAAAGGAGGACTTCCTGATCGTATAATATAATTTATACAAACTGGCATATGTATAGAAATGAAATTAATGAAAATATTTCTGTTGTCTAGAGTTGCCCAACAAAAGATTACCTATGAAGGAGTACCCTTAAACCATCAAATGCAACAAAATTTAAAATAACAAAAAATTATAAATCTTATAAACTTAAAAACTTATAAATTTAAAACAGATGTGTTTCATAATATAAAACAACATTTTTAGATTTTGATATGTGAAACATGTTTACGACAACATATATTTTTAAGATAAGTTTGTTCTGGTGGTGGTGTGTTATAGATTTCTTTTAAATCTTACCTTAGATGAGTTTATTTACATAAAAATGGTACATTAAATGTGGCAATTCTGCAGGTCGACTAATGACGGAGAAGCTTCGCAACTATTATTACGCATTGAACAACTGTTTGGGGAAATCTATCCCTTTGTTATATAACTGTTTGTCTAACCGTTCTACACCCTAATCACTCATTACTATTAATATAGATATGTATGCATACTAATAAGGCAAGACCAGGCCTCGATATAAACTATTTCACTATTCGTCTTGAAAGCACATACGAAAACGACGTACGAAAACAACGAAGGCTTGTTAAGTATGATAAAATTACTAAACTATACTTAACTGTTACATTATTTAAAGTAATGGTAGATCTTAATTTAATAATCATTAAGAAAAACGAGTACATTATTAATTTGATTCTTAATTTTTTATAGCATACTAGCAAACTCGGCGAACTCCGTTTCGCCACCAGATGGCTTCGTTTTATGTAACATTTCGTTTCGTGATCCCGCTTTTCTGATGAAATTTTTCCTGAATTTTCCTGCTATAAACCTCAAGGAGCCCGAGACCTTTCCAACGAATGCAAAACCGTGGAAATCGGTTCGTGCGTTCTGGAGTTATAGCGTCAGGAAGGAAAACCCGACTTATTTTTATATAGTAGATTATTGATTCGTTGTATGAAGAAAACGACTTCGGTTCCAATCGAAGTAGATCTTTAATAGTTCAAGGCTGTACTTGTTAATGTAGACAAAAATATAGTTATAAAATCCTACACGAACCAAATATAGCATAAACTTAATCCAAGGATGTACCTGTATTTAAATTTATAAACAGGTAACGAAATAGAGGCAGTCGTTATCGAGAAAGCCTAGGCTTTTTGCGCCGAACCGGAAACCAACGTTTGTTACTCTTATCGCTCCGATAGAGCCTTCCTTCGTTGTCATTTAGCGATATACCACAAAGTTTTTTATATTGTTTAGTACTTGTTTTTGAACATATTTGTCTCACGGGATTGAGAAGCTATCCTTATCAGTAAGAAAACGGCTGCGTTTAAATGTTTTATTATATTAGAAAGGAGTTTGTTTTACGATTGAAATATTAGATTGGATTTTTATAAACTTCTGCTTTTTAAACACATAATTTTTTATAATTTCACTGTATCTCATGCATATATTTATAATTCTGTAAACATTTTATATAATTATATTATATTTTGATGGTATATAGCATAGTATTTTTTACTATTGTAAATAATTCCTGTTAAACAATCTCCGTTTCGGTCGCCTGGAAGACACAGCAGTAGAGTCGGTGGCCTACATCGGCAGTTTTACTTCTTTTGTTTATTTTATATTGTTATCTGCATTGTGTGAACTAAAGTAGTATGTTTATGATGTAAATAACGTGTTTACTATTACTATGATTATCAAAATTGTAATTTAATTTTAAATCAAAATAAAACCATGCATGGTATTAGTATATCTTAAGTAATTGGTAAATTATAATAATGTTATGAAATGCTTAAGTGAATTTAAAGAAATATTTAAATGTAACGCAAAATAGTTAAATTTATCGTTGAGCAATAATCTAATAAACAATAAATTTTGTCCGGTATTTGTAAACAATTTAGTTGTAGCGGCCGTGAGCTAACCGAGTTTTAAACCAACCACTTTAACTGAGAGTTAGGCGCCTCAGTTAAACCGACGCTTACTAACGTTGCAACTTAATCCCACCTTACTAATTACTAGAACTTTCAGATTAATTTGGTTTCTTCGAGCTTTTATCTAAGTTAAGAATAACTTGGGTAATTATCAGAGATGTATCTTAGTTTCATTTGATGAGAATTTGGAGGCGCGTGTGGAATGTTCAATATCATTTATACTAAACTTTGTAAGCCTCTCTTAAAACTTACACTAATATTTATAAATAATCTTTTATTTATAATCTTTTCAAAACAGCGTAAAATTAATTTGAAAGAGCCCTTGAAAGAATGCATTTTTTCAGAATAAAGGGGTTAACCAACGTAAGTTAGTCTGAGAAGAATAAGTCAGAAATTTAATTTTTGTATTATTTCATTATTCTGTGTATTTCCCATTTACTTACTTAAGAATTTGGAAGTGTATTTATTCACATTTCATTACATTCACATCTTTAAAGGGCTCTTTTGAAGGAAACATGAATTTAAAGTAAATTATTGCAGATCCCAAATAACTCTACCGAAAGTTAGTGAATTGTCATGATAGCAGACGTCACTCGTCAGGCCTTATTGCGTCATTAACGTAACTGAAGGGCGGTGTAGGTCTGGCAATAAAATTTCAATGGGGTTTATTCGATGTTTCAGTCGTCTAATGTTGCGAGCACATTCATCGGAGGAAGAGTTTGACTAGCAGTTTTCTCTTCAGCATTCAATTTACTTATGGGATTATTGTGTTTCTAGGAGCCTCACAAAATCTCAGATCCGTACCTTATGCTAGACTTTAACAGTGTGTTGGCTTAGTGGACTGTTTGATAGGCAGAAAAATTTGTGGCGACGGCATTGCGTTTTGCGCATTCCTTAATATAATAATTACCAATTTGTCTTAAATAAGACTGTATGAAATTGTTTTGTAAAAACAGTTAATATTGTTTTTTATTATTACCAATGAAGTATAAGAGAAACATATTTCTGTGTATGTGACATATTATTTACATTGCACCGGCGTAGATTTGGTTTAATTAATAAAAGAGTAAGATAAAGAGCTAATACATTCAAATTTAATTAAGAAACAAATATTGATTTAAATGTATTAAAACGCTCATCTAGCATTAATTAAACCATACCCTTATCAATTATTACTCGGAGAATGTCGACTCCCTGCGGGCGAAAATTCTAATGACTTTTCCCTTATTTTCGAGTAATGTTTTAGAAAATATGCCCTTATTAACGGTTTCGTAAGTCAACAATACGATATAGAAAGTAAATATTGGGCACGGAAGTACGATTTATTGTTACAATTTGATGGTTAACGTTCCTTTCGTTTTTTGGAAAATACTGATCAAAACAGATATCATACTGAATTAAATTTATGCCGTTATATGTATTCTGTAATTGTATATGTAAAGATTAGCACTTAATTTAAATTTGTAAAAGATACTTATTGGCATTATTTCATAACAATAATTAAATAAGTGTTTCGACTTCATAATAACTATGTTGAGATGAAGGTAATATAAAGTCAATTTAATAAACCATATCGCCGAACAAAGAACTATTGTTACCATCAAGTTATTATACTCGCAATGAAGGTATTTTTATTCAGAGACTGCAGCAAATCAGTATCTACATTTTATAACATTCATTTGAAATGGACGCGTTAAAATTTTACTCAGCCAGAAACACGAACGCAATTTATCCGATCAATCGTTAAATAAAAGGGCTCCTCCAAGTGTAATAAAAGTATAATTTATTCATTATTATTAAAGATAAGTTGGGCCGATTTTTGAGTTTTATGTCAACGAGGCCTCAGGCCGAATTTTACGTCCGCGATATTTCAGAGCCGACAATAAGCGGTCATAATACGGGAATATAAAAACATTTTTACGCAAAATTACAGAAAAATGAGGAAACGCGAATGTAGGATGTACACATGTGTCATTTATTATCGTATGCAAATGAGTCGTGTACCGACCTTTATGGGGGATATCAAAATGTTAGAGCTGTTTTGCGGCCTTGTTTGGTATTTAGGGCTTTATGATATTAGTTTAACGGGGTATACTGTCTATTTCATTTACTTTTTTAGAAATTCTAATAGCTACTTATAGAAACTGACTGTTTAATTTTTTAATATTTTTTATTATATACTAACTTGGTATCATTATTTAATTATGTTAATTGATATTATTTATAATATAACTCATTTGTGTGGTGTTAGTGAACCTTAAAGGTAATTTACATTGCTGACGACATAATGTCACAAAAAACCAACTCATACTAACGCACCGTTTAAGAGCAACTTGGTATCACCAACACATTAAAAAAGTTAAGTCCCACAACGCACAATATCGTCCTTCGCAAACTTGTAAGATCAAGATAGCGTTCAAATTGCTCCGTTAAATTTATAAACACCGTGGGACCACATGACCCTAGATTTATTACCCCGGAGTAATCTGGGCCGAGCGAGGCATAGTTAAGTAGCTGGAATTCGTTAGAACAACGAGGAAACGCCTGCTCGCTTGTCTGCGGGTGATTGTTTGGGGATTTGTTGATGTATCCCGAATTCGGTACCATTTTGTGCGAGAATGAATTGCGAATCCGTGTTCGAATTATAAACGTCAAAATTAATATTTTTGGTTGTAAAAAAATGTAACACAAACATGATAAAATTGAACCATAAAGCCCTTGAAAGCTCACTTTTACTCACAGTCCGAAAATGTCAACAATGGTCTATTTTAAGCGATGCTCTATTTAAAGTTGGGGATGTACTTGTATATTTTCTTCTACGATCTGTTTTGTTTCAGGAAATTGCGGCTATCCTCATTAGCTTTGACAAGCACACGGAATGGCAGTCGAAGGAAGTCAAAATACGGTAAGTTTTTAGTATTACTTAGGTTTGACAAACAATTAATAAACACAGATAAAACTTATTGAAATAATATCAGACAAACGGAATTGATTATACCGTTAGGTTGAAGGCTAAATAAATCAAGGTTATACCAATAATATCCAACTAAAGTAGGAAAATCTGTTAGTTGATTTTCCATTACTGAAATGACATCGTATATACTTGCATGCGATCCACGAAAACCGAAAATCTCTCGAGTATAATACATAAAGCACTCTTTAATGTCACACTCCAGACTCAAAGCAAAGCAAGAGAAATTGGTTCGGGCACGAGAAATATCCCAGAGACATTCGTTTCAGTTTCAAATCTAAATAGACTTTTAAACCTACGCTATCCTTTGAAACGAACTCTTAAACTCGACCAAAGGCAGGTAAGAGACAACCGATCATGAATTTTAATGACCATTTCGAACGGGTCTTACGAAAAGAAAAAAGTATTGCTAAATCAGAGGGGATTTTTTATCCCAAGGAACATGAATTAAACTATCAGTAGACTTATGTCTACCACTTTTATGCTGTAGTCTCTGACTGTACCTAATTTGGCGCCCAACGAGGGACCCGTTCCAAGTTGTAACAACTTTAAGCAAATTAAAAGTTGCGCCGTGACTACTGCTCTCTTAGTCTGTTCTGTTGAAATATTAAGTCTTTATGAGGACGTAGTGTACTTTTGGAATTTCGATGTGCCCGCAGATCCGAGTCGTTAGTTTAAAATTTAATACGGATCCCTGTGTGTAAAAGATAGTTTCCGTTGTCTTTGTCATCGGATTATTCGGGTTTGCGGAATGAAAGTTTTTCGTTATTGTGCCGTCAGTTATCCGGACAATGGATGTGATTTTAATAAAACATTATAATCAAAACGAAGACCTTGTTAATCACTTTCCATGTTTTGGTGTTTTTATTATCAAATCCGTCTATGAAAAAGTTGGCTTTTATGTTATGTTTAGGTATAAATACACACCTTACGTACGTTACGTTTCCTGAGGAGCAGAGAACCTTATATATATCCGTCAGTTTTTAATCTTATAAATTTTCTTCTATTGCCGCTTTGCAAGGTATATTAAATCTAGATAGCTACTGGTATCTAAGCTAAAAGAAATAATGACAATACTGTCAAAAACATTAATATGCAAACTTTATTTTTAGGAACAGCCTAGAGCGCTTTTGAAATTAAAAGACGTTTATAAGTATAGCAGTAAATTGTTTAAATTTACGATTATTTACTTTGAGGCTAAGTCAAGCCAATTAAATTGTTTGCGAACTTCGAAAAAGAATATAATTCAAACGAACCTAGTTGGAAAAAAATATAAGAGTTAAACTCGACTTTTTACCAACGATTAAGTGTTATTTTCCGTTAATGTAAACTGTTTATCAAAGCTTCGTGCTCGAAAAAATATCTTTATTTCAATACTTCCAACTTATTTCGTTTTCTATTGGAAACTTTTGCCGTAATATTTATGTAATAATTATTTGAATTTATCTTTACATTTTATGCTACGTTATTTAATTATTAAATTCAAATTTACCAACTGCCGATTTTTCGCTACTTATATTAAAAACTTTCTAGGCAAATTATGAAATATTGGTAGCAAAATTAATTGTAAAAAGTTTACCTATAGGCCGTACGTTCGGATCCGGCTTAGTAACATTTGTGTGCGTTCGAGAACTAAACTACTAACTAAACAAATCCTACATCATTTATAGAAAAAAATCTTAGTAAAGCAAACACCGAGTGTGTGCCTGTATCCCCACGGGCGTTACAGGAATTAATAGAAAATACGACTTTGACGCAATATACATATCGTTGACAAAGTTAATTGCAAAATAAACAAGCTTAATTTGTAATTTTATCTCCAAAGATATTGTTTTTGCAATTAGCTCTATTAAAACGTTACGAGTATTACTTGAGTATGAGTTTTATTGAAAGAAACGTAAATAATCGTTTGATGTACAAATGTATTGCCATTTTAGGACACCTCTAAAATGCTAATAATTTTATCATAAAGTAGTCATTCAAAGAGTCGTTAAGGAAATGCTAGTAATGTATGGCAAAAGGTATATATATATATGATATGACGATGATATAATATAGAGTAAATCCTTCCTCGGTAAATGGATTATCCAACACAAAATTAAATTTATAATTTGAACGTCCAGTCCATATGTAGTTAACCCAGAAACCAAAAAACGCTTTAGCTTTATAAAATAAAATATATAAGTAGTCCTCTATGTTCACAACAAAAGTGAAGGGTGTTAGAAATTGGTGTTAACGTGATTTTAGCAAACTCCAGTGGTCTTCTACATCCGATAACATAGTTACTAATATGTCAATAATATTGTTATTACATTTCAAGAAAAGACTTTTTTTATCGGATTAAAATTATGTATTATTATAAATTTACAATTATTTAACATAATTTTAAATTTAACCGACGTTTCGCGTGCTTTACAGCGTGCGTGGTCACGGTGACTGAAGACAAAAGGTATTGAATTTCAAAAAGTATCACAGCTGTAGAGAAAGTTGCATTGTCTGTATTTATTTCCCCGGAGTTGGTATCGACTAAAAGAAGGAGGGTTTTGGCAAAAATGCCTCACGGTGTCCTCTATTTTCGCGGATTGTTTTTCTTTTTGAGATTTTAATTTGGATATTATTGGATCCCAGGTGTTTGACAATTTTAGGCCGTCTTCTCTATTGAAATTGGCGTGTTAAATAATTGTACATAACTTTAATCCGGTAAAAAAAGTTTTTTCTTTAAATGTGTAAAGGTTATGTCAATCAAAGACAATATTATATTACATTTCATTTATTGTTTTGAAATCTGACTAAAAAATAGATGACAGAGACCAGAAATAGATGAGAGTGCCCACTTGCATGAAATTACAATAATAGAGAAATGCAGCGATTTGAGACAAAAGCCATAAAGTCTTTCACCGCCTCTGTATAGTAGAAATTGATGATCATTTTAACCAATGATAGTTATTGGCCATCGACATGATTCAATATGAACGTGTCAACTCACATTAATAATCCAGTGAATTGGAGTCATCAATTCGAAACCCCTGCGTTATTGTGTTCCCGTTATTATCATCGCTTATGAAAACCAAACATTTGAAATTATGTAAAGCTATCGGAATGTCACACTGCTCATTTAAGATATACATGAATTTTAATTATACTTCATTTTGGTGATTTGTTCTAGGGTTTTATAACCTTATACTTATTTGTGAAAACTATAACACTTATTAGCTAACATTTAATTTAGTACAAAAATAAAAAATGTGTGTTTTTCTAAAATAAAATAAATAAATCTTTGTTTTACAACGTTGTTAAGCAGAAATAACTCTTTCTTTCTTCTTAATCTTTTGATAATCCCATTAAGATAATTTCTTTTTAACACATTTAATAACCCTTTTTCTTAAAGGAAAATTATCGTTAAATTAAGGAAAACACCCTACATATCTGCACCTAAATCTGTCTTGCGATCTTGTAATGTCTATTGTGGATATTTAAGGATTTTACTAAATGAAGATTTATATGTATAGAGATTCTTTTTATTTCAATTTTCCTCTTATTTTTCCGACTTTGTTATACCGCGGATACAACTTGTCTTTTATCGACACGATAGTCTCAAACTGGGTACAAAGTAAACGAGTTCGTAAACTTATTTAACTTCCTAACTCAGGAAATGTAATACATCTTAATAGCTTTTATGAGATCGCGAAGGTCGGGGATCAAATTTATTTGTAAAGTTTCGCGTATGTTTATGTGAATTGAAATAAAGTATTTACAACGATTCAAGACAACAATTTTAAAATTAAATTCTGTAAAATAGTTTTAGTAAATAATATTTTCACACAATATTATTGGTCAAAAATAGTTTTTATTGTTTGTATAAATTTAATGGGTTCACGTTTTTTGGTTGTGATGTTAATGAATTCTATGATTTAATATTTTTTTTGATGTTTTATACTGTGTTTTTTAAATCAATTTTATAAAACTATAAATAAATGGAAAAATTATTTATACTATGTGCTTTGTAATATATAATTTCTCTTAAAATGCCAATTTAAAAATGAAGGCTGCTTTTATTTTTCTTTAAAAACGTATTTGCGATTGTTCCAAATTCAAAAACCCTACGATCAATAAAATGTCTGGCAATCAACTTGTTACTAAAATGTTGACTTAACTCTATAGTATTGCATATACTCGTAAATACGATTGTTCTATAATATTCGTTATGCAAATGGTTCTAATTTTAAACTCTGTGCGTTTATAAAACCTTGCCTTTATAATGTTGACTTAACGCAATTCTTTTGCATATGCTGTAGAAATCGAGTTGGTATTCCAAATGGTTCTAAACTCAAAAACCACGACGCCTATGAAAACCGCTTGCGTCCATCTTGTCACTAAAATATCGCCCTTGTAAATATCGTGATATTTGGACGTGAACACTAATTTGTCCTAAATGCCTTAAATCACTGGAATCACGGCCAATCTCGTGCTGTATTTATCGCAACGATTACTCTGATGGAGATGAAACTCCCGCATTACAACTGATGTATGGAGCTCTTTTGAACAACAGTTTAGTGAAACGTTGACAAGACTAAGGGTGGACAGAAATTGGGTATTTAGCATGTGAATATGTGTTTAATGTTTATGTTATTTACACCGTCGGATGTATTCCAGGACAGTTTTGATTTAAATTTAAATAAAACTTCTTTTACTGAAACAACCGCTAATTTATTACATTATTTACGTAAGTCACCTACATTGCAATTGCGGTCAACGTGATACTGCTATATGACAGTTAACTATTTGATGTTATGATTTAGAGTCTATTGAAATGTTGTCATATTAACGCCATCTATGCCGCGTATGCCATAATCAGATTGTGCGATACTTTGCAAGTTTATAAATTTCTAATGATACATTAATAACGATAAATCTAAATCGAAAGAGTGCAAGTCAAAGAGTGCACCTAAAACATTTGCAGCCTTTTGGTCAACGCCTGATTTATGGTGTGGAGCACTGAATCTATTAAATAAATTTTAATAACTGCCTCTATCACTTGGTAGATCTAATATCGAAATATCTGATACACGTTTATTACTTCTTTACTACGGTAAATAATTATAATCCTTGTTGAACTAAATTTTGAGCGCTTCAGTTTTGCTTGTATTTTATTAAAAATTAAGTTAAATTGAATTTATTTGATTTTCATTGATTCGTACAGTATTTACTCAACTGTAGCTCAACTTATTAATTAAAAGCTTCCGAAGCCGGCTCATGACTTTGAATATTGCAATTCAGCAAACGTGTGCAACGAGCTTAACTGAATTTAAATTTGTCTTGTTATACGGGTACTGAACTCGAAACATCATAATTTAGATGTAAATTGTTGTCTGGTATTAAAGGTTTATCACAAGTGCATAATTCTGCACAGTTTGAATTAAGCTCGCTCTAGGTGTTGCGTTGTTAGGATGATATTCTCAGTATAATGTTATCAGTGCAGGGTACGCTACACCTAGATAATTATGTACTAGAATAAAATGCACATAATTTAATAATAACTAAAATACACATAAGTAATAATATTTGGTGAGTTAACTACTTAATCTATGTAAAACATGTACCTGAAACTTATCACTCATTCAAATTATTGCTGTCTTACTCGTACTATGCCCTTCCCTAGCTTAGAGCTAGAAGCTTATAGGATGTCAGAGAACATCTACTATATAAAAATAAGTCGGGTTTTCCTTCCTGACGCTATAACTCCAGAACGCACGAACCGATTTCCACGGTTATGCATTCGTTGGAAAGATCTCGAGCTCCGTGAGGTTTACAGCAAGAGAAGAAAATTCAGAGAAAATTTCAACAGAAAAGCGGGATCACCAAACGAAATGTTACATAAAATGAAGCCATCTGGTGGCGAAACGGAGTTCGCCGAGTTTGCTTGTTTGAAATAAAAATCATAGTTACTTTTCTTCGTAAAAAATACTAGTAAATATTTTATACAGGGTTTAAAAAATAATAGTAAAATCGTTAGGTTATATGTTTAGGTGGACTAATGCGAAATGGAAACGAATATGTGGATTTTAAAACCGACCTTTATTATACGATAAATGATGTATTATTTAAAATTCTACTTTGCGTGCCTCAGCTACTTTGCTGGCTAGACTTAAATTTTATTTCAAGCGACCACAATCACACGATCTCGGCACTTCCGGTATCCCGGAAAACACGTTCGTCGTACTTCCGGAGTCTATAATCTGTGGAACGCTCCAAATCATTGCTTGATAACCGTTTAAACCCACCTTTACTATTTCTACAATTCATTTAGGTAATTCTAGAGAATTTTTATAATATGCAAGATAAAAGTTAGGTGACTGTTAAGTTAATGTATGAGTTAAACAATAAAATAGTACAAAAAACTACAGCAGCAATTAAAGTTTTAAAGCGCTCTTTTCTCGTGATGCGCCGGTCTATAATTTATTGGACAATTTGAATTGAATTCATTAGTCGCCGATTACATAGACAACAATTTTAAATGTTTTATGCAGACTGACGATTTTTAACACAATGTCAAACATATATATGAAATATCTAACATTGCGTTTTATGGACAAACGTACAAATTATGTAGAAATATTTTATACAGCGTTTAATACTAAGCCATATTTATATTTGAATAGGCTATGATTTGTGTTGACCAATAAATGATAAAATCTATTAAAAGCAACAGCTGTCATTGTCACAATGACGATGACAGCTGTCACTTTTAAGCAGCACTTACAAGGCTATTGAAAGTAGCTTGTAAGTGCTGCAATGAACATGGTATATGTTTCAGGAAAAATGGTAATAAACTCTTTTCTATCCCCTGAATTGGCCCTCTATAATTTGTGGGACAGCTCGGATCGAAAGCATTATTCGTTGACGGCCGTGGCTTATTTGTGTAGCTTGATTTATATCGTAGCTGTGGTTTGTCGCTAGATTGCTTTCTATTACCGATGGCTTGGATTAGGGTCGAACGGTTTAATTGAGGCTTTATCTCTGATCTCGGTGTTTTGTCGATTTGCTTAAGATCAAACTAACATTTCCGTCGTAATATTTACTTATGTGATCGTAACGTGTTTGACAATATATATACCCGTTTATTGTTTTAATTTTTTAATTAACATGCATATTTAGTGTCTACAATTTAAAATACGTTAAAGTGATTTTTTTACACAAAACTAACACTTATAATCTGATTAAGACAAGGGTCCATATTCTAATTTGTATTTATGGTTAGAATCTCGTCTTGAGTGCTGTCAAATATGTCAAACTATGTACAGAATAAAAAGCAAGCTTTTAAAGCAAGTTTGATTGACATTCTAGAATACGAAAAGAGCTGTTTAGGATAAAAGATCATTATTATCAAAAGAAATCACTTAAGGCCTCGCGAGTCTTCTGGCAGTATTAGTGTTGATAAGCTACAGTGTCTTTTAACATTAGGTGACCTTGAGACCCTTTTCTCTCCTGTTAATAAAAAATGTTTTTAAAATTATACATTAGCACTCATTTATAGGAGCAAAGGTCGAATCGGACTTTTGTTAATTTAGAGGCTCTTAATTTCATTTTTAATTATAACATCACTTGCTGTAAGAAAATTGCAAATTTTCCAAAGTAAGAAAATAAGGTGATTAGTCGAGGAAAGTCATTTGTCACAAGCTCACGGCATTGCATTTTCATTCGGCGCGTAATTATCGCAGGCCTAATTTATAATTAAACGGGCCTTACTTTGAAATTTCACCTTTGACAAGTGTTTTTTAATTGACGTCACGTGGGTCACGCTTAGTATTTTTAATAATTAAGCCAGCCTTCACAATAAGACAGCGGTAGGATGTTTGTGACATAAAAAAGAAACTAAAGCAAATCTTCATCGATACCATAATGTAAAAAAACATAGATTTTCCAAAACCAAAACCAGCATACAGTTTAGAAATCTAATGCTTCTACATCAATAAATCCCTCAAGCAATGTAAATTTAATAATAATATAGGATGGTTTCAATAATTGGATTAGGAAATGTTTTAGAAAAAACACCTATATTGACGGACTAAAAGTTCTCAAATTTAAGGTTGGTTTTTGCCTTCTTTAGCATCATCGGTGTATACTATAGATTATGATTAAGACAAATCATGAAAAATTGGTTGCAATATGCAACGTCTTGTTTAAAATAAGGCCATCGGAACGGAACTATTTTTCAAAGTCTATCCCTATCATATAAATGTTGAATGTTTTAAAAAAACCTACTCTATCAAAGATTTAACGTTATGTATGAAGTATACAAGGGTTAATAAAAATAATATCGAATATTCATTTACTAGAATTTCTTACAACAAAGGTGTACGGACAAGAATAACTGGCACAAAACTCTAGGCTTATTCAAAATATTAATATATAGGGTGAAATGTCTTTTTATGAAAACTGTCTTCGGCATTCACCATTTTTCATAATACTGCGACGTTAACGTTAATTACGGAATGACGTTAATAATAAATTACGTCACTTAGCACATACATTTTAATACTTCACCCATAAGTCAGTGTAACATGCTAATATTCCATTACTTAAGCTAAGCCCTGTCAGGCTTTGTTACCGTAATTGGTCATAATCATTATTCTACATGGTAAGTACATGGATGACCATGTAATACCTACGATGACTATCTGCCTACGGTCATTATTTAAGCCACATAGAATCACTTTACTGAGCTTTTTATTATCAAAACAGTTTTTTGAAATTTTCGATTATGCCAAGTTTCTTTCACAAGTGTTTTGTATTTAGTTCAAAGGGTCCAACACATTGTATATTATTTTAATTACTTTATAAATACTATCTTATGGTATAAAATAAACAATAAAAAAAAATCTTTTGATTAGGAAGTTTCATGACGATAACGCTGAATATTATTTATAGAAATATTATTCATCTTAGTTTATCATACTGGGCTGCGGTTTGTACGTTATATAAAATATCACCTTTTTACCTTTAAAGAATGGAGGGCGCATGTTAAATAGTATTTTATTAAACCTTCTGAGTGTTTTTTTTTAGATAACTAGATAGGTCTATCCCGGCTTCACACTGTTTATTGCATAATTCTCTATATTGGGAATAAACATAGTTATGTTACTTATATGGTAATGAACAAAAAATAAATAGTTGAATATTATAATGGTGAAATAATGTTTGAAATCGAGCCTGTTTTAAAAAGATAAATCTTTTGTTCTGTATAATATTAGACACCAATCGAAGTGTAAAATTATTTTAATAATTATCGAACAAAATCTTGTGTAGATCATTCCTTTTATTCTAGAGAGAATGTATGTTTCAATTCTATAAACAAAAAAGTTACTGACAGTTAATTTTCTCGAATGTTTAAAAAAACAATATGACACATAAATCACTTCTTCGAAAAGAATCGAATTCGGCGAAAAATTTAAACACATCAGCTGTCAAAAAACAACAGGTCCACTGTGTGCCAGTTACATGATTACGTAAGCTTGCGAGCCAATTACAGCTTGTCTGACAGGTGAAAACAGCCCTCACGAATTTTCAGGAACTTTAACATTTTCTTCGCGGCACTGTGGTTATGCTTTATACCTCTGATATAATGTTCTATGAATTTAGGATTTATTTGTTAATACTACAAATATTAATGCATATAGCAACATAAAATGAGTAACATTTATATTAATGTCTGATTGAAGTTAAGACTAAGTGCCTCTAACTGAACAATTATTTCGTTAACTCAAAATGTATATAAAGGTACTTATCAGATAAAATTAAAATACAAAACATATGTCTTTTATTCAAATATATATATAAAATAAGTATTACTTACTTACTATATTCAGCTCCATGGTTAAGTTTATAAAGCATGTAAAGGGTATTTCAACAAGAAGTTTGTTTTTCAATTGTGGCAACACCGAGAACGTGATAGTTTTGACATTTACTTTTTGGCGGTATTCGTAGCAGGTGCTTTGGCAATTATTACAATGAATTCAATTTCGCTCGAAAATCGCATTAAAATAATTCAAATCCACTATAAAAATGGTGGTTCTGTTAAAGTTACATTTCGTAAAATTCGTGATATTTTCGGCCAGCATAATCGTCCTTCTGAGACCGCTGTTAAGAATTTGGTCGCGAAATTTGAGTCGACAGGCTCGGTACAAAATGTGCCAACACCAACACGTGTTCGACCGGGTCGTTCAACAGAAAACATCGCCGCCGTGAGCCACAGTGTTGAAGAAGATCAAAATTTGTCAATTTCACGACGTTCTCAACAATTGGGGTTATCCAAAAGCACAACATGGCGAATTTTGCGAAAGGATTTGGCTTTGAAGCCTTACAAGATTCAACTGGTGCAGGAATTAAAGCTGATCGACCATTCAAATCGCCGCAGATTCGCTCAGTTCATTCAGGAACAACCTGCTGGTTTTTCTGAAAAAATCATTTTTTCAGACGAAGCCCATTTTCATTTGTCAGGGTACGTCAACAAGCAAAATTGTCGCATTTGGGCTTCTGAAAATCCTAAAGCAATTATTGAGAAGGCTTTGCATACTCAACGTGTTACTGTGTGGTGCACTATGTGGTCTGGAGGCGTGATTGGGCCGTTTTTTTTCGAAGATGAGGCTGGAAATGCGGTAACAGTCAATGGATCACGGTATCGCGAGATGTTAACCACTAAATTTTGGCCTATTATTGATGACATGGATATCACTGAAATGTGGTTTCAACAGGACGGTGCCACATGTCACACAGCCAATGAAACGATCAATTTATTGCAAACCAAATTTCCCGAGCGCATAATTTCGCGAAATTCAGCTGTTAAGTGGCCAGCCAGATCGTGTGATTTAACACCACTGGATTATTTTTTGTGGGGCTATGTTAAAGACAGAGTCTATACGGAGCCAATCGAATCGATTGCAGCCTTAAAACTCAAAATCCGTGATGTCATTAACGAAATAGACCCTCCATTTTGCCAAAAAGTGATTAAAAATTTTGATGAAAGAATCAACATCTGTCAGCGTGGTCGTGGTGGACATTTGCCAGATATCATTTTTCATTCATAATTGCCAAACTTTTCTCTTTGTAATACAATAAAAATTTTATTCATTTTCCTCTAAATTCTTTGTTTTATTTTGTTTTAGAAAACAAAGTTCTTGTTGAAAAACCCTTTATAACCAGTAGATTTAGATTTTCGGGGTAGCAACAATTCTTTGGGGTTGGTAACCTAAACACACTAAAGGCGGTTTACCAACCTATTTGAAAATTAATAATTGCGGTGATAAATAACTTTTTATCACAGGTAATAATTCGATTTCCTTCATTATAGTGCGCGAGTACGCATAATGCGGGTCCTAATATATGATGTTAATACGTGGAACATTGTTACAAATTGAAGAAGGTAAAAAGCTTACCAATGACACGGTTATATCATCTAAGCTAATTACAACGCACGCGAAAACAAACCATTCACGGATTTATAGAAAATTCGATCTAACTTTCTGATAATCTTCATAATTATCATTTTTTGTTTTGGAAAACCGCATCGCACGAATGCAATTATTAGTGTCAGTGAATTTGAGTTCCATTTTCATGTTCAAACTTTTAACCGAAAATTTGAAGTTTAAATGCACTTGATGCGATGTTTTTGATAGTAACTTTTAACCCAATAAATGTATGGAGTTAATTTTCTATGATCGCTGAATGTTTCAAAAATAATATTTTATATACAGTCAAACCTGGGTAAGTGAGAACTGGATAAGTGAGAAAACTCTGTAAGTGAGAGTAATAGCCGGGACCCGTCATTATAAGCTACCAAAACCTCTATTAGCGAGAAACAGAAACCTCTGTAAGAGAGAGTCGTTTTTCCCTCATGGACCTCCTTAAGTGAGACTGCTACTTATCTTTACCTCTATAAGCGACAGTCGGGCTTTATTTCTTTATTATTTAGAGACGGTCCCCATCAGTACTTTAAAAACGCGGCGCGGCGGTTGTTGATCAAGCAATATTCGACAAAATTTATGAGTTGGAGATAAACATTCAAAATACAAAAACAGAAACCCAAACGAAATCGACGGGTTTTTTAAAGTGTAAATTAGTTCTAAATAAAATAAAATATATATATACATAATATTATGTTGTGCACATTATGCACATAATTTTATCATATTACATATTTACTACATTCGTACTTGCTCCTCCTTACCTCTATAAGAGAGAAACGCTACCCATGTACCTGTATTAGTGAGAAACTCGTGATAGTGAGAAACCTCTATAAGCAAGAATGAGATTGTGCTCCCTTGAACTCTCGCTTATCCAGGTTTGACTGTATATCATCGTCAAAATGTAACTACTATAACACTTAAACCTCTCACACATTACTCTGTTTGCTTTTGGTTATTATATAAAAAATTGAGTTAGATTGCGAGCAGCATGTCATAACTACAATGTAAAAAGATGCGATTATAATGTAAAGGTATTTACAATTTTTCTGTTTAAATACATCCTATTATTACGGTCTCCGTAGCGTGTTAGGCTTGTGGTGAGCGGAACTCAAATCGTCGTGCTTTCAACATGATGTGCACCAACAGTTTTTTGGTGGAAACACTTGAGAAAAGAACTCGTACCTAAACATAGAACAGATTTTTTTCGCGGTAGTTTTTAATACAACGGTACTAAATGTTGGAACTACCTACCATCTCCAATCCGCGACATCTTAGGCATTACGTCTTTCAAAATAAAGTTACCTTAAAGAATTTCAGTCGGCTGGGTTGGGAATTTAGTTGCAGTCCTATTTGAATTGCTAACATTTTTTTTGTTTTCAAAAGCGGTATACCTTATAAGAATTTAAGTGCTAAGCATAGACACTTATACTGAAAACTATAAATGAAATGAGCATGTCCCATTGGACGGTTATGCGACTTCTTACAAATATTCTTATTGTCTTGCTGAATTGATTTGTTAGTGTAGATAGTATATTTTTTCAAAGCATAATTTTAGCATATTAGTAATTCAAAATGGCGAAGCATAAAACTGATTTCATTGGGCGTGAAAATTTTTAAAATGCTGAACCAGTATCTTGAATTTTTTAAACTCTTGTTGACTATTAAACTAGCTCAAACTCCGTAGCATCATAAGTTTATGCTTATTTTCATGCTTTCCCCGTGAGAATTGGTGGAAATGCAGTTAGCTAAGCGCAAGGAATCTTTTAAGAAACCTTTTTTAAAAAGTGTTTTACATGTAAAACTGATTAAGTTTCTTTCAGAACTTTATATATAGCTTAAATATTAGGAACTTAAATAAAAAGGCTTAGAACATCAATAAGTTGACATTTAATTTTTACTGTTAAAATTCTAGTTAGTAGATAGTTATTCTATTTTTTTAAATTCTGACTCTGCAACCCAAAAAGTGTCTTGGCATCTTCTCTCTCTTCCAGGAATCGTCCAGCCCTGTCCTTTTTTTAAATAATGTTTCTTATTTATTTAGTTGTATAATTTTCACATAGAGAGACAACAGTGGCTGACTTTCTGTTGGATACAAAAATTTCGCAGGCCGCCTAGGTAGGTATTTAAATTTTTTTTTTTGAATATACAAATCCACATACAAAAGCCTTCGATAAAAAGTCGATAATTAAACGGTATAAAAATTCAGCCATTCCGTGTAGGCCTCACATAATTTACTCTACCGATTGAGATATTCAGTATTTCACAAGTTCCGCGGGTTTACGCTGTAATTTTCGTTTTTAAACGATAAATACTGAGCCGAAATGCGAAATTGTTAGGAATCAAGGATTTATTGGTGTTTGATCATGCGATTATAGCGTTTCGCATGCTTTACTAAGTTTTTGTTAATGTTCTCGGCGGCCTCATTAGTTCGGCTATTTGCATTTTAGTATGTTTAGGTATAACGGACATAAATTTGTTTGGAGTTAGCGTTACAATACTGTTTCGTGTGTTTTTCGATTTGGTTTTAAATGCCATATTAATACGAATTATCAATAGTTATTCTTGTACAAGTGCTTTCTTTGGAGTAGGTACGTATGTATACACGAAGTATGGGTATATTATGCAAGAATGTAATGATGATTCATTGTCGTATCGGATTTACGATTTATGAAAAAGATATTAAATCAGAAGATAGAACAAATCGGTACAGAGGTTTAAGTATTTTAATAGTCATTAACCAAAGAACCCTTTGGCTGTTTCTGAATTTCTTATTTTAAGACAAGTATAAAATGTATGCTTAGTAATATCTATGTTACGGATACCCAGTCCTTATAATATATACCTACGCGTAGAATTCAATAAATCTTATACGTATTTTCCATTTTCCTAGCAATATATGTCTATAGTGAAACATAAGTCGGTTTAATCTCTTCACACTGAACAAATAGCCGCTCGTAAAGGCGCCTTACCGAACGATCTGTCAACTCAACCCACTTTGATTTTTTGTAATGAACGGCTTTTAACCTTGGCCAATTCAAGGTCAATTAAGGGTTCTCCAATATTGGTAAATTTCTTATGGAATTTCTTTAATTCGCATTTTAATAAAATATATTTTAAATAAAAGATATGGACTGAAGTTATAATTACTAATCCAAAAACCTGTATTTTAGACCTCGATTATTCCTTATGTGAATACTAGTTAGATGATAAACTATTACCAAGAAATTAAAAATGGGTCCATATCAGTAAGGTTGGGGCTTACATTTACTTGTTTTGCAGGTCTGCGATTTACTTTTTATATATTGTATACTATATATAGTTATACAACACATGAGAGCAGTGTTGGCCTGGTGGATTCAGCGTGCGACTCTCATCCCTGAGGTCGTAGGTTCAATCCCCGGCTGTGCACCAATAGATTTTCTTTCTAGCCTGGATTGAAAAATGATCATTAAACAGATTCAGAAATCTGAGGCCCAGACATAGAGGTTGTAGCGCCACTGATTATTATTATATACATATAATACATATAGTGGTTCTATTCTTCTCTTTCGTACATTTTAAATATAATTAAACCTCGCGACTTTCAACAGATAAAAACCTTCACAAGAATGCAATTACACTGAACAAACGTCCATTGACGCATCGAAAAAAAAACTAACATTGGCTTGATTTATTCGTTCAATACGCGATTTATTAGTCGGCGAAAAGCCATGTATCCGACGCCGCCGTTCAGATATAACGACATGGAGGAAAATATTGCGTTGTGGATGCTATATGGCGCGTAAAGTGCGGATGAGTGATAGATGCACGTTATTATTGTGGTACGTCACTTGTGTGCGGATGAAAAGCGCAGGCTGAGATTATTCATTTAGTTTTACACGGTTATCATGGGATAAGCATCCAAGTAATACGAATTTAATAAGATTTAAAAATATCCCAACTCTACGTTCAAGAGAAATAATAAAATATTGTAAAGAAATTATGAAAAAAAAACAGTAGTGATTTCAAAACACAACAGGATACTATAGACTTGCCACGAGCATTAAATATCAATTGCGTACGAAAATGTTACTTAAAATAGATTTTTACATAAGTTCTTCTTAATCACATTTTGGACTGGTAATTAATTAATATAACACTATATATCTATTTAAGTAAAAAAACCTTAGATGTTTGCAAATTGTTATTTTGGATTTAACACAAAATATGTATTACTTAACCATTGCTTAATAATTTAAACCTAAGTTCGAATTTGATCACTAAAAGTGAATATAACATTAAATATCTTCAAACTACTACACTTTATAAATAATTTGTAAAACTCTTTCAATTTCATAGCACGCAGTTTTAGTTTTTATTGCCCGTTCTCACGTCTCACTGCGACAGTTAAACTATTTCGGAATAGATAGCTCCTAAACAAAAACTTTTAGATTCCATTCACAAAAACATTTTAATCAATTTTTCGTCACGAAATTACCAAATATAAAAAATACAAAATTTTGAATTGTGAAAAATTGTTTAAGAGATTTCACATCCACCTTTTTTCCCGTTGTTGTTTTTATTATATTATTTCAATTTAAAGTATTTAACTATATAATGTTTTGTAAATAACGATAAGTAATTATGCAGTAAAACGTTTTAATTTTCAAAATTACACAAGAACCAAAAGTTATTAACACTCAAAGAAACTACCTTCATCCTTATTGCTCAATTGAACGCCCACAAGAATCGTTAAGCGTAATTTTATTAGCTATAACGAAAATATGCTGTCGAAAAATAGACTTTAATTATTTCGCATTAAGAGTTTTATTTACCCGGTCAGATTATCCCAGCCTTTTGGCAACGAAGCTTCGTTTAGTGTGATGCACACGATTAGCCGTGAAACGCAAGCGAAATTAATGTGAAATATGATTAGTAATTGGCTCACGAGCGGCTAATCGAATTATTTTGTTAGGAGTAAGCCTGGTACACGCGTCGCATAATATGCACTCTGCACTTAATGTGTGGAGAAAATTAAAGGCTCCTTTGGAAGCTAACTGAATTTAACGTCTTTTAGATTAACTCAATGTATAGAGTTAAAGCAATTCCGGTTCCAATTCTTTTATTCATTTATCTATGAACGTATAATTGCTGACATAGTTATTTTGAATTTTTAAAAATTAACCTTTGACTGAAGCATATTCACATGTATTTAAATGTATGATCTATTGCTTAATATACCATATTGCTTATCCCACGACCCACTTAAATGTCTTTATTAGCTATTTATCTACCGTGATCACTTTAATATTAATAACTAACCTACTTTTCAAAAGTGAAAAATGAGTGTAAAAGTAACGTATCATCCATTAATAGAGATCGCGGTAACCCTCGGGAAAATGGGTCGCGGTCATTAGGGAGGTATAGGGTGATGTAGATGTTATCGTTTATGTATCGTTTCTTTCTAAACGATTTCTTTATTAATTGCTTTTTGTATACAGATAATTGTTACAGTAAATATAAGCAAGCAATAACAGTAAGGAAGTAAATATATTTATACATACATTTATGTTGCGTGTTCGAACAATTTTAATAATTTCTCTTAAAAAAAATCCAACAGATTCAGTTTATAACTTACTAACGATCCGCCCAGTGCAACACGATAAGTGATCTACAAGTAAATCTTTAAAAATGATTACCTTCCTCATTAAAGATCTATTTTTTGTATTTATCGGTTTAGACGCGGCGGAGTTCTTTATATACCAAAATTAAACACATGATGTCGCTGACTTCTTTGTAAGCATTATCAAGATCTACAACTCTTACGTTACGGCAACCGTTACGGCAGCCCTCGTAAGAAACGTTTTTCTTCAACCGTTTTTTCACCTACTTCCTCTGCAATTCTGACTACCACGACTTTTCTGGTTTCGTGTTAATACATAGCCAATGATAAATACAAGTAACGTGCCCATTGGTACATGAATTTGCAAAAGCGGTGCAGTAGATCCAGGGATTACAGGCCCCTACAACCTCACAAACATTACTTCTTTATAATATTAGTATAGATATCAATTTTATACGCCCTATGAATGCGATTCGTCTTTAAGTGAAAATTAAATTATGCTATAAATGTATTGTATGTATTCGCAAATTTTAACTGTGGTAAAATAGATAATTGCCAAAAGGTTGTACTTTTTCCCTTAAATAAAAGTATTAACTGGTTGGTGTACAATTTTTATCGGTGTATTGAGCAATAACTTTTGTCCAGTAGTAATTACGTTTTTGGATTTTTATTACCACCTACATTTTAAATAATATTTTTCTTGCTTGTGATCGAATAAGAGAACGTCTTTGTAGTGTTTTAAATATTTTTTTTTTAAATTCTCATTAAGATAACAAGGATTAATTTCATCGTAACAAAAATTTCCAAACCAAATGTTCTAATCGGATTTAAAGCGGTTCATTCAGAAACAAAGCCTCACGGCTGAATGGATTATAGGGGAATCGAGTTGGCAACGAATGTGCTAGAAAAATTCACAATCTAACTGATAGGGGAGCTGAAACAACGCCAAATCAAAACGGAGCGATAGCCCCCATCTATACTTGTCTATTACCTCATTTCGTTTCCAGCTTAACACTTCGAAATAAACCGCACTATTAATAACAGAACTTGGTTCTGATGTAATTTTTTTTTAATTTTCTTGATTAATACAGCCCTGATTAAGTCACGCGATTGCTATCTTTATATATTTTACTATGCATTATTTTAAATACTAAAATTTAAAGTAAACTCCAAAAACATACTAACCGTAAACTTTTATAATGTTTTGCAATGTTTAAAAAGGCCGTAAAGCTCCCGCTATCGCAGTGTGAGTGTCCGTGACCGGACTTACCTGAGCCTTCTACCAGTTTATAGTCAAAAACTTCTTACTCTTAACTTATTACTTACTTACTCTTAAGTGTAGTAATACTTGTAATTACAGATCTTAAGAAACATAATTTCTTTGTTACAGGCCCAAAAGTGGCTCCATGCTACTGTACAGTCGAAAGAAGGTCCGGTACAGGCGCGATGGGTACTGCTGGAAGAAACGAAAAGACGGAAAGACAACCCGAGAAGATCACATGAAACTGAAGGTTCAAGGTACCGAGGTAAGTGAAACAATGTCACTTTGACGTTAACAATGAGGATTTGATTATCCAGTTGGAGTCAAATGAAAATAAAATTCGGCTAATAACTTAAATTTAAAAATTTTGTAGATAACGGCCAACAACTTAATAAATCTCTTTAAAAAGTTGCTCGATGGTCATATACTTATGTCACATACTTGTATCTAACTAAGGCTGTCAATATTTTACAAAAACATATTCAATTATATTGTTGTTAGAAATATCACTAAACATTGCAATTCCAACAAAACACATTTGTTGACAAAGGAACACCTTTAAAATATTGCCTATGTTTAAGCTAAGCCTTTTGCACGCAAAATAGACCTGTCTTAGGATACTATTGTACTATATAAAATCGGCAGGTTGCAGTCTAAATAACATTATATCGATCGAGCCTTTGTCAAGAATTAAGGCTTAAACGAAGGCTCTGTTACGACGACGCTTCGTATATGATTAAAATTAGTTAAGTTTGCAGCTTATTGGTAACACCAGTGAGTGTTACGTAGCGATTAAAAAAATTAAACCATTGTTATGTCTCAATGGACCATGAAAGGCAAATTTCTGCGTCTATTTCATTGGATTTTTAGGCAAGTAGGTAGTAATTTCCTTTTGTACTAATATGAAACATTGAAAAATTTCTCGGAATCACCATGGATTCAAAACTTCAGTGGTCCCCTCATATTAACGGATTGGCGAAGAGACTTAGTTCTGCAGCCTACGCGGTTAAAAAAATTCGCTCACTAACTGATGTCGATACAGCTAGACTTGTTTATTTTAGTTACTTTCATAGCTTAATGACTTATGGCTTATTATTATGGGGTCATGCTGCTGATGTCGAAACTATTTTCATCCTGCAGAAGAGGGCTATTCGTGCAATCTATAATTTAAAATGTAGGGAATCTCTTAGAGATAAATTCAAGGAAATTAATATACTTACCTTTCCCTCGCAATATATTTATGAAAATATTATGTATGTATACAAAAATAGTGATAAGTTTACTAGAATAGAACATACGCACAATGTTAATACACGGAACAAACGCAGGCTGCAATTTCCCCGTACTAGACTATCTAAAGTTAGTAATTCTTTTTTGGGGAAAGGGATACTCTTCTTTAATAAAATCCCAGAGGCTCTTTTATCACTGCCTTTCAATAAATTTAAGAAATGTGTTAAAGAAAAGCTGTGTAAAAAGGCTTACTATAAAGTCAACGATTATCTAGTTGATAAAATGGCCTGGGACTAGTGCTAGACAGGCTACTTCTAATTAATTTGCGATATTTGTTTTAAATAAGTGTTGTTTGATGATTTGCTGTTTTAAAAGAGAACCGAGAGTATTTTACGCCGGCTTTTTCTCTCGGCCTACACCCTCTGTCTTCTTTGCCGATGAGTAGGGATGCCTTCAAATTTAATGACGTGGAATAAGTGATACATGTATCTTATGTTCCAAAAATAAAAATAAACATAAACATAAACAAACAGTTATTATTTCGCCAGAATCCTTCGGTCGGTCGGATCGGTCTCTGAATTTTATACTTATGTCACGATATTTTACTTATAGTTGTATTTTTACAATCACAAAACTATCCGGACCTTACGTTCCTATTAAATAGAAGTTATTTTTATAATACAGACATAGAACTTACATTGATCACTACATCCCTTTTACCCTACTCAATGCAAAGCTATAACATTAAATATTATAATCGAGTTAATATCATTCAGTATTTATGTAAATCGGAACATCAACACGGCTCCGAGACGCACCTGTTTGCAGACTGTCGGCGCTCGTTTGCAATACCTCTTTTTGTGTTTTATAAAGGTCCTCATACATATCGCTGTTTATTTCGTTCAAGCTTATTTCCTCTATATTGAAGATTTTTTAGCAATTGGTCTATATAATATATGATTATTTAATAGTGTAAATCATATGAATACATGTTTTATTACAATTTTACAACTCTTTGAGATTTAAAATTAAAAGACTAGTTTTTCCTTAATTTTGTTGTGGTTATACGCCATTTTTTATACGCAAAATAAAGTAACTGTCAGTTATAATATAATTATTATGATTACTTTAACACAGGACTTGAAAGCGATGAGAAATGTAATATATCGCCAAAGTAATATTCCACCACGAGTCATTTGTTTTAACGTTAAAAGTAAGATAAGAATCGAATTAAAGAATTAAAAGTAAGATAAGAAGTCGTAATTTATTAGATATTTTTATCTAAGAAATTACGACAAAAATTTCATTTTACTGCCAGAAAAACTACGATAGAGGATTTCAGAAGCTTTATACGTCAAAGCTTATGTACATCTTAGTAAATGTCACTGGGGATTACTCGTGATTTTCTTTGACCTGAGAAATAAATCCGTGAAGCTAAATCTATTTCGTAAATCAATCAATTTGGGAAGAACGTTCTTCAAATAGCAGCGTTTGGTTGCCTCTAAAAACTCGTTCTAAATTCAAATACTACGGGTCGTAGATTTATAATTTAAAAGCCGTTCTTTAGAAACATCTTTTCATAACGTTTGTTTTTGTAATAGAATCCATGCCTAGATTTTTTATTAGAACTAATAAAATATCTCTAGTGTTCATCTAAACTCCTATATATATCTTTATGGTTTATCTCCGTAATGTGTAAACACCATTTTCTGTGACATGTTTTATTTTATTCTAAGCTAATTTCCGCTTGTTCACATTTTCCTTTTGTTTATTGAGCTCGTTAAATTGCGTTTCCTCGTTTTACATATTCTATGTTTGTCTACTTTTAACCTTTTTTTATTATTTATATTGGGGAAAGGAATTTTTATGGGGATGTATTATTAAGTCAGTGCCTCGGGTCTCGATATACTTCCTCTACTCATTGGTTTATTTGATGGTTTATAGTACTATTTGTTTTCTTTTTTAGTTTTATTTATGTAATTATTTACCTTGAGATTGTACTCAGTCTACGGAACATACGTTACTACTAGTACTAAGTAAACTCTGTTTTGGTAAAAAATAATTTCAGCAACTATTTACATATTAGTTGCTGATACAAATACAAGTTTAATTAAAAAGGATATATACGTATAGTGTCGTAACTTTACATTTGCATTATACCTACCAACTTAAAATGCCTTCTGGCAGCGTAAATGTCCATGGGGGGCAGTATCACCTAACATCAGATAAGTGCCCTACTCGCCTGCATCCTGTTCTAAAAATAACGACGGGAACGCTTGTAGTGAAAATGAATGAATGAAAGGAACATCACACAAGATTTTGTTTTTAATTTTTGCCTGAACTTGCCTAAGCCTCTTTTTGTATTAAGTCCTTCGTACACAATTAAAATTAAAATTATATGTACATGCCGCTAGAATGTACTAGTGTATTTCATCACCATTAAGAGCAATGGAATCATGTTAATGTATTCAAATGTGAACAATTTTCGGATTTATACAAATGTTAACGAAATTCGGTCGATCGGTCGTTTGCGTTGCTACCGCATTTAAATTCAGTGCATTAAAAATGCAATCAATCTAGTCCACAATTAGTGTTGTAACAAAAATTCCATTAACTTTGCACTCAACATAAACAGATGACTGTTGACCGTCGCTGCAAACTGATGAATAAACAAATGAATCTACCAATTAAGTTTTGGGAGCGACCACTAATTGGGGCGTCACATTTATGCGAGCTTACGTTTTTATTCTGTCGTTCGATTGATTTCAACTTTTTACGTCGTTAAATTATTTTAATTAAAGACGCTGCATCGGTTATTTTGGAATGCAATTTGTCTATATTTTAGACTATTTGGGACAGTCACACCAAGTCGCTGTTTGAGTAATCATTAAAATAACTTGTATATACTTCTAAAAGTTTCGAAAGTTCAGGACCGAAGAACATCGGTTATCGGAAATTACATATCAAAATTCCACTTATGTAATGCTTTTCTTGTTATAAAAAGAAACAGAGTTATTCTTTTCCAAAGTTATTTCTATATTACGAACATATCGAATGGATTTCATACATAGAAGAAAAACAATGGTACATAGATTTTTGTTTTGAATTAACTTACCTACTTTATAAGCATTGATAAAAAAGTTATCTCAAGTTATTTGGGTCACAATTCTTTCGAAACTTACCCACGTAGCAAAATTGGTAAGGTTGGATAAAGTCACAATGAGCGCAGCTGGAAAAATTATAATCACCGTTTAAAATACACGGGGGAAATGTTAAAGGTGCAATTTTAAATCTAAATGTTAACAATGACGTACAACGCTTAACGCAAGCTTAAGTGCCGTAAGCAACAATTAAGAATAACAGAGAAATACGCGAGCAAAATCCCATTTTGTATAGTGTTTGTAAAAACCTCTATATTGCAGCTAAAACAAGACTAACCGTGGTGTTTTTGCATTGACAATACATTCAATATAAGCAATGATAGAATAAATTACATTTATTAATAGACATAGAACACCACAACATCATAATGTACAAAAATTAATAGTTATTCTGGATACAAATAAACAATCGATAGTGATAGGTAGAATAGATTCATTTATATATATAATATAAAGTATTTAAATTCATATTGCTGCGTTGCCAGCGTGTGGTAACCGGAATAATAAAAAATTGTAAATTAGGATTGCCTAGTAGCCGTTCGTTTCTCTTCCTTTCTAAGTATCTACCGAAAATTTCTTCCCTTAATTATTATTATTTCATCCAACCTGCAACAGTTTGCCGGGAAATGAACTGAGGAACGTCGAGTTAAATTCATTTAACTAAATTCACAATTTTGCTACGGATATTTATATTAATGTATTTCAATGTCGTCTGTGATAATAATAGAGCTTTTAAGAAGCTCTAATTACTTTTTCAACATAGGGTTTTGACTATAGAAGAATTGGACACTAATTCACAGCGTTGGGCTTTCTCGCCACTATCAGAGAGCACGCCAGTGTTTTGTTTTCAGATTGGAATTGCGCCAATTAAATTGAGGCGAAAGTGGTTAGCGAATGGCGGCCGTCCTTGCACCGTATGAGCTTTTTTATATAAATTGCAATAAATCAACTGGGAATTATGTTAAAGGAGTTTTTGTGTCATACATGAAGCTTTACTATTATTAAGCAGTTTGTTAAATTAGTAAACGATTGATTGGGCGAAAGAAACAGGCCACACATTGTGCTGGTCCCAATTATGAATTGCATAATCAATGGAATTCTTTAGTTATTTAGTCCTAGACAAAATGTTTAACATTATCATATATTATTAGAAAAAAATAAGATAACAGTAAATAATATAAGAAACTAATTCAAATAAAACTGATTTAATTTTAGGTAAGCAACTTATTTCATAAACGTAACTTCCCCGTAAAAAAGCAAAAAAATAAAATGATATAGCCTAAGATAAATCTTATATTATTTTATTTAAGCTCGACATCTCACACATTTCTTACGTCTTTATTAGATGCCCTATAATTCAATACATTATGAACAGATTTAGTCTGGTTTATGAGAACTCGCTACCTCCCATTGCTTATAGCATTCAAGTGCACGCAACAGTCACTTTTTTATGGTCCACAGAGCTCAGGTGGCATACCTTGTGTTCTTGCCACTATCTCTTAGATAACATCGGGTGAGAGTGGAGAACACGTAATGTGCAGCTAAATACACAGCTTAGAATTATGCTACTTAGTAGTGAAGAGAGTTCCCTTTTGATTAAAGATTTATTGCTTCAAAACCCTGGTTGGCCGATGTAGGTCTTGTTAGTATAACACTGGTACAAAATAATCGGGACTGCAAATAATTAATTTTAGTAGGCTATTTTAAATAAAATATTAACCTCCTTATATTTTAAAGTAATAATTAATCTTTTATCTGTTTTGTATTATTATTTAAATTGAACCTTCATTCACAGAACTGACTCGATATCGCCATGAAAGATGATTATGGCCGAAAATTATTTTATTGGCTCAAATAATTTCTCTTTATACGTATATATGTCAATGGCAGCCCCTAATTGTTAGGGTGAAATGACCGTGCCTGGCTTTTCAATGGCGTTGGTTGCTGACTTATACCCCATACAGAGCGCATGATTTCAACCGATAATTCGATTTTTTATTCATATCGCCATTTTTATAGCTTAACTGCTTCTGACGGCTACTGGATTTCATGAATTTTACATTTTTTACTCAGACAGTAAATTTTTTGCTGTAATATTTGTTGGTTTTACGTATTTTGTTTGCTCACGCATCTTTAATATTAAAATTTGGCTTTGCATTTGTACGCAAGACTAATTTCTTTTAAATTAACCATAACATTGTTTGTGTCTTATTATTATATATACTTAGTATAATAATGTCATGAATTAGTCAATAGTTTCGATCGATCGAATGAAATGTATATTTATAAATTGTAGAAATTTCATACCAATTTTACAATTCATTGATAAAATGTTATAAATAACATTTCCGTGCCAAAGCGAATAGGTTAGTATTAATGTCAAAAAAGCTCATTTCTCCAAACAAGCGTCAGACGGATTGGAAAAATGCACTTCACAATTTATGAAATAGGAGTGCATTTCTAATCAGCTTTCGCCGCTGGCACCAGTTCAGTTTAAGCCTCAAATTAATAGGCTGTCTTCCAAAACAATCGTCAGAATCGGTCAAGTGGATTCGAACATTTGTTTCCCGCACAATAACTGTTAAAACTGGCGACTTGCCAGTCCACCTTGCAGTTACCTAACAAGGATACGTCATATACTATGTTATGCTCTATACTTCCTAAATAGCTACTCTTGCAATGGATTTTATTGCTAAGAAAAAGAAATACACATATTCATATAACCTTCCTAAAACTTTATCATTAGTTTCACAGGATTGGTGTTTAGTTTTTTAGAGGGAATGTTTCAAATATAAGTTTATCTGTCTAGGACAAAATAATACAATTATAACATTTTCATATTTACGAAAATAGATCTAAATCTCATTTTAAAAGCTTTCGTGACTAACTTTAATGTCAACAAAAGTGCCATAACTTACTTATAAGTTTATACCAAAAGTGTCAGGTTGGCTTTCACGTCCACCTGTTTACGGCAATCTATCTCAACGTGTTAGACAGCTCAAGATCTCTGCTCTGGCGAAAAGCCAATATCAACGTTACCTACCTCACTGTTGAATTTAATGGTATATCTTAAAGGTCTTTGCTTGGGGAATCGTTTAACCTGGAGCACGTTTTTATAAGCCTTTGTTGAGAGGAGAAAATGGGTCGTTGATAATCAAACGATAATGGAAAGTTTTTAGACCTTACACTTTAGTTAACAAATATTTTTTTACACGCTTAAAGGAAATACCAAAACATACTTTATGTCTTTGTTGAATGCAATGAAATACAAGAGCGATGAAAATGCACTGACTGTTAAACTTAACAGCGTTAGAGTGTAGGTTTTCTAGTCTAGAAAAACGTATATAAATGTAATATGAATGTGAATGTAGCATTCCTAAAACAAATTTTAGAGGCACCTTATGATACGAATGTTGGTAAGGTTCGAAATTTAAACTTCGCAGAAAAGCAGCAAGTTTTTATAAAAGTTTTTCTGCCGTGTTAGCGAAATTGAAATTTATGCGATCGCGAGTGCAGTATCATGCAATTTTAACTAAATCATTTTCAAGCAAGGATGACATTTTAATAAGGGAATGAAGTTAAATTACATAAGTTGGTCTAGCCTCTGGAATGTAGTTTAAGTAAAGGGTGAAAGTTCCTTGCTTAGCTGGAGGCCTAATAAAGCCAGCATTGTTTCATGAACTTTGAGGGTACGGTTGGCGTGGGTTTAAGTTAACTTGCCGCGCCCAATTCATACCTTGTATGCCCCTTATGTACTATGGATTATAATATTATTAAGTAATTTAATAAATAAATTTTGAACATAAAACTTATCAGTGTATATAATAATACTCCACAGGATTAAATTTAATGGCATTTTAGACAAGTCCATTATTTTTTTTCACACATTATTAATAGTTTTATCAATAAAACATTACTGTGTCAATATAACAAGATGGGTGGATATTTGATAACGAAGTAAGTGTGCTGGGCTGTTTTTAATTTGCTAACAAGTAATACTTTATACCAATTAATTTCAACAATTATTCATTACTCATCTTTCTAATAAAAAAACTAGCTTCGATTCGAATGTAGGTCACATCCAGAATCGGAAAACGGGATAGCCTATAATCTGAAGATAAATATCTTAGGTATATTTGAAAAAGCTTCCCAAGTCCAGTTATTGAGTGGGGCGTTCGAAAATATACGGCGAGACTTTATTCTATCCGCGTATTAGGTTTTATAGTTTACGTAGACAGTTCTGGACTGAAAGTACATTACGTAATAGTTATAATATTACTGTATTATTATTTTATTGTATTATCGTAATTAATATAATAATAAACTATAATAATATATGAGTAGTATTGGCAACAGCGTGCGGCTCTCATCTCTGAGGTCGTAGGTTCGATCCCCGGCTGTGCAAAATTGGACTATGTGTTAATTTAACATTCGCTCGAACGAAGGAATGCATCGTGACGAAACCGACTTGCCCAAGGCCCACAAAGTCGACGGCGTGATCACCTACTTGTCTATTAAGAAAAATAAATGATCATGACAGAGATCACAAGAAATGTGAGGCCCAGAGCTAAAAACTAAATATTCAACATTTATATACTAATACCGTATTTGGAATGTGGATTAAATTGTCCTATTAACTGTTTATTTATTGGATGGATAATTGCTCGATTCACGGGTTTTTACTACAACTGAACAGTAAAATCGAATTGTTTATTCTAATGCTGTGTTCACTGAGAGATTTAATTTAATTTACACACGTTTTAATTCTAGTCAGGTGCACCAAATGAATTAACAAGGTCTTTATTTTACCTCAAATCTATTATTTTCAAAATTAAAATTAAAAACAAAGCGATCGATAAGGCAGCGGTGAACCTTTAATGTCTGACCTGACACTGAAGATTATAGTCTACAAGTGTCTGAGCAGTTACAGGTGTATTCCATAACACGCATATCCGCGATAGATACTTGAATGTTAGAACTTATGTGGCATAATTTACGCACAGTGTCTGCTTCTATATGGCACAACAACCATGTAGAGCCAGACATAGTTCCGTCAAGTATTTATTTATTTACAACATACGCCAAATTATGACAAGGAGACATACGCAGAAATGTTTTTGCCCTATGCCCGACTGGAGACACGTTGGTCGGTTTAGCGTGCGACTTTCATCCCTCAGGCCATAGGTTCGATCTCTGGCTGTGATCAAGCGCTCATATGGTGAAGGAAGGTTTGTGGAAACTGGCATGCTTTAGACCCAAAAAGTTGTCGGCGTGTGTCAGGCACAGAAGGCTGGCCACCTGCTTGCCTAATAGAAAAAAACATATGATTACGAAACAGGTACAGAAATCTGAGGCCCAGACAAAAAAGCGCTACACGCTACAGCTTATTACGAGTATAACTGGACGATTATGTGACTTGAAACAAAAAGAATTTGCAACAAAAAAATTGCCTTATCAAAAGCACTAAATAATTTTACATTTATTGAATACATAAAGAACCTTATCAAGGTATACATAACGCAGAATAATGAAATTTTCTCGTCTGCGGTGAAACGATATAATATTCAGGAAAAATATTATTTTCCTCAGCAAGACGGCCTAAATAAAAATTCATGAAACAAAGGCAGAGTTATGATTTTAGGACCTAGGATTTTTATTCTTGTTTATTTGGTCGCTGTTGTCGCAAATAACTATTCGTATTTTGGGTATGATGTAAGCAACTTTTATGAAACTATTTTACTCTCTGCGAGCAGTTTTGGCCTAGGTTTCTACGAGTAATTCTCAGTCCTAATGTCGTAGATTCGCATTTATCACTCGCTTGTCCGGTGAAGGAAAATGTATTAAGGAAACCGGCATGCGTTAGACCCATTTAATTTGATAAGAAAAATAAATAATCACGAAAAATACGAAAAAATAACATTACTACAATATACTAAGGTTTTATGCTTTATTGCTAATATTATAACAAATACTGCCCGAATATATGTCTTGCATAGTCTCAATGAAAAAAAAAAAACAAATCCGCCGTGTTAGCCCGGAGAACTTTAACAACAACCACATCATTTGCTTTTTGACATGACAGTACTTGATACCAAAGTGTAATTTTTTATGAGAAAGAAGGCAAACAAGCAGGGGTCAGAATTAATTGCTTACTGCCCATGGACACCTGAAACACCTTGGCTAGTAGTCCGTTAACGGCATTGCGTGCGTTATATATCACTCAGACACCATTGTTTGGCGTAAACATTCTTCAATGTGTACAGAATTATACCTACACGTAGGAAGTTGTAGAATTTCTTTCAAACTTCCCCAACTTCTTAGCTACCCATTACCACGTAAGCGTACCAAGTTTCACATATTAACATTCCGAAACATAACGAAATCGTCACGCACTGGCCACAAAGTGTGCAAACAGATGGCCGGCTGGTGTACTTCTTGAATAAAATATACGCACAGTAACTAACCAGTGTTTGTGAATATGGCCAAGTTTTGTTTTCGAATATATTTTTATGAGCAAGGGTTGCATTACATTGGTATGTTTTGGCGAATCTGTGAAATAATACCTATATTATTAATCTACACTATATTGCATAATACTATTTAAAAGAAACAAAAAAACTATACATATTGAAACGGCGCCCTCATAATAATTAAGCAATCTCTTCCGTAAAAATATATGAAGAAGTGCGAAATTTATTATTTAATACAAATTACAATTAATGAAACCTTTTTATTAATGAAGACAACAATTAAAAAGTGAAAGCAAGTTAGAGCATGATTTAATTACTTAAAAATTAAATTATTATTTTATTTGAATCAATTAAGTTTCCCAGCTTCACACATTTTTTTCTGAGCCCAGTCATCTGTTAAAACTTGAAATGATTTGATAATAGTTAATATGACCATTCAAACATAACTTACATTTTTGATTTACAAATCATTTACCGAAAAGATCTCGTTAGTTTCTTTAAGTGCCCCTACGAGAGGGCTGGCTAGTCGTATTGAATGACGTCATAATATACATACATAGTATATGAGTAGCAGTGTGCAGTTGAATAATACATACCACAACTGTTGCCACTAAGTGTACCTACTGTGGTTTAAGTTAGAAGAAATTCAATTCTATTCAGTAAACAATTATAGAAACAAAAGTAGGAAAATAATTAATTAATGGTAAGGTTGTTAAATAAGTATAAGTTTTGTTTCTTTAGGGTCTTTGTTAAAGAAAGGTAAGTTCCTCTAGTCTTTATACAAGAGAAAATCAAGAAAAAAAAGAAATTTTTTTTTTAAAGATTTCGTTATGTTTCGGAATGTTAATATAAGGTGAGAACAATAGCTAAGTGCAAAAGTTACTACATTTCTGTATTTATGTTAGAAGTGCTATGATATGATCTTGCATTATATTGAATAAAAAGTGTTAAAAATTTATTATTAATTTACTATTAAGTATAACTGGTGTAGACGAGCATTATTTGTTTGTAATATTATCTTTTGACGACGCAAGTTCTATACGTTTAAATAAAATTTAGGTATAAAGAAGTTTAAAGGAAGCATTTTCCTGGGGACGAAATGAAAAAATATAGTTGCCCGAGACTTATTACTTTCAGCAAGAAGAATATCAGTAAAAACAAATGCTTTTTTGTTTCTACTCCAAGTACTACTTTGCTTAGGCTTGGATAATGTCGATTCGTTGTAATAATTTAAATGAATGCTCAAGAACTGTGAATATATTTTAATATTGTTATAATCATAAGTATACACATGAAACAATAACAGAAACTATGTAAAGAACCGAAACAGGAGATTGACAATATATAAAATAGCCAAGTGTATGAGGAAAACAATCTAATGTTATTAAAAAAATATATTCAGGGAATCTAGTAATTGTATTAGTATTAATTATACTTGTATATTCTTGTATTCTATACAAAATAACTAGGTAATAACCTTTTAACTTGAAAAAATAATTAAAACTCCTTTATTTGTTTAAAAGGTAAATGTCAGCATGGTCATTCAAAATTCTTGGCATAGCTGCTAACTTCACGCATATTCTATTTCTTTTTACTTGTAGATTGTCTTATTCCCATCTCGCTCGCGCCGGCTATAATCACACTGATAATGTTGTGTCTCAGGTGCGCGCGCATCGTAAAATTTCACTCTCATCAATTTTTCATAACGCGCCTATAGAAGTATAACTTCAATAATATTGTTTTAAAAATATGGTAACGGCTTACGCTTGTCTTTTGAAACGTTGTTTATAAACAGTATAACGAAGTTAGTCCGGGTGCCAATTGTGGGATAGCCTTGTTTTAGAGAAACTCAACGTAAACACTATCTCTCACGAAATGAAATTTGAAATACTCAGTTAACGGATTTCTACCGATAGTTAATTTCGCTTTAATCTGTAATTAAAACCGCTTCCACAGCTCAGTTTTGCAATGCGTCTAGCGTTGAATTATTAATGTATCACCACTTATTTGAATATAGATTATTAGATAAATAATTTTATATTTATTTTGGATTATATATAAATAAATGTTAGGTATAGTATTTCTTACTTAAACCTATTTTCTGGGATGCATACTTTTAAAATCAAAGCCGATTTAAAAATTGCGACATTCGACACTCAATATCCTTTGTTATTTTACCTTCCTTATCGACCGATTATATTATTAAATTGTGTATAACTTGCCTTATTTATAGTTTCCTTCAAATAGGAGTTTTACAAAGCAACAATCAGAGTTAAATATTCAGAGAGTACTTATTTGTTAAATTATATTTGTCATACATATTATATGAAAAAATAACTATAGTCACTACGATAAAATTGTTTCGTAAGTAGAATAAAATTAATAAAAGCTATTCGTTCACAATTTCATGTTTTGAAGAACGCGATAAATATTGTGCATTGATTTAATAGTGAGTACAATCACGTACAAATTTGATTTATAGTTTTTATTTTATCAACTTTACGCGTGATTTATTTTAAAGGAAAAAACATTTTCCCGTTGCTTATTGAAATCAACGTTTATTACATTGCCAATCGAGTTTCAATAGATTAGCAACTATTGATTAATTGGATTTTAGAGAATTTGCAAACTTCATCAAAGTATTTTGAAGTTTGGACCATTAATTCAATGAGATATTTTTGATTTATTCCAGTCAATCGTCTCATTTTGTTTCATTTGAGGGAATAATTTTAAACAACAATGTTAGTTTCTCGTCGTTTCTGTTTTGTTGTAAGACAACATTCAAACCTGGAGTCATCTGTCCTAATCCCGGCTGGGTACCGATTTTTTTTCTTAATAAACTCTTACTCATATGCATGCAAGAAAACAAAATAAATCGCGACGAAACAATAATATCTTAAATTCAACGTATACCAGGCAAGAAAGGTTCGTCACCTACTTGTATTACCTGATCTGATGGAGGTTGATGATTTTTTTTAAACTTACATTCATAAGTGTACATAGTTTCCTATATAAATAAATTAATTTTTATTTAATTTGATTTATGATTTAATGAGACGCATTAGATATATAAGGGTTTTAAAACCTATGTATTATCTGAACTATACTTTCGACGATTCACTAATTTTTGGTTAATTAAAGTGTTGTTCGGTGTAATTAAGAATTTCGTACAATTTCCAGCTTCTAAGTATGGAAGGTGATACTCCATACTGCTTGTTAATACTTGTGTATATTTATGTATATTTTTTACGTTTCAGTGCATTTATGGATGCTACGTACACTCCGCCATTTTGCCGACATTCCACCGAAGATGTTACTGGCTATTGCAGGTAATATTGCACTCTTGTTTATTTTATTCATTTACATTTATTCAAATTCTTACTTCTTATGATTTATCCCTATCAATATTATGTTAACGCAAATAAACAAGCGTCATAACTAAGGTCTATGGTGCGTTTGTAAATTTGACCGTTATTAGTTACTGTTCTAACATCCATAATAATCTGCCATTCAGTAAGTTACAGTCATTGAACGTGCTGGGATCTCTTGCATTTACCGAAGATAATAAAATTTACTTAAGAGAAGCTTTATTTTAAAAAAGAAAAGCATCCATTAAATTATTTAGAAAAACTTAAAAGCAATCTTTTGAGACACTTAAATAAGATAGTTCTTTAAAATCTTGGCTAAAATTATATTTCAAATCATAAATCTAATACATATTTAACATATTCCAAATTCAAATATTCTAATGCAAAGTTTCTTTAAAAATCTTATATAACTCTGTACTCCAGTTTAAACCAAGTTCATGTTTACTCGCGTTTAATCTGCCTTACATATCTAAAAGCCACGGCGGATCCGGCTCCGTAAATGTGAGAAGTTTGCGAAATTCCATTAATATTCCAGCGATTCAAGTGAAAATATATCAGAAATATTCAACTGGAAAGTCCAATTCGCGGTTCTATCAATTTCATGAGGCAGGTATCAAAGGCGCGTATTTCAAGATTTCATATCACGGTAAAAGCTTCGGTGCTGAGTCTGAAAAATTGTATCCTTTAGAGAGTTTGTCATTTTAATAGCGCGTGTTAGTACGTCTGCGAATTAGGTGATATATGTTGCGTTTCAATGTGTTCTACTCGTAATATCAATAAGTAATCATTTCTTTATTCATTACCGCCTTTGCGCTATTTGGCTTTCGTAGCAAGAACGTAGCTACATCGTAGCGGCTACGTAGCAAAGCGACGTAAAACGTTAAAGTATAAAAAAATGTTATTACGGGGTTCAAAATACTGAATTAATAAGCGTAATTTATAAAGATACATTTTTGTTATTAGTCAAAAGCAGTTAAAACCAGTTTTACTAAATTAAAATTATTTTTTTGTTTATAAATTGTTAAAATTTAATTAAGTGTGAGTGTATAACAAATATCTACTTCTAACAAATAGTTCTTCTTCTAATAAATAATTCTTTTATGAAAGGTATATAGCATTGCACTCACCGTTATAAAATGGTATTTGAAAAATGCTATGAATTCAACAGTAGGTTTAGATAGCGTCCAAAATGCCTACCTGTAATTGAATATCTGATTGCGGTGCAAGGCTCCCGTAACAGGTGTCAGCGAAACTCGATATGGGACAACACTAGTTTGAATTTCATGAGTCAATAGTAAAAGTTTATTGATTCTATGAATATGTGTAGTATTTTGACTGAATTATAAGTTTATTAGTTATTTTAAGGTATCAAAATGTTTAATATTATGTTTATTAGCAAAATATATGTTTAATTTTCTCTTTAAAGTTCATAAAGACAGACAACTTTTTTACTGAAGTACATTAATATAGGCAAATTAATTGATATTTTATTTATCTTTTTTTTTTTTCTTTTTTTATATAAGTCTTTATCGTGCAATCAGTCAGCTAGACTATGAGTAGATGTGTTGAGAGCTGTTAGACGTTCAGAGCAAAATCTCCATCGAGACTGCTCCTCTCTTTCAACCGTGTCTATCAAGAGTTAGGATTTGTCGCCTTTTAAGCCTATTTATTAGGTCCGGTATGGTTAGTTGCGTGGCAAGCCTATTAGGATGCTTTTCTAGCCTTTTTTTGTATTTCATACTCCAGGTCTTGATCTCCTCTTTGACAGTCCTGATTTTGAGGTGCTCATGAATTCATTATTTATCATAATGTAACATTTTAACTTACGAATCTTTATTTATTATTATTACAAGTTAAATGTTTGATATCTACTCAAACTAATAGTGACTATAATGACTCATAAAACCTTAATTTAGAAACTTCGAGTATAAATCGCATAATATAATAACATTCAATTTTTATCTGTGTCTACAATAAACATCTTGTTTATCTGTTTATTGTTTGTCTATAAAAGTAAATCTAGATCCGGTCTCAGCCCCTCCGAAACTGTAGGACAACTTTTAACTTTACAGTAATAAAACTTGCATTTTAAGGGTTGACAATTTTCAAACATATCCTAGACTTAAATTAAAATGGGTATAATTTTAACTTATAACCATAAAATAGATTAAACAATAAATCTAGTTTATATTTTTAAGTTATACCTTGAAAGTGGTAAGAAATTTTTAAACAGTTAAAATTATCTAAGTTTTTAAATTTATTCATAAGTTTAAAAATAATCATAATAGAAAATGCTCCGACGATCATTTGGTAATAATTGTGTGAAACAGCTTAAAAATATTTTTATTTTATTTTCCACTTGAATGAAACCTTTAAGTGGTGCTATCCGCCAACTGTTTACAACAAATTATCACGTTAACAGCGAGTTAATGAAAAACCACAATAACACCAATAAAGTGCACGTGTCGAGTGGCAACCCTGGACAACGGCCATTACATAAATAATGCCGCCATGTTTATTGCCACCATTTTGAAGACAAATGGATAGTTATTACTGCGTAGTCCATTTTACATTCTCTCCCGTTGAAAATTAAAATATTGTTTACTTTTATAGGTTTAACTGCGTGAGAGTCGCTATGGGCCCTGAGAGTGTCTTTACTTGCTCGTTATTTTGTTCCGTATAATGAATGTGGCGCCTACAATCTATACCTAACTAAACTTGCAACGCACACATTGCTTACATAATGACTTTAGCGTTTTGTTTATTCATGGTCAAGGGGAAAATGGTAATGAAGCTTAAAAATAAAGTTATTAATGATCATTTTTGACAAAATTCTGAAGACTACGTGTTTTAATTCTGTGGCATAAGAATGTTATTTATATATTTTGTTAGCTTATATTAATACTTTTTTCAACAATATTACAGAATCCAGATATTGTACTAGTACACTATCTGAACGTCCCGTACCCCGATGACAACAAACTGGCGACGGTGGCACCAAGTTTGGCGCTGTGGGCCGACAAAAAAGAATGGACAAAAGATGAACTAGTCAGCCAGTTGAAACCTATGTGTAAGTGCCCTATCTAATTCTGTTTAATAAAATAACTTCTTTAAAAGACACATTACACATAGAAAACCTATTAAGATTATTAATATCATTTGTTAGTCATATAAAAAATCTAATCGCCGAAAATGAGGTCCATTACAATTCTACAAAGTATAAAGTTATCGCCATAAGACTTCCCTTAAAATTTATGTGACGCACAAAAAATACGTGTAAACTTTTTTGCGGCAACTTATTACCATATTAAATGGTCTTGGCAGAGGGCGAAGTTATAATCAAATAGTTGTCTCCTTGTCGACTTTCATAAATGTTAAGTACTGCAAATTAAAACGCAACAAGCTATGTTCGCCCCTCATTGCATATTTATAAAGAGAATGAGTGATAAATTAATTATAACCAATTAATTCTGATCCTCATAAATGTGGATCATTAAAACAATGTTGAAACATTTACTATTTTTATTATCGCGGCTTGAAATCATCACTATATTAATATTTTGCTACAATTTATCAGACTTATTAACTCAATGAGCTTTTATCTTTAAATGAACGTTATTACAAAATTTGATATAATTAATTTTAAATTTCAGTCTTCAGCGAAGATGAACCGGATCTTAATAGCGATTTGGAAATATCAGTACGTATTTTCTCATTCTTTGTTTATTTCGTGAACTCTGCATACCATCTTAAGTTTAGGGAAAAATGTTTCAGACGACGGAAACCGTGGAAGCGATTGTAGGGCAATTAATGGAAAAGCAAAGAGCAGCTCGAGCAGCAGCATTGGCTAGGCAATTAGAATGTGGTTGCCCTGATTCAACTTGTCAAGATTCAAGGACATGTGCTCATCCCCTGCGTCGTATCCAGGCATCGAAACCACCAGCATCGGACCACCACGTGTCGTCTACAACTGGGCCCTCACCTCGACCTATGGCACAACCCCCACGCCAATACACAAGAGATCATAGGACTTCCACTCAGTCGTCCCCCTTGTTATTATCATTGGGACAGATACAAGGAGGTGGAGGTTTACTAATCTTGAACGGTACTAGTAATGGAGGTCAACAGCATTCTTCCTTAGTATCACCATTGTCAGTAACTTCGTTTGTTTGTGAAGAGCCAAGAGACAGATACCGTCAACAATATAAACCCACTTTTGTATTAAAAAGGGAAATTCCGGATAACCTGCCAAATACATGTATTAATAAAACAGAATCGACTTTCGAAGTAGAAACACAGGTAGAAGAGAAAGTGAATATAGAAATTTTTGATAGGAAAATAAAGATGGAACCGAGAAGTCGTGGCCACATGATCGCAAGCGCACCGGCGACGCCATCTCGATACCCAGATCTTCTAGAGCGTTTAGAGAATAAAGTGCATATAGATAACTGTGATGATACGTTAGTTTTGCTAGGAACAGATGCGCATTTAGAATCATCTAGTGGATTTTTTGACGAGACGTTAGAGTTATCGCATGAAGATATTCAAAAAACGTTGTCAGCGAATATGCCAACGTGTGAATTAGATAGAAGTGTAGTACGGTCCACGGAGACCGCTAATGTAATGGTGTCCGGTATTGATACTATGGACTTTATAGAGAGTTGTGAGGCTGTAGCGTCACCCACGCATGTGGTAGATGATAATGTATTTGTCAATTTGGATGCTTTCGACATGCTAGGCGATTTTCCTGAACTGGAAGTACTAGATCCGAGCTCAATTTCTACGAATCCTATGGTAAGTTTTATACGAAGTCTAATTAAGATAATGTTATGAAAGCATGTTATGAAATAATAAAATTATTTTAATTTTTCTCTCTTCAGTCCTTATGTGGTAATTCACCGTCTGACAACCAAGAAAAGATGCAGACTGATAGTAATAATGAGCGAGCATTAAGTATTACTGATTACTCTCCGGAATGGGCGTATCCAGAAGGTGGTGTTAAGGTACTAGTGGCGGGACCTTGGACTGAGACTTCTGATCAATATACGGTTCTGTTTGACAATTTTCCAGTACCATCAATATTGGTTCAAAATGGACTCTTGAGGTGTTATTGTCCAGGTGAGCTAATTTTTACAATAACATATCTGTAATACAGATCTAACGCTATACATTTTGTTTGTAGGTGCTATTGTTAAATAGCTGAATGATATGGTGATTAGCACACATTTAGAATACTTATTTAACATATCTGTCTGTCGGTTATGTATCTCTTAAACGACTATTTTCTTTTTTTTGTAAATTATTATCACCTACCTCAAGTTCAATCCAAAGATCTTGTGATTGCTTCTTGTTCTCTAAAAAAATAATGCATAATTTCAGCGCACGAGGCAGGTCTAGCAGCGATGCAAGTGGCTAGAGGTGGCCGCGTAGTATCTGATACCGTTGTATTCGAGTACAAAGCTGGACCAGCCCCCGCACCTACGTCTCCAGCATCAGCGCCGTTACCGTCGCTGGATTTTAGGCGGTTCTCATTACTGCAGCGCCTACAACGCCTACATGGGCGCTTGCAGTTGAAAACAGAGCCTATGGATGATAATAATCAGGTATTTATTATACCTATTATGTCAATAATTTGATATTTTTATTTAGTGGAATAACCACTTCTTTTGCTATTAACTGTGCAGTAAGTTCTCCCGCTTCATTCGATTTACAATTTAAGTTTTGAACTCTATATATATAAATATAGACTTCAATATCTTCTGTAATTTAATTCAAAAATTTCAGGTTGAAGACGTCCAGTTGTATACGAACCCAAAATTTGAAGATCGTCTGGTCACATTTTGCCAATCGTTGAGTAATAGGTCAGCAGGTACTTCTGAGGGCTTTGCAACCGAACCAAGTGAGGAAGGATCTACAATCCTCCATTTGGCGGCAGCTTTGGGTTATACCAAGTTGACCACAGCCCTGCTTCGATGGCGGCAGGATGATAATAGCTTAGCATTAGAAAAGGAAGTTAATTTAGGTGCCAGAGACAGCGAAAATAATACACCATTGGTATGTTCTTAAATCTAGCAAGATTCAATAAGTTAAATGTTTAAAGAGAATAAAAAGTAGTATCATCTTAAATGCTAGTCAGTTTCGGCTATTACTATCGAAATTGACACCTCAGTCATCCACTGAGGTATGCTATGATTTATAAATTTGTGGAAGCATTGACTTTTTGTATAGCCACTGACTAGCCGGCGGAATGCACCGATAGTGAAGGTCAAACAGTTTTACATATCCTTAGTGGTCGGAATAATTTTGTTACTGCGTTTCATCGTACTGATATGTTGTCGAAAATTCAACAGTATTTAGTTTTTTTTAATAACAGGAAACGGGCAGGCTCAGCTGATGCTAAGTGATACCGCTGCCCATAGACACTTTCATTGCTTCGAATCTGCTGCGTTGCCGGCATTTAAAGAATTGGTACGCTGTTTTTTTGAGGGACCCTAAGTCCGGTTGGTTCCGAAATACATCGGTAGGCAGCTGGTGCCACATAGTGGTGGTTTTTTATATTTCTTTTAAAACATGAGTATTTTTTGGGAAACAAATATAACGATATCTTTAAATTAATTTCAGATGGTAGCAAGTGCGGCGGGTCATACAGACACGGCAGTAGTTCTAGCACGCTGGAGCGCAGGCACAAGGCGCGAGGCCGGCGCACGCGCAGCGTCTGCAGCCGCACATCGAGCTGGTCATACCCAACTAGCTGCGTTGCTTGATAGGATTCATCCACCTACGGGAGATGCGGTTTTTCGGAGACCTTATAGGTATGTTATCTCCGTTTCAGTATTTAAAGGCAGTTGACCTAACGTAACTCGACGTTAAACATTCAGCATTAAATTTTATTTAAATGTGGATTACTCGTGTATACCTAACCAAAAACGTTTAGAAAAAGGCTGATTATAAGCATTTGAAGGATTTTTATCTATCCCGAATTGCTAAGCTGTGTATATTATGTTAATTGATTAAACAATAAGAGGAAAGTTACTTACAATTTATTGGATTTTTTTATAAGTGGTTACAAATTTTGATGCGTATGAAAGTGTCAAACATTGCATTTAAATAATATTTTTCATCTTATTTCAGTTTGTTGCAAAAAGGTCGAACGGGAAGCTTAGAAAGTAATTTAGTGAAAAGACCTTCAATTGATAGCGGCATCAACATGGCAGATGCATTTCGTTCAAACTCCGCTATTGATAGGAATGACTCTACTTCATTAAGGTGAATAATGACTAACTTTATTTATTATTCATATAGTGGTGAGAGAAAGGCAGGTTTTCGTGTATTTAAAATTCGCCATATCTTACAGAAGTGTAATATAGTCACTGCAAGGTAAACCTGATTACAGGTGGGAGAGAAGTATGTCTTTACCCTTAGACTCTGACACATCCGAAGACAGTCTTGGAGATATGAAGATAGGCCGTCGCATGGATCTAGCCCTCTGTAAGTGTCACATTCTTGTCTTATCATAGAAAAGTTAGTTTTCATTTGCAAACGATTATTTAGTTCATCGGCAATACGCCCTCTTCGGGTATTTCAAAATTTTTCACCTTAGTTCATAGGACGAAGGTTCAGCGTCGTCGAATCGCATTATGTAACACTAAAATATTTCACCATAGATAAAATGATGGTAACGAAGGTAGATAAATCGGTTAGAGATAAGGCTCGAGAGTCGGGTAAAGTTAGAAACAAACTAGAGGAGTGATTCGCTGGTCCCAGCCGCGCGACTGACAGTTGTCCGCCCGCGCAGGCGAGACGGCGGCCACCACGCCCAGCCCCCCTCTGCCCGCGCGCCCCTCGACGCCCCCCGCCTCGTGCGCACCCTGCCCGTCTGCCGCAGGTCAGTTCGCTCCTGCGAAGCTGTATAGACAGTCGCGCTCGGGAGGGGATCAACTTGCTCACTTGAGGCTGAGCTGTTGAGTGTTCCTAGCATCACCAAAATATGACGCTATATATAAATTGCATTGTAAAAATTTGTTTACTTCTCAAGGATCTTCCCTTTAATAAGTATCGAAATCAAAATTCATCTAGGAACACTCAATCGTGGTGCTACTTGAGATTAGCTTTCAGGTTTTACCCAATTTGGATTACCGTAAATCCAATTATAAGGAGAAATACTAAACGAAGACTGTTCTATACGGTTTCAATTTGGAGCCACCCCTCCGCTCGACTATTGATGTTGTGAATGTAGTAGTTGCATGGCCGCTCTGGCCTTCTTCTTATCAACGTTGTCTGTCTCTGTCCCTCTTGCCAGTGTAGCTCAGTCATAGCTATCGGTAGACTTGTAGTTTCTTCTGTATCTGTATCCCATATCGAGCGGAGATGTCCCGGTGTTGTTAGTAGAGACCTGTTAAGGTTGAACCGATATAATTAACTAAATATTAAACCTCATTGATGAAATATTTTTAAGTTTATTTCGTTCAATGAGCGATAGTGCATGATAAATATCGGTTCGACTTGTTCGATGTTGTCCATCGATGTCGCTTTCAGTGGTTCGTAATGGTCTATTCACAGTCATTCTATATCCGAACACAACAAAACGAAGCCCTATTCAGGAACACAAGTCACCCGACAAAAGGACATGAAATACTTCACGACACTGCATGGTGGCTTGCATGAAGCGATAAACCTATATAACCGCTTTTTATGTGTAGAATTTATGCTAATATATATTTGAAAAAAAAAAGGTAAGTTTGCTTTCACTGTGATTTAAGAGCACATTTTGATGGATACTTGGTGTTGTTTATGGATGATTAGTGTGGAGTTGATGTTTTATTAATATATGGTAACACTTAATTTGAACTACACCCACTTAAAATTTGAAAAATAAATATAACACATAAATAAAAACGTTTGTATTTGAGGATTCATTATCCATGCCAGTTGAAAGCTAGATCTCACTTTAGGCTCTTTGAATTGAGACGAGGTTTTATGATTTCCCTTTTTCCAATATATGATACTTTCCAGGGGAGCAGGATGACAGAGTGTTCACGTTAGCAGAACAGATAATAGCCGCAATGCCCGAAAGAATAAAGGTAAATCATCTTTCTACATAATATCCAGATAGCGTATCATTAAACAAAATACCGCTATTAAGTGTTAGTAAAAAATTAAAAATATATATAAAGTTTTTATTGATTGAAACATACATTGAATTTACACAATACAGCAATGTTAGTCGATACCCTATTTTTAGTCTTTTTCCCATAAAAAGTATAAAAACTATATTTTAGAAATAGACACCAGGATCTAATCATAAAATAAATCACAATTGTAATATTATTTTTACAAATATTTAAGTTACGTTTAAAATTGTATATTCTGTGTGCCAATATATTTATTTTATTTGTATAGAACGAAAGCTCTACATTGCTATCCGGCTGCGAACTGGACCACGGACCTGGCGGCGGTGATGACGCGCTCATGGTGCCCCTACTTGATGATACAACTGCGTTCCACGCCGAGTTCAACTTTGAGTTTTGTGACAACACTTACAGAACGTAAGTCACATTTACCCTTTTATTTGGCAATTTTTTTTTATACCGCTCCCATGTACACTCTCAATGCCAGAGCAATCGCGAGTGCGTTGCCGGCCTTTTAAGAATTGGTACGCTCTTTTCTTGAAAGGCCTAAAATAAAAATAGAGAAATAACGCGTTTACTCTTCTCATAAAGTCTCGGTACGTACCACGGAATAAATAATAATTATCCATATGTAAAATACGTAAATGGTATTTATCTAATAATCATTGGTTGAAGTACGAAAAGAATTTCGAAAATTGAAAATGCAACATTTACAAGAATGATACCTACTTATGATTTATCTATTTTATAAAGTAACTAGCAAACTCGGCGAACTCCGTTTCGCCACCAGATGGCTTCGTTTTATATAACATTTTGTTTGGTGATCCCGCTTTTCTGTTGAAATTTTTCCTGAATTTTCTTTGCTATAAACGTCACGGAGCCCGAGACCTTTCTAACGAATGCAAAACCGTGGAAATCGGTTCGTGTGTTCTGGTCTCTGGAGTTATAGCGTCAGGAAGGAAAACCCGACTTATTTTTATATAGTAGATTATTTCACTGAAGTATTGGTATGTTATTTAAAGCTGGCGGCTTCAACACATTTACACTTTGTGCTTGTGTAGTGTCTGTGAATAAGCGCGAGGCTTTTTTTTTCAGCTTTCGATAACAGACCTATAAGGTTTTAAAGATTCTAACAGAAATGACACTACCGCTATTTAAAATTCTAGAAAATGTATCTTTTCCCAACTAAATTTAAGGTAATGATTTCAGATATTGTGGCGGATCAACCCCTTGCTCATCCGGGTCAGTTTCCCCTGGATCAGCGTTATCTCCACCCCCAGCCTCACCTTTGTCAGCTCTACCCTGTACCCCGTCAGCCACACTGCAGGAGTTTCTGAATACCACCACACACTTTTCAAGCCTAACTCTCAACGGTAAGTATTACCACATTAAATAATATACCTTAAAATAATACAATTACACGCAACTAATGTGTTCATAAAATGCGTTAGATTTATATTATATTTACTAACTTTTTTAAGTTAAGAGTAGATAATATTTAAGTATGTAAAATAAAATACATAGGTCAATATCAAGAAAAATTTAAAAAGCTGTAAGAATAACACAATGAAATACAGATTACAAAACAATAACTTTGTAACGTGAATGTATGAATAAATAATTAAAATAAACATTACATTTTTCCAATATTGGTTTGGATAAAACTTGAATATTTATGATGTTACATATATATATGAAAATACCCTGGTATTATTCCGAAGGAGAGATAGTACCTTTTTTTTAATGTAATAGGATGCAAACGGGCAGGAGGCTCATCTGATGTTAAGTGATACCGCCGCCCATGGACACTGAAAATGTCAGAAGGCTCGCAAGTGCGTTGCCGGCCTTTCAAGAATTGGTACGCTCTTTTCTTGAAGGACCCTAAGTCGAATTGGTTCTGAAATACTTCAGTGGGCAGCTGGTTCCACCTTGATTGTTTTAATTAGCTTCATTTGCTTTCAGAGATAAATGTCATTACGGTTTAAATTTGTAATACAGATCGTGAGCAGCGGGAACTGTACTCAGCAGCCATAACCATCCAAAAGGCATACCGTCAGTACCGCGGACGACAACTGCAGCGGCGAGCAGCAGCTGCCGCCATCACCATACAGAACTGCTACCGGCGATACAAACAGGTGACCTTATAGACGATTAGCGTATTCGCTAAACATTTAATAAGTGTTACATGCTACACAGTACAGTGCTACAGTTAGAAATCTTTCCATACACAGAGAAGCACTGTCAACGTAAGTCAATATATTTAAGTAAAACTTTATGTATTTATTGCACGCCTCGCAGTGCTCTACTCTCGACATATCAAAAAACCCAGTCTTTCGAAACTTGAATGACTTTTTTCTCACTAATATAACACTTACAGGATAATATGAGTGCACTAAAATCGAGTTAAATAATCTATCAAGCACATATGGTATTTTTTATGAACAATTATTTTGTTTAACATAGTAAATAATAACATTAAAATCAATCATTCTTGGACGTCCGTCAGTCTGTGTTTATGGATGTAGCAGAGAAATTGGTCGAAAAATTTATCGTACCAGAATACTTTTTTTCTTAATTTATAAAGTTATACCCTGGGCTAGTTAATATTAGCGTTCTAAGTACTGTCGTTTAATTATAATTTGTAAAAAACTAAAATACGACTGTTCCTCACTTTACAGTTATGGCGCCACTAAATATGTATGTTTAAATATTCTTCGTAGCGTGAGACTTAAAATAATAATTTATTTGTTTTTTGGTTTTAAATAACTTGAGTTTTTGTTTTAGAATTTTTAAATGTGAATGACCGCTATGAGGTAATCAATCATTTTCCAAACTATTTAAATTAAGTCTAGTGGCTTAAGTGTCATGTCATCTCTGAGGTCGTGGTTTCGAATTACGGCTGTACACCAATACAATTTTCTTATACGTGACAACACTTGCTCCTACGGGGAAGGTAAACATCGTGAGGAAGTCGACATGTCCAAAACCCATCATAGAGGTGTATACACAAAAGACTGATCTACCTAGTTGAAATAAAAAAAAATAAAAATGATCGAAGAAACGGATGCAATCTAAGCCGTGGGTTGTAGCTCCATTGGATTATTATTTTCTTCTGTTTTTTTATAATATAAAGTAAGATCCTTCAAACGAGATCCCAAGAACTAAGTACAGTATATCTTTGATACAAATATTATTTGGACAAATAAACAAATATCTAATATGACCATAACCAATAAATCATTCATGACAAGTAAAAATAATAATAAAACGAATCTTATTAATAATCGTCACGGTATTAGATAAGGTTATATAAATCATTTATAATGAAACAGTAATGTTAGTATCGTGTTTGTTTCAGTTCGCTTACCTGAAGCAAATGCACGCCGCCGCCATTGTTATTCAGCGCGGTTACCGCTCGCACAGGGAGAGTCGGCAACAGGCCGCCACTGCGACAATCAAGTAAGAAGTTTTGAATTGATTTGAAGCAGATTGGAGACATTAAATCTATTATAGCAGACCTAAAAACGTTGTTTTAACAGCCTTAACCTTGTCTAGGCATATCCGGCCACGGCAGTTATTACTCTTCTGACACACATGGAGATATAATCATAAAATGTGTGTTTCGTAAAGTTATTTAGAAAAATTAGCAATTATATTACATACACAAATGTGATAGTTGTCTCATTGCATTGATAAAAATAAAAAAAGCTTTTATGCTGTTTAACTTATAGGTAAATAATATTTATTTCCCTATATCTATCGGAAAACGGATGTCAATAATTCACAAAATTGGAATTCACATCTTGTCCTCCGATAAAGGCCCCCTCTTAACTATTCCAATCTTGGCGTTCTCTAGCGTTGCGAATCCACATTGTACCCGCTACCTTGTTTATCTACTCCTCCCATCTTCTTATGTACCTTCTTCCCTTTCGTTTCCCACTCCGTTGCGATTTTGTTCCATTACATTTCTGCTTCTTCTCTCTTATCATACATCCACTTTTTGTTTTGTTTTTATTTTAATATCAATTTTTTATTTTATATAATATAATATTATATTTAAGTGATATTTAAAAAAAATACTTAAAATAATATAAAATTTGGTATTCCGAAGAAAATAATTGATATATCAACAGGGCATATGATTTATGATCTATCAATTAAGCATTAAAACTAACTTCACAGAAAAACCTACTCACAGCGTCGTCAAAATCAAGCAGCGAGGAAAATCCAACAATTTATGAGACAAACTAAGATTAAGTGAGTATTTATTCTACCTTTTTCCAAATTTAATAAAACCGATAGAACTCATTATGTAACGACGTCTTTGTCACTAATGAGTGACTTGTTCTAATTGATTAGAGTAGAGAGAAATACTTAGAAAACAAGTGAGGAATACAAAAACAAATTCTTAACTAAACCATACAACAAGATTTCAATAATAAAAATACGAATGAAGAACTATGAATGTCATATTAGAGAGACAGGAAAGAGTTAAGTGTTTATATGATTTGCAACTCCATTTTTTACAACTTCATTGCAAGAAAAGTATCTATTGAAATATGTAAACAGTAGACATCGTATGAAAGATATTTTGTTTCACTTATAGCAAACGGCAATTGGTATATGGAAGTTCAGCTTCGGGACTTAGATAGACATGTCAAATTCAATACTTTTTGGATAGTATGGAAGTAATTTTTTTCTTTTCTTTGAACTATCAACTTTGAATCTTACCTTAAAACCTAACACATTGTTCACGGGAAAACTCTTAACAATATGTTTTGCTGACGTTTTCTTATTTGAACACAAATCAATTTTTTATGAACAAACATCAATATTTCTTTACTGCCATTAAAGTAACAATAAAAACATTGTTGTAATATATATTTTTTTTTGATGCGACACACGCATGCCGTGGCGACGCGTCGCCATGCTATGTGATGGTATATATATACTGTCTATATGCAGTAGTGTGTACGGTGTGTGTATTTCGAATACACTGATTAAACGAATTAAGTAGTCACGATTTGAAATAAATTCGTAAATTTTTGTATGTAATGAAAATAAATGCTAATTCAATAAATAGTCATCGTTATCTGGAAAAAATCGTAATATTTTATTTTATCATTATGACATATTTAGTTCCTATCACAATGTTCTTTTCTGCAAATTACTTTGACAAAATAATGTCGATGTTTCACATCTGCCAGGCGTCCCGTGACGGCTTATTTTTTTATTTATTAAATTTATTTTAAATGTGTACGAATCACGATTGTGTACGAATGGAATTTTCTATGTGCGCAATTAGTATCTACCGTGAAGGATACACACGCGCTACTTGCCTAAATAAAAATGATCAAAGGAACGGATGCAATCTGAAGCCAAGACCGATATAGTTTAGAAGTAGTAGGTTTTAGTTAGTAGTTCTAGTGCCTTTGAATAATTATTATTTACAAAACGTTTCATATATTAGGTATATCTCCCCCAAGCAATTAACTCTAGTATTTTATACCTGAATATTTTAATTAACACATTTTCCATTATTAAAATAACGCCTAAACATTTTACTAATATACAACCTTTTCTGTTATTGCCTTTGATTTAGAAAGTTCCGAAATTCCCTATAGACCAAAATTGTTTTCGGAAAACTAATATCATATCATACTTATGCTCTAAAATCCCTCGGAATTGACTAAGGATTAAATGTATGAAAACTAATATTCCTTTGTGTCTCTGTAAAGGGAGAATTGCTTTTATTATTGCCGAGACCCAAAATGACGGTTTAAAGCCATTGTTCGGAAAAGGGGCTTTTCGATAGGCGTGACCCACTACTACCAAACGAATTAGTATAAAAACGGTCTCAAGACAAAGCGTGAGCTACTGTGATTTACATACAAATAATAAGTAATCCACATCAACCAAATGATAATATATATGAAAGAGTGAGAGAGGCGAAACATTAAAGAGCGAGGATGAACGAGGGCAGCACCTAAATAAAGTTGCAGGAAGCAAAAGAGCCGTTCCAACCAGTGCCTGAATTTATATGTTAGCCCCCGAATGTGTGACCAAGAAGTATCGTGAGAATTCGTGAACTCATTCCGCAATAGAAACGGAATCGACTACAGAGTCAAACGGCAGTCGTAGAAACGTTTATCAATTGATAACTTTTATATTAATTGACTTTTAGTTTAATTTACTTTTAATAATAAAAGTGACTATGAGACACTATTGAATAATACTCGTAGTCGTTAATTTATAGATCTAACATTGACAAATCAAATAAACCACTGTTAACTGTTTTGAACTAATTTGAGTTTTATGTTATTAAATTATAATGACAATGGCAGCTGAAACAAACGCTATTGCTCAGACATTAATAATAATCTATGAAACTACTATTACTATAGACTATCCAAAAGTCGTTAATTTGTAGTTATTAATATTGGCAAATCGATTAGACTTTGCAGTTGTTAATTTACGAGGTGTGTGACATATAATGACAATAGCCATTGCTCTGATATATAATTTTTTTATGAATTCAAAGTAAATTATAAACACAGCAGTAATTCTACAATATATAGATATTAAGTTGTTTAACTCAGTAGAGCAGTGTTATCCTAGTGGCTTCAGCGACTTTCACCCCTTTCGAACCCCGGCCACGTAAAGGAAAACATCGCGAGGAAACTGGCATGCCATAGAACCAAACGGTATGTCAGGCACAGAAAGCTAATCACTTACTTGCCTATTAAAAAGCCAATGATCACGAAGAAGATATAGAAATCTGTATGAAGTGTGTGTGCGTTTTTATTTTATATATTGAAACTGCCGTATAAAGGCGAGCCAGAATAAAAAAAATAATTCTGATTTATCTATTTTCAACATATTACAAAGATAATTTGACAGAAAGAGACGACAAGTAAGATTTTGTTTGTGTAATTAGACAAATTTAGTTGAATGGTGATGCCTTCCGGCGAGCCCTATAAAAGTGTAACGAATAAAGAACATTTCTAAACCCGTATTTAAGTTATTAATTAGTTGTTAACTTATACAACATAATTATTATGAACACAGATATAAGTGAGACACAAAACAAAGTACAAGGAACACATCTGAAAGTTGACAGTGATGGTTATATTATGATATAAAGCGCAGTTTTAAATCACGTTTCGACGAGATTGTATAGCTTAACACAGGCACAGTCCATATACCACTTTTGAAGCTACGAATAACAAAATTTTTAACTTTATAAATCGTGTTGTCTTACTTTAGTTAGGGTTTATATTAAAATTAGCTTTTGGTTTTCTTATTTTAGATTATAGTTAGTAATCATTGTATTTTTTCCATTGTATGTAATTTTATTTTTATTAATTTCTTCCAATTTACCATAGATTTTTTTCCTTAATAGGTTTGCCAGGAAGAGATCCCTTGTTGGCCTTCCTAATAATTTATGTTATCTGTCTTTATCTGTACTGCTAATGTTACGAAGTTTAAATAATAAAAAAAAAATCTATAGTCCTAGGATTCGCGGGAGAGGAACTTTGTTAAATAAGAGATATTGTAATATCTAATATAGTTTTATTTATACATACAGGCAATAGTTAAAAGTCATACCGAATACATTTCCATGATATATTTATATCCTACTGCCGGCATTGTTCTGTGCCCTAATCCAATATCTGAAATAATTTCAACAGCCGGCCGTGTTTTATTCGGTTTTGGAGTTTCTCTTTGTACTTAATCCCTTTTAGTTTACTAAAGGTCTTAATTAAAACTTTTTGCTCTCGGCTTCTTAATGATTTCATATTTATTTATTAATGTATTCATGTGAACTTTATAACTCGTTTACTAATTGAATTCCGAATAACTCATTTGAAAATTGAACCCGACTGCCTAACATATACATAGGATTATATTCACGCCAATTTATTAGAAAATACAACAATTTACAGAATAGAAATATATATAACAATTGTTAATTTGAATTCTGTTAACAATTAGTGTTTAAATGCGAATTAAACATTCATAATTTAAAAAAAAACCGCCAAATCGCCTCTATGTAAGTTGGAGTCGTGCCAGTAACATGACGGTAAACATGTAAACAAATTTTTTTAAAGGAATCTCGCTGTTGGCCTTAACATTGGGTTGGGCTGCTCAGGTCTGGCTGTTTTGGCGAGCGTAGGTCCATGCCATGTAAACAAATGTCAAGTGTTTTGCGTGTTGTCATTTTTAAATTACACAAATATACATATTATATGTGAATCATAAATAGTTTGCGACTAACTTAAATTCAGAGAGACATAAAAACATATTATTTACTTGCGTGGTTGGTCATCGTCGATTGGACTAATCTGTGACCGTTTAATGTCACGTGACAGTGGTATAAAAATCAATATTTGCTTTTTGAAGTGAAACTTCTTTATCATGGTTGGAAAAAAATTTAGTGTGACATTTTTTCGTTACGCGTCACATTTTTCCCTTACGCGCCATGTTGCTTTTTGAAGTCGAACTTCTTTATCGGCGTTAGAATGAATTTTTTATCGACGTATGGTAGAAATTTTGTAGCAAAATAACGATAACAATGATACTAATAAGTCTATTACAATTAATGAAATTCTATAATAATCTTAGTAGTAATAAGGTAAAATGAAATAATTGTATTTGTATTCATGTCTATGATAATAAAAGCCTATGTTAAACTTTATTTAACCAATTTCGTTAAGTTGCATATATTAGAACATTTTTCGAAAAATAAGGTCATAAAGAAGTTTCACTTCTTAAGTGTGTACACCTAGTACACGCACACATTTTTTTTTATGATTATTATATACAAGTTATTTTACCCCATAACACAAAAGCGTTTTCTATACAGATTAATCTTAATAACACTTTATTTTTCATACTGTTAAATAGCCCTTTGAAGCCGATTAAATCTGTTGATTGTCTTTTAACTGTTTAATTGACGTAATGTTTTTTTCAGGTATTTATGTTACTATTCAAGATAAATATATATTTGTATTATACCAGGTACTGCGTAGCGGAAACGAACTACAACAATTTAAATGATCTTTTTTAATTGTAATCTGAATATATAATGTGTATATTTTTATCTTTACTGTGGATGAACTAGTGGAAAGAAAACAATATAGTTTTTGTCAACAAATTTTTTTATGCTGAGTCGAAAAACAGTTTTTGGACTCACTATACTCTGTCTCGTAAAGGCTAATTAGTAGAATAAACTAAACAACATTTTTTTTTAACTTCTTGCTTACCAGTACTTGGGAGGAGTTTACAACAAATGTAAGTAATTAAAATAAAGGTATATTGTAGATTTGTATTGCGTTCTTGGCAAGAAAGACAAATACTTCGTAAACAAACCTTGCCATGTCTTTTTATACAGAAATAAAATATCATTATGGTTTAGTAATAACTTAAAACATTTGGCTTTTGTTATATCATTAAAAATAATTATTAAATAATTTAAATCTTAAAACTGCTATTTGCGGCAGATTGCAGAGAGAGCGAGCCGCAAGCGCGAGGGCGGACCGGCTGCTGCAGGATGCCCGCCGAAACTCGTTGCAGCCCATCACCAGTACACCTCACACGCCTAATAGGTATAGCATAATAAAGTTCCTTTTTACGATAAGGAGAATAGACTCCCTTGCAGTTTGGCTTCTCAACCACGGTCAGATCGCGTGGTAGGCTTAAAGATCTAAAATAAAAATAGGTATAGAAATCGATCGCGATTGTTACCTTTTATTAGGAATAAATCCGCTTCACATGTTTTGTAAGAGACTTGACAAAAAAGTTGAAGAAGTGCAGAAATATTTAATCGGAACATATTTAGCAAGCAGGCATACATCCCGGAGAATGCAGAAAGTTGTGCATTTTATACAATTGTATAATGCTCTCCTACGAAGCTTAACAAAGAATTTTGTTTCAGGATCATTGATTACTTAGCGCCCGAATCACCTATGAACGCCGATGATGATTTACTGATCGAGCTTTTATTTAAAATGTGACCTGACACCGCTGCAATTATTTACCAAAGATAATTATACCAACGACGTCTGAAGTTATATGAACAAGTAGGCGCTTCATGGTTCTTATTTAAGGCAAAATTATTGTTTGATTACGATTCACGAATGTTTATATTTCTAGAGACCGGGTTGCTAACTCATCTTTAATATATTAAAATGTTCGTTGTAGTACCATTTCCTCGAATTTGATTTCTGTAGTACATTCCAGATCTATTGTTTATTGATTATCATCTACACCTATTAACTTTTTTACGCTATAGTTTAGTCTATCGGGTTTTTTAAAATTAACATTGTTTTCTTCTGTTTTTCGTTGGAACTTCAGGTCATAGACAGGGTTATATTTAGTATAAATTTTATCGTATTTGTATTATATTTTCATAATATATTTTTGAGAAATTTGTTTAGAACATTTATTGGAATCATATTTTTGAAACTAAATTGGATGTAAAATAATTCTCCTAGAACGCCGATGAGATAAAGTGTTTTAAAATTCTTAAATACTTTCTGTGCCATTGGAGTGAATTAAACGTATTTTATTTCGTTTTCAATTTCGACTTTGTAATTTTACGTGAACTTTTCGGAATTACTTTGTTTTATTGATTTCCACGGTGAAGTTAGAGAGTAGGTTAAGTACAAATTCAAATTATTAAAAGCCACTGTTCTTATAAAGTAGATGCACCTAGCGTATAATACAATAAACCCGACGAGCTGTGAGTATTTTGAGATTTTATCGTATTTAAGAAAAAAAAAGTTAGTTTTACTATTGGTCTAACGTTTACCGTGAAGGTTTCATTCCAGCCTAATAGGTTAATTCTCTAGTCGACGCAGCGAAGCACATAGCGGTAATGGGTACTCCCGCGCCGACCGACGCGTTCCATAGACTACACGTTATTCTTTATATTGTTTCATATTCTGTTTTATATTTAGAATGTTAACTTCTCTTAAAGATTTCAATATCATATAATTCCAAATTTCGATTCCCCACCCCTAGTTCCTACTTCAACTATTAAATATCTTACTATCTATATAAATCGATTAGTTTATTAGAATATAGTAAACTTTGTTTTAGATTCCTTAATAAAGCTAAATGCCATACTAATCTAGCGTTCATGAAAAAAATAAGGTTGTGCACCACTTAATTATAGAAATAACTACCTAATTATTCCCTTTTTCTGAATTCTCCGATATTTTAACGTAGCAATATAGATTTAGACTAAGAGTTAGAAGTAATAATAGCTTACCATAAGACGACGTGCTGCCGTCGAGATATTTTCGATTCGTATTTTTATAAAGCAAAGTTACGAATGACTAAGGTTGCTTTGCTTGCAGGGCCGTGGATTAGACTTTTAATTTAAGTTGTCTATTCGTTTATACTTCATGAGAAATGTTACGAAAATTAAGCAGTCTTAAAACTTTGGATTGAATCTTTGATGTAAACGTTCTGAATACATTTGTATACTTTTTATGTCTTGCATCCCTTTCGAAGGTTGGCCCAGAATAGTCGGAAGAGGATTTTCTATTATTAACGATTTCCATTGCTGGTATCGTTATAAAGTTTAATAGGAGATTTTGCTAACATTTTTTGGAAATTGTTCTTTCATCTTTGAAATTTCGAATAATAAGATAAGGAAGATATAGATATAGGAAGAGCTGGAAATCATTAATAATAATAGCAATTGTTAGTTGAAATTTGTCTAAAACGACGAAGTTCGAGAATAACCGTCCAATTGTGGCGGCTTTTGCACCCTCTGGTGACGCGATAAAGTACACGCGAATACGACCTTTATTAATAGTGTCAACTGTGACCAGATTCACTGGACCTGGGGTACCTGAGGGCGCGCGAATGTAACATGTACATTTTATATTTTTGGATTGCTAATTTTAAGATGCTATATTTATATATGTATACGTAGACGGCGAGTACGTAATCAGTATTTCGAGTTGTATCGCCAAAAGTTCTCGACCCATCGGTTTCTCATTTGTTTTCTGTTAAAGACAATAGTTCATTTAGCTAGTGGTCATGTATATATTTTTGGATAGCGTGCACGTTGCTTCCGGAACGCCAATGATATATTTTAAAGAGAAGGAAGTAGTTAAGTCGTATACAATATTTTTAACAATAAGCGAGATAACTGAAAGCAATAATATTTTTGTGGTAAAAATTACTCTGATTTTAGAAGGAGAGTATTTTATTATCCACGCAATCGTCACAAACAGTTCAATACATAGATTGCTTTTTAGTGCTGTCGTAACTTTTGCTCCATGAATTTATAAAATCATACTGGTATAGTTCAATTATAATTCAAATATTTTTAGTATGTAGACTTATAAGAGCTGGAGTTTTTAACAAATAATGCATAATTTCAACTTCAAATTTAGTAAGCTATTATTATATATTCAGGGTTTCATATTTAAATATAAGTTTGTGAAATAATACAAAATTTAGGAGCATTGGTTACGAACCGCCCTTAGTTAATGACCACAGCTAAAAATAGTGCACTAGACGTAGATATAGTTAGAGAAATACTTATAGAAATGAAAATTAAAAAAATGGAAAAAATCTTGAAATCTATACATAGAATTAAAATTTAAAAAATTTAACTACTTTTTATTATTATATTAATAAGAAGCTTGTTCACACATTTTAAATCGTATTTAGTAATAGCTAAGTATAATAGAAATGTAATAGAGGACATGGATTGAATGCTAGTGAGATTATTGTTCAGTTTTGATTAATTTTGGCTACTATTAATGTTAAATCGGTCTAAATTTTGAGTATTTTTACTGAATTTTGCTTTTAGGATTTAATAAGTGAAAATTCTCAAAATTTATTACTAAATGCGCCAAAGGCGAATAATTTCAACGAATGTGATAAAATTGCAAAAACAATTATGTTGTGTGAGAGTTAGGTTTTTTAATTGTTGTTTTTTGTAGATACGGTGCGGATATTGTTAATTTATTTATAGTTTTAGTTTAATCGTGTATGACAGGTTGATATTTTGTGCAGAATATTGGTTTATTATTTTTAAGGTTATGTGTTATAAAAACATTTTTAAAATAATATTATGTTATGCAATCCTAAAGTGTAATTACACGTTTAATTTATTAAGGTTTTTTCTTAAATCCAAGCATGAATGTTGAGATAGATTCATTACCAAAAGGGCTTTCTATGCCGTATAAACGATTATATTATAATCTCTGAAAATTTAATCTTAATTACTCGGTTCACCCATTAAATAATGGATTCGAATGTTTCGTAAGCAATAATATAGACTTAGTTAATTTAACGACGATTCATATAAGATGTACAACGAAGGAAAGGTAATTGGCATGATTGTAAAAGTACTTTCAAAGGTATTTTTGTTGTTAAGAAGAAACCCACGGAGATATTGGGTACATAGGGCGATTACGGTTAAGTGTGACGCTGGCACGAGTAAAAAATTAGCTAAACTTTTATTTTGGACATTATATCAGTCTGCTTTAGCCTGCCTACTATAATATTGCATATCATAGATATTGTGCGGTTAATTTCAAACTTGTAGGTTATTTTCACGTATCGCTAGAAATAGGTCATCATTTAGTTGAACATCAAATTGAGTTTATGCTTTGTTGCTTGTAATGTTTAGCATTACTTTAATAGCGAATTTATGAAGTTTTTTATGTATATAAAAATTGTATGCATTGTAATCATTGTTATTAAGTTTCAATATTATAGAAGAGTGTAAAAATTGTTATGTACTGCCAGTATTTAACACCAAATGGGGAAGGATGAACGGTGTAAAGTATCCAGTTCAGTCAAAAATACATATGCAGACATAAAAAAATATGTATGTACAATTTTATTTCTGTATTTTGTTTACGTGACAACTTGATTAACCGTTAAATAGGTTTTATTTAATTTTGAATGATACGTTATTTTGTTTTAGTATTGCCATGTTTAATTATTTGTTTACTAGGAAATGTATTTGTGTTATTAGTTTATTTTTATCTCTAAATAGGAACACGATTCCTATTCAGAGATAAAAATAAACTATAAATATAAACGTAACATTTTGTGTTGTAAAATAAATTTGGAAAAATTTAATAATTTATCACTGTGTTTATCTATATAATAGCTAACAACGCAAGTGACTGGATACTATGTATTTTGAAATGAAAAATAATCTTCCTTTGTAATTATTATAATCTATAAACACTACAAAATTGTGATTCAAAGCAATTTAAATAATACTGCTGATTAAATTTAGTTGTTTTATTCCACACCTTTCAATGCAATATTTTTACGCTACGGTGAATTACGTACGTAAAAAACCTACTAAAATAATTTTTTTATGCCAATACTAACGTAATAAATACAATTTTCCTGTTTGCCTGGTAATTTTTATCACACGCCACACTGTTATTTTAAAGTAACGAATAGCTGAATAGGTCTTTAAGATTAATTATAACGTCTATTCATATCACAAAAATATTCACATTGAATTGTAAACCTACTTTGGTTTTTGCTTAAAATTTTAGACTCAAAAATTAAATCATCGATGGTGTGGCTTGTTTAATAGCGACGCTGTTAAACAAGCGTAGCAATCTTTAGATTTTGTAAAGGATTCGTTCGAAATTTAAAGGCTGATTAATGAAGACTAAGTATACAGTTTAAAATGTTTATTATTCATAGTATAAAGCTAAGTTCAAATAGTCAAGGCTTTGGAGGCTGTACAGGAGATATCCTGAAGGGCGGCTGCATAGTGTAGGGGAGTCTTACAAGTTTATCTGTGTACTGTATGTCTCCAGTAATGCCGTAGTGTACATGTCGTGGACCATAATTTTGATGGGCGATGAAAGGTGAAACATTTTTCATTAATGAGCTCGTGGTTCTCGTTTCAGATATTGGGGTCTTCACAAAATATTTTTCATGGTTGTCTAACCACTTTTGAACCTGAGAAAAAAAGAAATGCTAAATTTTGTATGACGCATTATAATGTTTAATCTGAAAGTCATGACGTTCGTGACAAATGTTTCCGTTATGATCCTACAAATCTGAATACCAACTGGATTGTTATAACTAAAATGAGCCAGTAAGTAAAATACATATTTATGAAACTTACGGCTTTGCAGCGGCAATTGGAAGCAGTATCTTGTGCACAATTCATTTTCAGATGGAATAATTACACAGTTTTTACAAGAAGTAGTATCCAGTATCGAATGTCGTACTTAAATGATAAAAGATTTTATAAGTATCACTTTATATAGAAGTATAACATCTCATTTGATAATTACCTCATTAAAGATAGTTCAATTAATTTGTTATGTATTCTAAATGTTTTTATTAAAGGATTGGTGTCATTAATTACCCCGTAAATAGTTTAATTAGTAAATGAGTTAATGATACACAATTTTTCTTTTTAGTTATTTATTGCTAGAAACAACAATATCAATCCAAAACTTATTAGTCTTTAATTGTTTGAAAATAATTTGTTTAATACTTGTAATACCTTTACAAGCAAGCAATTAAAATATAATTATAATGAGAGTACAACCATTGCAATAATGAAATGCTAATAAGATATAAAATGGTTGTTTCAAAAGCCTCAGTATATAGTAAAGGGTTATTTGAACTCTACACAAAAGCACAAACCCTAAAATCCATTTAAGCTACTCGATAGTTGGTCACTAGAAATAAAACGCTTTTCAAACAAGGAAAATTTGAAAAAAATGAGAACCTTTATTATAAGGGTCGCTTTAATTCTCAAAGTAGGTTTGCCTTTACGAATTGGAAATATAAAATCATATCAAAAGCCATGGCGAAGTAGCCTGCTCTTTGCCTGTGTTATCGTTTCATTTGGTGCAAGTTAAAAGTTCACAATTTTCCTATTTTATAAGGAAAATTGGTTAATTGTGAGACTTTTAAATGTTCCGTGGATAAGTTCAAACCACGGCTGGTCAATCAGAAATTTTATTTGGTATGTAATTCAGACTTAATCCTGAACGCTTAAGGTTAAAGACACTTAATAATAACTTACCTATAAGGAAAAATTAATGATGGTACATACACATATCAACATAATAGATAAAGTATTTGAAAGTAAAATAGAAATTAATTGCAGTACCTCAAACCCTTGCTTAATTATTAATTGTTCCTTAAATATTTTTAAAAAGGTGACTTGTGTTATGTTTGGTTCTTTCGAAAAATTACGATGAAATCGCAGTCACTCATCTCTTGCAAGGCACAAAGGCTATCAAGCGAAAAATTCGAGCGACCCTTTTCAACGGACTATTAAAACAAGAGCCTTATGCATATGGGACTCAATATTTAGAAATGTACTCGGGCTGAAAATAAGGATTACCTCTCGCATATTTTGTTTCAGGATTTCACTTTTTTAAGTGATTAATCAGTGTTAGTAACTCTGATAAATATACAATGGTAATGTTCCAGGGGTTATATTTTTTAAACAAATTTATAATATTGGTGGTACTTAGTAAAAGCGCGACCACTCTGTAACATCCTTTATAAGTTTTATATTTTAGTCGGAGATTTCGGTCTAATCTTAAATATATATATATATATTATATATTTTGCTTAAGGAGTAGATATGATAGGAATAATCAATGAATTTCGAATTTACACAACTGAATTTCATTTTTTATGTCACCATCAGTTTCTATACTGAATAAAAAAACATTTACATGAAATGAAAGTTTAACATAATATAATATAGTGTTTGGCCAACGCTTCTTTGCATTTAGGGCCATCCTTTATAATAAAACGTCCTAATCTATAGATTCTGAAATAGTCAACCTATCCATATATACCCTCACAAATCGTATAAAAAATATGCTAGCCGATTTAGATTTCGATTATGCCTTGGCCTTACTACTTTATATTATATTATGCTATAATACTGTAACTCCAAAACGTAACACACACAATAGGCACATCGCACGATTATAACAAATCTTAGCCACACTCAAATACAGAATGTGTTATACGCACACATGTAACATTAACAGCCCGTTCCCACTAGTCGAAAGTCGCATAAGACTAAAAGTCGAAAGTCTGATGTCCCTGTTCACACTGCGTCGCGTGTCGTATAGATCGTAGTTTCGCGCCATTCGGTACGTAGCGAATTCGCGATGTTGTGCTCTACTACTTACGAAGAAAATTAAAAAAGTTGAAAAAAATGTCAATTCCAAGAAAATACTGGATGTACCCAATCCTAACAGAAAGATCGACTCAACTAATGGAATAAGTTCTTCGGCTTTTATTTCTTTCTCCATTTTTACACAACAAACAAAAAAACACGAATGGAGTGAGCAAGCAATGTGTAGGAATGTGTGTCTAGGAAGCGGTTCGGGGAGAGAGGTAACAACGCGCTCGAGTCGTAAAGACGCACGACTAGTGTGAACAGCAACAAGCAGGCACCTATGCGAGCAAGATTCGACGCGACTTTTAGTCTTAAGACGGGCGCTGGCCCGTCGGATGGTTTTTTGAGTCGTATTCGACTAAAAGTCGCGTCTCATCTAATGTGAACAGCTCCATACAAAGTGTATGGTGACCAGAGCATTCGACTTTTAGTCTTACAGCCCGTTCCCACTAGTCGTAAGTCGCATAAGACTAAAAGTCGAAAGTCTGATGTCCCTGTTCACACTGCGTCGCGAGTCGTATAGATCGTAGTTTCGCGCCATTCGAATAAAACACGAATGGAGTGAGCAAGCAATGTGTAGCGATCTAGGAAGCGGGGCGGGGAGAGAGGTAACAACGCGTTCGAGTCGTAAAGACGTACGACTAGTGTGAACAGCAACAAGCAGGCACCTATGCGAGCACGATTCGACGCGACTTTTAGTCTTAAAACGGGCGCTGGCCCGTCGGATGGTTTTTTGAGTCGTATTCGACTAAAAGTCGCGTCTCATCTAATGTGAACAGCTCCATATAAAGTGTATGGTGACCACAGCATTCGACTTTTAGTCTTATGCGACTTACGACTAGTGGGAACGGGCTGTAAGACTAGAAAAATTTAGTCACAATCATACTTCTGTCATGAATAAAGTTTTATTATTATTATTATAATCTATATCCACTCGTACAAGGGCGATACTTGATCGGTAAATAGTGTATTATAGTCGAATAAAATGAAAAAAAACCTTCTCGAACTTTCATCTAAAGTGGGTTTTGTGGGACACTATTATTTAGTATATAAATAATACTTGTAACTATCGGTCTACGAGTTTCCATGGTCCGTATAAAAGCTTTCTATTTGAATAGAAGCGATTACTTTTCTTAGAAATATTTCCACCGAGCGTCGTAGGCTTTGCTCTGCATAATATAGGACAATCAGGCATCATTACTGCAAGTCTTCGGAAGCTGGTTGTACGACCCGTTGTTATGGTAACCGCACGTTTTGCTAGCTTTGTGGTGCACAATAGAAGATACCGCGATTTATATTTGCCATAACTTTTCTTACATTGTGGAAAGCCGGTGTTGTTAAATTTAAATACTCGACACGTTTTTTCTCTTTAAAATAACCGGTTCAAGTAATCCTTTACAAAGAGTATCTTGTTTTATATTTTACTAAGCGCGTAAATGCACGTTATTTTTTATTTTTATGTATAAAAAATTATGTAAAATGATATAGTTCGACTTAGATAAAGGACGATAATTAGCATGATTACATATAATCGAGAACATAATATATATAAGCGTACAAGGGGTCTAACGTATTGTATGGACCATAAAAGATTTTCATTTAGAAGCTAAATTATAGGTAAAAGTCATACACAAATATAATATTATGTATTGATGCAATTTATCTAGTAACAATTCAAAGAAATAAATCTATTGCATCGGAGTCCTTACGCTAAGCCTTAAAAACTCTATTTCCCCCTAAACCATTTCATTGAAACTGGCAGGTTATAAGAGGATTTTATATTTTATCTGCACCCTACATTATCTTATCACGTATGCATAGGGTTGAAATTTGAACGGATGAATTTCTATTCACGTTGTATAAGCGCGAATGGTGTAGCGTATTGGATGGAATAGATTATCCTGTTCTGTGATGTAGGTCATTTACTTCAATGTTATTTTTACGTATTGTATGCACGTATAATTCAAATTGTTATTTGAATGAACAGTTATTTTGGAAATCTGACTAGGTCTTAATAATTGATAATATTTGCATCAATGCAATAATAAATTAAATAAATTTTATACAGCTTGAACGGAATCACGTTGTTAAAATATATTGTACTACTAGCAGACCGGCCAAGCGTTGCTGTGGCGAAGATTTTTGTTATACTACATAGTAGTAAACTATTCAAGGGAAACGGTAGGAGAACTTATGTGAAACGTTGGACCTTTAACACAGCGCCATCTGTTAGAATTGTATTAAATAATAAACAAATATTTGCAATAAAATAATATTGCGGGTATAAATTGAGATGTAAGCTATCCTATCTTTTAAGTTAGATCAAACTGCACACGGTGTGCAAATTTGATTGATATCGGTTCGGTAGTGTAGGAGTCCATAGCGGACAAACAACGTGACACGTAATTTATATATATTAACATTACGAATTTTATTCAAACGATTCATTTCTGTTCTTCCAATTTTAAACAAATCTATTACGACAGCAATTTGATTTGACGTGTAATGATACGAGTGTGTAGCATTCTTAAATCTTAAAAAAATAATACAAATTCTATATTATATACAAACAAATGCTGAGATGGAATGAGCTGAATATTCGAATAATATTCTGTCATTTCCGCAAAGTTTCTAATCTAATTCAATGTTTGTTTCTCGCTTCCTATACACAAACATAGTAACGTATGTTTTCCACGCTCAATTTGCGATCCAGGCAATTTTATAGACCGGGAGCCGACTCCCAAATCGATATACTTAATGAGGCGTAGACAGGAGTTTTTATATTAACGCAATTTTGTACAGGAAAATAGTACATTTCGAGTTTTTGTAAGGAATTTCTGTTTCTTATGTTTATAGAAAATAACGAATAACACTTGATGACTCATTCCATGCAGCAATGTGTTTTTTATTTAAATATTTTGAAAGGTTTTAGGTTAAATTTAAGGAAATATTTTTTCTTAAAAATATTAATTTATAATTTCACTTTATATCTTATATGATCGCTGTCATAGGCCTTAGCACCAACTTAATGTTATACGTAACGACGTACTGAACGCAGTTAAAGCGATAAATTTAGTTTTTCAATTCGAACCTTTTAATTTTAGTACGGTTTAATTAACTACATATATTCTATTCGAACAATGTATACTTTGTTTTCATTTAGTTCTTAATACGCCTATCGAGTACTAGGTACTTATGTTTTCAATAGAAATCGTTACTTTTCTATTACGATAGCTATTAGATTTTCATATTTTTTGTGCTACAAGCCAAAAAATCTCAGTTGGGTTTCATCTCTTTCATACAACACTCAATATATATGTTCGAAATACATTATATTAATTTTATAAAATTGATGAGGGTGATGCCAAATATTTTTACACGGCCGATCGACACATTTTTGATAGTCTTTGTAGAGATTCTTTCGGGTTACGTGTTCTCGTGCATCCAGCATTTCTTATTTGGATAATACATATATACTTTTTGTTAATTATAGTTGATTATAGATACGTCCACTATTTAGAATTTTATAGTGCGTGTTTAAGAACTATTGTGAGCCGAGGTAACAATCATCATCAGTCTAACCTCTTTTTGTTAGTTTGGGCACAAACTAAACCTAATCCAAACTAAAACTAATCCAAATCCTTACGGCTGATAATATTGTGTGCCTATCTTCCTGTAAGGAGACATTATAACGAGGTATATACTCAGGACTTATTATTTTAATATGAATTGTGTATCGACGGCCACCGAACCGTTCTTTGTGGTAAAATATATATTCAAATGAGAATTAGCGTCGTTAAAGTTTGCGAATACCAAACATGTGTTTTGTTTTTTGACTATCGTTCATTAATTTAATAAACCTAATTTGGTATGAACTAAAGATAAACCATAATTGATTAAAATGTGATTTACAGTACCCTGGTAATTAAATAAAAAGCTGTGTGATACAGTAAAGTTTTTTAATATAACTTTCATTTATTAAGAAGCTTATTTTTAAAAATGATCCTTTCTTGGAAAATACTTTGTCCATCTCCTACACTAAAATCTCTACATACGTTAGTATGTATCATCATCCGTATTTATTATACGCCGAATACTACGCCAACTTGCTGATGAACAGCAGTTAATCAATAAATATAGCATCTAACTTTTGTTCTAAAGATTTATTTCCCAAATATTTTCGTGAAATATACCCTCGCTTTGCATGATTTGGGGCTTATTTACGGTACTGAAATTTTACCTTTCACCAAATTCTAAATTTTAATGTGAAAGTAACTTTTTGCTTAGCTTCAATTTATGAATTGTTATTATATAAGTTTCTTTATACATCATCTTACTACTAAAAAAGTGAATATGTCATGTCTTTTCTATGTCAAATGACGAAAAATATTTCAATTATATTTTTATTTCGGTACATGATTATGTCTGCGAAGAAATATTCAAAAGTGTAAGAATTTATATAGACTTTTAAAAATAATGAAGGAAGCTTTTTATTACCACAAGGAATGTTTAGTGCCATTGAGGCATTACATTCTCTTAATACCAGAGAAGCTTGATTAAGTTGAATTTTACATATTAAAAAAGAGACAAAGCTGTCGCGTTGTTAGTAACGGAGCTTATCATAAAAGCTTATTTGAATCCCGCACGCGTTGTCCATTGCGAGTTATCTTTATTAAATCTTTTGTAGTCACAAACAGTGCATTCTGTTGCAGACGTTTCTTTCACTCTTGATATCTTTTCCTCGCGCTTAACCTCGCGAAACAACAATCATAAAATTTATATAGATACCTAAAGAAATTAATAGAATGGATCTTCATACCCATTCGCCTAAGGTAGCCTATTCATTTATTTACACTTAGCACTAAAGAAACACTTTGTAATAAATCTAAACGCTGAAAGCAGGCCTTATCGGTTTTGATTGATCTCTTTCAGTCAACGCCTAAAAGACAGCTAAAGCGAAATGAATTGTATATATTTCATTTAAAACAGTTACATTTAGTTCCGGAAAATATTTATACATAAAAAAATATTTACATCACTGAATAATTATATAACAAAGTGCCTAATAAAGCATATTCTGAGTTGCATTTGATATACAATTTTCAAATGAATACGAATTGGAATGTAGCCAGTTATAGGATTGTGGTTAATTTTAACGTTAATTATGTATCATGTACGTCGTTATTCTATAAAATAGTCATTATTAATTCGGTTTTCTGGTTTTAGTGATTATCAAATTAAGAGATGTTTTAATGTTTATTGGGCTGTTTTTAAATTTAAAAAATAATAACCTAATTGTTTACATAGATTAAAATAAATAAATCAGTGGCGCTACAACCTCTTTAGGTTGGCCTCAGATTTTTGAATCTGTTTCATGATCATTTTTAAATCTAATAGGCAAGTTGGTGATCAGCCTCGAGTGCCTGACACATGCCGTCGACTTTTTGGGTCTAAGACATGTTCGCTTTCTCACGATATTTACCTTCACCGCTCGAGCAAATGTTAAATGCGCACATAGATAGAAAGTCCATTGGTGCACAGCCGGGGATCGAACCTACGACCTCAGGCATGAGAGTCGCACGCTGAAGCCACTAGGCCAACACTGCTCCATATCTCTCTCCACATCTGTTTACATAAATTAGCGACACAAAAAAGCACATTGTCTTTGGTACATTGCCGCATAACTCGGAGTTCTACTCTCGGCGGAACATTAATTGATTTCGCTTGGGAGGCAGTCTTCATGGTATTCACGAACCGCAAAATATTTTATGTTTCGAAAAAAATTTTTGTTCTCTCAACAATTTGTTACATTAAGAGAAAACCTCAGCTAAATATTTATTTATAGAGCGAGTTGTAATTGTATTTATTACCTTAATTCTTGAAGAAAGGAAAACGTAATAATTTTCAATGAACGACAAACACCGTCATAAATTTATTTATTTATTCCAGCTTTGAACATGGTCTGTTTTCATTAGTAGATTTTTTTTCGTGCTTTAAAAGAATTTTAATATTGAAATCTTTTACATAATAGAAATTTTCCTATGTGGAACAAATGTATAATATATGTTCATCTACATTGTATAAGAATCACTTATATTTTTTGTTTTACATATATTGTTTAAGTGTTTTGTTTTATAATATGTATGTTACCTGTAAGATTACTAATAAAAAAAATATTTATGTATCTATGTAGACATTATTACATAACATTCTTGGAATCTAAAACTAAAAACCTTAAAAGATATAATATAATAACACAGTTACATATGTAAAGGGAATGAAATGTATATAACATTTTGATGGACATTTACTGCGAAAATTGCTAGAATTTAATTAAATATAGCATTTGAGCGCGGTCCTATGAGCTTAGTGCCTGAATTTCAACGCTTAAAATTAATCTGGGTTTCAATATAAAATGTTAATAAAACGCCCAGTATGGAATGAAATTATACTGTTATCAATTTTAATTTTATTCTTTGATCCAGGATTATCTTCGGTTTAATTTAACTTGCATTGGTTTTACGGAAGCCGGTATTTGCTTTATTTTATGGCTGCTGAGGTGTTTTTAAATGGTTTCATTGTCTATGATTATCTATTTTTTTTTAATAAATTAAAACTGTTTTAGTTTAAAACAAGGATTAGTATCAGAGCTTTGTAAAATGTTTTACTATAAAGAACATACATCTACACAAATTCTGTTCTTAAGGAACATGAAAGTTCATGTGACTGGATATACAAGCAACAACTTTTGCTCGATTTATAAAAGCTTTATATATTTTGCCAAATATTTCTAGGTATTTTTATTCTAGGCACTACTCGGAAAAGCGATATAAAAGGTCTTCTCTTTGACTTTAGAGTCACGAGAGGTTGGAATAACAGTGTATTTCATTCCAGTTATTCATTTTTATAACGAATACAAAAATCAACAATTTAGTTCGCTGATATGTGGTATTGTTAGTTATTTAAAGAAATCAGTATTTTAACAGTTGCCTCCCAATATGTGTATGAAAATATGGGCAAATAGCCAACACTGCTCTATCTGTAAAGTTAAAAACAGAAATAACATTAAAAATTATATACACAATAATCGTTAAGACGCCTTTCGCCTTAGGCGGCCAAATAAAATAAATAGGCATTCGATATTTATTTTACTCAAAGTTTCAATTTGAAAAAGGAATTAAAAGACAGGAGAGAAAAACAGATTGTTAAAATAGAAAAAAATATTTTAATAGTTTTCAACACGTGTCATGTACTGTGGTAAGGTGTTCACACGATAATGTACTTGGACAGGCTTTTAAGCTATAACAGTTTCCTGGTGTTGGGAGACGAGGAGACAGATAGTATTAGCTGTATTTGGTCAAGTGAGTCCTCTCCAACACTGAAATGGAGTTTTAAATGTTTATATTGGAAAGCAGCGTGCACTTAATGTTTTGTCGTAAAATAGTTGTTATAGCAAAACCAGACTTGCTTATTACGCAGGAATAATCTCTGGTTTGAATTCGAACTCAGGGTAAGTGGACTCTGCTCTCACCATTACTGTTTTAAAAATAACTGTCCACTTCATGTGTGCTTAGCTTGCTTCATTAGACTGGGTTCACACGGCATTGTACTGTACGTTTTCTTTGTATTCATTTTTTTAACGTACTTTCACCCGGGTGTTCACACGGTAGATTTTCATTCGTGTAAAATACGAATAGCCGCAGTCTTCACGCAGTTGTCACAGTGAGACAGAACGAGACAGAGCTATATTATGTGCCCCTTTAAACCGAATTTACGTTAAAGTGCATTCGATTTGCTTGACAAGTCCGTTGAGTATTCGTTTGAACGTATAAATAGTGTACGATATTTTGCAGTACAAACGCCGTTTGAATGGGTCTATGCATGCCATGGGTCTATCACCACCACCCTTTACAACTGCTTTCTGTCGGTAAATGTTTGTTTCAGAGAGCCCAACGTCTTTGTGATGACGCCCACCTCGAGGAGGAACTACAGCGTCAGCATGTCAAACAGGTGCTACACCGAAACAAGCTGCGCATCCACCGGCTGCATCACCAAAACAAAAACAAGACACAAACAGTTCCCCGCCAGCCAGCCTACCTGCCATATGTAAAGGGAGTTACAGATAGAATTAGCCGGATCCTAAAACGAGTTTCTATTCATACAATTTTCAAGCCGCACAAGAAGATTCAGCAATTCCCAAGACCAATCAAAAGTAATACCCCATTGCAAGATGCAGGTATATACAAACTGGATTGCGACTGTGGCCTGTCTTACATTGGGCAAACTAAACGCAATATGTCCAGCAGACTCAAAGAGCACATTGCCGACATAAGACAGACGACACACAAAATCAGCAGTCTGTGAACACATACTAGATAGGCCTAATCACTACATATGCTTTGACCAACCGAAAGTACTTACGAAAGAAAAAAGATTCTTCCCAAGATTGGTACGCGAAGCCATTGAAATCAAAAAACATCCCAATTTCAATAGAGAAGACGGCCTAAAATTGTCAAACACCTGGGATCCAATAATATCTAAATTAAAATCTCAAGAAAAACAATCCGAAAATAGAGGACACTGTGAGCCATTTTTGCCAAAACCCTCCATCTTTTAGTCGATACCAACTCCGGGGAAATAAATACAGATAATGCAACTTTCTCTACAGCTGTGATACTTTTTGACATCCAACACCTTTTGTCTTCAGTCACCGTGACCACGCACGCTATAAAGCACGCGAAACGTCGGATAAATTTAAAATTATGTTAAATAATTGTAAATTTATAATAATACATAACTTTAACCCGGTTAAAAAGTTTTTTCTTTAAACCACTATATTACATTCAATCATACACCTAATCATATTTAACCTTAAAAAGTTCTAAAAATTTCTTAAAGTTTTTTGATTTGATATTGAGTTTCACAATTAATTAAATATTTTAATTATGTATGTTGATATTGCCAATCTATGTTTTGATTACTATATTTCATAATTACGTTCGCATACTACACAATTTAATTGTAGTGTTATGTAGAATAGCAAGCCTAGAATGTATTGTGTTATACACACTTATGTTGTAATATTCGGACTATAGGGTTTACGTTATATTTTATTTCTTGATAAGAATCCGGGTCTCATAAATAAGAAAAATAAATAACATGGATAAAGCAGGAAATGCAAACCTTAGCAGACCACGTACTAATATGAATAGCTGTCATACGTTACGTGACTTTATTTTCTTAAATTTTCTCGAAGATTTCAAAATGACGGGTTAACATATATTTCGATGAATATTTATTGACTTGCTTATACATACACACGATTAAAAATTGCCACAGATCAGATATCTTCGTGATACATAATTTGTTTTTTTCTAATAGACGAGTGCCTCATACATGCCGTAAAATTTTTGTTCTAAAGTTTCCTTACGATGTTTTCCTTCGCCGTACGAGCGACTGTTAAATGCGCACATAGAAAGTCCATTGGTGTCCATTGGGGTTCGAACCTACGACCTCAGGGATGTAAGTCGCACGCTGAAGGTACTAGGCCAACACTACGGTGTTACGTTCTTATACAAATTGCTACATGGTAAAATACAGAACAGTAACATCTTACAGAACATAAATATTGCCGAATGCCGTCTGCAAAAACTAACCTAGGAGTTCAGGCACCTCACATTCGAATTCTTCGCGGATATAACAGGAAAACACTACTTATCTTGACATATTCGGTATTCATTGGCTGTCTTATACCTAATCCGCTGTTTTTCTAGTAGTTTTGCTAACAAAAAGCAAAATACTAGTAAAATCTAAAACTGAAAGTGTAATAATTTTATTGTATTTTCATATTCTAATATTTTGTAATATTTATGTTTACCATAATTGTCATATACTTTAGAAAAAATTAGGTATTATATATATTATGTGGTAAACTTTAATAATTAAATACATAAGTGCAGAGCTACTTTGAAAATCAATCGAACTTATCAATATTTTATAAATTCTCTTTAACTCCATACATATAACAATAAGTATTAATCATTCTTCCCAATAATTACCGAGTTCACAATTTTACTAAAATTTACATGTTCTTACACTAACTTATAATCTATTATTGTGGGCCAGAATAAAGCTTCCATAGTTAGTGATATAGACTCCCTGTTTTCAACTTCTTAACGTTTGGGTTTTTAAGCTGACTTTTACATCTCAAGTGATAATACAGTTTTTGACCCTTAAGAGCGGGGTATAACCAAAATCACTCATCGTAGATTTGATTTAATCTAAGTATGTGATGTTTGACTAAAAAATAATAAATGTGTATTGATCCTTCATTATAATTTCAACGGCTGACTCTAATTAAAAACACAATACTATATAAATTCCTTGATACGAAATATCACAAAGTCACGTCGTTCAATTTCGTTTTTATTCAATCATGGCGAGTCTTATGGAGTCAAAAACTAATTGAATTAGTTAGCACGTTAGTTTGGCCGAGAGCTGTTACTAGCATTTTATGAAATATTGTATATTTCACGAGTTATTTAATTAAAAGCATTTGGCGCTTGCTTCATTTTTGTTCCGCGAAGAACTGTATCGTCCGTCCCATCTCACTCGAACTTCAAGCATACGTTTGTTATATTAGTCAGTCGCCCTCGCTCCATTGAGACGAGAACAGGTAGGGATTTCTCTTACAAACAACTATTAGCTTTATGTTTTTGATAATATTTATTAGTATAGATAATATTCGGTATGTGGCTACTCTTTCCACGTGGTTTATCTGGCCCTCGTTAAGTAAACCGCATATATATGTTTTATTTAATTGTATCGCATATACTATGCACCGTTCAAAATTCCGTTGAGTTTGTACTATAGACCGACGTAGCGACCATTGCGCCGCAATGATTATCACTTAAGCAGAGCTTTAGGCCCGCTCTTAAAACAAACTTTTCTATACTTACTTCAAGTTCTATACGAATGTACACGCAAATTTAGTTGTTGGCAGCATACAGCATTTTCCATAGAATTGAATACCAGCCGAAAGCAAAATATACTTGGAAGAGCTTCCATTTTTAGTCAAAAAAGTTGCCTTAGTGAGATAATTACGGGAAAATAATTTAAAACGAACGAAAATGTTTGTAATTTTCACCCCCTACCCCCCTTATCAGTTTGTCTTATAAAATCAAAGAACAGACACAAAAAGAAGGTCCACCGAGCAACTATTAGCGAAGTTCGAAACTTCAACTAATAAGTACTTTCCTTTAAAGCTAAGTAAATGTTTTAAGTGCACTGTTATGTACCTGCCTTTAATCGGAATGCTTTTACTCGGTAAGGTTTTGATTGCAGTATTGAGCTCAGTTTTGAACACCTACGCGAAGGACGTGGCTTAAATTTTAGAAGTATATCGTATTAACGATATAATCTTTACTATTAAGTAATGATGATATAATCTTTACTATTAAGTAATGATTATATTCCTGATAACGCATGCACGAACATAAAATGTCCAATTATCATTGAATTAAACAGACTTTAACAATGTACATTAAGTACAAAGTGTAGATTAAAGGCGAAGAATATGAGCTTTTGACATAAATCCAATTCAATAATGTGTTTGCTTAGTTCACATTGTTATACATTATACATAGTACGTAAGTCTATATTCGCGCGTAAAATTCCTACACAAATTAATTAAAACTTTCTTCGTACTAAGTTTCACCAATTAAGAAACCTACTTTTTATTTAGATTTCAAGTTAATTCTTTTAAAATATAAAAATGAAAATTTAAAGTTTTAAACTGCTGAGTATAAGCAAATCTTTAAACTGGTTAACTTTTACCGTTTCAAGTTTAAAGCACTGAAAGTTAACGTTCGACGACAGCTATAACGGGTTAAGAAAACCACTTTTCGTATCGTGAGATATGTATACGATTAGTTGTTAGAATGTAAGAAATATTTTAAACCCGAGTTTAAACTATCTGTATTACTGCGATGAGAGAGATCACGAGTTAAAAGAACATCCTTAAATTATCTCAATCAAATCTCGATTGTAAAAATAATACCTCATAAGGTTCTAAACCTTATTATCGAAGGTTATAACTTATAACCATATTTATAATTGAACTAGCTGACCGGGCAAACGTCGTTTTGCCATGTATATCATGTATAATAAAAAAATAGGGGTTGATCGTAGAGGGGTGAAAGTTAGGGATTGTATGTATTTTTTAATGTTGTATCATAAAAAAATAGAAATTAAAAATTTTTTCAAAAAAATAAAATAAAAAATTTAGGGGTGGACTACCCCTAACATTTAGGGGGATGAAAAATAGATGTTGGCCGATTCTGATAGATGCCGGATAAGCACAAAAATTTTCATCAAAATCGGTCAAGCAGTTTCGGAGGAGTATGGCAACGAAAACTGTGACACGAGAATTTTATATATTAGATTACATATATTTTCGTCACATCTTTATTGTATGTTCTCAAAACAATAACAATAGGATTCAACATAGGTGTAGTTGGCAGCTGAACCACAGGGCGGGTAGAAGTTTTATTGCTGACAGTGACTGGAACCTTCATTAAATATTCGAATATAAATTAACCGTTCAAAATGAAGTTATAAGTAGGCGCACGTAACCGTCAGTTTTAAGGTTACATTAGGGTGCTGTAAAACCTTAGCACAATAAAGTTTAATACAAAAAGTTTCTATGTTCGTTGTTAAATGTTAGAAATCTACTGGGATTTAAGGATATTATATGGTCACAATTAGGGCACGCTCACATTACACATACATAGTAGTATAAATAATAGAGCAGTTGGCCTTCAACGTGCGGCTATCATACCTGATGGTAGAGTGGATCCCCAGCTGTGCACCAATGGACTTTCTTTCTATGTGTGTATTTAAAATTCGCTCGAACGGTGAACGATAAAATCGTAAGGAAACCGGCTTACCTTAGACCCAAAAAGTCGACGGTGTGTGACAAGCTGGCTGGAAAATCAGAGGCCCAGACCTAAAAAGTTTGAGACTATAAAATATTTTTATTAATTTTTTTTATTACATTATGTAATGTTACTTTACCTAGTTTAAAAACAAACACACTATATTTAATCACTACAACAAACTAACATTAAAAATTTATTTAGCAATAACCTAGAACTAAGTTTAGTGCTTAAATTATTTAAACGGTTCAAAAAGAGGAATTACAAATGTATAAATCGTCACACTAAACTGATCACATACAATATAAGAAAATAAATAACTGAAACATACGATTTCCAAGGCTCCTGAATGTATGTATTATGTACATCTGTAACGCACTAAAGCTATGAATAATAAATAGGTATTTGCAGAAAAAAACCTAACCGGGAAATTGCGGTTTTACGACATTCAACATTACAGCTTCTTAAATCAACCGCGTATATTAATTTAAAATGAGGTAGACTGACATGTCGACAAACTGGAATTCATTTGTCTTTCCTCTACGGGGTCGTATTTATATTCACGCGAGTTCATGGTTCTCACAACAAAAATCTTTAATTTAATTTATTTGTGCTTTAATTTATTAGTTAGTTTTGGTTGTAATAAATGAGCCCATAAGTTTTTTGTTAGTCCAGCGTCGCAACCCCAATAAGCTCTTGTTTTAAACGATGAAATACAGTTGACACTTAGCTTCCACCATGGTTGTTCATTTATATGAACATCCCTCTAACAACTTAACTAGTTTCACGCTAGTAAAACCGTGCTTCTTCTTCATAAAAGTCAAATTGTTTGACGGGAAATTCCCGTTGAACTTAAGCACTGTCCTATCTCTTTCCATCACAGCGTTAACACCGTTTAAAAGAATGTGTCCCTGATAAATAACTTTTTAATTTTTATTACTAAGCCGTATAACAACGAAAACAACAAAATGAAACAACTTTTGATGAACATGGGGATTATTTTTATATTGTGGAAATTAACTAACTAAATTAAAAGCGATACAATAATAGTATATACTTTCATAATTGTCTTGATGTAATTTTTATTTGGTTGTTGTTTAGTTGGTTTTTATTCTAAGATTTTATTTCTTTTTAACTTGATATTGTTTACCTTATAGTTGAGATGAATACATTTTTCTATTAGTAATTGGGGCCTCTACCAATCTAAGTACGGTCCGTCAGTCAGTAACTTCAGGCTAAATCCCTCGCTTTCACTAATCCGCTGTAATTCCCTTAGAAATATGACGCTCCGAACGTTAATTATGCGGTAACTATTATTTGGTTTCAACATGCTTGGTTAGTTGCTTAATTAATAATAATTAAGCAACATGGGTCTTGGATATTGGCATCTTTTGTAAAAAAAAAAAAATGGTGCGTGTACTTATGTACGCGTGTAAGAAGTTATAGTTCTTTGGCTTTCTTTATTTTTTTTGAAATATTAAATAATTAATAATAGATATTTACCGTTAATAGTTTAACAATATTTAATATTTAGTATATTATTCAATTATGAATTAATATTGATAACAATTATTATTTATTATTTTATTATATTATTAATTTAATTTAATAACTAGGTATGTTTCATAACCTTTTAACTAAGTAACAATAGGTCTTTGTGAAAAAGCATTGCTAAATTTCTTTGAAAAAATAATTAAAACTGCTTTATTTGTTTAAAAGGTACTACAAATGTCATTATGGTCATGCGTCACGCATATTCTATTTCTTTTTACTTGTAGATTGTCTTATTCCCATCTCGCTCGCGCATGCTCGGCGCCCATACTGAATTTTGTGTCACGGTGCGCGCACATCGTAAAATTTCACTCTCATCAATTTTTCATAACGCGCCTAAAGAAGTATAACTTCAAAAATATAGACCAGTGTCATATTCTGTACCTTGATTAATGTTTGCTTTCATTGTTTGAACAAGTGCTTATTGCCCATATAGAAAAAAAGTCTATCGGTGTAAAGCCAACAGACTTCGGGGTTGAGAGTTCCACCCATAAGCCAGAGTTTGTTAGTTTTATTAAACTCTTTTAATTATTATCTTAAGAAACGTGGATTATTTTATTTTCAATGCCAAACGTTTTTAACATTGAAAGCTTTATAATTTTCTTGTAATGCTTTCCAACTGAGCTGGAAATTTCTGTTAATTGCATCTTCAGTCACATGGTTTCACTTACAAACCAATCTTGAACACTGAATTTTTCTTAAGTGGTAGGGAGTTGGTCTTAGGGATTGAAAATTGAAGGTAGTACCGCAATGGATGACATGCTCATTGGGTTATTGGGCTAAATTTATAAGGTGAGCTACCGTATGTGTACAATCCGAAACAATTAAAGGCATACAACGGTGGGCGGGACTATACATACTATATTTTTTAATGAGGCAGAATGTATGTCATTACTATCATAGAAATAGAGAAATAGCGGCGGAATGCGAAATTCAATAAAGATTTAGGTCTATTTTTAATATTTCAGTCAAATACTTTATGAGAAAAAAATTCAGTATACTCTGATTTTTAATTCCGCAGAATTCTACCAGCTTTTTTGACATGTCAGAGATTTCAAACACACTCAAACTCACTATAATACGAGTCTGAACATCTGAGTCTATACATACATTTTATTTGTTAGTGAAAGTATATATTTTATTAAGTGCGGTGCTCACATTAAAAGTGGTTTTTCATCAAAAACAGTAAAAAACGCACAAGTAAAGATAACATATTATTTTTTTAAACGGTATACTAAACCTGGAGTTAGTAGGCAGTGTTGCCAGCCAAAGAATAAAATAAAGTAATTCAAGTTAATTCTATATATTGTTCGTGATATTGAAATAATTGTTATTTTTGTATTTTAGTAGCAACACGTCTTATGAAATGTCAGAATTCTACTGTAATAATATTGATTTCGCTTTTTAGTAACATGGCAGTGTACGCTTCGTAAGTGATAGGTCACTTTCATATATTTATTGTTAATACTACTGTAATATAACCTCAATTCCTTGTTTTCATACCCAGTAGTGTCTATACTTAACACATCGTATTTGGACTTTTTGTATTTCAATATTGTATTAGAGATTGGAAGAAAGGGCAAGTTAGGCAATCTGTATTTATTAACATCGAGGGAGCCATTCCCCAATACACTTGAATCTCAATGAACCTCATTTTGATCGTCGCTTTTTAGATTTTTTTATCTGTATTGCTCCATCAGGTCTATTGTTAATATGGAAGGCGGCAGTTATACATTATTTTTTGTATATACAAAATAATAAATTGTATTTGATGCGCATAAACTTTATTTGATGTTTTATTCGTGTTGATAAAGTATTTAGTAGTAAGTAAGTAAGTAGTATAGCCCTTAATTGGCTTAAGCAAGAGACTTGCAGTACCTATGTTATTATTAGGGTCAAGTGGTAACTCTTAGACAGCTATTTTTTTATTTAAATTTGTGAACTGAGTTCCAACTTCCTATGTTGCAAAATAATTAAAAAAAACCTATATTCCTTTATCATGATATCCATTGAAGTTGTTGTTACTAAGGCTCTCCAAGTCAAGAATATTAGCTGAAGCTAAGCGATATTACATCCAATAGTTGGGCTTTATCTAAAAAGGTTTAACTATATTAAAGGAGCGATTACGGCTAACTGGTTCTTAATGCTGATAGAATGATAATGTTATATTGTAAAATATCCATTTTGTCCATACAATAAATTGTTTAAAAGGGTCAATTGATTTCTATAGATAGTAGTTTACTTTTTATGCTATAAGAGTTTTATGGCTCTTTTAGAAAGATACAGTGCATCTAATGACACTAGTTTAATATGATAAATATTTTTACTTATTAACAGTTCGTTGCAGAATACTATTGACATTAAATGAAAAAGAGGGCATCTGGCGGCATTATCGCTTTCGAGCGATCTCTTCCAGGCAACCACAATATAATTTAATTCTATAATATTTTACGTCTATTTATATCTTTATATTTTTGTTATTGTTGTCGTTATCTCCCTCACACTCCTAAATTCTATATCCTTGCCTGCAGGGCCCACGTTGGATAACACTCCTCTTCACCTCTTCAACACAAGTCTTCTTTTTTTATATTTTCTATTGATGTGCTCAGATTCTTAGTGATAAGTTTGAGGATGTACTGATGTTTTTAATTTCGCCTTTACCTGAAATCAGAACATTCAAGATCATATTATCAACTGAGCCACTGTGGTTGCAATATATTTGTAATATTATATTACCTGGAGATCATTTTCCGAATCAGACGTAGTGCAAGTAGTAATTGAGCGATATCTCTAAATTAAAGAACTGAAAACATTATGACGTATATGTCATTACTAAAACAACAAAGACAGCTACAAATTTAGAGCTTTGCAAAGTTCTTTTCGGTCACTACCTATGTTTTTAGCGCTTAAGATATATATATTTTTAGTTGGTTTAAATATTTTTTTTGAATATTCTCTACTGGTGCAAAGCAAGCCTAGGTATTTAATACTATATATGGTAATGTACACTTTGCGTCAGCCTGAAGGTGGCTCAGCTGGTTACAAAAAGGTTCGAGTAATTTTTTTCAAGAGGCCCCTCAAATGGGCTGTCATTAAGTGAATGGGTACTTAGGGAACTGATATCATATCGAAATAATAAAGGTTGTGACGATACGGGTTTTCTTTTGATATTTTTATCTTCAGCGTCAATACTTATTCTATGTTATTTTGCATGCATTGCAACTTTAGTTTTTTTTTTTAATAAGCAAACTTAGAAAATATAAAATAAAACAACTGTGTTGTTTCAAAGCATTAACAATTCACATTAAAACAATCGCTATTTTCTTGTTCTATAACTTATATGAGGGTTTGTTCTCGAAGTAGTTACGTTAAGTGGCAATGCCAGTACAAAGTTGAATTGTAATTGCGCCTCTGTGGTCGACTTGGCTAATTGATTTGTCTGTAACAAGTTCGCCTCTGGTTCGCATGATGCATACTAAATACTATGTAGGGAGTTATAACTTGATCATAGAACTCATAGCTGGCGTCAGCCTGTAACAAGTAATATTGGGTTGTCACATATCTCAAATTTTCTCATGCGAGCCTTATCACAAAATCATTTCTATTATGTTTTACCAAGGCTGTGTAGATATTGTATTTATTTAACTAAGTTTTTATATCCAAAGTTGTTTACTGGCTTGTCATTAAGTTCTTCTTGAAATAAATCTTTTTCTTACTGAGACTCGAACAAAGGGACTTGAATTCATGAAATATCCAAATGATCCGTGATATAAGCAAGTGATTGCAATATTGCAGAACCACAATTATAATATTTGATTTTATTAAAATCCTTACCAATCGGCTTTAAAAGGTAAAAATGGAAGGTATATGTACGAAATCTTTAAGATACTTACGATAAATTGGTTCTAAGTAATATTGATATAGGCTTTAAAACAACTTCAAGGCACTTTAGCTTTTTCCGAAGGCTCTTAAAATTCAATGCGGTGTCCAATCAATTAATGGATTTAAATGGTCCCGTATCGCAATGAATAATACATAGGCGGATACTGGGCGAATGTTGCAATATGTTGAGTGGAAAATGTGAAACTGCGTGGCTTTTAGTTCTAGGAGCAATTGTTTAGAAAATATAAACCACTTTGAAAACACCTTTTATTCTAACAGTTGAATTTAAAACTATTCCAATGTAAGTTTAAAATTGCAATTGCGACTAAAACAGGAAAAAATTATAATAAATTGACGTAACTTCAAAGAAACTATACTTAAGACAACTTGAGTTAAAAGCAACATTAATAATGTAAAGAAACACTCAGAAGAAGAATCACGTAGTTGAGCGAGAAGTCAAAAAGTCACGACCTAAACTTCGCGGAAACCATGTTTTAAGTTCATTGTTGATTGAATTTCTTCGTATTTTATGTAGTTCAGTATAATTGAAGGCTAAAGAAGGTTCAATAATTTATTTTATTTATTTATTTTTAGCCTTATCTTATTTTCTAATACAAAAATACCTAATTATCTCATGTGTTAGTGAATATCTTTTACAGTTAGTAAGTATCAGGAACCCTCTCCAGTAAAGGCCTCCTCCAAGGCTCCGCCATCTTTCTCTATCCCGAGCTATTTGGATCCATTGAGGACCCGCGATTTTTTTGAGGTCATCATACCATCGAGCGTAGGGTCTGCCTCTGTATCGTTTGCCTGGTTGACCTCTCTCCATGTAGTTACTGTTATCGTCCATCTGTGATCTGTGAGACGCGCTACATGAGAAGAAGGTTCTATGATGGTTTGAATTCTATACAATCCACGATTACAATTTCTCACAGTATTTATTAGCAAATGGACTTATGTTCATGGTAATGGCACCCGGAATACGATTTGTTTTGTTTGCGTATATAATATGTATATAAAAAGCTGAAGGAAAATAGTAATAAATTTTTATTATTTACCATTTTTTACCACAAATGAAGTATTTTAGTCCAACACGCGTAGATAAGGGCTAGCCTTTGGAGTACGAAAGGTGTGCCCTTTATCCAACCTAAAGGGAGGATCCTACACCAGTCTACCTATTGACTGCTAACCCGAAGGCCTCAGCGGCTAGTGTTGAAACGTTGTACATGTACTCAGAGCCTGAAATCACTTCTACAAGCCAATAACAAACGCTTCGCTTCGTCATTTGTTTTTTACTCATTAGCCTAGCTTTAGCTATTTTTTTAATACAATTTTGTTAATATGTTGTTCTATGAATTTTTAACATGATTTCTAGAGTATTAGAAGTAGTCATTTTAATCTTATTTTTATTTACCGCTTGGCTATCTACACTAATAACATAAAATATAAATATAACAATAAATTCATAGTTACACTCCTGTATTGTGAGGAATAACGTTTAATCACAAAGAAATATTGGGCGACATAAATACGAATAAACCTTTTAAATGATAAAATGAAACCTTATTCACTGGTTGTAACTATCAAAATACAAAGAAATCAACGTGATTGATACTTCAAAGGTTTCTTTTGAAATAAAAATACCCTTTGGGTAAAATAGGACGAGTGATTTCAAGCGTAAGTTTTCAAGTGAATGGTGACGCAAAGGTATGGAAATATCTTCAAAAATATATTGGTGTCCTTCGAGGCACTAGTGCAATGCGCTAACAATATATTAAGGACAAATTAATTACATCTTTCGCGAAATTACATACTATATTTTCTATTTGGCTTACAAATTAAGGAGTATAGACTATATATTATACTACATATTATGTAGTGTATTTTAATTTACTTAATTATTTTAATATATAAAACATGTGCGCCGCCAAAAATAAAAACTTATCATAAAGGAACATCACTAACAAATATAATATCTACTATTGCCATTAATAGCCGTACAATTTAACAATAAAATTGGATTTTATATTGTAAAAATATATAACTCATAATCTATTAAATTCTTATTACAGATAGAATAAACAAGAAACATTCCTGCGAAAACCACAAAGAAACAGCCGTCCGCAAGGCTCAATTTCCCTTGTCTAATTAGTGGCGCTCGGCTCGTCACCGCATACAAATCGCTTTAATTCTGCTAAGCGGATTAGTGCTTTATTCATTCAGCTACAATTAAACTGTCTTATCTGGCCCGTATCAGCGAAAGTAATTTACTGGATTTAAATGAAATGCCACTGGCTCCTATTGAGAAGTTAAGCTTCGGATCTTGTATTGATTATTGATTAAACTACTTTTTTGTGTACATCTGAATAAGACGTCTTCGTTAACACTACTAAGCAGTGTAAATTGCTTTTAATTTTGCAATAAACATTTTTTTATTTATTTAAGTCTATGAAACTTCTTAACAATTCCAAAGACTACTGAAATCTAAGTAATGTTTTCGGAAATAAGGGAGTTTAAAACTTTGCGTGACCGTGCGGCTTTGTGGAAATAGGATAAAGGTTTTCGTTTGTTTTAAAACTATTGTCTATATCTTCGGTCTACTAGTCACAGACTTATCTGCAACTATTAATACCAGTCTTATAGTACTTTAAACATAAAACAATATAGCTTTTAATTTATTGTAGTTCTTTTATATAATATACAGTTGTCTACTTATAAGCTGATAACTTTTAAATGTCAGTTTGTTATGACAAAGGCCTCCTCTAAATATCAACTTTTCTCTCTCTATTCTAAACCAACGTAGTAATAACGGTCACGTCAACATTTTTATTGTAGTTCCTAACAAAAACACCTTCAATATTATGAATATATTATTATTCAAATATACTCGTAAATCAAGGTTACATGAAACCTAAAATCAAAAATAAGCTTTACAAAGATTGACAGCAAACACATAAACTATCAACAGTGAAGTTGAATTGCACATTCTTAGGCCTCAGTGTTGACAGTTATTAAGCCAAAATTGCGTTTGCCCTGAAATGGGTCATAAATTGCGGGCAAAGTGTCTTTGGTGTCAAGAAAATATGTCCGTCCCTCAATCAGATGTCACTCCGGTTAGGTTGCTTACTACCTTTTGGAACGTATTAGATTTGGTGCTTAGATTAAACTATACAGGTCCAGGTTCAATTATCAATAAAGCTATATTTTGATGAAATAGGCGACATATGCTGTTCATTCATATGTCTTCACGCCGGTTTGTTGACTATATGTGTGAACATTTAGCTGATTAGACTGATTTTTTAAATGAGATTTGATTGATGATTTTCAATGAGAAATCACTCACGCGACCTGCGTAGACCATAGTCACTCATAGACCTATTCTGTTTCTTACCTTTATTTTCATTACAATTTCCAGCTTGATATCCTATAAAGCAAGCACATAATGAATTATGACTTAGTCCAAACTCTCTGAGATTGGAAAATGGTAGCGAGGATGAGTAAATCCTTAAAAATTGTGGAAGAATTTGCAGGAGGCCATGTCTCCGTCAAAGGTGGTCGTATACTAAACATAAACATGGCATGGACTTAATGTAATCCTGATTATGTAGTACTCAAATAAAGGCTATTTTTATTAGGCAAGGACCAATCCAAGGTCCTATTTGACATGTAATATCTGCAAAAATATATATTCTAGATAAAAAGTATAAACTAGCATTACTATTAAACAAATAAATTCAGATCTTTACTGCATATTATCTTTTATTTTTAGTGTAGCGAAAGCGGCAATCCAAACCGTAGTCTAATCCTCCATAAAGCGACGCTAGTTGGACCCGTATTTACCAGTTAGATCTGGTTTAAACTGGGTAAAACCAACTGAAAAGTACACTGAATGTATTTCGTTGTCGCCGTTAGTTCCTGGAAAAACATTTATTTATTTTGTGAGTACTATTTTAAAATATAGTGTAATATTTTATATGATTAGGATGTACTTGTAGCAAAATATTTCGTCTATTTGGATGTCTAATATCTATCAGTGTCTGTAATATATAGTAATTTTTGAACTGTATTTCCGCCGAAATTGTGAGGATCATTAAAAAGCCAATACCAATAAACCACTAAAACCCGTTCAGTATGAACGGGTTTTAGTTAACATCACATTCTTTGTTATTATTGTTTATTACTTCAGATTTTTTCCTTTTTTGACGTGATAACGTCTTTAAAATCGTTTTAGTCGGGTGACATGTTCAGAAACTTGTGTCACACCAAAACCTCACGAGCGCGATCGCAGGTATAACGAGAGAGAGACGGACCGATCTCCCGTCTCATCTCACTCTAGCGGCATACAAACGAATGGAGATTTTCTCGTGCAGTTAAGTTTTCGTTGAATGTTTAACAGTGAAACAAAATGTGAAGTGCAAGTGAAGTGTTACAACAATTTCAACAAAAAAAGGTGAATAAAATAAAATAGCCTACTTACTAACAATTAACATTCTTGAATAAACTTGTAAAAGTAATGAAAGATGGAAAAAAGACAATGTGTAAACAAACGAAATTTAGAGGTTATGTTATGATAAAAATGAATTGTGGTAGTGTTAAAAATGTCATAGTCGAATAAGTAAACTTGTCATTTTACACCCGAAATTTATCATCAAAAGTGTGAATAAAACGATAGATGTAATTTAAAATTTAAAAAATTGTTATCTTCATTAATTCCTTACTTCCCAAAAACTTATATCACCAATAAGACGTTATCACGTAAACATCTCGATCGTAAACCTACTTTACAAACAACCAATATTTTTTTTTTAAGTGTGTTTTATAGTTTCATTTATTCAGTGTACAAGTAGTCATTGGATAGTCAAAAGAAATAATATGATTTTTTTTACTATTCAACGCAAAGGTGTCCTGGCATTTTAGAAGTTAATACGTGCATATTTTTGGGAATCTCACCTCTAAAATGTTGAAATAGAAATGGTTATTTTTAAACTTTAAAGCATTAACTTAGGAAAATCAATATCATTCATGTCGGCTAGTGTTATACTCCTTGCCAAGTTTGTACTAAGGCAAAGTACTCTTAAGTTTGTTAAATCTCTGTATATGTATATAAAACAATTTATTTTGTAGAATTTTTATTTGTTTTTTATGATAGAGCATACAAAAATACATACAACCCCTAATTTTCACCTCTCTACAACCAACCCCTATGTTTTATTTGTTAATTAAAATATTATGACTTCCCTTTCCTTAATGAAAAAATGTCAAATCAAACTCTGAGGTTTATATTATAGAGAAAAATCACAGAAAAACCAAAAACGTTTCAGAAAACCGAACAGTCTCTGGGGTAGCATAGCAAAATGTTCCATGTATGTACTAAAAAGATAGGCTAAGTAAAATCGAAGTTCGCGGGGGCAGCTAGTATCTTATAAACAAACTTTGGTAAATATGAAAAACGTTTTAAAATAGAAATGTATTTATCGAAAACAGCCATGAAAATTCGTACTTACTCATATGAAAATAACAGTTGAGATTTCAAAAAGTGCACTGAAATTATATCTTGCAACGTTGAAAACGGAACCGTCCCAGAAAATAGTTTTATTTTACACTTTATAAAATGCTCCTACATTTCGCTCTATGAGAATAAACGCAGCGCTTAAAACAGCCAGTTCACACTTCGGATGTAAGTCAGATGGGTGTTTATTTTCTGATCAACATAGACTTTTTGTAGAAAAAAAACATTTACTTTTATGGAATTACTAAAGATTACGTTCAACCGTAAACGTAAACATTTACGTGTAAGCGTTCTGCCCTGCGATTCTGTAACTCACTTTTCGAACTCACACAGCGGTTTTCGCATAGGCGGTCGCTCTGAAATCAGTCGAGAAGCAGTCATTTTATGATTTGGCATTCTGAAAAGGTGGGAGCTTGTAGTTTATTGTTTATGCGAAAACCGATGTGTGAGTTCGAAAAGTGAGTTACAGAATCGCAGGGCTGATCCGTTTTTAGTCAATTATTTGTCGGATATAATGTAATTAGGGAACACGATGTCCTTTATTTTATTAGGATGACAATACCACGCCATATCATATCACTAGTAGACTCGGCCAAGCGTTGCTGTGGCTAAGGTTTTTGTTACAGATGTTAAATAGTATCTTATGTGAAACGATGGTACTTTCAACACAGCGCGGCGCCATCTGTTAGAATTGTGATTTGTGACTGTCAAATAATAACAGACAAATAATTAGCAATAAATTAAAATTGCGACTATAATTTGAGATTTAAACTATCCTATCTCTCAAGTTGGATCGAACTGCACATGGTGTGCAAATTTGATTGATATCGGTTCGGTAGTTTAGGAGTCCATTGAGGACAAACATTGTGACACGAGATTTATATATATTAAGATATATATTGTATCAATTGTCAATGTGTCAGTAATGCCTTGAATCGATCGTTGAGTTTGAATTGGTTTCTGATCGGCGCCTGCACCAGAAGTGCGCACTGAGTTATTTTAAACGCACTCAATCACAATGACTGACAAAAGTGATAACCACGTGGTTAGTAGCAATATCTTGAAATCTACGACATATATACCACAAAACAACTACGGAAATTTTATATTGTTAACTTTAAGCCCAAAATGTATTATATTTTGCAACATTTATAATGTTCTATTTCATCTTTCATCAACGATTATAAAGAAAAAGTGTATTAAATTTATCATTATAATCGTTAGTACTCTTTTCATTTTTTGTTTGTTTTAAAACTTGTTTTAAAGTCTAAAGATATATGTAGAAACAAGTTGTAAAAATATTACTTTATAACGGCGTATAGTATATATGAAAGTATATTAAAAAGTGTTAGTAATTTGTATTCCTAAGTTGTTCAGTAAATATGTACCCTTAGAAAGCCTTGCTTCAGTATGTAAGCATTAAAAAGACGTTCCTATGCGGAACACGCACTTTGGGTGTAAGTTTAATTTGAAGAAGAAAATCTTATTAGTACGAAGTATGGAGTGAGATGATTATTAACAAAAAGTCGATTGAACAGAAATTCTTTAACAATGTTTTTGGTGGCTTATTAGCGTAATATTATATAACTTGACATAAAAAATGTGTCACGATTGACAGTAATCACTCGTTGACCAAGATTAACTAAAAAGCTTTTGAAATGTATAGTTACGATAATAATTTAAACTCGCAAAATTATTTTTAGGTAAAAAAAGTTTTATTTATTTATTTACACGACAATACATACATTTTCTACTGTTTCAGTTAAAATGCTCTCTGTCTATTGTTGAAAAAAGTACAAATTTTAGTTATTGGTCAGCCGAATATATTAAGCTTTATTATTTTAAATGTTACTCGCGGCATCCAAAGACCATTGCTAGTATTTTCATGATTTTTGAAGTGAAACTTCTTTATCGGGGTTGGAAAAAAATTTTGTGTTACATTTTTTCGTTACGCGTCACATTTTTCCGTTACGCGCCATGTTGCTTTTTGAAGTCAAACTTCTTTATCGGCGTTGGAATGAAAGTTCTTTATCGATGTATGGGAGAAATTTTGTAGCAAAATAACGATAACAATGATAGTAATAATTATATTACAATTAATGAAATTCTGTAATAATCTTAGTAGTAATAAGGTAAAATTAAATAATTGTATTTGTATTCATGTCTATGATAATAAAAGCCTTTTGTTAAACTTTATTTAACCAATTTCGTTAAGTTGCATATAGTAGATCATTTTTCGAAAAATAAGGTCATAAAGAAGTTTCACTTCTTACGTGTGTACACCTAGTACACGCACACATTTTTTTTTTAAATACTCAATAACGGATAGTTATTCCTTACAATAAATATAATTACTAATAAATACCAAGAAGAATGCTCATTATAAAGGTAATGTTAATGAGGATTCTGAAATAGAATACGACGTACTTTCTGTTTCTCGATCATTTCATATAAACTGGAAACCTACGTAATTGTTGAATGTGAGGTTTTCCGTACACAAATTCCCTAACATTAGTATAGATAACCTTCACCTGCACAGTTCTTATTTATAACTATTTCCTTCATCATTACTCACGTTGTTTTTGTTAGGACCTATACCTATAATCCATCACGCAAGGCTCATTAAGTTGCCTACAAAAGTCTGTCATTCCTAAATTTGTAAATATCACGAAAAAATTGTTCGAGCCTTTGTGATAAATAAGAAAATTACACTAATTACTAAAACAAATATAGAGATCCCTTAATTAATTATTTAGGAATAAAATATTTCATTAGGCTCGGTAATTAGTAGCTATTAACGCACTAATTAGAAATGGTTATCATACACTAATATTATTTATATAATTCGTTGTATATTATGAAAATGTCGTATTATTTACAGTTGATAAGTAAAGTTAATGGATACAGATTTTATTTTAAACAGTCACTTTACATTTCATTCCTTCATGTTTTAATTTTTTTTACATACTTCTCATTATATTTAATTAATTCCTTACTTATATACCATATTCCATACCTTATTAATACAAGATTTTTTAATAAAATGAATGAATATTTGTTTCAATCTACCACCAATACCGAAAAACCAACTATTCAGCAGTTCTTTTGTTGTAGAATAAAAGTAGCTATGGTGGCTCTTCTGGAAGAGCTGTACTTAGCTGTACTGAGTTAGTTATTCTGTATTTTGGTTACTTGGTGTATACCACCAATAGCGATGTACCGAATTTTGATGTTGACTATATTATGTATTTACGTTGGTCTCCTAGGAAGATGCACTTTGGACGTATTTGTGGCATACACCAGGCAAAAAATATCCAAAATAGCTCCTAAAGTTACTTAGATTTTAAATTTGTCAAATCAGGAGGTCAAATTTCAATTATTAGATTTGATTCAAACACGTCAAGAAAATTTTTATTGATACAATATAAAAATTACGAAAAAGGCATGTAGGTTTAAAGTTTTCAGCTCCACCCGAGATTTCTGACTGATCGTACATAGTGATCTGCATTGAACAATCTTGTTTATTTAATATACATAATTAAAAGATTGGTTTAGAAATACCAAAATATATTTTTTTTTAAATAAATATTTTTTAGTGTAAAACCTACATTGCATTTTTAAAATTGATATATAGTCAGGTGGGGTAAATCCATGAACGGGGCAAATGTAATACCATAACTTTAACTGTTTACACACAAAAGAAACTAGTGCTAGCATCTCTTAAACACGTAAAGTACTTTTTGCACTACACTCTGACAACTTATTGAATCTGATGAATTGGCAGATTTTCACCGATATCATTGCAATAAAAACCAAAGTATATTTCAATTTGTGTATTTTATTGCTATTACCCCAGATTAGTAACTATCTACACTAGTAGAATTTCATTCATTTTTGCATTTACCCCGTTACACCGGAAAATGCAATAGAGGGTTAATCTGTAATCATCCATAATTTAATATAAGTAATTACATCAAACAAAAGCCTAAAACATATTTAATATTCACAGTAAAAAATATTTGTAAATTGTAAAAGACCACAAAATAACATGTAGTGAATGTGTCAATCTTGTTATGGTACTCGCATTTACCCCACCTGACCCTATGTATATATTACCCTATTTGGTGGGCCAAAAAAAAAATCCATTTATTCGTACAGGCACAGCGTCAAAAAGGTGCTAAATGGCGTAAATGATTGATACGTAAAGTTGAAATATAATTATTTTAAATTTTACTGCCTCCGGATTGAGATAGAATTTATTAAAAATTGTAATTTTTGAGCCCATGTTGAGATTTTTTTCTTCACTTTTTTTAAATCTTTATAAGCGCTTATTTGTTTTTAAAGAGAATAGTGCATCTTTTGTTTTGTTTAGTTCGAGGACAAAAGTGTAAAGAGGGGTTGGTACCAGTGTTGTGTGGTGTTAGATTTGACAAAAAACGCACGACTTATAGCAAAGACAATGTATGTCTGCACGCATTACGTTATTAAGTGCAGTCACTTTTTAACGAATTATTAAGAATGAAACGTACGAAAAGATGTTGGAATTATCCGTTATTTGGTAGTCTATATGATTTGAAAGACAACATAATATTGCCCACATATGAATATGTGATGAATTTGTATGGGTGAAACCGACACAAGCTAAAATTCGGGAGATAAAGAAATTGAGGGTAGTGTGATTGCAAAACTAATAGAAATATAGGCGAAATGTTCTATTCCTACAGTTGAACCTAAAAAAATGAAGGAAATGCTGGAATCATATCATTTAAAATGCTAAAATTTGCTAAAATCTCACCCAAAAAACCTAGATTTAAGATCGAAGATTTTCGTCATGGAATGACGTCTCGACTTGCAAGTGTCGAGATTTACCCCTTTTTGGGGTAAAAGGTACCTGCAAGAAAACACAGCTTCATAGTAGATCGATGATCCGCGAGAAAAATGGTAATTGGTAGTAAAGATGTCGACACAACAAAACAGATGAAAAAATTAGTTATTTCAACATATTGACGGCAGTGCGTCTGAGCCCAAAACATTTTCAGAGGAATTAGTAAGCAGCTTAAAATCTGTGAGAGGGTTCCATAAATCAGTTTACTCCTATTCCTACGAACCTACTGGAGCTTTCTGTTAGTACAGACCAGAACTACTTGTACAGAATAGTCGAAGCAGTTTCAACAGGCACATTTCCCAGCAATTTAGCGAACAAATCACCAGGCATAATGTCTCATGCCCCATGGTTAACCAACGAGACAATAAGATTTTGTGTTTGTATGCTAAAAGGAGAGACTCCTTCTGAAAATCTCTTTAAACGAATGTGATGCACTCTTGCAACGTAAGCTGTTAAGTTTTACGCGCCGATATGGTTTTCCATAAAAACTCTTTCAAGCTGTAATGATGGATCGAGGCCTTTCTATAAACTTATTGAGTAAACGCAATATGCACCAACAGCATTGAAGGCTGTTATTGACGCACCCAGAAAATGCTTGAATTGTTAACAGACCCCAGCGGAAAATTCGCGAATTAGCTGCACATCGAATTTTGAAAGTTCAGCTCATGTTAGATCAGCAATATTAAAACCACTGTGTCTTTTTCAGTTACCAAAGATTAAATTTGACGCAATAGCATACTACGACCTTTTGAATTGGCAGAAAAGTTTTACTGAACCACCGCTATTAAAATCTACCGAAAAAAATTCCATTATTTATTGAGCAGAAAGGAGAAGGAGAACCGGATTTACTACGTCTATCTTGTCACACTGAAGCAGTAGAAAGAGCCGTTAAAGCCGTGACAGAAGTTTCAGCCACTATATGCGATAAAACATCAAGAGAGGGATTCATAGACGCCCAGCTAGATTGAAGGAAAGCGATGCGAAAATTCGACAGCAAGAAGGATTTTAACGGCACCTAAACATTTCAATTAAATAATACTAATGAGAATTGTTATTGCTCTATTTTAATATTCTTCTATTAATAAACAAAAGATTCTTATGATTTTCGGTCTTTATATTAATAACAAAAGATCTTTGCTTGTCAATATGCAATGGCCCTTTTTTACTATATTTCTTTAATTTTCACATGACTCCGGAGGCAGAAGATTAATTCCGAATGCTATCAAACTCCGTATTCTATTTACAGTCACCATTTAGCACCTTTTAGTCACTGTGCTCCTATAAAAACCAAACTTTATTTTTTCTTCATACATATTTGACCCACCCTAATGTATATATATTAAAAACATGTTCACTTCATAATAATTAACTGTAATCGCGGAACAATTTTATTACATCATTATAAATAGAAATGGCAATCAACATAAACACGATTCAAACGATACTAGGTGAAAAGAATTTTGAATTGTGAACAGTGCACACGGAAAATGAAAATCTACGGGCATTTGTTAGCCTCAAATGAAATTATAGTGCGATTTTAGCAGAACGGAAAATGGTTTCACCTACAATGTACCAACAAGGTTCGTAGGGAGAAGCTATTAAACACAATTTTTGTTATTAAAAACTTTTTATATAAAATAACAGGCGCCTGTGCAAATATTTTTTAGTTTGGTTTTGGATGTTTCCAAATATTTATTGCTTTACGCATCGGCCGCCTTTTGAAATAAATAAATTGTGTATTGTACCGGCTTAAAACATTAATGTGACCTTACTATTTATTATTTATTTGATTGGATAAAAACATATAGTACGTTATAAATACATTTATATATATTTTTTAAACATTATAAAATAAACTACTTCTTTGACTCTCACATTTAAACGTCTTATAATAATGAATATATTTATAGATAAATTCGGGACGGGATAGATAAAACGGGCACCGGTACACTTATATTAAGTGATAGCGCCGCCCCTAAACTCTCACGTTGCCAGAGGGCTCGCAAGTGCGTTGTCGCAATTTTAAAAAAATAGCATTATGTATTATGCTATTTTTAAAGGCTGGCAACGCACTTGCGCACTATAATATTGCTTTAAAAATATATTTTTTTCTCCGGAGCGTTACAATTAATCTCATTGCCGATACAAGATTACTTTTGCATTCATAGTAGAAGTATTAAACGTTTTGTTTTTGCAATCATAAATAGTTTGGGTACCCTCCCTCCAAGAATCTAACACCATCAATTTAACACATTTCTAATAAAATTTCCACTCGGTAAAAAGACGTATTTGGATTTTTAGTCACGTGGTTCAATATAAAATGCAGGAGAGAATAAATAGTGCACGTTTTCCAGTCAATTTATACGAGTAGAATGTAAACACATTACTTTCGACGTTGTCGGTTTACCTTCCACTAGAAATGCCAATGTAAGGTCATGTTTCTTTAGGGAAATGCATGTGTGCATACAGTCGTATTCACAAATATTTTTACTTATAACACGGTTCAAAAAGTTGTATGAAATACTAAATAGATAGTTGCTCGTTCAGTGCTAGTTTTCATCTTGAATTATTTAATTTAATGTTCCAATACAATTTGTTTCTAGCTTTGAAACATTTGATGTCTTTTGTTTTGTAATAATAAAAATTGATACAAAACTTCTTTCTTCTGCTCCTCATCTACTAGACCGATTTTGTTCAATTTTTTATGTGTGTTCAAGTGGATTCGGGAATAGTTTAGATTTAAAATTCAATTATTTTTTTATTTAATTTAAAGCTTGTATAAATATCAACGTCTGTCGGATCTGGTAGTGTATTACTAAATATTGTTGCTAATGTTTTTATAACATCTTTTTGGATAACAAGCTCTGACAAGCTTTTTTTTAGATTACTAGCTGATCCGGCACACGTCGTTTTGCCATGTTTATCATTTATAATAAAAAATAGTGGTTGATCGTAGAGGGGTGAAAATTAGGGGTTGTATGTATTTTTTAATGCTGTATCATAAAAAAATAAAAACAGAAAAAAAAATATCTAAAAATAAATAAAAAATATTTAGGGGTGGACTACCCTTAACATTTAGGGGGATGAAAAATAGATGTTGTCCGATTCTCAGACAATAAGCACACAAAATTTCATGAGAATCGGTCGAGCCGTTTCGGAGGAGTATGGCAACGAAAACTGTGACACGAGAATTTTATACATTAGACTAGCTGACCTGGCAAACGTCGTTTTGTCATGTATATCATTTATAACAACATATAGGGGTTGAGATTCAATGCAGTATCATAAAAAAATCTAAAAATTAAAAAATAATAGTTTAGGGGTAGATTACCCTTAACATTTAGGGGGATGAAAAATAGACGTTGTCCGATTCTCAGACATACCCAATATGCACACAAAATTTCATGAGAATCGGTCAAGCCGTTTCGGAGGAGTTTAACTACAAACACCGCGACACGAGAATTTTATATATTAGATTAACCAAGACATTGATATATATACCTGACGTTGACGGGACACTTCTTTCGCATATACGTAAACTAATTGATTACATATACCTTCTTCGCAGTTCATACTAGGTCATACTAGACAACCGAATAAATTGTAGAAGGTCAGATTCATTCCATATCAAATTATAGAACAGTTGAACAAAAATTAAAACAAAAATATCAAGCTTTATATTAATTTCCGTCTGATGTTATAACATTTCGCATCCATCACCGGAGACACTCCCTATCGCGATCCGCAACGTAATGTACCAACACTAATGTGCTGAGCCTAACTTCATTATAATCATCATATTTATATTTTTAATCTAATATATTATAAAAATTAATAGTATAAGTATCGTAATACTGTGAGGAAATGTTGGCACGATTAAAGGTACACTGCTACAGGGACAAACTTTTTACATTTATTTTAATTTTGTATTTATCAATTTTTATAATTATTATTACTATGTAGTGTATGTGTGTAGGAATAAGATCGATTCTCCTAATATCATAATATGTTATTTAAAATAGCTAGAGTTGTATCTCGTTACATATCCTTGGGTATCAAGAGTCGGAGATCTAGTAACTTTAAAGGCAATATAAACTAAACAATCCGTGTTAGCCTAGTGGCTTGAACGTGCGATTACAACAAAACTGTAGCTCTGTGACTGTACTATTCTATACTTTTCCATTCACGACTGTCATTACATTTGTTTGAATTTTGAATTGTTTAGATAATCTTAGTCTTTAGTTGTGAAATGAATAGCTTATTATATACCGATGCAAGTCTGTGACAAAAGTTTATTATAATTTAATACTGCATTGTACGGACCAAGGGGAAACGTGCCAAAGTTAAACTCAGAGGACTCATAAATTCCCTAATATCATTAGCTAAAATTGATTTATTTCCTCCATAGAGGCTTTAATTCATAATTGTTAATTGATAACTGTTTGGTATTACTTCTTGATAAGATTATGCAACAAAATTTGTCAAATTAACATTCTAATTATTCATATTTAAAAAACTACTTTTATTTAGGAGTACACTATGTACACAATTCATAAGTGTATAAAACAATTTAAAACAGAATTTCTTACCCAATTTTGTTCAAGTCTCAGAAAATCGCTATACTAATTAACATAATTTTGGATTAGCGTAGTGAACAGAAATAAATTAAATTTAAATGTACTTAAAAGAATTTAATGGATGTTGGAAAATCAAATCTCTCGAGAAATTCATATCAACTGTTCTTAAAATCATTAAGCTTTAACCTTCAAGAATGACTTATTTAAAGAGTATTTAAAAGAAACGTAAAAATATAAACAAATATCTCCGAGTAAATTTCAAATAGAAGTGTGATATATCTGTAATGGCACAGATGAATGCAGTAGGTAAATAAATTAAATGATTTTTATTTTCATACTGGCAATTAATATTATATCTTAATATATAAAATTCTCGTGTCACAGTTTTCGTTGCCATACTCCTCCGAAACGGCTTGACCGATTATAATGAAATTTTTTTGCTTATCCGGTATCTATGAGAATCGGCCAACATCTATTTTTCATCCCCCTAAATGTTAGGGGTAGTCCACTCCTAAATTTAATTTTTTATTTTTTTTACAAAATTTTTAATTTCTATTTTTTATGATACAACATTAAAAAATACATACAACCCCTAATTTTCACCCCTCTACGATCAATCCCTATTTTTTTTATTATAAATGATATACCTGGCAAAACGACGTTTGCCGGATCAGCTAGTAAATTATATAATTTATAGTTACGCGAAATAATACTTTAATTTTAAATACATGCAAAATTATGATATTAAATGATATCTCTTTCTATAAAACTAATCCTTCCTTTTTAAAGTTCCACTCATAGTTATTTATTTTGATCCTAAGAACAATTATCTATTATCTATTATCTATTAACAAAACGCTGTCAAAAGAAATACATTTTCTTATACGAAGCATAATTCTTGTCCTAAAACTTCACAGTTTGTGTGCCAGTATTCCTTTAAGTGTCTTAATATCTATCTGTCTCACTATCAATGAAACAACCGTTTTAACACCAGGAGAAGCGTTTTATTTCCGTTGCTACTATGTCTACAACAGATTTTAACTGTGCCACGTTTAAGTTTCATTAAAAAGTCGCCCACATGAAAATCGTGCCAAGTCTCTTATTACCGCCAAATAAATTTTAGATAACTATCTGACAGATCATTACTCTGTTATTTTTGAATATTTTGATATTATTATGGTCTAATTATTTATGTTATTATTGTACTTCAGAAATGTGTTGTATATAAATAAAATAATAATAATACAAACTTTATTCGTGACCAATAGGTTGTGACAAAATTCAACTATCGCTAGTCCTCAACCCCTAGTGTTGTAACTGGATATCAATTATTCCGTGGTACATAGTACATGTTTAAAACAGTTTTTTGATAAAAAGTAGTTTTAGTGTAAGTGACAAGTGCCTGATCTCGTTATACCCATGTCTTATTGGCGGTCCGTCCGGATTATAAAGCCGAATTTACATTACGAAACTAGTGGCTCGGAATTAGTTTTATGACATAAATTTCATCAACAATTTCACGTGTAAATTTACAGTTTCATAATGCATGTATCGGTTTCGCGACACTGGATAAATTTCGTGCCATGCGCATATTTTTTGTAAAACTAATGTCACGCAACTACTTTCACGATGAAAACGCGACACGAAACTAGTGTCGCGAAAGCATTTGCACAGGGCAGACGTGTGTGTTTGAGTGCATCGTGCAGCTAAATGACCGCCAAAATGGCAAACCAACGTTGGTCAGTTGATAAAAATATAAAATTCGAATTTTATATATTGACATCTGTACCACGACGTTCTGCATCGCAAAATGAAGCTTTGATGTTGACAGAGCCATGTCGTTGGTGATACTGTTGATTTCACGACACTATTATTTTTTGTTAAAGTAGTTTCACACGTGCTGCAACTATTTTCATGAAACTCATTCCAACATGCATAACACTAGTTTCGTAATGTAAATTCGGCTTAAGAGTTGTAGAATAGAGCGCATACACTTGTACACGATAATCTGTTACGTAGACAGCCAGTCTCAATAGAGAAAGCGTGGCTAATGCGCTGTGGAAACGTTTATTAACGAAAAGAGAAACGAAAAACTGCCTCATGGGTTGTTATACATTTCATACACATATATTTATGTTATACCAATGTTTTAGAATACAATTCTGTGACGTAGGAATACCTACACCCAAATTTCTCACGTCTGAGCTGTGCTATCTTTTTTTAGATTTCAGCGAATGAACAAGACGGTCTAACACAGTATAGTTTTGTTAGGCGCGCGAACTACTGTAAGTGTCAAATTATGTTAATTTAATAAAACCTTCTTGAAACGATTCTCCTTTGCCATAGTGTCGTGTAAAGAGTTTTGTAAGAATGTGTTTTGCCATTTTCAAATTGGGAACATAAATTTGGGTGAAGGTGAGCCGTCTTAAGAAGTTTTTATATTTGGCAGAAAATTTGGAGTGTTTTATTTTTAAACGCCGTTTATTAGTGGCCTGTGCTTTTGAGGTTTACCTAAAGATCATATCGCATTATATTAATATGTGAGACTGTGCATTATTATATATCATTATTTAGGAACAGCAATAATAACATATTAAAATAGTATTAAAAATATAAATTAGATTAAAGTTTCTAAAATAGATTCTATCCCAGATAATAAAAATCTACAGTTACAAAACTAAAAATAAATTTAGTGCATAATTGCTAACTTTAAAACTAATAAATCTAAGATTAGCAATCATTCAAATAGCATCTGATCGATGAAACAATAGCAAAATTAAGCATTTAAAGATTGAAAAGGATTTTAATCTGTGGAATTTCAATTCAAAATTATTCATGGGATATTTTATCTGTATCATTTCTTTTGTCATAAAAAGCGGAGTTTTGCGTGAAATATTTCTTTATTTCCACAGGGTATAACCTCGAATTGATATTCAAAGTCGCCCTCAGAAGGGACACCTCGAGAGACGGAATAGATTAATATGTCCATGAATTGAATAATATGTTTGAGAAAAGTTAAAATGATATTATTTTATGGACTTGGGAATTGAGGATATTTTTGTGAAAGGACGGATTTGGAGCGAGTGTTATTTAGGCTTTGAGAGAGCCCGCGGCTACACTTATAAAATACGATTCCAATAATTAATATTTGTCTTCGTATAAAAGAACATGTTTTGTAAAAAATTGTATTTATATTATTACGATTTCAGGACTTTATGACGATTATTTAACATAAAATAAAACTAAGTATTACCGAACCAATTCGAATTACAGTCCTATAAGAGAACATCGTACCCATTTTTACAAGGTTGGCAACGCACTGGCAGTATGATTGTCCATGGGCGGCCGTATCTCTTGAAATGAGCCTCCTGCCCGTTTGTTAAATAAAAAAAATACTTTAAAATATGATTTTTATAGAACATTAAAGCCATGAAAAACATTAATTTTTGCCTTTTTAAATTGCCGTTTAGATATTCTCAATAATATCTTGGCCGCAGAGTAGCAGCTTATGTATTTAATAGTTTATTTAAATAATAAATGTATATTGTCATACAAAAATATTCTGAGAAGAAAATTATTTAATATAAAAAAAACATCTTAAAGTCGCCCTTTAATCACTTGATCACATAATATAAATTGTCTCCATTCAGGGTAAAATATTTCCCTCTTCTTCCCTTGAGAACAAATACCCTTCAGTTATTAGTAAAAGTTATGGTCAACTAATTTCTCCTCGGGCAAACCCCACTAATGAAGTTATAGTGTAATTTATTAGTATGATCCTCCTTGAATATAATCTTATTTTATGAGCTAAACCATTTATTTTGAAGGTTCATATCGTCTGGTTATCGAGTAAACGTTCAGTAGCCCTCACCTTATTTCATAGGTGAATTTGTTTATGAAGCTACATTAAAATGTTTGTTCTATGTAGATATGTATAGGCAGACCACAGGCTTTAGCAGTCTCTGTCAAACTTATAATGCGTTTAATTAATTAATTTATTAAAAAAGGTTTGCCAACAGTAATTACAATGAAAAAATATCTACGAACACACACAAATAACAATAAAAACTGATTGTACAACAGGCAAACACAGCACGCTTTAAACTTAATTACTACCGCTAACTAATAGAATTCTAACAAACTAGAAATATAACCTAAGGCGAGAGATATAAATGATAAGTTTGAAATTTGGGAAAGATAGCTTTGCGAAATTGTTAGTAGGAATTTAATTTAACAGTGAGAATTCGTTACGGATAACAATTTTCGCCACTACAATATTTTGAGATAGATTTTATTATAATCGCTGTTACAATTGTATTATGGTTTTAATGGCTTTGGTGTGCGACTCTCATCCCTGAAGTCTTAGGTACGATCCCCGGCTGTGCACCAATGGATCGTCTTTCTATGTGCGCATTTAACATTCGCTCGAACGGTGAAGGAATACATCTTGAGAAAACCAGGTTGCCTTAGACAGGAGGCTGATCACCTCTATTTGATTGACAAATGATCATGAAACAAATGCAAAGCAGTCTGAGGCCCAGACCTAAAAGAGGTTGTAGCGCCTCTGATTTATTTATTATGGTTTTATCCCGCTATTGTTATTTTTTTTAGATATATTTAACGAACGTTGCCATCAGCTTGTTTTCGATATTATTGTTGCATTCATTTCGATATACGCCACAGTAATCCTATAATATTGTTTTGGAAACAGATGCGCATATTCCTATGATATGCAATATTACACTGTCAGTTGCACAGTGTATATGCAAATCCATGATTTACATAAGCGCTACTGGAAAATGTGACTAAAATATGTATTAGATAATAATCACACTAGTCTGAATGTTCCTTAGTACAATGGAATTACTTTTATTTACCCTGCGGTTTCAGATGCGTTATTTCGATCTTATGTTCGTATATATACATAAAATACTATATATTGCTAAATAATTATATAAATATAATACAAAAAAACTTATGTAGTATTCCTCTTATTTTAGCATAAATATCTTATTATTTATGATAGTGACATGGGTTCTGCTCCAGTGCTCTGTGATTTCCAACAATTAATTAGTACGCAATTTCGATGTATTTTTCTCAATGTCCGTAACGTAGTCGTAAGTTTGGATCCGTGTGGTAAAAAAACTTAGTATTGAAGCTGGGTCCAATATCGGAATCGCTTAAGAGACTAACAGAGTTGTGAAAATTAAAGATAAATACTGTATAGGTATAGTATAGATGTATACGTAGTTTACTTTTGACATTATAGTCCAAGCGCCCCAACCAAAACAGTAGGTTCATAATGCAACGTTCTAGAGAACGGATTTGTTTTTTGGAATATGTTCAGGGGTGTCCCCTGAATGTAAATCCAAGTTGGCGTCAATACTTAAGGTGCGCTTCAGCCGCCATCTTGAAAAACGCGTTTTGTCGAATATATAATATCGCGAACCGCGCATCGTACGACAAAAATTGTAGAGATCATTTTTATAGATAATAATATTTGCCATCTTTTTTTAAAACTTTTCTCGGTAAATTGCATAATTTTTTATTTGTAGCGCTTCAAACTTTTTACAATATGACAAAAAATTCGTTCTATTGTACTTTGCAAAAAAAAAAAACCCCGGCGCTTGGACTATGATTCAAATAGGTTAAATGTAGTTTAGGAATAGTCACGAGCTCTGACAGAACTAAAGAAGGGTATATCGTTCCTTATAACTCTTGTATAGATAAAAAGTACTTCCTTTGTCCAACTGCCGCCGCCAGTTGTAATACTTATTTTTTATCAAAACGCATGAGACGCAATATCTACGCTAGACCTAGAGATTTATAAAGTGGCAATTTCCATAAGAAAAGCCCTAAAAGTATTTGATACAATAATGTTGAAATAAAGATTAGCCACTTTATTTAAATAAAATCTTTTACAGGTTTGCGGCCAAGGAACAAAAAGCGCAAATGTCAGAAATTCTTCGAAATGCCATGGTTGGAATAACAGTAAGTGTGTTTTCTTTAAAACTAGTTGAAACATGAATAATCAGCAAATAATTCAAAAGGCCACTTAAACTTGGTGCCGCTGGTACGTTGCAATAAATTCCTTTCTAATAAAATATAGTTATACACTCACATAATATTCTAAACAAAGCCGTTAAATCAAACAATATATAAATATCAAGACAGATATCGTATTGGGATCGCTTGGATAAATCTGGTCATACAGGCTTTTCTTTTACAAGCCAAACATACCAAAGAGGTGTTCATAGAATTAATTTCCTAGTAAACTGTTTGTACAGTGTATAGTACACTTATAGACCTGTATTCAATTTACGCGACTTTTAAAAAATATAAACAATTACCACGGGTTTAATCAGAAGACTACACAAATACTGTAATTATATCACTACGTAATGAGAGTTGAGCGCTTATTTTTAATGCATAAATTTGCCATTTAACGAATGGTAAATTGTACCAGGTAATTTCCTCTGAAATTGCACTTTTAATTAATGCCTCGTACATACCTTATTTATTGAAACGGGGATTAAAGACACAAACTTTTCACTGAGCGCTTGAAGAATTTATTATGTGGTTTTAGGCTATATGCATTTTAGCAAAGTGTATAAAATATTTTTTTACGAACTTCAAACGAATTCGGGCGTCTTTTTATTAAATTCAAGTAATGGATATGTACTTATATTAAGAAATATAATCAATTGGATGCTTGCTCCAATCTGTTTAACAAATAGTATATGAACGTAGAACATTGTTTATTTCATATTATGATTGTATGAATGGTACAGTTATAATAATACCTCTGACTACTGATGATAAAATAATAATTAAAGATTTAGAACAAGGTTGGTGGCCTGGTCGACAGTTTCGATGACCCTAGAACAGCACCCGTACTATAACGATGTTATTCAATGTCGGGATTGAACTGAATAAAATCTCATTATTGAGATCACAATCGCTGTCGATAACGCTAGTGGAAGGCATAAAGATCCAGAAATATTGCAAGAATTAAAGCTACATAGGGAACTAAACTTTTGAGATTTGTGTAAGTGTTTCATTTTCAATTATTTTTATCATGTACAGCTTACATAATAAAAATAATCGAATATTTAGGTTAAACTAAACAAAACCTTAATGTTTTTACTACACGCTTTATATTAGCTTCACCTGTATGTATGTATGTAACCGTCTCCTTCGGACTCGATTTTGACCCACATTAAACGGACAGATTTAATTCAAACTTTGTCATGTATATTATTACAGGGAACCCTTTTTTTTGTTCATTAAAATTAACTAAATAGTACTAGTTTAGTAAATATAATTTATCTAACATTGTGACACGAGCATTTTATATATTATAAGATTTATTTTTTTTCTAATGTAACTATATTTTGATTTACTACTAACGAGTAAAAAAACTACGTAAAAAATCACACAGTATAATCAATTACTTAAAGGATCGATTAATCACCGCTAACATAAAAGCGCAAAGATATAAATGTAGGCTATCAAACTAAGTTTGAAACGTGTTTAACCTGCAAGTAAACCCCCTTAAGTTATCACACCGAGTCCCATTTCGTTTAAGGTTTGGTACAATTTATATAATCAACAACAGCATATAATTTTCAAATATACAATTTTTATTGTTAACATTGGAAACGTTAGCGTTTAGTGTTATTTACTGTAATTCAATCTAGCCCAACTAAATTCAATTTAATTATTCAAAACGTAACCTTTGCGATAACTTTAACAGGCAGGATTGCATTGCATGACCTGCTACGGATTGTAGATACCCCTACCACGCAGGACAATAGAGAAATGTCCCGCGATATTCTCGATCTCCATAGGCCGGAGCCGAGGTCCAAGTCTCGCAGGAAATGACCTTGCCCGAGTCGCCGGAAATCTACGCCAAGCTACGCTTTCTAAAAATAGCCCAAGCTGAGTTCTAAAGGCCCTTAAGGTCAACAGTGAGTTTCCATTAAAAAAAATCTGCTAAAGCAGGCACGCGACCCTGCCCAATTTTACCAAAAACATACTGTTCCTAGTAGGTGTATTGTGTAAGTGAGTTCTACTCCGGCCAACTGCCACTTCCCATCGGAAACTCATTGAGATGATTTCACTATGACTCTGCACTGTTTACGTTTAAATAGTTGTATAACTTAGATACTGAATTGTTTAATAATAAAAAACATACAATAGAATCTTTATTAAAACGCCCATTTTAAAAAGTAGGAGGTTGGTTTACTATCGGACGTTTAAACATTTTGCATTGGATTTTACAAAACCAATTTGGCTTTATTTAAGGCGATTTAACAGATTCAACACCATAATTGTTTGTATTACAATTATTTCGATTCAAACAATCCTAGGCATATAGTTAAATCTATAACCTAGCATTAAATGTCACGACAACGACTATACGTAATAACAAAGTCTATTTAATACGATTCTTCGAACCATCTCAAAGAATATTAACGTTATGACTATTGCAAAAACTTCAATAGAAATATACTGTACGTATCTACTGTCAAAGTATTCCACGAAGATAATAGATTTCTTCATTCGAGCCACGTCTGGCGTCTTGGCATGTATTTTGCAGTATTGCAGTCTGTATTTTAGTTTTTCTTTAATACAATCAAGCTTTGGACTCCATTTCTTTATCTGCAGTGACATAGTTGCTTGATTGTTTTAGGAATTGCTTTTGTTTGTGGCTACAAGTAAATTAATTTCTTCTATAAATCGCGCACAAGTTTAGTAAATATAATTTATCTAATCACGTATATTTTATTTAAGAACCACAAAATGTATAATCTAGTACCTCATACACAGATCATCGTAATACAAAAATATAAAAGAATTATTACAATTTATTTAAATTAAATAAGAATAAGCTTCAGTGCGATTTTGCTCAAAGGAAATTTCAACAATAATTCTTATCTGTAGCATTGGCGGCATTCATATAATACCACAGATTAGTTATATTTTTTTTATGCTACCTTTTATTGAATTTTGTAAATAATTATCCAGTAGCACTTCAACCCTATCAGTTATGTGACTTGGCGTTAGATTGCATCCGTATCTTCGATCATTTTTATTTATAGGCAAAAAGGGGATCAGCCTTCTGTCTGATACATGTCATCGATTTTTGGGTTGAAGAAATGCCGGTTTCCGGTTTCCTCTCGATGTTTGCCTTCACCGTAGAAGAAGGTGCTAAATGCGCACATGAAAGAAAATTCTATTAGAGCTGTAATTAAAACTCAGGGATGAGAATTGCACGCTTAAGACACTAGGCCACTGCTTTTTAATTATTGTACAATCTTTAATAGATACGCTTGTACGCTTCAGTAAACAAAATAACTATATATAATACTAGTAGACTGGGCCAAGCGTTGCTGTGGCTAAGATTTTTGTTATATTACGTAGTAGTAAACTATTCAAAAGAAACTGCAGGAGAACACCAATCCACCATGCTGTTTTAGTGGTTATGCCATTAATTTATTTATTGTAGCTTATGTTAAACGTTGGTATTTATTTTGATAAGGATCAATACCTAGGTACGAATAAAGAGCCTTTTCCAGCGGTGGTATTTTAATAAAAAAATAATAAAAAGGACGCTTATTGTGACGTAACTATAAAAGATAGGGACATGCTGTCGCGACATCATTTTGTTCTATCATTAATAGTTTTCGCAGCGCACGCGATTGAAGAAAGTTTTTTGTTTTTTTACACCTTGGGTTAGATTATTCAAGTTTTAGTAAGCATCCCTAATTTTTTTGATAATGAAACAGCCTATGTAACTCGGGAATAGTGTAGCCTGCCAACCGTGACAGAGTTTTTGAAATCGGTCCAGTAGTTCCGGAGCCTATTCATTTCAAACAAACAAAAAATCAAATCTTTTCTCTTTATAATATTAGTATAGAAAACAAACTACTATCATAGTTTATATTATTTGTATAAAATTAAGGTTCTTAAATCAAACATAGAAATAATATGTGAAAATCACATATAGATTGACGTAGAAATTTTAGGCCTATCAAATTTCGAAGTGAAAGTTTATTTTATGCAAAGCAATCTGCAATATGGCCCTCTCTCGTATAAATAACGAGCACCTTATGCTTTATACGCGACTGAAAATTTCAAAGCTTCCTTTAGTTTACATTTCTTTAAGATTATCACGCTGTATCTTACGTGAGCCAATTTGGATTATATTTGTGCCAAAAGATGTAAAGCTCATACTTTTGGATTATGTAGCCCTTTGACGTACGTTTTAGTCATCATCAAGTTTATTTTCTTAACTTATAAATCTGTATATGGATATTTTTCATGTAAAATCTGTAATAAGCGTCGAAGAAATTAGCGACAGTTCTATTTTAATATTATTTTACTCTTCTATGTAGTCTATTTAATTAATAAATATTTAGATATTAATTAATTAATAAACGCCGGAATAAAGAACGGCGGGCATATGAAACCCAAAATTTACCGTCTAAAAATGCCTAATTGGTAATTTAAACACTTCGCAATTAAGCAGTTTAAAATAAAGCCATATAAACATCGATGACAGAATGATATACTGGATATTTGTTATTCATACCTTGAAATCAATGTGTTAAAAGCACTACTAAATAGTAGATTATATGTTAAGGATTATATATGTAGATGCATTTTTGAAATGTTTCCTTATTTGATAACCAGACATTGTTACATTTCTGTTAGTGGCATTTAGGGTTCAAGTCTCAGGAAAACAAAAGGATAGGTTAGGTTAAATGTAGATATGGTGAATCACCAAATTGCAAGAGAATAAACAAATTTATACCAGCTACAGATACACAGATAGAAATGAACCTGGTACTACTTATTGCCCACCAGCACTTGTGTATTCATAGCGTAATTAAATCTTTTTATTTACGTAGTAAATTAATTCATCAAACTAATTCATATTTTTATCTGGGTAAAATCTATGACGGTAAGGAAGTCTCTTAAACTTGTTACAGTTTTCCTCCTTTATCTGCTTCAATTACTTGTTTTGTGTAAAGTTTACTGGAACATATCAATGCAATAACCGCCTTTGCAGTAAGCTGTATAGTTTTTCTGCCATACAGTAAAGCCCTACAAAAACTAAAAATAAAATAAAGAGTATTAGTAAAGGCCCTTGCTTCACTAAAATGTATTGAAAAACTGTACCTGTTAGGTATATGACAGCTGCTCGAAATTAGTCAAAGCCCAAATGTGGTACACATTTATTTCTTACAAGTCACTACTGAATAAATTAACAATTTTCTCTAAGATTTATTAATAATTATAATTCGTTTTAAATTCGCTGTCCAGTGGATTTAATTTATTATCTTTTTCTTGCTTGCCATCTCCCGAAGTTTATATATAAGTACAAAGGTACACAACAACATCAACTAATTAATATTTCACAGATAAATAAATATCCGCCATTTCTTTGTTCAAGAGGCTAAAACAGCGAACCGAGGCTGTTTATTTTGAGATTTGTCACAACGTTGAACAGGAAATTTGGGAGGCGTTAATCGGTAAACAGAATTAGTAAACGATTGCAGTTTTTTTACTGAATGACTTATGTATGCGTGAACTCTTATCCAAATATTCAAGTTGTGTGTCGGAGAAACGAAATGATTCCCGTACAGGCCATCTCAAATGTGTCAACTCCAATTCATATGGTTAATAAACGACTCTGAGTACGGCTATGTGTTTTTAAGAATTCATCATCGTGGTTTGGAAAAACTGGCCACATGGTTGACTTACAAAGTTAAAAAGCTTTCCAATTCCTTCAATTTATGATTCCGTCAAATTCTAATCATCACTTACAAAGGAATATTGTAATGAACATACATTGAATTACAATAATAAGTTATCTAGGCCTACATTCGATTTAAATTGGAACCTTTAACACAAAGGCCTATACACAAAGGCCTATACATACAGCTGGATTGTGATTTTACACGTGTTTATTCAGGTTAAAGCTAATGGAAAGTTATTGAAATACGAATTAAACGTAGCATATATATATATTATACATCAAAAATTCAGTAAACCAAAGAATACTTTAAAACCACTATTACTACTTCTCCCAGTAGAACTAGACAATAGAATATAGTTAATTTGTAAAACAGTTAAAAAGCAAAAACAACAAGGTATGAAATTTCAGTATCAGCGATTTAGTTTCGATTAACATATTTTTTAACAACTATTTTATTTACTTACTATTTATTAACAATTACATAATTTTTAATAAATCCATGGAACAGCTAGTTGCGTTCTATTGTTTTTCTATTTCCAAAAAAAAACTAGATAAATATATAACAGTGAGGTAAAAAATCTGACCCCAATTGCGGCAGCAATTTGTCTTATTCTTATATTTCCCTAGAGAATATAGAGGATTTTTGCAAATAATGTCTTTCCTTTTTAAGATTAGTAGACGGAATTATCTTATATTTCGGTAAGGTTCATTATATATATCATCTCATCTTACATACCACATAATATGTTTCATCCCATCTTTTCCAACATAATTTTTAATTGTGGTTAAACGTGGGGTTGAACTTGAATATCGCTCGAATAGGTTTTCTTCTGATAATCCATATTTAATGACGCTTGCATTAGCAAAAAACTATGATACATTTTCTAGAAGCGGGTCTTCGTCTTTTCTCTTGACTTAATATTTTCCGTAAACACAAAACTTATATATATGTATAAGCGATTCTAAAAAAGTTACTTTTTGTTCAACTTTTTAGTATCGAAATGTCAAAATTTTATTATAAGTTTAGAACATATAAAATTCCATATTTGAATTAAAACTAGTTTACAAAGTTAAAATATGTAAAAAGATTGTCTAATATAGTAAAAACTTTGGTTTATATTTCGGATATTGAAGAGTTTTATTTTGGGATAATTTTGAGTTTTGGAAGCGTATTATAAAGAAATTATTAAAAAATCAACGGAGATAAGAAACAAGTCGACAATCCCCTTCTACCGACTTCAAAGATCACAAAGTTTATATTTGGTTATAGATCAACGATTTTGATTCGTTGAAGAATTGCATGAACCATGTTTAATAATGTTCAATTATTTAATTTTTATTTTAAGGTATTTAGATAATATGACCATAAAACTTCATTGCCAAAAATATCATATATTATTTCAAACCGGCTTCCGACTTTTAACGATTATTCGTTAAAAAATTCAAACCTTCTTTAAATAAATATAGGTATTCTTCAAATTTATAATATGATATAAATAATAAGCCATTTGAAAATACATATTCTAATCTCAGTATTTATTTAGTAAGGATGACGGTCTTTTGTAATGGGTTTTTCTGCTTATTGGGATTGATAAATTATTTAAAATAATTTTTAGATTTTATTTATTATTATAGAATCCTATCATTTCAAAACACATGGAAACCTTAAACAAAATTATCGTTCTTTCATTCGATCTCGCGATTCCAATACCTTTCAGTTTATAATACGTCATGGAACCTAAACTCATCAGCATCTCAACTGGATTGTTTTAAGAAAGCTATGCAAAGCATGGTAAGGCCTAAAGCCTAAAGGTAGGCCTTAGCATGGTAGGCCCCTGGAAACATACAGTGATTATAATATTAATGCTTATATTGCATATAATTCAGTATTAAGATATTGTTTAAAGATAAGTGTTGGTCTACACATGGGTAAAACTAGAACAGCTTGAACCATTCAATTTGTTATTTTCTTTAAGGCTGAAAAATGTCATTTCACTTTTGTTTCACATAGTTAATAAATATATGTTTAAACTAAGTACCTATACACTTGGGAATCCTCAACTAGGAAGTTTATGCGACGAAACGAAACGTTAAAATGGTTCATTTGTTTCAAAAGTTTATGGGCCATTAGTGGTATAATTAAATGTGTTTTGTTTAAAAGACACCCGGTGATGTATATTGAGGATCGGAGTTTATCACCGCCGGAGATGCTTATCGACTCGGAAAATGGTGTTTAGAGATGGGATTGATTCAATTGTTTTTCGGATTCAAATAATAAATACGTTGGGTAATGGTACTATAAATTTATATAGATTTGAAGAAGCTAATTATATTGTAATAAGAGATGACCAATCTCCTTAAACAATTTAAATTATATCTGGAAAATTAATTATATCACTTAGGTACTACCTACAACTACTATAAGCGTGCCATACACATATATTATTCATTGGTTCATATAAGGAACGAAGAGTAGTGTGTAAAACAATAATATATAATTACTAAAATTCAGTACATTATTAACATACAGTCCTTAAATTTACGAATATATCGATAAAAGCAAGCTAATAAGCCCATCACTACCGTAGCCTCGTACTTTATTCCCGTCTAGATAGCTTTGGTAGAGAGGTTTTTTCCATTTACACCGGATTTGCGATGAACTGTTTGATTTTCCTCTATCGTATTCGATTCTACCAGAATTGTCACTGATAAGATTTTCATTTCATTTCAGTATATCTGCTTTTGAAGTGAATAGATATGTTAGGGAAAAAATAAAAATAATATTATAATGCCTACTATGAGCCCATCATAGTGTTTTTGAAACTCTCAAGCGAAATTAGAGAATTATCACTAAATAAATTTAAAGCCCTCGTTAAACGAAAATTAATCAATAAAGCTTTTTATAAATTTGAGGAATACTTAAATGATCCTAATCCTTGGGATCGATTTGCTCCAGTTCAAACAATTTGTATGACAACACTTGGCGATTAAAGTGGCGGAAAGTTTCTTGCCACTTCTTCTTACCCGCTCTACGCCCTTGACTTGCGAACTGGTAGTAAATGTAAATTTACAATTAATTTAACTTCTTTCTGACAATTCATAAGTGTACTTATTTACCTACATGAATAAAGATATTTTGAGTTTGAGTTTGATTCATATTTAATATGGACACCCCATATTCTTTGGAACTTTTTCCCTATAAACAGTCGTCGTATTCAGTAAACTTTGATTATTCATCTAGATAGTTCATTACAGGTCTGACCAAAGCGCAGCTGGGCGTTATAAGTTCGAGTTAAAACCCGTTTGGTTAACTTACAGAATAGCCCCATCGGACTTACGGGATATAACACTCATACACTGTAAGCAAGCCACGGGCGATATTATTTGTTTACATGAAAATATAATTTTTATATTATCTACGGTTTTCATAAACTTATTTTTAACTACTCTGAAAGTTTGAGTGCAAAAGCAGTTTATCACATTTCAACTTTTATACAGTTTATGACGATGTGAAAACTGGATCAAAACTACATCATAGCTTACAATTTTAAGCCACCTTTTAAAAATACAACTAAACGTCATCTAAAGTAATTTTAAATAATGAAAGTTTTTTTTCTATTTATTAAACACTTCATTGTTAACTTTAACAAACAGGAACTGATTGCACTATAATTATTAAATTGAGTTTATTTCAAATCATAATTATTATTTCGAATAGTTAAAAAGTGGTTTAAATTCTAATTATATTTCGTTTGTTAAACTTTAAATAATATAAGAACTAATTACAAAAAAAATAACGGATAACGAAACGTACGTATTACGCGACTGTAAGGTTCCTGGGTCATCGGGGTGCTTTAAATAATAGAGGATTCTATTATTACTCTATATTAACCTCGCGTACAACAATAGAATATAAGCGAAATAATGAAATGTTAATTGCTATGTAACGAATGAATGCAATGTTACAGCTGAAGAGAGCCTACGTCTGGTTATATTGTCGAGGCATAACTCCGACGATTTAGGATATCACCACGCTTATAAAACTAAGAAAGCCTGAGTGAGCAAAATGTACAGCCTTGGCTCGTACAACGACTGTTGGTGTCAACTGCTCTAAAGATAAAGGTTATGAAACATACCTAGTTATTAAATTAAATTAATAATATAATAAAATAATAAATGATAATTGTTATTAATATTAATTAATAATTGAATAATATACTAAATATTAAATATTGTTAAATAAGTTTAATAGAAATTAACAATGAACGGCTTTAAAACTTAAATAATTTCGAAATAAGTCAAGTGAAAATAATAATAAAATAATATACATTGAAATAAATAACTAAACTTAACATAAACTAAAATATATCATTAAAAGGACATTATGCGTCATTGTTTAATTATTAACGCTAAATATATATTATTAATTATTTAATATTTAAAAAAAATAAAGAAAGCCAAAGAAGTATAACTTCTTACGCGCGTGCATAAGTATTTTTTTTGTACTCGCGTAAACCAAAGACAATATAATTATCAATATTTTTAAACACTTAAATGTCTTTTGCATTTAAGCGTAACTAATCTTATTTAATTTATTCTTTTCTTTGTGTTTGTAAATAAACAATAACTAACTTCCGAAAAATTAGGAACATTTCCGAGGGGTGAAACTTTCCACTACATTTGCATTGGATTTGGGTGAGCCGTAAGATCAAGGCGCTAATGTTTCTGCGATAAATCAAAAACAGCGCTTGTTTAATAAAAAATTACGAATAAATTTATAAAATGGTGTTATTTTTCCGGCATTTCAATTTACCTATAATGTAGTTGAAATTAGTTTAAATACTGAATTTGTCCTTCTTCAACTGGGTACTACATTATTAAGTTATGATAACTATGTTGTATGTGTTTATATTGCTAAATATAGTTATATAACTAGGCATTTCCAGGGCAGCCTCCCTGCTCCCTCCTTATCAGAATGCCAAATCGTAAATTGACTGCTTCATGACTGATTTCAGCGCGACAGCCGTTGCAAAAACCGCTGTGAGAGTTCGAAAATTGAGTTACAGAATCGCAAGGCAGTTCGTATGGCGGCATTAAAAGATCGAAATACAGGCGATGGAAATCGATTTATCTTCAAGGACACCCTTTTTATTATGTATGAAATATAATTTACGATTAGCAATGTTCCTCTGTAACACTCAATAATGAAATCATCAATGAACCTTGTATTGTGCTGGGATATTAGCTGGCCATCCCACGTGCGCAGTAAACGCCCCTGTTTAACTTTCAACTACAAATAAACGCTACTACAATGTTCGGTCCATACAATTTCACAAAGGTGCTGGCTTGCACCAAATGAAAAGCAAATACGCTGGTTTTGCAAGCCGGTCTTCCCACGTGCAAAAACAGGCACACCTTGTCTCAAAAATCACTAATTGTACGTGCTTTACGCACCTGTTCTTCATCAAGTTTTTGCTATTAAAAAAAGCCTGAGAATTACACCATCGGTCCAATCGGCTCCCCAGATTGGCTTGGAGAGAAAGTTGAGTTTTTTCTTCAAGCAGTGCTGGGATTTTTTCAAAAATTGGAAACGAAAAAATAAATAAAGATGGCGCATGTCATAAATATATTAATAATTTTATTCTAAAAAAATGACATAATACAAATTATTAAGATTTATTGTGATTATTAATTTATGTATCTGAGTTATAGTTCTTTATAATATTTTTTCGTAAATAATATAGATAGAAGACATTAAAAAGGGATGCGATACATTCATATATTTTAATGGGCTAAAAAGCTGGGTATATATTTTTATGCAAGAACATTGCTAAAAAATATATATACCCAGCTTTTTTCAGTTGGTTAAAGGTCCCAAAAGCAAAATAAGGAAATATTTAGAATCTTTACACCAACCCTTGCTTCACAATTTGACAATCAAATGCCCCAAGAATTCATTCGCAATATTCCAAAGAACTCGAAACATTTTGTGAAGATTTATTGAAGGAAGTTTGGTCTGAGTTTGTATCGTAATGTTTTATGATACTACAATGGCGGTGATTAAATCTTGTTAAGATAGATAACTTTTATCCGAGAAAAGAAATTAACGTGCGGATTTGTCTGTGATGACTTAGTAAAAAAATTTAGCTTTCGTTTGTAGGCTTATCATCCGCCAGTATTTTAACTTAGCTTAGATAAAATTGGTGTTACTAAAATACCTAAACAAAAAGTAGTTGTTAAAAGCTAATTAGGCCTGCAACGCACTTGCAAACCTGGTGTTGCGGGTGCCCATGGGTGGTGGTAAATAGTTATCTTTAAGTGACCCGCCGCACATTTACCTCCTGTCCCATACAAAAGGAATTAGAAAGCGCAAAATAATGTATTAAAAAATACATAAAAATATATACAGATAGATAATTTTCTGAAATTGATACTATCATTGATCATTTTAGTATGAAACTTTTATTCTTCATGGGATAGTTTCGAATGGCACGTATATCGTAAAACAGTTAGGACGATCGTACTAGGTATAAATGGCAAAATAGTTTATAACACTTACAGTGAAGAAATAACTTCTTTCAGCTTTTTACTTATAAAACACTAACATAAATTATTGTGTAATAATCGAATGAATACATAACCGCTCTTAGCTAGCGCACACTTAAAAAAAACTTCGGCAAGCTGCTTTAGTATTATTATTACAAAAAAGCTTTTATATTAATATAATTTTATTCTGTACACTATTATTCAATGTATAGACTGAGCCACATCGTTGGCTCACACGGGCAGTCATTTAGTTTAGAAATAAGAGCTAAACGCGACAGTCTACTAAAACATAGCCCAATAAATGGACGTACTATAATCTAAACTAACTGGCAAGGACACCGCACAGAGAATGTGTTCCACCTGTTTGAGTAACTAGAAATAAGTCAACTGCGGCACTTACTACTTCCCGCTACTTCCACTCGCTTTTAAATTTTATTGTCTTGACCCAAACCCGCCATAAAATGATATCAAGACCCACTTACTTCAGAGGTATAACCAAAATTGGGATAAAATATTTCCTTAATAATCAGAACTTGGTACATTGTCTCTGTTATTTAAAAGTAATAAATACATCTTCATTGGGAAAAACAAAACGTGTGTGTACCTATGTACACGCGTTAGAAGTTATACTTCTTTGGTGTAACAAGATAAAGAAAAAATTTTTTTTCTACGTTTGCAGAAAAAACTAAAATGTTGGCTATAGCTAACTACAGGGTGTCGGTTTTTTGTGACGGTGTGCGCGCGCATCGTTAAAATTTACTTTCATAATTTTTCCCTATAAACGCGCCAAAAGAAGTACCTATAACTTCAAAAATTATTATAATTCTTTTAATCTAAGTTTTAGTTAAAACTTAAATGCATTCGGGAGATAACATACGTCATATCAATGTAGATGTTGATTGTAAATATTTTTAATACCATCCCAATATTTCCAACAATATATATTTCTCAATAATCAACCTCTTAGTTATTAACTGTAGATTAATTTCCTATAGGTTCAAAGCGAAACTAGAACAACCAACAGAGCGGAAAGCCTTTAACAAACTTTTACAGCTAAACTTGCTTTATGTACTCAGTTTATACGGTATTTATGTATAACTATTAAGCTTCATCGTATATTTATATATTTCGCCCTTTACTTAACACTTACTAATGTAAATTTTATTATAGAAGTAGTTATATTTAATAGTAGTTATATAAATTATCACACAAGGTGGATAGAGAGGTTTATGTTGAAAGTTAGGCAACCGAGCTTAAGAAACGTAATTTCTAATATAGTTTATAAGATGTATTATTTTATATTACTGATCCATATCTCTATCATCCATTAATCTCTACTTCTTCGCATTCTTAAATATTGAAGGTCGTACGTACCTTCTTATTTACTCTTCTTCTTCTTGAAACCTAACCGCTACCTCGACCCGCTATCTCCACAATGCTCTACCCTCTGCTTGTCTCATGGCATTAGAGATGTTGAGACCCATTTTTTTCTTAATATGGTCAGCGATCAACCCCCACTTCTACTGTCATCATTCCTCCGTGACATTACCAGTTTGACAAAACTAGCCCGTTATCTTCTGCCAATATGGCCAAGGTAGCTAAGCATCCTTTTGAAAATCATAGCCATGATATTTAGTGTGTTGAGAATGGACTAGTTGATTCTTTTTGGAGTCCAACATCACGGATGCCTCTATTTTCTACGGCTTTCATCCGTACAATTCGTACACACGTATAAAGAGCTCTTTATCGTTTAATATTTAAATATGTGTATGTGAACAAACGTATATCAAGTATTATTCATAAAACTATTCTATGAACGAACCTCCACCACCATTAAATTCACTATACCTGGAATGGTATTTATTAACCAAGTCTTATTATATATATTACACACAATAAAGCAAGTTATTTAGTATCTAAAATCCTACACAAAACACTATTAAACACCGTTTTTCGCTACCTGTATAATATTTTAAGAGCAAAACACAGTGTCAGCATAACGTTTTTTGTCCTTCATAATCTGAGTCGTAAACCTCTGGAGATTTTGTCGTGAACATGATGACTACAATATATAAGGTTTCACTTTTTATGTGAACTTACTGTTACTTTAAGAAGGCTTATTTTTTTGCCAGAGGGTAGGATGGAATTATTCGAGAGCTTTATGGAATGTTTCAATGTTGCCAACGCTGGTAATGTTCAACAATATAAAATAAACGAAATATGTATAAACAATATAAACTTATAAAGTATATAGGATGAGGTAACAGATGAGGAATTAATTTAACTTGAAATATATTAATTTCATTTTATTATTTTTAAATATCGCATTTACAGCCTTAATTGTGTTATTTTAACGCTTTTGAATAAAACTCAATAGTGAATGTTAGTGCACGTTAATGTTAAGGGCTAAACAATGAGAAGGTAAAAAATAACAAGATCTGCCCCTTGATAGACACTGTAAGTAGTGTTAATGGTCACTTTCTTATATTAGATATCTTTATTAGTAAATTAGGTACGACCTAAATTACTTATTAGTCTTAATTTAGCCTAGATTGTAAAGCCCAATGTTGTCGCAGTGTTGAGACTATTTATAAAAAAATAATAGAAATATTAATAATAAAACTTGAAGGATTACAGCGCCCTTTAAGTATTTCTTTTGCTGTATATAATATATATAGAGAAGTGTTGGCCTAGTGGGTACAGCGTGCGACTCTCATTGCTGAGGTCGTAGGTTGCGCACCACCACTTTCCTTCAATGTGCGCATTTAACATTCGCTCGAACGGTAAAGGAAAACATCGTGAGGAATCCGGCTTGCCTTAGACCCAAAAAGTGCACAGGGGCACAGGAGTGTGATTACCTACTTGCCTATTAGATTGACAAATGATCATGAAACAGATACAGAAATCCGAGGCCCAGACTCGAAAATTTGTAGCGCCACTGATTTATTTTATTTAAACATATAAATAATAAATAGACTACGATTCGATTTAAATGAAGATTTTTTTTCTATACCATATCTTCACCGTTCTAACCACATTGTTATCTAAAATAAATAGTCATTCAAAAGATCATTAAAGCCACAGAAATGGAATCTTATTTTCATACAATATATTGAACAGACAATAAAATCTTCAAAGAAATCCAAAAACGCTGATTCATAGAAATATGCTATAAACGTGTGCAGGGTCACCCTTTGATATTTCGGGTACATCGTCTAAATGAGATAAGACCTCTGAAAGGCGCAGGAAAGGATTATTTTATTATGCTTATGAAATTTTCTGGCCCGGATTTGAATTGTATGGTCTGCTGCGTTTTCTTCTTATCGTAGGGTTTATTCTCACTGGTATCTTTCTAGAATAATTCTCTGAAGCGTTGACGACCTGTTTATTATCTTTTGTCCCAGATTTAGTTAGAAATAGGCCTGAAAAAAAATGTATGGTGCCTTGCATTTAGTCCTACTGTAGTAGGGGTGTGTAATTCTTCTAATAATTTATTATAGATATTTTTCAACTGTATGTCGTGTCGTCCGAATGTAGAATTTATAATAGAGATTTTTAGCTAGCCATAGAAACATTTCTATAGTTTACATGTACCTAATTCGACGGTAGTAAAATCTTATTAAATGAATAACTAGCATTAGCTCTCTCTAAAAAAAATCGGTTGTCTGTAAAGTCGGTTTACTGACGATAGTTGAACGTGACAACGTCATAAGAAAATACTGATGCAATGTTTGCATTTTTCAAAAGAAAATTTTAATTTTATTTGTTTGATAGATATTTTGTATGGATATAGAGAAGGAGGTAATAGAAATCACAATTGCATTGATCGATTGCAATATAATCGATATAATTTGATATATACTTTATATACAATAAAGATGTCGAACGCTGCCGAACGCGGAGGCCGATTGTGCCTCTTTGTCGCCCGTTCCGCTCTCTCGCTTGCACTTCAAGCCGTAATTGGCACACCTCAGAGCGAGGTAACGCCGCATGCGTCATTTTTTTTCGTGCGTGCAGCCGGCTGTTTTTACAGCATGCTATCGTGTCACTGGGCAAATCGATAAAATAGAGATCGTAAATTACTTAACCTATCACGCCTGTGTTTTACTTGCTTCAAATGGACACTTAGTGTCTTTTCATTTTTTATAAATTACATTCATTATATTTACTAAATACGTAGCCATATTCTTAAATAATAAGTTATGTTTACGTGTGACCTAGATTAATAGCAATAAATAAGTTCTACAAAGTCCTTATTCAACCTGGACATAACCAGCCGAGCGTTAGCACATTTACTTTTATTCTTACGTTTGGCCGAATTTTCTCATGTTCCTAATATTTCGTGAGAATGAAAGTTTTTTGCGTGGATCTGCAAAAGTGAATTTACTTAGCGAAATAAGTAATTTGGTAAAGGAAAATCAACGTTTATATAAATGCGAAGTGTATTATTTTATCTAATATCAGTAATAAACTTTTTATAAAATAGGAAGATATACTTACTCAAAAACGAACCTGTGGTGAACCCAAATGTTAAGTTAACAAAGGCAATACAACTAAAAATCTATTTTATTTTATTATAAATTATAGTTTTTTTATACACCTACCTTTTATAATTGATTAATATTTTGTATTTCTTTTCGTGGTTTCATTACTCAGTACAATATCATTTCTTCCTAAGCCTTAGAAATGTATTTTTATTCAATTGATTTTATGAATATACAGTATCTTCTTTGTTAGCATATTATTGTTAAGTTTATCAACATATCCCATAATAATTTGCACAACCCAATTTCTTTCTTGTTTCATCGGCGACTGCTGAGGTAAAAATTATGTGTTTCCAAATAATTTTAACCTTAATTTTTTTTTATTTCTTTTAATATGGATTTTTAAGGTAAGGTTTTGATCGCTGTTAAATATGTTAAACTGTTAAACAATAAAAATGGTTTGATCGCTCTTGAAACTAGACTGAAGTTGGAATGACGTTCTAGAATACGGCCTAAAGCTCCTGCGTCCTTTTCTACGTGATGCGTCGCGTAAAGTACAAAAATGCGGTAAATCTATGTAAATAATTGCCTCCAAATTGTTTTAAACAAGTTGAAAGAGAATATTAAAGAATTCTAACTATAAAAATATATTCGTTCTTCAGTATTGATCACAAAGAATTCTTTTTGACGTATCACAGTCAAAATCAAGTCAAACACAATGAATCAAAAATAAAGACTGACTTGACAGATCAAATAATGTTATTGTGGATACAAACGTATATGGTTTTAATGTTGGAAGCGTTTACAATTTTTTTAATTTAAATGTTGTTAGATAAAAGAATTGTTTAGAGCGAGTGTTTAATAGGCCCTGTTAATTTGAGCGGTAAAGCCTATCCCCAAGGAAATCTAAAACATATTGCTATCCGTCGGTTGGTTACCTTCGAAAACATGTGCTGTATTTTTTGTTTCCGGTGGGAATCAAAAAAGATTGGTTTCCAAATTCAAATTGTGCAACATTTATTTGTAACGGATAAGAAAAATAAACTTTTGTACCTACCATGTCTATTGCTCAATATTGTATTATGCTAGGTTAAAACAGGGTCATCCTTCAAATTAATATTGACTAATTTTGCCTAATCTGTATACGTTCATACATTGCATTGTGTTTTAGTCAACTTAATTTATCTTCTATCTTATGTACATAAACAAAAAACAGTCAAACTAACTAACCTAGAAGATTATCTAAAACTAAAAAATAAAAATAACAACATAATTTGCTAACTGGCTAACTAAATGTGATTTACAATCCTTACATATGTTACTGTTTTGAATATCAATAAAAGTTGTTCAAAATATATATTTTTATGAAAAAAAAATTGAGGGTATTTTTTTTAATTTATCAACGGTCAACGGTCACCGTCTTTGTGATACAATACAATATATAACATTATACAATTTCGGCAGTTAAAAGAGCCGTTTATTGAGTCAAAATCGGTTACAACAGCTCAAGTTTAATTGCATTTCTTAACTACAACATAATATACAAAACTGAAATTAAATATTCGTTCTTCGAATAATAACACTACAAACAAATTAAACGAAAGCTCGTCTTCAAGATAATAACGCGTTGATCTAAGGATATTGTTTCAGCGTCATATTCACGAAGATTGTATTTGTGCTATACTATGTCGTAATCCTTAATAAGATTAAATTTTGCAGAAATTTCAGCTTGTAAATAGATTTATCTGTACAATGTACATTTATTAAATTTAATATTTTTAAAAGTACCGTGGCTTAGTCGTACTAGGCTGGGAACATTACAATCATTAAAAAACTATTCGTTGCTTACTTAAGATATATTTTGAATACAAATGGTATGAGGCTCATCTGATGTTAAATGACTCCACCGCTTTTGACATCCCCACTGCCAGAAGTTATATCAGCCTTATAGAAATTAGTACGCACTTTTCTTGAAAGACTCTACGTCGTATTGGTTCGGAAATATCTTGACGGGCAGCTGGTTAATGTTAGTATGCGGCAAAAAGTACCTCAGGAAACCCGCATGACTTAGTCATGAACTTGACCTTTTTCTACAGATGTTCTAATAAACGGCAGTAAATATTGTTTTGCGCTAACCTAAACCTAATAATGATTTTTCATATATCTTCCGTGAGCGTTGAACACTCATGGTGGATCTACGGAATTCTATACTAAAAACTCATTTAAACATGAAAAATCGTCAATTAAATGTGTTTCACGTACCATATATAAAATTCTCGTGTCACAATGTTCGTTGCCATACTCCTCTGAAACGGCTGGACCGATGCTTATGAAATTTTATATTCATCTTCAGTAAGTCTTAGAAACAGCAACTATCTTTCAAACCTAAGTGATAAGGGGTGTCCATCCCAAAATTTTTTTTTACTATTACCGTATTTTGGTGATTCTTCTCCTAATCGTTTTTCCTCAAAATGTTTCCTTCACCGTTCCTTCACTGTTCGCGCAAAGAAATATCCATTGGTGTATAGTCTGAGTTCAAACTTACGGTCCGGTTAAAGTCGCTCGCTTAATACTGGTATTAATAACCAAACAGGAACAAAATACTGTGTCTAAGCAACTAATTTCTGTTTTAATTGTATTCATCTATACATTACTACGTTTAATGTCTAAACAGACTTTTCAATCACAATTATCGTAAAGAAGCGGGCGGGAATTAAACCCCTGGAAGAAAAGGGATCCGATTTCGTTTGTAGAGCCTTCAACGACATGGCTATTTCCTGTCGATAGCCTTATCTCGCTTGCTATTTCACGAGAAAAATTAGGTTCGTCCTCCAGTTACACCGATACGCAAAGGGCGTTTTTATAAACGTGAACAAAACTTACAAAATCAAACCATATAAAACCGTAAATCTAAATTGAGATCTTTCAGCGTCTGCTTTATTATTTATTTCCATGAAGCAGGTAGCATAAAAGGTCAGATACAGCCTATACTACTTATTGTATTTACTATTTTGATATCCTATTGAAATTCAGATTATCAAAAGCAAAATATCATTTATTCTTATAGTTATTACTAGAGGACCCGACAGACGTTTTCCTGCATTTCAAGCGATTAGGAGATTAACCAAAGTATTAAAGCACCGACTGCAGCGCCATCTGCCGGGCTGATTTGTGAATATAAACCATCCAGGGCTCCACCCAAACGCATACAAAATAATTCAAATCGGTACAGCCGTTTAAGAGGAGTTCAGTGACATACAGACGTACAGTAGAAGTAAGCTATCCTATTTTTTAAGTTAGAACAAACTGCACACGGTGTGCAAATTTGATTGAAATCGGTTAAGTAGATTAGGAGTCCATAGCGGACAAACAATGTGACGCGTAATTTATATATACAGTAGAACCTCGATAAGATAAAGTCCAAGGGAAGCACAAAATATTTTATGTTATAGAGGTTTTAAGTTATCAAGGTTATATGTCAGGTAAAGGTTAATATAGAGGTATGTACATGTTTCTATGTACCCTTCCTCCCATTTTTACTTGAATGCATCAGAAGGATGGAAAATTAAATATGTAATCATATTTATTCACATTACTTACATTACATAAAAATAAAACAACAACTAAAGGTTAGGTCTACTTAAAAAAATCGGTGATTTTCTTTTGTTTTAAAAAATTCACTGTTTCTAAATCGATTTGATTTTCAATGACAAATAGAGAGGAGAATACATTAACACATTAACTTATGATGCAAGTAAGTCGTTGTCACAAAGCTAACCGCCGCAAAGCTTTGAAGAATTTAGATAAAGCAAACAATAGGTAATATTGTATTGTTTACGTTAACAATACATTAGTAAACACGTGCAAGCAATAAATACCGAAACCATTTGTTTTGACACTCTTATAAAATGACTCATTCACAAACAATTTTATGTTATAGAGGTTGTGGAAACATTTCTTTTAGTTACTGAGGGCCTATACAGGGATTATTTATTTACGTTATAGAGGTTGTGTATTTTAAGTTATAGAGGTTTTGGGCTCTGATGGGAAGGGAACATAGTATTTTTTGAAGTAACTGAGGTTTTTATGTTACCGAGGTTTACGTTATCGAGGTTCTACTGTATTAAGATTGAACGTCACATTTTTACCAGTCAAATGGCATAGTTGAATTCCTTCTTTCTGATTTATTTACAAACTTATCGATATTATCTTCTCGTACTATTTTTAACGCCAAACAGCTACTCAGAGTTCAAGAAATAAAATTTGATGGCAAATAATTAATTACAAAGGGTAATTATAAATTATCGCATATCACATAGTGGATTCGGTTGATGAAAGCTGTTCTGGAGGTGTACATAAAAAGGTAATTAGGAAGTCGTTAGAAGGGAGTTGAGGTACCAAGCTTTATTGCTGATTGGTTTGTTAGAAACGATTTACCCTCACTAGTATTTAAATTGTCTTGTAATTAAGTAAATCTTTGGTAATTTAATTAAATAAGTTAATATCAAATACATAAAGTGTTCTCATGATTCAGATGTATTGTAAGATGCTTTTTTGTAGCGTATACCAAACGTGATTACTAATATGATTAGCTTTAAAGTCGCAAGCAATCGACGTTCATTATTCTTGTTGACTTGACAACTGAACGGTATAACTAAATAAATAAACATACATATTTTAAGTCCTAAAATGCGTTTATAAATTTTTGCAATATTAATATTTTGTTATTAAGAAAGAAACAAAACAACATTTATTTGGTTAAAGCACATAACACAATCACTTTTATCTTTTTTTTATTATTACTGTAATACAAAATCCTCCAAAGGACTTTCGTTCTTGTATTTGTATATATTTCTTTTTGTAAGCTATTGCTCCTCAGTTACGCTTACTGAAATTTACTATTAACTTATTATTGAATGTTTCATCGGTATCCTATATTATATTAAAAAAAATATATATTCTTTAGCTTGTTAAGATTCGTAAGACCTTTTTAATTTTACGTGTATTTTTTTGTGTTACAATGCTAGAAAATAAGTAATGTTTTTTATAGCAGCACTGGCGTCGGCCATATTGTCACTTTGGCGTCGGCAATTTTGTCGGTAATGTAGATGACGTTTGTCAAAGCGTGGATGAGTTAAAAAGATTATCTTGCAAGCGTGGCATTAGATTACGGACAGTTGAAAGAAAACTAAGTGTTTAGTTAAGGTATGAAGGATATACGTTGCTGATAATGTTCGCGATTATAAGCCGGCGTTTATATGATGTCGCCTATGTTTGCCTTACAAGCCACGGGGTTTGGTGTTAATATAATATCGCAGCTACACGGTGAAAGTTAATGTGAGTGTATGGTTATTTTCTGACAGCTACTTACAGATTATATTATATTTATGAATCCGTTTCAACTTAATCGCTTTCAAATATATTTAAACGTTAATAGTCCTTACTTAAAAGTGTTATAAGAAAGATTAATATTAGCAGAAAACAGATGATCGTCAGAATAATCGATTGAAAGCCGTATGTAATTAAAATTTTTAGGACATTAAAATTCCAAACAGCGAATTGCCACAAATTAAAATGGCCATAAATACACCATATCCAATAAAATCCCCGATTGAAACCATTAGCATTCCATTAAATCAAGCTTTTATTGATACATTCGATTCAAATAATTCAGGAAGATTTTGTACAATGACCTATTTCGTTAATTTTATCTTTTTCAAGCATTTTCAAACAATTTAATATTTATTATATATAACATTTATTAATGAATTTATGGATTTTATATGTCGACGACGCCCTTACCTGTTACTAAAATTTTATACTTCAAATAAAATTATTTTAATTTAAAAATCTTGTTTGGAAGACGCGCTTGAGTGCATAAGGTATTTGTGTTAAAGTTATTTACACTTGCATTAAATACAAGAAATATTAAGAAGAAATTTCATAGTTCAGAAGAGAACTTAATAACATTTTTAACAAGATTGTTTCACTATAAATAATATAAAATAAAATAAAAACAAGAATAAATTAAGAAATGTATAGACATTTGCATACATTAAATTGTATCAATTGAGAAATGAATCTAAATTCCACATACCACAACTCTGTAAAATTTAGTTATACTCCATTTACTAAAATAGATTCAAAAACTAAGAGGAAAGTTTTAATTAAACTGAAATTTTCATACAAAAACCTTGTTAAATCTACTTAATATTGTTCATAAAACGTACTAAATATTTAATATTCAAGCAAATTCATTCGCTTGAGCGGATGAGCTCTTTAAAAATGCAAATGCATCCAAAATGCAGGCAAAATGTAAGGTACCCTCATAAGTTTAAGTTAAATTTATTAAATTTGAACTCTATAACTCGCTGACAAGTTACATATTATTATGTACACAAATTTCTTATTGTATGGTTTACTTTATGAGAGGCAGCGGATTGTTTGACACATTTGTAAAAAATACGTGTAGCACTCGGGGACTGCCGCGGTAAAGCTATTGCATAGCATTTTTTATAAACGGAATTCGTTATTTATTTCGTTACGGAATTTCTTGATTCGGTCGTCGCGCTCTAAGCCCGCGATAAAATCTATGCAATAGCTTAATACTTATCAAAAGCTATAGCAGGATATCCAGCCTTTAACTATTTTCTGTTACATTGATTGTAGTCACGTAAGGTAAATGAGGTATAGGCGAGGTATTTATGTTTGAAATACTGATCATCAAAGCGTTTCATCAGCCATCTGCTTTAAGCAATTATTGTTTCATTGGGCAATACCCAGCAGGTCATACATATATACACAGAAACAAGTATATATACATAGATAAAACATTAATGAATCTGAAGTAGAATTATAAGATCTCAATACCCATTTAACCGCGGCGGCTAATCTCTATTGACATTTATCATCTAGATGAGTACAGGTGTAATTAATCTTTTCCATATCTGATACATTCTACAGAGATAGGCACGTGGAACACGATTATCACGAGATTAGATGCAGGATTGGCAATTTCACACACTAGCAGCTTCTATTAAAATTGTCTGTACTAACCACTAAACCAATAAATTGATAATACCTTTATGTCCAATCGGCTAATCGCCCAGCCCGCACCTTAAACCGTATTCTAACTGGCGACACGCCAACCGCCGCTGCCTGCGGAAGTCGAGATAGAACACAAAAGGAATAAAAGCATCCATTCAGTACATAACATACTTGTTACATACTCGGTGAAGATTTCCAGTAATAGGTTTTGAGATGCACGCCAGATGTCTTCGTATAAGACAATTGTGCGTTGTGCATAGGCTTCATTGTGTTAGAAAACTGATAACTACAATTTTATATCATTTACTCGGTGGGATTGAATATGATGTCCCAATAAAATGGAAAGTTGTCGCCAATGCCAACATTGTGTACCTTCATTTTCACAGCTCTACAGAACTGTTGGCCTAGTGGCTTGAGTGACCTCTCTTCCCGTAGATCACAGGTCGTATTCGATCTGTGTTCGACTTTACTTTTTAAGTGCGCATTCTAACACTCACTAGTACGGTGAGAGAGGAAAACGTTGTGAGAGAATTGGCGTACCAAAGCAGAACATTTGTCAGGCTAAGAAGGCTTGCCTATTAGATTTTTTTTATCACTTTGTCCAAAGTTGTAGCGTCACTGATTTTTTTTTAATAGAGTGACGGTTTTGTTAGGTATCATGGTAAGTGTGGCTCGCAGCAGACGCTGTTAACAGGGGCAAGGATTAAGGAAAACTGTTACTCTGTGTCCCGTTAAACCGAGCACATGTTGGGTTTTAATAAGTCTGGGTCCATTGCATTTCCCTGACCGACATCCACACCTTAAGAAGTTGCCTCAAAGGTCTGTAATTGACTTCTGGACTTAATTCCAAACAGTAAAAAAAATTGGTAATTATAATGGTTGTTAATTAGCCTAAATTGGTTGAATTATAATGATTATGGGCTCTTTAACCTGAAGGCAGAGTTTAAAATTGGAAGCAAGTTTTTTTTTGTTATTGTACTTTCCAATATTAATAAAAAGTTAATTAGTTCATGAATAAATTTAAATTTTTATATTTCCGTATAAATTAAAAAGGTTTTCTTTACAAATGCTTCTTTAGGCTCCTATTTCATTATTTTTACTTACAAAAACAATGTGTCGTGTCTGAAAAACCACACTTTTTAAGAGCATGGTGACATCTTATATTGAAGCGTTTTGTCTTTTATTTCGACACAAACATTGTGAAGAATGTAAACGAAATTATTACATGGAAATCCACTTACCTGATTTGAGAAGAATGGATTTAAAAACCTATAAATATTACTACGGAATTTGATATGGGCCGTAATCCATGAAAATCTAGTAATGGATTCGCCACATTCAGTTATTAAAACATCTATAAATAAGAACAGCCTCCGTGGTTTAGTGGTTAGTCAATGTGATGATTAATCTTAATTTATTACTCAATAGTATAGTAGGTAGGTCTCATATCTGTATTTCGACTATGTGTTTGCGTGTTGTTCCCACGAGAATGTAAGTTCGTGCTCCTATTTCACCATGCCTTCCGCTGATAGAGGACAAATCTTTGTTTTTAATTTATGTTATGGTATTAATTACTTAAAATGTCACATGGGACATGGTGTAATGGTTGCAGCTCCTTACAAACATTTTGTAAAACAAAAAAATGGCGATTAAAGAGAGTGGCGGAGAGTTTATTGCCAGTTCTTCTCTAGCGTTCTACGCCCTTGATTTGAGAACTGGCAGTAAATGTAAAATTAAAGTATTTCTTTACTGACAAGTCATAAGTGTACATTATGTTACCTATATGATTAAATAATTTTTTACTTTACTTTTTTATTTATTATCAATAAAATATATAGGAGCAAACATTTTATTAACATTAATATTTAATAAAAATGTGTTTCTACTGAAATCGTGACGACCGCGATGATACAGTAAAAATTAGTTAGAACAGTTAGAACATAGTTCTTTTAAATTTTAGGTTACCAGTGAGATTGTTTTCATGTTGGAATTACGTTATACCTAATATTGTATTATCCATATCAGATTATAATGCCTTAAATGTTCATCAAAGCTTTTATACGAATCTGTCAAGAGAAAAGTTTGCTTCAGACTACTCATAATTTGAAGACTCAAATTTCTTTGTGAGTTAAGAAAAAGCTTCTGACAAGCATTTTATAAATAAATTATTCTAAGAATGTTTATCTTTAAATTTATCCTATTTGGATAAAAAATGAATTAGAGGTAGAAAATTTATACCAAATTGTATTCTTTTTCAGGTTGTGAAGTAATTTTCAAGGAGAGAGTAGGAGAGCAAGTGCTAGTGCGGGCCCGCCTACGTGACGGGCCCGCCGCTGTGTTTAAAAGGTAAGAATGACAAGTAAAGCTTTATAATCTATATACAGGGTGGCCAAAAAGTCGTGGATCAAACGAAAATAGGGGATAGATGAGGTCATCAGCGGCAAAAAATTGTTCTACGGGAGGTCTCTAAGGTCAACCCCTGCAGAGTTATGATTTATTTTGGTTTTATATGAAAATTGACTTTTTTTTACTAATTCTTCTTAAAATTCGAAAATATCTACATCCTGTATCTTTCTCATAATATCCACTAGATTGGTACTGATGAGTTCTTGCGTTCGACATACTATTAATAGTTGTTTATTGAGTGTATTCAAGATAATATTAAGTGATATGATATAACATTTTTTCAAATCATAAATTTTTCTTTACTTTGAACCCAACTGTGAAAAGAAATTACTCCACCGAAAAGTGTCTCTGTACTACAAGTTTTGGCGCATTTAATAGGGATTCTGAAAAGGTATTACACGTGGCCATGAATCGCTCTGATATCTTTCTAGGAAGAATTACAAACAACGATTGTGAAATAATAATTGTATTATAACAATTATTTCTCAAAGGTTGTTTGTATGAAACAAAATATTTTACAATAAAATATGCTCAAAATTCCTGACTCTGACCATAATACTTAATCTGCACCGTCTAATCAAATTCCTACGTAACCCTCCAGCCATCTGTCCAATTTTTTGAATCTAGTCCGATTCACACAGTACTGGTCCCATGTAGGTAAATAATGTATCATAAGTCCGAATCGTTGTTGTTTTTTCGTTCTAGAAAGATATTAGAGCGACTCATGGCCATGTGTAATACCTTTTCAGAATCCATATTAAATGCGCCAAAACTTGTAATACAGGGTCACTTTTCGGTACAGTAATTTTTTTTCACAGTGGGGTCCGAAGTAAACAAAAAGTTTTGATTTGAAAAAAAATTATATCGTATAACTTAATATTATCTTCAATACACTCAATAAACAACTATAAATAGTATGTGTTAAGCAAGAACTCATCAGCACCAATCTAGTGGATATTATCAAAAAGATACAGGATGTAGATTTTATCGAATTTTAATAAGAATTAGTAAAAAAAAGTCAATTTTCTTATAAAACGCAAAATAAATCATAACTCTGCAGGGGTTGACCTTAGAGACCTCCCGTAGAACAATTTTTTGCCGCATATGACCTCATCTATCCCCTATTTGCGTTTGATCCACGACTTTTTGGCCACCCTGTATATAAAAATGTAACCCGTTTTCCGTTGTCACGACATAACATGAAAACGGCTTGACCGATTTGTCTGATTCTTTTTTTATAATATTCCTTGAAGTACGAGGATGAAAAAGTCTAAAAACAACACTTTTCTATATTCCCATACAAAATATTCGTAATAATACTTAAAAGGCAATATGAACTTTAATACCATATCATAAAGTTCAAATGTTAGGTAGGAGGGGTTCCGGGAAGGTAAATTTTAATTTTTTGACATAATGTATTTGTTGTCTTATCAACTTTCTTTTTTTTATCTTACTAGCTAGACCGGTGTCCCGAATAGCAGAATAAGTATTTTAAAAAAAATGGTGCGTGTACTTATGTACGCGCGTAAGAAGTTATACTTCTTTGGCTTTCTTTATTTTTTTTAAATATTAAATAATTAATAATCAATATTAAGCGTTAATAATTTAACAATATTTAATATTTAGTATATTATTCAATTATTAATTAATAATAATTATTATTATATTATATTATAAATTCAATTTAATAACTAGGTATGTTTCATAACCTTTTAACTAAGTATAAATAGGTCTTTGTGAAAAAGCATTGCTAAATTTCTTTGAAAAAATAATTAAAACTGCTTTATTTGTTTAAAAGGTACTACAAGTAGATTGTCTTATTCCCATCTCGCTCGCGCACGCTCGGCGCCCATACTGAATTTTGTGTCACGGTGCGCGCGCATCGTAAAATTTCACACTCATAAATTTTTCATAACGCGCCTAAGTATAACTTCAAAAATAAAAAATCTACTGTTAGGCGGTACGATGTTCGCCAGGTCAGCTAGTTTTTCTTATAAAGAAGTAAGCTATTTCAAAACTTGCACTTATGTATCAAATTACCGGAGCTATCCGGGTAGGCGCATTTCTGAATTTGTTTAATTGTTTATTTTTGTACAACAACCAACTCCTAACAGTGCAGATTAGTAATGTTTAACCACTAGGCTCACAATGGTGGAGAAGGGATTTGTGCTCTACGGCCTAAGCGGAGGATCCGCGACCTGGAACCATTGACTATCTCGAAGGTCCCAGTAGCTTAGGCCCAGATATAGGTCGCTATAGGACGTAGCTGTTGTCGCTACAGTCTAGTCTACCTTACACAATATCCATAGCGCAGAATCTGGATAAATTATGAGGACAACAAATGATTGATTGTAAATGAACCATATGCTACGTAAAAATTATATAAAAGTCGAAACCTCTATTTATATCCAAGACATTTTTCTTATATATTTTATATTTCTAAAATTGCATTAAAAATGTCTAGGTATAACAATCAAATTAGAAATTTTACAATATAATTAATAAAATATTCAAACCTCGACATGCGAACTCAACCTCGGTCATGTTAAAATATAAAATAGATTAACAATGTCAACTAAGTCCTTTAGGTCTTTTAATAAAACTCACTGGACTGAATTTTAAAACCACGTCCCGCGGCGTGTATTGAAACTTGTGGGTTTCAATATCGTAACTTTACAAGGTTTCTCGGTGACGGCTAGTTCTTAAGTGAAAATGCTCTTGTGATTTTATCGAAATTCAGACTTTTGCAATATAACTTCATTCGCTCGGGTGCATTCTGAATGTGTTATTTCATTCGCGGCAAATTAGATTTTCTGCTCGAATCTAAAATTCCTTATGAAGTAAGAAGTAAATGCTAGCTAGTTTATAATTTATTTATTTATGAGTTCTAAAATAAAATGCGCTGGAGTTTCATTCCTTCGTTGTTGATATACCCAGGTGCCACACTGCAGGATTTGGATCATCGTTTCCTGTAAGAAACAGCTAAGACATGGAACTCCGTTTCCCCTCCGTCTTCCGTAGATAATTTAATATGGGTTTTTTAAGCGGCGCATAAATGGGCATCTCCTTGACAGGCGTGCCCTAGAATAGGCCACATCTTACTTACCATCAACAAAAAATACAACTAGAAATGAAAAAACATAAACCCATAAACAGCAGACTAGTAATGCTATGGTTCTAGTTCGAACCCCTGGTATACATCAAGGCATTTACGTGTGCACAAGTAATAAATGCATATACGATAAAGGAACATCTTGAAGAACTCGAAATGTTATAGAATTAATTTTTAATTGTGTTCAATTAACTTCAAAAATAGATTAAAATTGAGATGCTTAGACTTATGATTGAAGGTCTATCAATAGAAATCTACATTTCATCTGCTATAGAACAAACAGTATCAGATTCACCAATACAATGTTTTCAACTGGTCGTGGTTAATGGAAGTTCTTGTATGAACCCCTAATGTTGGAATCAAATCCAGCTCTGTAGTAGAATTTTTCAAGCAAAAATATTTTATTACCCACGACGCAAATAAACTTCTATATTTAAAAATAACAAAAAAACAATCGATTACTTTTTTATTATATCTAATGTCTGGGCTATGCCTGACAGTATTTTTTTTCCTTCTAAGAACACCCCTCGTATCTTGCATTTAACAATGTCACGAAGAATTCTTTAGATTCGAATGCACGTTCGCTCACATTGTTGAATAGTCCAATCACGAGACATCGTGCATTACAATCAGAAAAAAAATTGAGTTTCTACATTTATCCGAGTTAACTCATGAATTAAACTAATTCATGGCTAATTGGTCTACGCCATGAGACATATATTCTTAACTGACTTTAGAAAACTCGAAGAATGTAGGTAGGTAGGTACTATGAAATGTATCTTTTGAAGATTTTTATTTTATTTATTTTATTTATTTTATTTATTTTATTTATTTTATTTATTTTATTTATTTTATTTATCTTAACTGATACATCTCTATACAGTAAACATAAAATAAACACATTGGACATATCCACAAAAAGTTTCACTGATAAAAAATATAATACAAAGTAAAACAAGACAAAACATGACAGCATAAAATTTATAAATTAGGAGACAGACAAAGAAACTAGTAGCTTCAAAAAAATAAGGAAGATACAAGGCTTAAGACGTTATGAGTTTTAACTTATTCTTAAATGAAGCAGTAGAGTTGTGCGAAAAAGGGTCAATAGTAGTGGTAGAATCCAAGGTAGAACACATCCTGTGAAGAGGCTCACGGAACCCAATGTTGGTTCTGGGAGTCGAAAGGTTAAACACTAATATACGTTTTTCTAATTAATATACTTATATACGTTATTCATCGCTATAAAGTCTACACACATGAGGCAGCCTCTATATTTCTTCCCTTGTCGCTCTAATTATTTACACGTCGCAGTTCAGCCAGAATTGAGTTGCTACGGGAAACTAGAAAATCATATATGACTAGCGGACTACGTGTGTCTTGAATACAAAAACATCTTGAACTTGAATACACACAAGAAATTTCATCAAAATCGGTCCATCGGTCGGGAGTATTACTGTCTTCTTTCCTACTCACAAAGCCTAAATATCGCACTCCACGCCTTACCGCCAGCAACTCGACTTCTTAATGGCACTGGAAGCAGTTTGAAAAAATCCTGATATATATCAAAGACGATAAGAATAATGTTAGCCAACCTTTATCATTTTTATCACCCATTATCAACTTTGTAACATATCGTTAATATCATTTCATTGTTGTAAATGTTTCTCCATAAACCGTTTCGCTCAAACGAGCTCTCGTAAAATATACTACTTTATGATACGCCATGTTTTATAATGACACCGTGATTATTGAAATCGTTCTTATTAATTACGGCTCGATTTTGCGCTAAGAATCTAAACTTCGTTTATGTGAAGATTATTATTAAGAATTGGCTTAATTTCTGGATAAATGAACACCCAATTTATGAACCTGTGATGCTACTACGTAACTTTTAATATCATTCTGTTTTACCAGAGTTACGGATATGAGGATGATTAAATATTGGGCTTTTTTCTTACATCATTTATAAATTATTAAGTAATAGGTTTTACAGAGTAAGGTGGCAGTTTTAAGCTATAGGGAACATTTATGTGGACGTATAAAGTATCAATTTAGTATCTTACGTTCAACTTTTTAAATAATTCGTAAATCGAGTAAACCTTTACTTATTAAAAAATAATTTGTTATCGTTCGCATCAAAGCTAGAGAACGGATAAAAGCTTTCCGAATATCTAAAGAACTTTGTAACCAAAATTTACGTTAAATATTATTTCAAGGTCGAAACGATTAATTAGTCTTTCATTAAATTCCAAAAACTCGACTGTCGATTACGCAACGTAAAATTTCGTGCGCGAATTTTGTTAGTCGGCTCATTAGTGAGAGTCATTACATAGAATGGATGGGATACATTATCAAAGAAATTTTCATGTAGATTGTCTAAATGCAAATTAGCAACCTTACTTTTTATTCAGCTAAAGTTTATGTATCATGTATACATTTATGCATGAGTTTTCGTTGCCAAATATCTGATTAAATTTTAGTATAACTTCTAACTGTAAAGGTTTTCATATCGGTTATCAGTAATATCCAAATTTTATATATTTTACTAATTGCCTTATTTCCCCACTGTATATTATAAAGGTTTGTTTAGTTGAACACGCTAATCAACAACTATTGGTTTTATTTTAGAGTTCGTTTTGTTTTGGATACTCTATTATTAAGGTTTTTAAGACCAGTTGTACAATTATTATGCTGCAAATTTAAGAAAAAGGTTAGGTTAGTTTCTGCCTTTTTTAATGTTTTTCAATTACAATAGAACAAACTTAACAACATTAATAACTTTTTTTTTCAAGTATCAGCAAATTGGTTTAATTAAGTATAATTAGTATTTAACAAGAGGAATTTAATTCACAATCCTAGAAAATCACAATGTTTATAACCCTTAACGAATACTTGATTACACATACACGTCGGAAAACAATCCACGTATCTTCGCTAACTAAAACCGTTGAATACAAACAGCCAATCAGTGGCGGCTCAATCCCCTTCGACCAACAAATTCAGGAAATTTATTATACATACAATTTCGCATACAAAATTGATATTTTAAACTTACGCACAGCACGTACTCAATTTCGTGGTACATTAACATCAGCCGTAACAATTCTCTTTTACTGTTATATACGTTTATGACAGTGCTGTGTTTTAGCTTTGCGCGAAGATCGGGATTCTTATTTAGAAAAGCACTTGGTGAATTTGGTAATAATTTTCTATGACGCGTGTAACATTTTCGTTTATTGACCACGTGTTATTTTGATGTAAAAATTACTTTTAATCCCCGCCTGTGCATCAATGGACTTTCTTTGTATGTATATTCGCTCGAACGGTAAAGGAAAACTTCGTGAGGAAACAGGCTTACTCTAAACCCAAAAAGTTGACGTGTGACAGGCTGATCACCTACTTGCATATTAGATTGACAAATGGTCATGAAACAGATACAGAAATCTGAGGGCGAGACGTAAAAAGGTTGTAGCGTCTCTGATTTATTTATTTATATGATTTTATTCTATAAGAATATTTTGAACAGCTACAAGTCTTGGCTGGTAACGGATAACAATAGACAAAGGCATTATGCAATTTCCATTTAAAAAAATACAAAAAACTGACTCATGAATAGAACCTCATTAACGCAAGATGGCTATCCTAATAAGACTAATAATCAAAACGAAACAAATAAAGTGATCGACACGTTAACTAGAATTAATGATTATTTTTACTTCCCCAGCATCCCTACAAATGTAGTTTTTTATGTTATCTTTAACCAGTTTAGTTATATGTATTTTTTGCTTCGTGCTAAACTGAGAAAAATATCCCAGTTTCATAAAGAAACTCCATGTCAGCAAAATAAACAACATTTCACAATAAATAAACGAAACAGAAGGATTTGAGCGTAACTCTCTACATACAAATTTCGTATTAAGGATTTGCCCGGTTTAAAAATAGCGGAGACGAAGCTAAGCTACTTATCTGTAGTGTTCAGTTGTCATTGCCTTCTAAGTATTTGCTATCTGGAAGTGCACTTTACCGTATTAGTTCAGGAAACAGTGCGCATTCAATACATATACAATATACATATATTATCAGAAGATTATACTAAATACTCTCCGTTACAAAACCCATTGGAATCCTGTCATATCGATCAACTTTGTTTAAGGGAGTGTACTACACATTTAGATAAAATTTCTATAGTGGAACTAATTTAACGTTTTAAGCTTTTAGTAATTGTTCAACGAGAAACGAAATACGTATGATGTAATTAATTCGAGTACGAAGTTTCATACAAATGTTATAAAAAACGTATTCATAATTTATTTCTATGTAAAATTAATGCGACTGTCTCCATAATACCTATTTTTATACAGTGCTTCAACAATACAAGATATGCTTTTAAACCATCAAAGCCTTAACAGACATAATTGCTTCTTTTTTTCGTCTCCAAAGCAATACTTAAAAAACTTAAACACAATTTGAAAAAACAGGCGATTATAGGATATTTTACACAAATTGGATTGTTATATCAAATTACCCCAACGGTTCTGTTTGACAATTGGACGACGCCATTACAGAAAATCGGTTTCTGTATAACCAAGTAAAAAGGTATTATTAATACATTCTTTATGTAATCTTAACTAAAATGCAAAACATAGTAGGGGATTAAATAAAGATTACAAATTTAAACTATCCTATTTTTATTTAGACATGAGGGTAGTTTAAAAATAAGGTATTGAGGGTCTTCTTTTCTATTACGTTTATTAATATCTATCTTGTATTTTGTCTTTACTTCGACCCGACGCTTTTAAGTGTAATTGTGAGACGATTGCTCTGATCTACTTAAATAAGAATGAAAAATAAGGGTTTGCAGAAATGTGTTTATAGTGAAAATATAGATAACTATTCGCTGTTCATGAATCTGTAAGATTAGCTTTTAAGTTTTTAGTTTGTTATTAATTTCTTTTTTTGTATTACTTTAGATTAAGGTTCTATGTTTTTTTTATATAACATTTGGTTCTGCACTTCTCGCACTCATCATGTTTCTTTTTTTAGTTTTTCTCTTTAACTAGGGTTGCCTGGAACAGATCGCTTATTAGCGATAAGGCCGCCCGTTGCATCCCTTATAATTTTTATGTATTGTGTTATTTGTGTTTCTTTTATTTTGCAACGAAGTAAATAAATAATTTTTTTTTAATGTTATACCAGGGTTGTAATTAATTTTTAATACACATGATAATAAATGATAATAAAATCATTAAATATTGATTTACCTATAACTGAATTGTGGAACTCAACAATAAAACTTAACTCAACCAAAGTGCCTTGCGACCTCGTTTACCTATTCTATGGTCAGTGCGTTAAACCAAAACATCAATTATACGTTATCTATAGAATGTAATTGAAAAGCAGTGTTGGCCTAGTGGCTTCAGCGTGCGACTCTTCTGCCTAAAGTAGGTTCGTACCCCGGCTGTGCCCTAATGCACTCGCTCATACGGTGAAGGAAAACATCGTGAGGACACCGGCACGCATAATCAACGGCATATTCAGGTACAGAAGGCTGATCACCTATTTGCGTATAATAATAAAGCCCATTTATTTCCAACAACCTTAAATAACATTTTTATCTGATAACTATTCATCTAAAACTATGTTATTGGAACCTATATGTATGGTATGTGTAGGGTAAAGGTCTAGTTCACTCCATGCTTTTCTTTTTTTTAATGTACCAATTTTAGTTTTTATGTTATCTAGAGGGTTATGGTCTCTTTCTCCAGCCAGCCGGCATGGGGGAGTTTTTATTCGGTTTAGTGTTTGTACGTTGTTTGTGTTGTCGTTTTTCCGGTTGTTGGCAGGTTTTAGTTGCTTATTAGACTTTTCTTTTAGTGCGTTGCTTCTAGGACGGGACATAAACTCAAATGCGTTCATTGCAGCGATT